>OX382185.1:2364950-3564950 GCA_947507545.1 Clistopyga incitator
CACGATACCAGTTTTATCGTATTGGGAGTGTGTAGTTGCATGAAATTAAGAATTTTGACACCCGTGCGCCCAGCCAAACTCTCAGAAACGCCGGGAATCCTCGATCTCTCGATGTCGCTAGGCATCGACGTATCAATCGCTGCAGCACCACGATACCCGTTTTATCGTGTTGTAAGAGTAGTTGCATGAAATAAAGAATTTTGACATGCGTGGACCCAGCCAAACACTAAGAAACGCCGGGAATCCTCGATCTCTCGATGTCGCTAAGCATCGACGTATCAATCGCTGCAGCACCACGATACCAGTTTTATCGTATTGAGAGTGTGTAGTTACATAGAATAAAGGATTTTGACACCCGTACAGCCAGCCAAAGTCTCAGAAACGGCGGGAATCCTCGATCTTTCGATTTCGCTAAGCATTGACGGATCAATCGCTGCAGCACCACGATACCAGTTTTATCTTATTGAGAGTGTGTAGTTACATAGAATGAAGGATTTTGACACCCGTACAGCCAGCCAAAGTCTAAGAAACGGCGGGAATCCTCGATCTCTCGATGTCGCTAAGCTTCGACGTATCAATCGCTGCAGAACTGCGATACCAGTTTTATCGTATTGAGAGTGTGTAGTTGCATGAAATAAAGAATTTTCACACCCGTACACCCAGCCAAAATCTCAAAAACGCCGGGAATCCTCGATCTTTCGATTTCGCTGAGCATCGATGTATCAATCGCTGCAGCACCACGATACCCGTTTTATCGTATTGTAAGTGTGTAGTTGCATGAAATTAAGAATTTTGACACCCGTACGCCCAGTCAAACTCTCAGAAACGCCGGGAATCCTCGATCTCTCGATCTCACTAAGCATCGACGGATCAATCGCTGCAGCACCACGATACCCGTTTTATCGTATTGTAAGTGTGTAGTTGCATGAAATAAGGAATTTTCACACCCGTACACCCAGCCAAACTCTCAGCAACGCCGGGAATCCTCGATCTCTCGATTTCGCTAAGCATCGACGTATCAATCGCTGCAGCACCACGATACCCGTTTTATCGTATTGTAAGTGTGTAGTTGCATGCAATAAAGAATTTTGACATGCGTACACCCAGCCAAACACTAAGAAACGCCGGGAATCCTCGATCGCTCGATGTCGCTAAGCATCGACGTATCAATCGCTGCAGCACCACGATACCAGTGTTATCGTATTGAGAGTGTGTAGTTACATAGAATAAAGGATTTTGACACCCGTACAGCCAGCCAAAGTCTCAGAAACCGCGGGAATCCTCGATCTTTCGATTTCGCTAAGCATTGGCGGATCAGTCGCTGCAGCACCACGATACCAGTATTATCGTATTGAGAGTGTGTAGTTACATAGAATAAAGAATTTTGACACCCGTACAGCCAGCCAAAGTCTAAGAAACGGCGGGAATCCTCGATCTGTCGATTTCGCTAAGCATCGACGAATCAATCGCTGCAACACCACGATACCCGTTTTATCGTATTGTAAGTGTGTAGTAGCATGAAATAAGGAATTTCCACACCCGTACACCCAGCCAAACTCTCAGCAACGCCGGGAATCCTCGATCTCTCGATTTCGCTAAGCATCGACGTATCAATCGCTGCAGCACCACGATACCAGTGTTATCGTATTGAGAGTGTGTAGTTACATAGAATAAAGGATTTTGACACCCGTACAGCCAGCCAAAGTCTCAGATACCGCGGGAATCCTCGATCTTTCGATTTCGCTAAGCATCGACGTATCAATCGCTGCAGCACCACGATACCCGTTTTATCGTATAGTAAGTGTATAGTTGCATGAAATAAAGAATTTTGACATGCGTAAACCCAGCCAAACCCTACGAAACGCTGGGAATCCTCGGTCTCTCGATGTCGCTAAGCATCGACGTATCAATCCCTGCAGCACCACGATACCCGTTTTATCGTGTTGTAAGAGTAGTTGCATGAAATAAAGAATTTTGACATGCGTGGACCCAGCCAAACACTAAGAAACGCCGGGAATCCTCGATCTCTCGATGTCGCTAAGCATCGACGTATCAATCGCTGCAGCACCACGATACCAGTGTTATCGTATTGAGGTGAGTAGTTACATAGAATAAAGGATTTTGACACCCGTACAGCCAGCCAAAGTCTCAGAAGGCGCGGGAATCCTCGATCTTTCGATTTCGCTAAGCATTGACGGATCAATCGCTGCAGCACCACGATACCAGTTTTATCGTATTGAGAGTGTGTAGTTACATAGAATAAAGGATTTTGACACCCGTACAGCCAGCCAAAGTCTAAGAAACGGCGGGAATCCTCGATCTCTCGATTTCGCTAAGCATCGACGTATCAATCGCTGCAGCACCACGATACCAGTTTTATCGTATTGAGAGTGTGTCGTTTCATAGAATAAAGGATTTTGACACCCGTACAGCCAGCCAAAGTCTCAGAAACGGCGGGAATCCGCGATCTTTCGTTTTCGCGGAGCTTCGACGTATCAATCACTGCAGCACCACGATACCCGTTTTATCGTGTTGTAAGTGTGTAGTTGCATGGAATAGAGAATTTTGACATGCGTACACCCAGCTGAACTCTCAGAAACGCCGGGAATCCTCGATCTCTCGATTTCGCTAAGCATCGACGGATCAATCGCTGCAGCACCACGATACCCGTTTTATCGTATTGTAAGTGTGTAGTTGCATGAAATAAGGAATTTTCACACCCGTACACCCAGCCAAACTCTCAGCAACGCCGGGAATCCTCGATCTCTCGATTTCGCTAAGCATCGACGTATCAATCGCTGCAGCACCACGATACCCGTTTTATCGTATTGTAAGTGTGCAGTTGCATGAAATAAAGAATTTTGACACCCGTACGCCCAGCCAAACTCTCAGAAACGCCGGGAATTCTCGATCTCTCGATGTCGCTAAGCATCGACGGATCAATCGCTGCAGCACCACGATACCAGTTTTATCGTATTGAGAGTGTGTAGTTACATAGAATAAAGGATTTTGACACCCGTACAGCCAGCCAAAGTCTCAGAAACGGCGGGAATCCTCGATCTTTCGATTCCGCTAAGCATCGACGTATCAATCGCTGCAGCACCACGATACCAGTTTTATCGTATTAAGAGTGTGTAGTTACATAGAATGAAGAATTTTGACACCCGTACAGCCAGCCAAAGTCTCAGAAACGGCGGGAATCCTCGATCTCTCGATTTCGCTAAGCATCGATGTATCATTCGCTGCAGCACCACGATACCCGTTTTATCTTATTGCAAGTCTGTAGTTGCATGAAATAAAGAATCTTGACATGCGTACACCCAGCCAAACACTAAGAAACGCCGGGAATCCTCGATCTCTCGATGTCGCTAAGCATCGACGTATCAATCGCTGCAGCACCACGATACCATTTTTATCGTATTGAGAGTGTGTAGTTACATAGAATAAAGGATTTTGACACCCGTACACACAGCCAAACACTAAGAAACGCCGGGAATCCTCGATCTCTCGATGTCACTAAGCATCGACGTAATCGCTGCAGCACCACGATACCAGTTTTATCGTATTGAGAGTGTGTAGTTACATAGAATTAAGGATTTTGACACCCGTACAGCCAGCCAAAGTCTCAGAAACGGCGGGAATCCTCGATCTCTCGATTTCGCTAAGCATCGACGTATCAATCGCTGCAGAACTGCGATACCAGTTTTATCGTATTGAGAGTGTGTAGTTGCATGAAATAAAGAATTTTCACACCCGTACACCCTGCCAAACTCTCAGAAACGCCGGGAATCCTCGATCTCATGATATCGCTAAGCATCGACGTATCAATCGCTGCAGCACCACGATACCAGTTTTATCGTATTGAGAGTATGTAGTTACATAAAATTAAGGATTTCGACACCCGTACAGCCAGCCAAAGTCTCAGAAACGGCGGGAATCCTCGATCTCTCGATTTCGCTAAGCATCGACGTATCAATCGCTGCTGAACTGCGATACCAGTTTTATCGTATTGAGAGTGTGTAGTTGCATGAAAAAAAGAATTTTGACACACGTACCCCCAGCCAAACTCTCAGAAACGCCGGGAATCCTCGATCTCTCGATGTCGCTAAGCATCAACGTATCAATCGCTGCAGCACCACGATACCAGTTTTATCGTATTGAAAGTGTGTAGTTACATAGAATAAAGGATCTTGACACCCGTACAGCCAGCCAAAGTCTCAGAAACGGCGGGAATCCTCGATCTTTCGATTCCGCTGAGCATCGCCGTATCAATCGCTGCAGCACCACGATACCAGTTTTATCGTATTAAGAGTGTGTAATTACATAGAATGAAGAATTTTGACACCCGTACAGCCAGCCAAAGTCTCAGAAACGGCGGGAATCCTCGATCTCTCGATTTCGCTAAGCATCGACGTATCAATCGCTGCAGAACTGCAATACCAGTTTTATCGTATTGAGAGTGTATAGTTGCATGAAATAAAGAATTATGACACCCGTACGCCCAGCCAAACTCTCAGAAACGCCGGGAATTCTCGATCTCTCGATGTCGCTAAGCATCGACGGATCAATCGCTGCAGCACCACGATACCAGTTTTATCGTATTGAGAGTGTGTAGTTACATAGAATAAAGGATTTTGACACCCGTACAGCCAGCCAAAGTCTCAGAAACGGCGGGAATCCTCGATCTTTCGATTCCGCTAAGCATCGACGTATCAATCGCTGCAGCACCACGATACCAGTTTTATCGTATTAAGAGTGTGTAGTTACATAGAATGAAGAATTTTAACACCCGTACAGCCAGCCAAAGTCTCAGAAACGGCGGGAATCCTCGATCTCTCGATTTCGCTAAGCATCGATGTATCATTCGCTGCAGCACCACGATACCCGTTTTATCGTATTGTAAGTGTGTAGTTGCATGAAATAAAGAATTTTGACACCCGTACGCCCAGCCAAACTCTCAGAAACGCCGGGAATCCTCGATCTCTCGATGTCGCTAAGCATCGACGTATCAATCGCCGCAGCACCACGATATCCGGTTTATCGTATTGCAAGTGTGTAGTTGCATGAAATCAAGAATTTTCACACTGGTACACCCAGCCAAACTTTCAGAAACGCAGCGAATCCTCGATCTCTCGATTTCGCTACGCATCGACGTATCAATCGCTGCAGAACTGCGATACCAGTTTTATCGTATTGAGAGTGTGTAGTTGCATGAAATAAAGAAATTTCACACCCGTACGCCCAGCCAAACTCTCAGAAACGCCGGGAATCCTCGATCTCTCGATTTCGCTAAGCATCGACGTATCAATCGCCGCAGCACCACGATACCCGTTTTATCTTATTGCAAGTCTGTAGTTGCATGAAATAAAGAATCTTGACATGCGTACACCCAGCCAAACACTAAGAAACGCCGGGAATCCTCGATCTCTCGATGTCGCTAAGCATCGACGTATCAATCGCTGCAGCACCACGATACCAATTTTATCGTATTGAGAGTGTGTAGTTACATAGAATAAAGGATTTTGACACCCGTACACACAGCCAAACACTAAGAAACGCCGGGAATCCTCGATCTCTCGATGTCACTAAGCATCGACGTAATCGCTGCAGCACCACGATACCAGTTTTATCGTATTGAGAGTGTGTAGTAACATAGAATTAAGGATTTTGACACCCGTACAGCCAGCCAAAGTCTCAGAAACGGCGGGAATCCTCGATCTCTCGATTTCGCTAAGCATCGACGTATCAATCGCTGCAGAACTGCGATACCAGTTTTATCGTATTGAGAGTGTGTAGTTGCATGAAATAAAGAATTTTCACACCCGTACACCCTGCCAAACTCTCAGAAACGCCGGGAATCCTCGATCTCTCGATATCGCTAAGCATCGACGTATCAATCGCTGCAGCACCACGATACCAGTTTTATCGTATTGAGAGTATGTAGTTACATAAAATTAAGGATTTCGACACCCGTACAGCCAGCCAAAGTCTCAGAAACGGCGGGAATCCTCGATCTCTCGATTTCGCTAAGCATCGACGTATCAATCGCTGCAGAACTGCGATACCAGTTTTATCGTATTGTAAGTGTGTAGTTGCATGAAATAAAGAATTTTGACACCCGTACGCCCAGCCAAACTCTCAGAAACGCCGGGAATCCTCGATCTCTCGATGTCGCTAAGCATCGACGTATCAATCGCCGCAGCACCACGATATCCGGTTTATCGTATTGCAAGTGTGTAGTTGCATGAAATCAAGAATTTTCACACTGGTACACCCAGCCAAACTCTCAGAAACGCAGCGAATCCTCGATCTCTCGATTTCGCTACGCATCGACGTATCAATCGCTGCAGAACTGCGATACCAGTTTTATCGTATTGAGAGTGTGTAGTTGCATGAAATAAAGAAATTTCACACCCGTACGCCCAGCCAAACTCTCAGAAACGCCGGGAATCCTCGATCTCTCGATTTCGCTAAGCATCGACGTATCAATCGCCGCAGCTCCACGATACCCGTTTTATCTTATTGCAAGTCTGTAGTTGCATGAAATAAAGAATCTTGACATGCGTACACCCAGCCAAACACTAAGAAACGCCGGGAATCCTCGATCTCTCGATGTCGCTAAGCATCGACGTATCAATCGCTGCAGCACCACGATACCAATTTTATCGTATTGAGAGTGTGTAGTTACATAGAATAAAGGATTTTGACACCCGTACACACAGCCAAACACTAAGAAACGCCGGGAATCCTCGATCTCTCGATGTCACTAAGCATCGACGTAATCGCTGCAGCACCACGATACCAGTTTTATCGTATTGAGAGTGTGTAGTAACATAGAATTAAGGATTTTGACACCCGTACAGCCAGCCAAAGTCTCAGAAACGGCGGGAATCCTCGATCTCTCGATTTCGCTAAGCATCGACGTATCAATCGCTGCAGAACTGCGATACCAGTTTTATCGTATTGAGAGTGTGTAGTTGCATAAAATAAAGAATTTTCACACCCGTACACCCTGCCAAACTCTCAGAAACGCCGGGAATCCTCGATCTCTCGATATCGCTAAGCATCGACGTATCAATCGCTGCAGCACCACGATACCAGTTTTATCGTATTGAGAGTATGTAGTTACATAAAATTAAGGATTTCGACACCCGTACAGCCAGCCAAAGTCTCAGAAACGGCGGGAATCCTCGATCTCTCGATTTCGCTAAGCATCGACGTATCAATCGCTGCAGAACTGCGATACCAGTTTTATCGTATTGAGAGTGTGTAGTTGCATGAAAAAAAGAATTTTGACACACGTACCCCCAGCCAAACTATCAGAAACGCCGGGAATCCTCGATCTCTCGATGTCGCTAAGCATCAACGTATCAATCGCTGCAGCACCACGATACCAGTTTTATCGTATTGAGAGTGTGTAGTTACATAGAATAAAGGATTTTGACACCCGTACAGCCAGCCAAAGTCTCAGAAACGGCGGGAATCCTCGATCTTTCGATTCCGCTGAGCATCGCCGTATCAATCGCTGCAGCACCACGATACCAGTTTTATCGTATTAAGAGTGTGTAATTACATAGAATGAAGAATTTTGACACCCGTACAGCCAGCCAAACTCTCAGAAACGCCGGGAATCCTCGATCTCTCGATTTCGCTAAGCATCGATGTATCAATCGCTGAAGCACCACGATACCCGTTTTATCGTATTGTAAGTGTGTCGTTGCATGAAATAAGATATTTTCACACCCGTACACCCAGCCAAACTCTCAGCAATGCCGGGAATCCTCGATCTTTCGATATCGCTAAGCATCGAGGTATCAATCGCTGCAGCACCACGATACCCGTTTTATCGTATTATAAGTGTAGTTGCATGAAATAAAGAATTTTGACATGCGTACACCCAGCCAAACACTAAGAAACGCCGGGAATCCTCGATCTCTCGTTTTCGCTAAGCTTCGACGTATCAATCGCTGCAGAACTGCAATACCAGTTTTATCGTATTGAGAGTGTGTAGTTGCATGAAATAAAGAATTATGACACCCTCACGCCCAGCCAAACTCTCAGAAACGCCGGGAATTCTCGATCTCTCGATGTCGCTAAGCATCGACGGATCAATCGCTGCAGCACCACGATACCAGTTTTATCGTATTGAGAGTGTGTAGTTACATAGAATAAAGGATTTTGACACCCGTACAGCCAGACAAAGTCTCAGAAACGGCGGGAATCCTCGATCTTTCGATTCCGCTAAGCATCGACGTATCAATCGCTGCAGCACCACGATACCAGTTTTATCGTATTAAGAGTGTGTAGTTACATAGAATGAAGAATTTTGACACCCGTACAGCCAGCCAAAGTCTCAGAAACGGCGGGAATCCTCGATCTCTCGATTTTGCTAAGCATCGATGTATCATTCGCTGCAGCACCACGATACCCGTTTTATCGTATTGTAAGTGTGCAGTTGCATGAAATAAAGAAATTTCACACCCGTACGCCCAGCCAAACTCTCAGAAACGCCGGGAATCCTCGATCTCTCGATTTCGCTAAGCATCGACGTATCAATCGCCGCAGCACCACGATACCCGTTTTATCTTATTGCAAGTGTGTAGTTGCATGAAATAAAGAATCTTGACATGCGTACACCCAGCCAAACACTAAGAAACGCCGGGAATCGTCGATCTCTCGATGTCGCTAAGCATCGACGTATCAATCGCTGCAGCACCACGATACCAATTTTATCGTATTGAGAGTGTGTAGTTACATAGAATAAAGGATTTTGACACCCGTACACACAGCCAAACACTAAGAAACGCCGGGAATCCTCGATCTCTCGATGTCACTAAGCATCGACGTAATCGCTGCAGCACCACGATACCAGTTTCATCGTATTGAGAGTGTGTAGTTACATAGAATTAAGGATTTTGACACCCGTACAGCCAGCCAAAGTCTCAGAAACGGCGGGAATCCTCGATCTCTCGATTTCGCTAAGCATCGACGTATCAATCGCTGCAGAACTGCGATACCAGTTTTATCGTATTGAGAGTGTGTAGTTGCATAAAATAAAGAATTTTCACACCCGTACACCCAGCCAAACTCTCAGAAACGCCGGGAATCCTCGATCTCTCGATATCGCTAAGCATCGACGTATCAATCGCTGCAGCACCACGATACCAGTTTTATCGTATTGAGAATGTGTAGTTACATAAAATTAAGGATTTCGACACCCGTACAGCCAGCCAAAGTCTCAGAAACGGCGGGAATCCTCGATCTCTCGATTTCGCTAAGCATCGACGTATCAATCGCTGCAGAACTGCGATACCAGTTTTATCGTATTGAGAGTGTGTAGTTGCATTAAAAAAAGAATTTTGACACACGTACCCCCAGCCAAACTCTCAGAAACGCCGGGAATCCTCGATCTCTCGATGTCGCTAAGCATCAACGTATCAATCGCTGCAGCACCACGATACCAGTTTTATCGTATTGAGAGTGTGTAGTTACATAGAATAAAGGATTTTGACACCCGTACAGCCAGCCAAAGTCTCAGAAACGGCGGGAATCCTCGATCTTTCGATTCCGCTGAGCATCGCCGTATCAATCGCTGCAGCACCACGATACCAGTTTTATCGTATTAAGAGTGTGTAATTACATAGAATGAAGAATTTTGACACCCGTACAGCCAGCCAAACTCTCAGAAACGCCGGGAATCCTCGATCTCTCGATTTCGCTAAGCATCGATGTATCAATCGCTGAAGCACCACGATACCCGTTTTATCGTATTGTAAGTGTGTCGTTGCATGAAATAAGATATTTTCACACCCGTACACCCAGCCAAACTCTCAGCAATGCCGGGAATCCTCGATCTTTCGATATCGCTAAACATCGAGGTATCAATCGCTGCGGCACCACGATACCCGTTTTATCGTATTATAAGTGTAGTTGCATGAAATAAAGAATTTTGACATGCGTACACCCAGCCAAACACTAAGAAACGCCGGGAATCCTCGATCTCTCGTTTTCGCTAAGCTTCGACGTATCAACCGCTGCAGAACTGCAATACCAGTTTTATCGTATTGAGAGTGTGTAGTTGCATGAAATAAAGAATTATGACACCCGTACGCCCAGCCAAACTCTCAGAAACGCCGGGAATTCTCGATCTCTCGATGTCGCTAAGCATCGACGGATCAATCGCTGCAGCACCACGATACCAGTTTTATCGTATTGAGAGTGTGTAGTTACATAGAATAAAGAATTTTCACACTGGTACACCCAGCCAAACTCTCAGAAACGCAGCGAATCCTCGATCTCTCGATTTCGCTACGCATCGACGTATCAATCGCTGCAGAACTGCGATACCAGTTTTATCGTATTGAGAGTGTGTAGTTGCATGAAATAAAGAAATTTCACACCCGTACGCCCAGCCAAACTCTCAGAAACGCCGGGAATCCTCGATCTCTCGATTTCGCTAAGCATCGACGTATCAATCGCCGCAGCACCACGATACCCGTTTTATCTTATTGCAAGTGTGTAGTTGCATGAAATAAAGAATCTTGACATGCGTACACCCAGCCAAACACTAAGAAACGCCGGGAATCGTCGATCTCTCGATGTCGCTAAGCATCGACGTATCAATCGCTGCAGCACCACGATACCAATTTTATCGTATTGAGAGTGTGTAGTTACATAGAATAAAGGATTTTGACACCCGTACACACAGCCAAACACTAAGAAACGCCGGGAATCCTCGATCTCTCGATGTCACTAAGCATCGACGTAATCGCTGCAGCACCACGATACCAGTTTCATCGTATTGAGAGTGTGTAGTTACATAGAATTAAGGATTTTGACACCCGTACAGCCAGCCAAAGTCTCAGAAACGGCGGGAATCCTCGATCTCTCGATTTCGCTAAGCATCGACGTATCAATCGCTGCAGAACTGCGATACCAGTTTTATCGTATTGAGAGTGTGTAGTTGCATAAAATAAAGAATTTTCACACCCGTACACCCAGCCAAACTCTCAGAAACGCCGGGAATCCTCGATCTCTCGATATCGCTAAGCATCGACGTATCAATCGCTGCAGCACCACGATACCAGTTTTATCGTATTGAGAATGTGTAGTTACATAAAATTAAGGATTTCGACACCCGTACAGCCAGCCAAAGTCTCAGAAACGGCGGGAATCCTCGATCTCTCGATTTCGCTAAGCATCGACGTATCAATCGCTGCAGAACTGCGATACCAGTTTTATCGTATTGAGAGTGTGTAGTTGCATTAAAAAAAGAATTTTGACACACGTACCCCCAGCCAAACTCTCAGAAACGCCGGGAATCCTCGATCTCTCGATGTCGCTAAGCATCAACGTATCAATCGCTGCAGCACCACGATACCAGTTTTATCGTATTGAGAGTGTGTAGTTACATAGAATAAAGGATTTTGACACCCGTACAGCCAGCCAAAGTCTCAGAAACGGCGGGAATCCTCGATCTTTCGATTCCGCTGAGCATCGCCGTATCAATCGCTGCAGCACCACGATACCAGTTTTATCGTATTAAGAGTGTGTAATTACATAGAATGAAGAATTTTGACACCCGTACAGCCAGCCAAACTCTCAGAAACGCCGGGAATCCTCGATCTCTCGATTTCGCTAAGCATCGATGTATCAATCGCTGAAGCACCACGATACCCGTTTTATCGTATTGTAAGTGTGTCGTTGCATGAAATAAGATATTTTCACACCCGTACACCCAGCCAAACTCTCAGCAATGCCGGGAATCCTCGATCTTTCGATATCGCTAAACATCGAGGTATCAATCGCTGCGGCACCACGATACCCGTTTTATCGTATTATAAGTGTAGTTGCATGAAATAAAGAATTTTGACATGCGTACACCCAGCCAAACACTAAGAAACGCCGGGAATCCTCGATCTCTCGTTTTCGCTAAGCTTCGACGTATCAACCGCTGCAGAACTGCAATACCAGTTTTATCGTATTGAGAGTGTGTAGTTGCATGAAATAAAGAATTATGACACCCGTACGCCCAGCCAAACTCTCAGAAACGCCGGGAATTCTCGATCTCTCGATGTCGCTAAGCATCGACGGATCAATCGCTGCAGCACCACGATACCAGTTTTATCGTATTGAGAGTGTGTAGTTACATAGAATAAAGGATTTTGACACCCGTACAGCCAGCCAAAGTCTCAGAAACGGCGGGAATCCTCGATCTTTCGATTCCGCTAAGCATCGACGTATCAATCGCTGCAGCACCACGATACCAGTTTTATCGTATTAAGAGTGTGTAGTTACATAGAATGAAGAATTTTGACACCCGTACAGCCAGCCAAAGTCTCAGAAACGGCGGGAATCCTCGATCTCTCGATTTCGCTAAGCATCGATGTATCATTCGCTGCAGCACCACGATACCCGTTTTATCGTATTGTAAGTGTGTAGTTGCATGAAATAAAGAATTTTGACACCCGTACGCCCAGCCAAACTCTCAGAAACGCCGGGAATCCTCGATCTCTCGATGTCGCTAAGCATCGACGTATCAATCGCCGCAGCACCACGATATCCGGTTTATCGTATTGCAAGTGTGTAGTTGCATGAAATCAAGAATTTTCACACTGGTACACCCAGCCAAACTCTCAGAAACGCAGCGAATCCTCGATCTCTCGATTTCGCTACGCATCGACGTATCAATCGCTGCAGAACTGCGATACCAGTTTTATCGTATTGAGAGTGTGTAGTTGCATGAAATAAAGAAATTTCACACCCGTACGCCCAGCCAAACTCTCAGAAACGCCGGGAATCCTCGATCTCTCGATTTCGCTAAGCATCGACGTATCAATCGCCGCAGCACCACGATACCCGTTTTATCTTACTGCAAGTCTGTAGTTGCATGAAATAAAGAATCTTGACATGCGTACACCCAGCCAAACACTAAGAAACGCCGGGAATCCTCGATCTCTCGATGTCGCTAAGCATCGACGTATCAATCGCTGCAGCACCACGATACCAATTTTATCGTATTGAGAGTGTGTAGTTACATAGAATAAAGGATTTTGACACCCGTACACACAGCCAAACACTAAGAAACGCCGGGAATCCTCGATCTCTCGATGTCTCTAAGCATCGACGTAATCGCTGCAGCACCACGATACCAGTTTTATCGTATTGAGAGTGTGTAGTTACATAGAATTAAGGATTTTGACACCCGTACAGCCAGCCAAAGTCTCAGAAACGGCGGGAATCCTCGATCTCTCGATTTCGCTAAGCATCGACGTATCAATCGCTGCAGAACTGCGATACCAGTTTTATCGTATTGAGAGTGTGTAGTTGCATGAAATAAAGAATTTTCACACCCGTACACCCTGCCAAACTCTCAGAAACGCCGGGATTCCTCGATCTCTCGATATCGCTAAGCATCGACGTATCAATCGCTGCAGCACCACGATACCAGTTTTATCGTATTGAGAGTATGTAGTTACATAAAATTAAGGATTTCGACACCCGTACAGCCAGCCAAAGTCTCAGAAACGGCGGGAATCTTCGATCTCTCGATTTCGCTAAGCATCGACGTATCAATCGCTGCAGAACTGCGATACCAGTTTTATCGTATTGAGAGTGTGTAGTTGCATGAAAAAAAGAATTTTGACACACGTACCCCCAGCCAAACTCTCAGAAACGCCGGGAATCCTCGATCTCTCGATGTCGCTGAGCATCAACGTATCGATCGCTGCAGCACCACGATACCAGTTTTATCGTATTGAGAGTGTGTAGTTACATAGAATAAAGGATTTTGACACCCGTACAGCCAGCCAAAGTCTCAGAAACGGCGGGAATCCGCGTTCTTTCGATCTCGCTAAGCTTCGAAGTATCAATCGCTGTAGCACCACGATACCAGTTTTATCGTATTGAGAGTGTGTAGTGGCTTAGAATGAAGCATTTTGACACCCGTACAGCAAGCCACAGTCTCAGAAACGCCGAGAATCCTCGATCTTTCGATTTCGCTAAGCATCGACGTATCAATCGATGCAGAACTGCGATACCAGTTTTATCGTAATAAGAGTGTGTACTTGCATAAAATGAAGGATTTCGAAACCACTCGCCCCAACCAAAGTCTCAGGAGCACTCGGAATCCGCGATCTATCGATTTCGCTAAGCTTCGACGTAACAATCGCTTCAGAACTGTGATACCAGTTTTATCGTATTGTGTGTGTGTGGTTGCATAAAATAATGACTTTTGACACCCGTAAACCCCGCAGATGTCTTAGAAACGCTCGAAATCCTCGATCTATCGATTTCGCTAAGCTTCGACGTATAAATCGATGCAGAACTGCGCTACCAGTTTTATCGTATTGAGGGTGTGAAGTTGGGTAAAACGAAGGTTTTTGACACTAGTCCAACCAGCCAAAATCTCCGAAACGTTGGGAATCTCCGATCTTTAGACTCCGAGAAGCTTCGATTTATCATTCGCTGCAGAACTGCGATACCCGTTTTATCAGATTGAGGGTGTGTAGTTGCATGGATCAAATGTTTTTGATACTAGTACACCCAGCCAAAGTCTCAGAAACGCCGGGAATCCTCGATCTTTCGATTTCGCTAATTTTGGACTTATCAATCACGGCAGAACTGCGACACCAGTTTTATCGTATTGAGGGTGAGTAGTTGCATAGACTAACCTTTTTTGACACCAGTTCACTCGGCCAAAGTCTCAGAAACGCTCGGAATCCTCGATCTATCGATTTCGCTAAGCTTCGACGTATCAATCGCTGCTGAACTGCGATACGTCTTATATCGTAGTGAGTGATTGTCGTTGCATAGAATGAGGTTTATTGACACTACTACACCGAGACAAAGTCTCAGAAACGCCAGAAATCGTCGATATTTCGATTTCGCTGAGCATCGATGTAATAACCGTTGACGAACAGCAATACGAATTTTGTCGTATTGAGAGGGTGTAATTGCATAGAATAAAGGTTTTAGAAACCACTACACCCAACCAAAGTCTCAGAAACGCTCGGAATCCTTGATCTATCGATTTCTCTAAGCTTCGACGTAACAATCGCTGCAGAACTGCGTTACCAGTTTTACCATATTGTGTATGTGTAGTTGCATAAAATAAAGGCTTTTGATACCCGTATACTCCGCGAAAGTCTCAGAAACTCTCGGAATCCTTGATCGTTCGATTTCGCTAAGCTTCGACGTATCAATCGATGCAGAACTGCGATACATGTATTATTATATTGAGGATGTGTAGATGCAGAGAATAACGGGTAATTAACATCCTTGCACCCAGCCAAAGTCTCAGAAACGCTCGAAATCTCCGATCTTTCGATTGCGCTGAGCTTCGAATTATCAACCGCTGTAAAACTGCGATAACAGTTTTATCGTATTAAGAGTGTGTAGTTGCATAGATCGAAGGTATTAAACACCAGTACTCCCAATCAAAATGTCCGAAACGTTCGGAATGCTCGATCTTACGATTTTCCTAAGCTTCGACGTAATAATCGTTGCTGAACAGCGTTACCAGTTTTGTCGTATTGAGGGTGTGTAGTTGCATAGAATAAACGTTTTAGACACCAGTTCACACGGCCAAAGATGAGTTTCTGAGGAAACGCCGAAAATCCTTGATCTTTCGATTTCGCTTAGCTTTACCGTATCAATCATTGCAATACTGCCATACTTGTTTTATCGTAATAAGTGATTGTCGTTGCATAGAATGAAGGTTTTTGACACTAGTACACCGAGCCAAAGTCTCAGAAACGCTCAGAATCTCCGATCTTTCGATTTCGCTTAGCTTCGACTTATCAATCGCTGCACAACTGCGATGCCCGATTTATCAAATTCAGGGTGTGTAGGTGCATGGATCAAATGTTTTTGACACTAGCCCACCCAGCCAAAGTCTCAGAAACGGGAATCCTCGATCTTTCGATTTCGCTAATTTTGGACTTATCAATCGCTGCAGCACCACGATACGCGTTCTATCGTATTGCAAGTGTGTAGTTGCATAAAATAAAGAATTTTGACACCCGTACACACAGCCAAACTCTCAGAAACGGCGGGAATCCGTGATCTTCCTATTTCGCTAAGCTTCGACGTATAAATAGCTGCATAACAGCGATACCAGTTTAATCATATTAAGACTGTGTAGTTGCATAAAATAAAGCATATCGACACCCGTACGACCCGCGAATGTCTCAGAAACGCTCGGAATCCTCGATCCTTCGATTTCGCTAAGCTTCGACGTATCAATCGATGCAGAACTGCGATACCAGTTTTATCGTATTGAGAGTGTGTAGTTGCATAAAATGGAAAATTTTGACACCCGTACATCCAGCCAAACTCTCAAAAACGGCGGGAATCCGGATCTTTTAATTTCGCTATACTTCGACGTATCAATTGCTGCAAAACAGCGATACTAGTTTCATCGTATTGAGAGTTGATAGTTGCATAAAATAATAGATTTTGACACCGATATACCTAGCCAATTTTTTAGAAACGCCGGAAATCCTTGATCTTTCGATTCCGCTAATCTTCGACGTATCAATTGCTGCAAAACTGCGATACCAGTTCTATCGTATTGACAGAGTGTACTTGCATAAAATAAGGACTTTAGATACCCGTAAACCCTGCGAATGTCTCAAACGCTCGGAATCCTCGATATTTCGATTTCGCTAAGATTCGACGTATCAATCGATGCAGAATTGCGATACCAGTTTGATCGTTTTGAGAGTGTATACTTGCATAAAATAAAGGATTTTGACACCGTTGTACCCAGCCAATGTCCTAGAAACGCCGAAAATTGTTGATCCCTCGATTTCGCTAATCTTCGACGTATCAATCGCTGCTGAACTGCGATACCAGTTTTATCGTATTGAGGGTGTGTAGTTGCATAGAATAAAGGTTTTAGACACCACTACACCTAGCCAAAGTCTCAGAAACTCTCGGAATCCTCGATCTGTCGATTTTTCACATTGTGTCGGTCGGACTGTGTGTGCGTGTGTGTCAGTCGGATAGTCGGACTGGTCGAGGGGCATCACTACCACAACCAACAGCAGCAGCAGCAGCAGCAACAGAAAGAACGTATTCTAAACTTTGTATTCTTGAGTTTATTAATTAGGATTTCATACCAAAATTTTTAATTTATTGATTAAGAAAAATACCTAAAGAACCAAAATTTATTTTTTATTTACATTACATCAGGGGACCTTATCCTCGTTGATTGCGAAAAGATTTCCGCGAGCAGCATCGCGCAGCAGTTTATACCGTCGTGAGCCGGGGCCACGCTTGTTCGCACGGATATCACGTCTTTCGCTTTCCGGGTTTCCGATCTGGTCCCTGATTAAAATAAGTATAAAAAATAAAAATAACAATAATAAAAATAATTTTTATGAAAAATTCACATAAAATAATAATAATAATTTATAAAAATCATAATTGAAATAATAAAAACAATTATTTTCACGATGCGCTGTAGCGACCACTATCTTTGACATCGGCTGAAAACAGATAAATACTCACATTCCAGGATGCACTAACCAAATATAGTGCAGCGGTGGCTATTTCCAACCAAGAAGCTCAGACTGTCGCCAAAGCTTTGGTTGAAGAAATTATCTGCCGATATGGAACACCTGAGATCTTTCTGTCCGACCAAGGTACCAACTTTTTGAGTTCGACTTTTAACGACGCTTGTAAGCTCCTCCGAATCAAGAAAATCCAAACCAAAGCATATTATCCCGAAAGCAATGGAGCTTTGAAGAGTTCACATCGGACCCTCGCGGAATATTTAAAACATTTCATAAATGAAGACCAATATAACTGGAATGAGTGGTTGCCATACGCTATTTTTTTGTATAACACCACACCGCACACAGCTACCGGCCTATATCCTTATGGGCTAGTTTTCGGTCACGAGGCAGAATTGCCTACCGCGGTAAAACAAGAACCGCGGCCCACATACACACACACAAACTACGCCAGCGAGCTATGTGAGAGGCTACGGGCCTCAAGGTCGGTAGCACGACGTAGCCTGTGCGACGCCAAGGAGAGACCGAAGCAAATTTATGACATCAAAGCGTGAAATCAAGAGCCGCGTCGGCCACCACGTACTCCTCCACGACGAGACGATGAAAAGAGGGCGATCAGCAAAACTAGCACTGGCATGGACGGGGCCCCACACCGTCGTAGAGCGACAAGGCCCTGTCACCTATGTGATTAAAAAAGGACGAAAAACCGCAACGGTCCTTACGAACCGCTTGCGTCCCTTCGTCGAGCACTAGCCGCTTATCGCATGAAATAAGATTAGCGGCGGCCGACGAAGGAAGGAAAAGAAAGAGAGAAGAAGAATAGAAGAAACAGGCACGGACGCGCAAGGGGGGCATCTACGTGCATATATTTCCTTCTTTATACTAAATCTATTTATTATTTAAACCTAACTTAAAATTAAAATGAAAACGAAGAAAGGGAAAGGAAGAGTCTTTCGCTGTCTTTTCCGCGGGCGGATCTTGACGAGAATAAAACTCCAAGACAGATTAAATTTAACTAAAATTTTTATTTATTTATCAAAAGAGGGGTGAAGTAATACTTTAATCTTTTTATAGGGTTATATAAAAAAAAACCTTATAGACAAGGACGGCTGCACGAGGGGCACGGATAATCCCCCTGGGAAAAAAGCCGCCGAAGGCCAAAAAAATCTGCCGCTGTTTCGTCGAGGCCGTCGCCGCCGCCCCAGATATACTCCGCAGTATCTCGGAGAAGACGGCGTCGATGCCGGACCTCCCTTGCCTCCCGGACGAAAGACCGCAGCCATGCGGGGACACGGGGGCGCCGACCAGTCCCCGGAACGGAGACCATCGACGTCTGGAAAAAAAATTAAATTAATCAATTAAAATAACAATGTATAAAAATTAAAACAAAGATAATTAAGAAGGGGCTACTTACTGCCCAAATTGCCAGGCGTCTGGTCATCCTGGATCCACTAAAAACTAGGCTGCCATCGGTGTTTCTCTTTTTTTTTTTTTTTTTTTTTAAATAAATGTTGCTGCTGATGCTGTTGCTTCGACTGCTGAAGAAAGAATGAGCCGGTGGCGGCCAAGAAGCACCAGCCACCGTCCAACAAGTGGGACTTTTCGCCAAATCAGCGGTCCCACGGTCTTAAAGTCCTTCTAACTCACGGACTCTGTTTTCATAATGCTCATCCCCGTGTATTTCTCACACACATACATCGCAAGCGAGGTACTCCTTATCACCGTTCACCAACAACCCCGGCATCTACTTCGAAGAAATCTTAAACCTCATGGAGACGAGAGCAACTTGAAAACTGGCAATACAAATGGATTGTTCGTACATCAAAATGCGGGAAAATGCAATAAAATTCCACTTCGGAAGGGCAAAGACTTATTGCAAAACCTCAGAGAGGAACCAAACCAATGACTTTTGCTCCGCAATTGGGGAATACATCACCAGAATGACAACGAGGATCGACGACAACATGGAAATTATTCGAGATATAATCCATCTAAACCCCGAACAACAGCGTAAAAGGCGAGGTCTCATTGACGGAATGGGATCGATAATAAAATCAATCGCCGCAAATATGGATGCTGCAGACGCGGAACAAATCCACCAGCAGATATACGAGCTACAGGCCAACCAGCGTGGACTAAAACAGGGCATTAACGATCAAGTTCAAGTGGTCTTAACATCGTTACGGATCTTCAATGAAACCGCGGAAAGCATGCACGAGAACGAGAACAAGCTATTCGACTTCGTGAAACACTTGGGTTTCAATCTTCACGGGCAACAAGATCAGCTTTTCGCACGTCAAAGACTCGACGAAAGCCTCACTGCAATATCTCTATTGGTAGAGGAGTTAGTCACCGACTTAAAAGAATTGGTGTTGTTCTTCGCAGAAGTATCTACGAGCAGTGATGCCAGACGGGCGAGAAAAGTCCCTCGGCGGGATTTTTCACCCCCCACTCTGCCGCCTGCGGGACAAGTAAATCCCGCGGCCCGCACGGTCGCGCGACTTCCCCCACCCGCGCGCCGCTGCTCGGTAGTGGCTGTTAGCGCGGTAGGCCACGCCCACCGGTCGCTCGCCGTGCCCTATTATTTTTCATATGCTATTGTTCTCTGAACATTAAAAAAATTTAACAAATAGAATAAAAATTAATGTTTATTTTTTTTATCGATCCGGTACAGCATAAATTTTTATTTATAAAAAAAAAGAACAATTCACCTCGGATCGAACTGACGACCTCATGATTATGAGTCACGAGCTCTGCTGTTGCGCGGTTTTCCTGAGGATCCACAAATTATGATATGAATTCAAAAAAGTTTTAAGTAAAAAAAAAATATTTAAGTTTTAATTCATATACAGATTTCGAGAAAATATCATGGCTAAAATTGAACGGTGGCGTCGCCGGAAAAGCAATTATTTTCGATAATTATGCCGTAAAATTAGGGTTTATAATTTCAGTTGGATTTCGGTTAATTTTTTTTTCTTGTAGATCATGACATTTCGCAAATTTTGGTTATTCAGAGACCTTAATAGAATGAATCATTCCCAAAATATAGCTACTTGAGTAAAAAATTGGAAAAAGATTAATATCTCGCTATTTGATGTTTTTTCAGTTTTTTACTCAAGTAGCTACATCTTGAGAATGATTCTTAGTATTAAGATCTCTGAATAACCGAAATTTGCGGAATGTCATGAACTGCCAGAAAAAAAAATCACCGGAATCCAACTGACATTCTAAACCCAAATTTTACGGCATAATTATCGAAAATATTTGTTTTTCGGGCGACGCCACCGTTCAATTTTAGCCATGATATTTTCTTGAATTCTGTATATGAATTAAAACTTTCAACAATTTTTTTACTTAAAACTTTTTTTAATTCATATATTGAACATTCAATAAGCCATACATTTGTGAATCCTCATAAGAAGACCGGTAACGCGGCGGCAGAGCTCGTGACTCGTAATCATGAGGTTGTCTGTTTGTTCAGGAATTAGAAAAATAAAATCAGCCGTTGCGCGGCCTCGGGTTTGGTTTCGTGCGCGGCGGCTGACGCTGGCGGCGCCACTTTCCGGGCACTGCGGTTGCGAGCGCTACGCGCCGGCGCGAGCCGCTTCTTCATCGAATTGCCGTAACGACTCTTCCTTCTCGATCCATCAGCGAAGTGAGCAACACGTGTTTTCGGGCTCTTCTCGGCCTTTGCCGAAATTCTCGGGTTACATTCAAATTTCGGTTCAGTTTTCTCTCCTTCAATTCACGGGATATTCACGGGATCAGTTTCGGAATCGGGGCAGGGCTTTTCGAGCTCCCTGTCTTCACGGGAGAAAACCGGGAAATATCGGGAAAAACATTCAACGCGTGATCGCTATCATTTTGTTTTTCGGGTCGTGCGGCATTTTCGGGGCCAACGGGCGGGACTTCTTGGCATCGAATCTTAATTAATTCCGGAACAACACTCACTGTAATCAATAATCCTTTTTTTTGTGTTATTGTTGAAAATAAACATTTGTTATTTTTTTGTAATTAAATCACGTGCACCCTCTTTGTAAAAACCACCTACACCAGACTCCTTACAAAACACTGTTCGATCCGAGGTGAATAGTTCTTTTGTTTATAAAAACAATACATACAATACCCGATCGATAAAAAAAATAAACATTAATTTATATTCTGTTTGTTACATTTTTTTAATGTTCAGAGAACAATAGCATATGAAAAATAATAGCGCACGCCGAACGACCGGGAGGCGTGGCCTACCGCTACAAGTCCGTGCCTGCTACCACGGCGCGCGGGAGAGTGAAGCCGCCGGGTGGGGGTAGCCGAGGGACTTTTCTGCGGGAGCGCCTGGCATCACTGTCTACGGGCCGAGTAAGCGCAGCAATACTACCACCGCGCAAGTTAGTGGAGTACCTCACGGACGCTCTACCACACTTACCCGCCGGCATCGGATTCCCTGTGCCGAAAATGCGCAGCGAAGCCACACTCATGGGTCTCACCGACGCGCGAGCCTACAGCGACGGCACAACAGCGATGTTGATAATGGATATCCCGCTGATAGGAGCGCAGAGGTACATTATAAGCCATGTATACCTCGTGCCAACGAAAGGAACCAACAACACGTATTATTATCTGGATACCACTGAGGACTTAGTAGTAGTTGATCAAGCGAATAGGAATTTCTTGCGGATGTATACAGTCGACCTGAAAAATTGCAAAAAATTTGGAAGAACCCACGTCTGCGCGCCAACACACCCGTCGACGCCAATTACTAAGAATGGGCCCTGCGAAATCCTTACTTATATAAAGGGCGACACTGTTAATGGACGGCATTGCCCAAAACGAGCCTTGACTCTCAACAGCACTATGGTGATTCCCATGGAACAACACGGAAGATGGATGTATATCGCACCATACGAAGATTTAATCACAATAACGTGCGAAAAAAACACCCGGGTATCGCGAAACGTTAAAAAAATCGGGAATTCTAGCTTTAATAGGCTCATGCGAGGCAACCGCCCGAGATTTCAGTGTACGAACTCTGAAACGGGATACCGAAGTGCGAAACGAAAATTATTTACCGTCTTATAATCTCACGTTAGTGGAAATTAACCAAAAATACCATTTTCGGGAAAAGAGTGAAAGTGAAAACTTTAAATTATCAAACGTGTTGCGAAATCCCGAGGAATTAAAAAACCTCGGAACACGTGTGAAACAAATAGGTAAAAACCTCGATAGAGACGTTAAGGCAAATCTGCAGTTTTATCACAATGTTAGCTTTTACTCTTTAAGTGCGATCGCGCCGATAGCCTTGGTCAGTTACGCGGTCTACAAAGTATATCAGCTAAGATTGTTGTCTGGTATTCCGTCATTCGCCGAAGCTCCAGACAACAATCTCAAATATACGGCTAAAGCATCAACAATCTTATATCAGCTAAGGCTGAAACGTAACTCTACACCAGCTAGCACGTGTGAGCCGGCGACTCTCGAGTCACTGGCCACCGTGAGTGCCTTATCGTATCAACAAAAAAACAGACTACATGCGGAATTCCAGCGAGCATGCTCGGAGAGAGATAACAACCGCGTGAAACTATCGTACCCGGCCAAGGCTTGGCGCTAGTGAGATGATAAAAACTCATATACAACATGTAATTAAAGACGATCAAAACAAGTTCAACCGAATCACTAAAGAAAAAATTTCTTTTACTTAATTTTTTCTTTTTAAGGGGGGAGGGATATAGTATCCCAGATTTTCTGTATAAAAAATTAACTTAATCAAATCGTTGGATTTCATTGCCGTCGCGAAAATAATTCCAACAATAATTATTTTCGCCATCAGCTCCGAGCACTCAAGGTGTCAATGCACTTCGCCTCGAAGCTGAATGGGCACGAACTATGCTGACCCAGCAATTGCGGGTCGAACGGACTAAATCGACTCTCGATTTAGTCAGTCTAAAAAGAATCAGAGAAACGGTCGGTTGGGCTCGTGGCAAAATCATGATTAGCTTAACAATCACTTAAGAAAACCCACTGTAACTCGTAATATTCATATTACGACTATTCTACATATTCCTACAATAAAATACTGAATTACTTTCGAGAATCGCGTGAACTCCAGTTCTTTAATCGGGCCGATCCCAAATAATATCTATAAATCAGCCGGAAACGAGACGACTTGATCACTCGTCCCTATTTCGGGCATAACAGAAGCAACGTTAAAAATTGATTAAAACCTGCTGAAATTCACTGTTGTGCAATTTGATTTTGTATCAACATAATGGCATTTCGATTCAGAAAATTTGTTATATGGCTGAATTTCTATGGAATCCCTCACATGTATAAGACCACACAGAAAAAGCGAATGTTTGTTAAGCTTGCTTGGAGCATGTTAAGAAAGTATGCTGGTCGATGTTGCTTATCTCGTCGAAACGACAATCGCATGTGGCTATAATATAATTTGATTTTCTTTCAATAACGTCTGTACACTATTCGGCTTCCATTATAGTGATTATTTACATGGTTTTCAGAGCCTGATAATGCCTAAGAGACCTAAAAGATTTGAAGACTATTTTTGGAGTCATCAGAACAAGCTGATAAGACTTGGCTGTATTAATTCAAGTAGCAATGATGATCATGCCATGGAAAGTGATTCGATTGAAGAGGTTTCGGATCCCGTACGAAATGAAATAGCCGATGCGCCCACAATTCTCAACCACGATTCCAATGAAAGTACAAGTGATTCCGGTGATGAAGAACTGTCTTCCCAACAAAATGAATATCCATGTGAAAACCGTCACAATTGTCAAATTCACAGCATGGACGATAGTAACTCAAGTGAAAGTGGTTCGATTAATAGTGACTCCAATGATACAAGCATTAATAATAGTAGTGAGCACGAACCGATTCTCGAGGTCATCGCTCGCGATTGTGGAAACAGGATAAACGATAATAATAATAAACCACTCTGCGATCAAGCTCGAGTAACGGTGTCTGAAAGTATGACTTCCATATTGAATGTGAAGGTGCGTCATAATATCACGGATTCATTGCTCTCTGATATTTTGGGCTTAATAGAACTACATTGCCCTCAAGAGAACAATTGTAAATCAACATTATATAAACTTAAAAAGTACTTCCGTGACATGGACACTCCTATAATTCGCCATTATCACTGCACACGGTATTACACGAGTTTGGAAAAAGGAGATTCAGTCTGCCCCTTATGTGTCGATGACACGAACGTCAGTTATACAATAGAACTCCCGTTGTTATCGCAAATCCGAATACTTTTCGCGCGACCAGGCTTCTATCAGAAATTGCAGTACCGCTTCACGAGGCCGATTCAGAATCCTGATGGCTACGAAGACGTATTTGACGGTTTCGTTTACAAAGAACTATTTGAAGATGGCAAGATATTAGCGAATACAATGAACATATCGTTTATGTTATATAGCGACGGCATACGCATCTTCAAGTCGTCAAAATTTAATATTTGGCGAGTATACTTAATCATAAACGAATTTTCATTTTCAGAAAGAATGAAGAAAGAAAACATTTTACTCGTAGCATTGTGGTTTGGAGAAGAAAAGCCTGTACCAAATTTTTTCATAAATCCGCTCCGTGAGAGTTTATGGGAGCTGGGACAGGAAATCGATGTGAATATTTCAGATCTTGACGGTTCGCGTATAGTAAGAGGGATTCTAATTTGCTATACCTTTGATTTGCCAGCTAAAGCAGTTTTCCTCAATATGCTTCAATACAATGGATGATTCCGCTGTCAAAAGTGTAATCAGGAATGACGGTATTTAAATGAGGCAAATGATCGAGCTATCCCTATGAAGTCTTTGAATTACGAACTGAGACAGGAACGCAAGTACATGCTCGACAAGCTTTTCACGCGGGAACACGAGTTTGCGAAGTTAAAGGCTTAACTATTTTGTCCGGGATGGCCGACCAATACATGCGTGCGGTGGCAGTTGATGCTATTCATTGTGTATATGAAAGCGTAGTAAAATCCCTTCTCACATTTTGGTTCTCTCCGAATAATGCTAATTACCCTTCATCATTAAATCGGTACATCGATCTCGTTCATCAACGTCTTCTTTCCCTCACCCCCCCCCCCCCCCCCCCCTCATTTAATCAAAGACTCCCCCGATCTATTCAAGAACACTTAGCCTATTGGATAGCAAATGAGCTTAAAGCATGGTTTCTCTATTACTCGCTTCCTTGTGTTGGCGATCTAATGAATGACATGTACTTGGATCATTTTATTTTGCTCCTCCTCGGAATAACGCTTTATCTCAATCAAGTATCAGTCAAGACGATTTGAATATTGCATCGCGTGCATTAAATGAGTTTGTATCACGAATTGATGAACTCTATTACCTCCGGAATATGACTAACAACTTGCATCAACTGCTCCATCTAGATGAAAACGTGCGTCAGTTCGGTCTTTTATGGACCACCTCTTGTTTCCCGCTCGAAGATCTAAACGGGAAATTAAATAGTCTTGTTCATGGAAGTAAATCTGCACAACTTGAAATACACTCGGCGATATCGCGGTATTTAAATCTCACCACACTTAAAAACGAATGTTTAGTCGACAGATGGCCGGCGCACAGGTATTGCAAGAAACTCGATTACAAAACTGGAAAAATCGAGCGGCATTTAATTTTGGAATCAGTATATATCGTTGGGAAATGTAATTAATTAGTGCTTCCTCAGGACATCAGCGTCATCTTCGAACGATTGGGAATTAATGAAAAAAGATTCTACCGCTTTAAGAGACTTCTGAAAAATATAGTAATGTATTCTTCTATCGACAATAAGTCTCAAAAACGGACTAATTCTACTTACGCTTATACTCCGGAAATAATTCTAATCGGATGTTTTATCATATTTCCCTATTGCTTGTGTCATGCTCTGTGTAATTGTAATGCGGATCACTATGCAATCTTAAAAGTATGCCACGTAGAGGATATCTTCTCAACCTGCATAGATAATACACCATTGTCTATCGTACACACGATTAGAGGGCTCGAAATCGAAGAAACAGCTGTAAATATCGAACGTTTGAAATTAGTTTGCTTTTACTCGGAAATTAACGAATCGGGGAAAGCATACGTTATTGAGCCCGTGAATATAATGGAGATCGAGTAACTACATCGTAACGAATGAACACAGTACAATCCTAATTGACTGACAAAGGATACAATAAGAGATATGTTGAAGAAACGAATGATTGTGATCTACTGACTTTCATCGCACGATATTAAATGAAACATTTCTTATTCTGTTATTGTGGAAGATATTAAAATTGCATCATCACAGTTCATCGATACTGACTTGAGCCACTGCCATAGATATTCATACGTGGATTACCTGGCGGTCGTACATTACCGAAATAACCACTTTACGAAGATAAGAAAAGTTTACATAGAAAAGCATGACCATTTTTTTCGTCCCATTCATCCATTCTTAACATATGATTAAAAATTGGTTAATATATATATCTTTATTTACGTAACAAAGGTTTTATTCGTTTCAATAGACTTTTATCTATAAATACATTATGGTATCTGAAATTTTGTTGGGTTATTAGTGGTCATTTCCCTGTCTAAGGAGACAGAGAAGTGATTACTCCTGTTTTTCGAAACATCGCTCAAATAATAAGTCCACGTCACGGTCGCCATTTTAATTCGACACTCTTGTTGAGACTCTTCTCAAGATTCCGAGACACTTTTGCCAGGATTCGTACTAAGACTCTTACCAGGACTTTGTGCGAGAATCTTTATTTCTACGCGAAAGAAAATCTTATTAAAACTTCGTCCAGGCCTGTTTTTTTATATTAACCCCTTAATCTACGATTTAGATTCGAAGATGTTGGGCCGAAATTGTATACAAGTTCGTAATATTTACTTCTGGCCCAATCACCGTACGCGGGCTATGCCCGTAAAATTCGGGTTTGGCCCAACCATCGTACGCGGGCTATGCCCGTCATTGTAGGTTAAGGGGTTAAATGTGTTTGAAAAAAATTTAGAATAAGTTCAGTGAAAGGCTGCCCGAAATCTTTCCGGAAAAAAACTTGGCGAACGTCTAAGCGTCTGAGAAAGAGTACCGCTGCCGATTTTATGAGAGACTCTTTTTAAGACTCATTTCGAGGTTCTGAGAGACTTTCGTCAGGTCTCTTACTGAGACTCTTACTAGGATTCCTTGCAAGACTCTTATTTTCTACGCAGGAGGCTCACCCAAAGAACTCAGTGAATCTCATGAACAGTCTGCAAATATTGCAGGCGCAGAGTATGAAGAACCATACTATCGGTGTGTATCCTGCCGATCGCATCCCGAGAGTGTGAACGAAACCGATTGCAATTGTCGTTAACACAGATGGACCCAAACAGCCCGGACCGCACTGGATCGCCATGTACGTCGATCGAGGTGGAAACGGATGGTATTTCGATACCTGCGGATTGCCACCTGTCATCCCCCAGCATCTCTAAAGACTCCGACGAAACTGCAAGCTCTTTCGCTACAGCACTTCTCAACTACCGAGTCCTGAGTCAGAATTTTGCGGTCAGTATTACATTATGTTTCTTCATTTTATGTCTACAGGGCTTGGAATTCATCGGTTTAGAAGGGTATTTTCAAATAATTTGTCAAGCAATGATAAAATAATAGAATACTATAAAGCGTATTCCCGCAAGCATGAGCAGACTAAGTAGCAGAATAAACAATTTAACGTTTATGTGCAAAGATGCTGTTCACGGTCTCGTTAATTGCGTGATAATTAGAAAATGGAGAAAAACACATAATTAAACAAAGGCGAAGAAACGCAGGGGGGGCCTTCAACAGAGTTGTCAGTGATAATGCGCTCGTCGACCCGCAGCTGCAAGAATATTGTGTTACATGCGCAGGTGACTTTAAGACAATCCGATGATTCAGCTAACGCTGCAGTAAATTGATAATGTTCATTGTGGGGGTGTAATACACTGATGATGATAAGTAATTTTGAAATCGAGCGACGAAGATTCATTCGCAGTCGAGCCGTCTTCGATACTACTCTTTCTTCTGCTTTGAATGTGTGTACGCAAAAAACGTCTTATTCTAAAGTCTCGAATAGAAAAAATCTTGCAAGACATTGATGCAATCAGAGTTTTGATTCAGACGAGCATACACTTACATACTTTAACGTGTAAAATCAAAGTGCTCAAACTACAAGATAGATTTATCAGTTATCAACAAAGTGGGTAGACCCGAGACATATTTGCCGTTGAAAAAATTTTCGGAGCTGACAATTGATAGAGACTATATCGTCGCGGGTATGAGAGTAGCTCAAACCAAGTGGGGTACACGTATTGCCGTGGATCTTCAAAACGAATTTACGGGTTTTCTACCGTCGAGATTTGTGGAGCCCTTTGCGAGGAATGATAAGCTCTTCCAACAAATTATCGTCTGCGCGGGTGAAAATCAATCAAATAAATTTCTGAAGAGGCCCTGATCATGGTGAAACGTTAAAAAATAGGATTTTTCCGTCTTCCTCTCCAAAAATTCGAATACAATAATAAAGGAAAAAAATACCCAACAAGCCGTCATTCGCCGAAGCTCCAGACAACAATCTCAAATATACGGCTAAAGCATCAACAATCTCATCACTTCTGGGGTAAAAATTCAAAAAGGAAATAAATGAGCTTCATCTACGACATCCGTACTCGATATGGCATCACCACACACCTGGCTTTCAAGAACTGGACGAAGAATAGCGAGGCAAGAGTACGAGGAATCCAAGAACTTAAGTTCCTACTAAAATGTAGACAAGAAAATCTAATTCCTAAACACTTAGACACAGCAAATATTAATAACTTAACATTTTTAACAAGAAAAAATTCATACAATTTTGAAAAATTATTAAACACAACTTTTAGAAAAATTCTCAACTTAGAAATCAATTATATAAACGCACAAATTAGACACAATAATTATATTATCCAACAAACTAAACACATAATCTCTAAGAAAACACCACAATACGTTTAAAAATAAATTTTCACCATGAAGGAATAAAATAAAATAAGCTTTCTAACAAATTATTCCAAATTCATGGAAATAAACTACAAAATCTACGCAATAGGAGAAACAATAATTTGAATAGATACACATACAACACCAACGACTTTCTAACCTCAATTTATTCACAAAGAGAAATTGACTTAGAACAAGATCAAAAACACTACACAAATAAACCAAACATAAATTTGATTAACAACAACAACAACAACATCAACCACTCAACACATAACATTAACATTAACATAATAGACAATAATAATAACAATAATTACATTCCAAAAACACACACAATTACCAATAGAAAACCTCCTTCACGAAAAAATGTAGATTTCTTTAAACAAATCATAACACACACTACTAGCAATAGAATACAATCACAAAAAATAAATAATAAATGGTTAGTCAATTTGTCCAATATTGAAATTCCTAGTCATATACAACTATTTCTTGCCCGCGGACAAAAATTTTGTTATCCATATTTCAAAAAAAAAAAAAAAAAAAAAAAAACAGAAGCAATACATAACACAATCACAGAATTTGAAAATAACATTCATCTCATAAATGACGAAAACAAAGATCCTTCAAGAAGTAAATTAACTAACATATTATTTACCGTTTACAATAAAGCCCAAAAGAAACATACAGAATCATTAGAAACACCCAAAACTTCATTAATACACATCCAGAAATAATTATCACAAAAGCAGACAAAGGAAAAACTACAGTCATTATGAATAAAAATAAATACGGAGAAAAAACCAAAAATCTACTCAAAGATAAAACAATACATACAACAACCAAAAAAGATCCAATAATCACTTTACAAAAAACAATCACATTACCTCTAACAAGATGGAAAAACAAAAAAATCATTACCTCACAAGTATTTGATTACTTAAAACCTGTAAATTGCAACATAGCCCGATTATACACCCTTCCAAAAATTCACAAAAATAACTACCCACTTAGACCAATAGTTTCTTCGATTAATTTTCCCACTTACAAAATAGCATATTTCATACATAAAATATTAAAAAAACACTTACCAATCTACCAATCAAATATCAAAGATAGTTTCACACTCAAAGAATTCGTCAACAATATAATTATCGCTGACAACTATGTTCTAATCTCATTAGATGTAACCAGCCTCTATATTAATATCCCACTACAATTAGTCAAAAACAGCATAAATAAAAGAACACATTTATTTGAAAATCACTTTCCCACAAACGAATTAATTAAAGTCATAGAATTAATAATGAACTCCAACTATTTCACCTTTGACAACAATATATATAAACAAATATCAGGACTTCCCATGGGATCCCCATTAGCACCAATACTATCAAATACAGTCATGATTGATTTAGAAGAAAATTGCCTGGGAAAACTAAATTTCACTCCACCAATTTATAAAAGATACATTGATGACATAATCATGGCACTACCTTCACAAGAAATAAACAATACTCTAAAAATTTTTAATTCTTACAACTCCAAACCACAATTTACAGTAGAATATGAAAATAACAACATGATCCCCTTTTTAGACATCTCACTCATTAGAAATAATAACAGAATCATCACAAATTGGTATAGAAAACCAACCTGGTCAGGTAGATATTTAAATTTTTTCTCAAATCATCCAATACAACAGAAAATAGGCATAATTTACATGCTAGTAGACAGAGCAATCAAATTGTCAGAAAAACAATTTCACACACAAAATTTAAATTTAATCAGAAAAACCTTGAAACTAAATTGTTACCGTGAAAAATTTATACAAAAGCACATCACAAAAAGATTAAATACCATTTCCAGACACAACCCAAAAACAACAGACACACCTAAATTTAATAAAAACAGACTCATGAACTTCCCATACATAGAACAAATACATCACCAATTAATTAAAATGCTTCAACCACACGAAATAAATTTAGTAAATAATAATAAACACAACATACAATCATTCAAAAGATCCACTAAAGATAAAATCTCACCATTGCTAAAATCAAACGCAGTATATAAAATTACTTGCAAAGATTGTGCGAGCACTTATATTGGACAAACAAAAAGACAACTAAAAACCAGAATCCAAGAACACAAAAACAGCACATCTCACCTACAATCAGCACACACAGCATTAACAGAACATATAAAACAAACACAACACACTTTTAATTTCGACAACACAAAGATTTTAACAATAGAACCCTCTTACTATAAACGATTACTACAAGAAATGATTAAAATTAAATCTGATAAAAATTCCATTAATTACCGAACAGACATAACTAATCTAAGCAGAATTTATAGTGCAATAATTTAGAATATTCATACCTCAGTAATTATAAAACTAATACACCAAAAAAAATCTCCACGTTAATTGAACATAATTCACAGCAAAAACATAACACAAATCAAACAACGCGCCATAGACCACTACCATACAACCAATCAGAAAACACAAGAAATAAACCTCCCCCCCCCCATATTGAACTCTCCTAAATAACACTCAACCAAAATTTGAAATTTAACGAACCAGCATAGAACAATGTAACCACATGCGCTAAAGGACTCTCCGTGTTATTGGTTAATAACTTTCTTTTATCACACTGACAAAAAATAACCACAATGACCATCACAGGTATTTTACAATAATTTAACATAACTCATATCAATTGTAACAATATAACATACACATTCACCTTAAAATTCTTTAAACATTCACAGACATAACCATTAACACGGAGATCCAAAAACACCGTTATCTCCATAAAAGAAATTTCTTTAAAATGTATGAATTTTTCTTTTTTCTTTAATTTATTTATGTAACCTCATATTGTTATATACTGTTTATATATTTTGTAAATTTTTTTTTTATATAGTCAAATTAAAATTTTCTGAAGAGGCCCTGATCAGGGTGAAACGTAAAAAAAAAGGGGTTTTCCGTCTTCCTCTCCTAAAGAATTCAAACACAATAACAAAGGAAAAAATCACCCAACAAGCCGTCATTCGCCGAAACTCCAGACAACATTTTCAAATATAGAATCAAGTTTCTTAGTAAAACTCCTGGAGATAGCCCAACTCACTTGATCCTCTATTCCCTTTTATTAGTAATTGCAACCAAAGTCAATTAAACTCCTTACTCTTTTATTTTCTTCTGATTTGTACATTTGCCTCAAACAATACCGCCTTTGTTTATCAATAGTTAACAACAAACTCCCTTAAAAAGACAACCAATAATTTCAGACTAAACTATTGTCCAATGATGAATATGTCGCACCGCATAGGTGTACTTCTCTGAGGAATTTAATATTGCCCTTCCTTCAACTCAGCAATCCCTAGGAGTTGATTAGCACACACCTTAACTTCACTTGGCGATGAACATGCATGCTCCGTGTACAGTCACTGGCTCTGTACACGACTTTTAACTTCAAACTTTTGTCAACTATTTCGCATTCAATAACATTATTGTTAGAGATCACGCGTATCATCGATCATAACAATAATCTTAGCACTTCAGTTATCTAAAGAGATAAGAAATATTTTATGTTGTTCCTAGCGTACATTTTCCTATACCTCCTACAGTAATTCATACCATCCTAGACCGATGATGAACACGTCCTAGCTTCATGACATGAGGATTACTGAGATTAATTCCCTTCACCAAAAACACCTATAAACTATCGGGTCCAGTACACGAATTGTAACATCCAAAATCCCACATCTTCAGGAGTTATTTTTTTTTCTTTCACATCTTCCCGGGTCAATGCTTGACAATTATTTGAATAAGTGTTATTAAACATTAGTCAAGGAGAAGACCCGCAAAAGTTACAATATATTGTGACGTGATTTTGTTCCGCGCCACCTGCGCGAAGTGTAAACGGCGAGGAGTGTCGGATTTACGATACTTGGGTCGGTCCACGTTCGCTTTTACCAACGGCGGGTCAACAGCGGAGTCGCTCTATTTTTGCTCTCTACGTTACTTTCGCTACAGCTACCTTGCGATCGAAAATTTAAACGATTTATTAGCAAATAAGTAATTTCTTAAAATTTAGTGTTGGTTTGACCGCTCTGTTCCCCATTTACTGACTCTCACCCCGCCACCTACTACCACCGAGGGACTGCCCCTCCGCCGGCAAACTGCTACTTCACGCCCACGCAATCTTCGACCGTCCATACCGCTACTTATTGCTCTCTGACGTTTCCGACGTTCCCTTACACCGAGGGACTTCGAGTATATTTTTAGATATGTGTTTTGGATTTTGGAATCATGACTCGGAACTCCAATTTTGGATTTTTGGAATTCTGTTAATCGGAATCGCAGGCGGGCACCGAACAACCGTGCCCGTTGATTATGGATGTCCGGGGAGCCCGCTGGAAAATGGGCCGACATATTACTGTGCCACCCGCCTCCCTACGACTTCCCAGCCCGGCGCTGGACCATCCGCTGGAGCTTGGACTGTCGCGGTCCGGCCAACCCGGCGCCCCACAAAGAAAGGGCCTAGGAGCACCGGTGGAAAGAGTTAATTGCAGTGTTGCGCCTTTTGTTGTGGGTCCAATACCGCCGATGCATCGTGGCAACGAATTCCGGCGTGAGAGACTCCGCACTTTTCCACCGGGGCCACCGGATCTGAGAAGGAGACACCCACGCTAGTAGTATGGTACAGCGCTGGGGAGACAGACCCTTCCCCCTCCCTTCCGACCCGCTGGCAGCGCTGGGCAGCCAGGCCCTACTCCCTCTCTCCCGCCTGGCGCCTTGTCTAGTCTAATTAACATAATTCCCCGAGTTTTGATTGGTTGTTTAAATCCCCTCATCCTCCCCACTTCTTTTGTTAAGTAGGCGGGAAAAATTAGCATAATTCCCCGAGGTCTGTTTGGTTGTTCAAATCCCCTCTACCTCCCCACTTCTTTTGTTGAGAATTCCTCGAGCTCTGATTTGTTTGTTCAAGGCCCGTCACTTCCTCCCCACCCTCGAGCGCTGAAAATATGTCGATGTTTTGGCAGTCGGTAATGTAGATATTTTTTTCCTACGATCGGTATCTCGATTTTCCGGGTGTCGATAAATCGAAATCTGATCGATAACTCGATTTTCCGAATGTTGGTAATTTTTTTTCGAAATCTCATCGGAAACTCGATTTTCTGAATGTTGGTAAATTTTTTTCGAAATCGGATCGGTAACTCGATTTTCCGAATGTTGGTAATTTTTTTTTCGAAATCTCATCGGTAACTCGATTTTCCGAATGTTGGTAAATTTTTTTCGAAATCTGATCGGTAACTCGATTTTCCGAATGTTGGTAAATTTTTTCCAGGTAGGTAAGTCGTGAAATAAAAAGAACAAATATTTTTAATAAATGTGCATCGATTTATTTATACATCGTTCAATTGTATGTGCAAAAATAATACAAGTTTTTGTGTGTGTGTGTGTGTATGTGTGATTATCTTAAACAAAAGTTTCACTTTAGGTTTTTGCAATTGATAGTGTTGATTGTGGTTGATCGTTTGTTGATGGTGGTGATTTATTTTGCAGGCACCGTCCGCATTCCCTCTTGGTCGGAAGGCAATTGTCGATTTGCATCAGTAGATCTGGTGAATTTGTGTGTTCTACGCAGAGTTGGTGAGATTCAACCTCGGGATCCATTCGAATGTATTCGGGTAGTTTATCCCAGAGAAAATGAATCACATCACCCCAGTAGCGTAGTAGCAAGGGTTTCGGTATATATTCCAATTCTTCTCTGGTGAGTTCCCATGGATCTTTGTCGCAATTGATAACCAGTAAACCATTTATAACCTCCATTTTTAGGACGACTGTTGCAGCTACCACTCTTCTCTCACAAGTGTGGTTAATTAAGCTAAGAGTAGCTGCTTTTATACTTATCAAACACGTAGTGGTGGTGGTGGTGGTGGTAGTAGTGGGGATGTCCGCAGTAGTTGTAGTTTCTTTTTATAAACAATCACAAATACACACACAACACACACGGATTGTCAAGTTTCTTGTTTATTTATCGTTTAGATGTATATTTACAGATGACATCCAAAACGAGGTGTGCATGTTTGTATACACGATCCTACACATATACCGCCGGCTCCCTCTAGTCCACTGAACGCTGCATTTTTTGAATAGCGTGTTTTACGTGTCACATGTTTTAATATTTTATAGAACCGTCGCACAATATTATCATTTTTCAACTTATTTGTCGAAAATAATTGTAGAAACCTATCCAGGTTATAACCCCGAGACATATAATTGAGAAACATAACACAGTATTCTCCACACACTGTAGACTTGATGGATTGTAGACTTCGGGTATTCCATTCGTAGGTTGTGGTGTTTCGAAGTATACGGTTATGGTGTTTGTTAACGAGCGGGGGTAGCCCGTAGCTATCGAAGAAGATGCCTCGACCATTGTTGTCCACGTAGATGGCTACCCAATGAGTTCCCGGTTTAGTACGATCGTCTGTATTGGCGACTATTGCAGAGGGTCTAGACCAGCGACTCGGTATACGATCTGCGGCAAATACTCCTTTCGTCTGAGCCGGTATGTGTCGTAGTGCGTTCAGTACCTCCAGACTGTTCATTATATACTTTTTCGGGTGTCGTGTGGGGGCGACTTTTACGTTGATGATGATGATGATGATGATGATGCTGTTGATGAAAATTATGGCCTCCTCCCCCTCCTCCTCCACGGGTGTTGGTGTTGCTACCTGTTCTCTGTCCTTTTGGAGGCGTCGGTGGTGGTGGCGGTGAGCGTAGGGTCGCACGGAAAAAAGGTTACGATCTCGTCGTTGGCAGTACCGTGCCATCACAGGTGCTCGGCGTGCTACTGTTGACACTCTTCACAGGTGCATGGGGTATATACCCTTGACTCACAGATACAATCTCCGGTTCGTTAGATATCTCGATACGCACAGATTTTTTTATCGCGTCATCTGGTTTTTCTTTCTGGTAGACAACTTCAATAGGTTCCGTGTATATCGGGTTTGTCGTGTCGACAGCTGTACTCTGGAGGAATCGTTTTATTTTTCCCACGTTATTTAATGCACATTTAGCATCATCCTCCTTGGCGAGACCGTGATAAATACACCATGTGTCGTATGGTGGCATTTTTTTGAGATTTGGTCCTTCGTAATCTTCCAAGTTGATAATATCTCGTCCCAATACATCTCGTAAAATTTCGGCCTTTTGTGCTCCACGTGTGTATATCCGAAAAGCATAGCGACACATGGCTTTCAAGTTAACGTAAACTTTCCATAGTGGTGTGTTACCGTCAACCCATTCCAGTCCATAATGGTAGCAGGTTAATTTATTATTACTGCCACGTATCTCTTTCGGTAAATCACCAAAGCCGTATGGTGCTTCAACGAGCCAATGGCCTATATTATCGCCTTGTAATGTAGTCACTGCAACTTCCTTAGGTAGGAAATCTCCTTGTTTCCCATACAGCGCTTGGATATCCACTATAGCGTCCATGATGAGAACTTGTGGTGAACTATTGTCGAGCATGTGTGCTCAGCGGTTCTTAAATACCATTCACGGTGGATCAGAGCCCGCTCTTGCCCCCCAGAACATCTTGACAGCGAGGACGATGGAGGGGGCGAGATTTTTATCGATTTCCGTTGTTTTTTCAGGCACTAAAATCGGTAATAACTTGACGTGCCGAATCAATTTCAATAACATTGTCGTATTCGGCATAAACAATACATGTTCAGGAATTAGCGAATTAGAATCAGCCGTTGCGCGGCCTCGGGTTTGGTTTCATGCGCGGCCGCTGACGCTGGCGGCGCCACTTTTCGGGCACTGCGGTTGCGAGCGCTACGCGCCTGCGCGAGCCGCTTCTTCATCGATTTGCCGTAACGACTCCTCCTTCTCGATCCGCGAGCGAAGCGTGCAACACGTGTTTTCGGACTCTTCTCGGCCTTTGTCGAAATTCTCGGGTTACATTCAAATTTCGGTTCAGTTTTTCTCTCCTTCAATTCACGGGATATTCTCGGGATCGGTTACGGAATCGGGTCAGGGCTTTTCGAGCTCCCTGGGTTCACGAAAAAAACCGGGAAATAACGGGAAAATATTCGACGCGTGGTCGCTAACACTTCGCATTTCGGGTCGTGCGGCATCTTCGGGACCAACGGGCGGTGAAACTATTGCGAGCGGGAATTCATCGCATCAATTCATTAATTATTTTTCGGGACAACACTCACTGTAATTAATAACTCTTATTTTTTTGTTATTGTTGGAAATAAACATTTGTTCTTTTTTTTGTACGTAATTCACGTGCACCCTCTTTGTGAAACCACCTACACCAGACTCCTTACAAAACAATACAATTTATAGTTGCTTCGAGAGACCTGGCGAAGCGTACTTCAATGCGTACGCTACCGTGTCTCACAAGTTTCCAGTAGGTGAAACAGTTTGCCGATAAGTCCGTTGTCAAATCAAAGGCAAATAAGCAATAGCCTCTGGCGTATGCCTCACGGTCAATTGCCAGTCCTTCGTTCTGAAAATATATACCTGTGCCGGAGAAAAGTGTATGATAGCTCTGAATCCATGTGTTGTTACCACCAAATTCCGGTTGAAGCGGTTTTCCCGGAATCTGCTGACCATCCACGTAGAGTGACAGAAAATTTATCGAATGATGTTGGAAATTGAAGGGGTTCAATGTTTTGTCACCATTGAAAGCCTTATTATAGACAGAGCCGAGTATTATACGTTTCGGCAATTGTCCGAATATCACATTATCCAATGTATCGCCGATAATTCCACTATGCACGGTGAATGATTTGACTTCCACACGTGTTATCGGATATTTCGCCGTTGTCTCAGCGAGAGTTTTTGCGTGTGCTATAAGCACACGAGGATTAATTTTTGCTCAACACACTAATAGGGTCACATCGGTTATTTTTATTTTGTGCATAAGTCCCTGTATTGGCGCCTCCATAAGACAAAACTCATCTTTCGAGCGTACGAGTCGTAGTCGTACTTCTACACCATTTAACAAAAACTTGTCCTGGTTGAAAACATCGCAATGTAAATGCCCAATCAAATCCAGGGTTTTGCCGCCGCTTATATATTGCGATCTTATCGCTTGGCTATTATTCATGAGGGTTTTTGCGCCAGATAGAGTCTCAAACCTACCGGGGTCATCAGCAAACCATAAAGCCGTCGTGAGATGTGATTGTTTTGCGGCAGGGCCGTAATTCAATAATGTCTCAATGTACGCTCTATAGGCGTAAGCATTATTGGGTGGTGCAACGAGTTTTTGACTGAAAAACACGTCAACCTGATTAAAGAGGCTGTGTAAAAAATTATAATCAGGTGCTACTTTGTAGGGTGAGTCACCAGAGGCGAGAACTTTGAGTTTTACGCAGAGCATTGTGTGGGCTAGATCAAGATCGTATTCCTCGCCGTGGCCAGGTATAACAAATTCAATGGGGCCATCGTCCGACAGTGAGGACATGGGTTTGTAGTGTACGTATTGCGACGACTCTATGGATGTCTGTGTTGGTGGTATGGTGAATAAGTCCAGCTCCGACTTCATACATTCACAGGAGTGTGAGTGTAGAAAAGACATTTTTTTTTTTTTTTTTTTTCAAGCACTTCCGAAAATATCTCTCACTGTAGATCTTTTCCTCCGTCGTTTGGTATTTCCTTGTCGTGCTCGTTTCTTCTTTGTCACTTTTGCCCTTGCGGTCCTGCCGCTCTTCTTCTTCTTCCTCCTCTTCTTTGCCGTCGACGATGATGATGACGATGATGATGACGATGATGGTGCGACCCTTTTACGCCTCTTTACAGTACGTTTTCTCACAGAGATACGTGCAGGTGCTCGGCCTGTTAACGACTGCATTGTTCTCGCGGCAATCGCGTTATTATACCCAGAACCATTCATGAGTAGTGCTATTTTTTCGTTAGCTTTACGTTTTAAATTTTCTTCCGATTCTGCAGCGCGTCTTTTTAGCGACTCTTTGAACGGCACCCGATTACCGCTCACATCCTCGAAAACATTTAGGCCTGTGCGTAGAGCCTCTCTACCGATGGCTTTAGCGCCTCTTGTCAGTAGCGGTAATACACTTCTGAAAAGACCACCGAGAAATCGTCCGATTCCCTGTCCTGGTTGATACGGTGCACCGACAAATACATTTCCTATACGACTGGCGCCACCACCACCAACTTGATTATCGTAATATGTCGTATAATGAACCACCATCGCGCGTACAAAGCGCACGATCCAAATTCTAAGCGAGACGTTTAAAGTGAAGCGTTAGGGTTAACGTTCCGTACTCGAATGCTATTGGTTTCCCCAAATGATCTCTTATATCTATCTCCACTGTGCGAAAACAATTGTTCAGTAGAGGTATGTAATTCGCCGGTGAGAAATATTTGACTTGTGTCGAGCCATACGTATAATGCGCTGTATCCAAATTCACTATACGTAATAGAGCAGCTTGAGTATCGCCCTCTGTATAGGGTATACAGAGATCGGTATAGACAAAAAGTTGTTCAGGTAGAGCACGAGATATACAGACAGGTGTTTCACCCTCTCGTTGACGTCCACGAACGAAACGCAGGTACGAGGCATCGTCGCTCCTCCAGTCATAACCGTCTTTCACATTAAAACCCAGTATACGTCGTATCTTTTCGCCAATGCGTAAGGCATTTTTATTTATCGTATTTTCTGAATCGCATTTTTCCGTCAACTTTTCACCTTTAATAGCCGCGTAACCGTTTGCTTTTCTAGCCGCGACAACTTGTATACCCGCTTCTCGTAGACCGGGAACATTATTTATTTTATTCATAAGTTCTTCAGGGCTTTTGTATATACCATGTGGTATGTTACCTCCCGTGTATTCTTTGTCACCACACTTATTCCATTTGATCTTCGTATCTTCAGGCTGTAAATGCGTCATTGTGCAGGGTATATGTATTTCCGATAAACCCACAGCCCATTGACCGTTACGATGTAATTCACGTGAAAGTTGTGCAATAAACTGCGTTGTCGTATTATCAGGATAGTATTGCATGCTGCTGTTACTCGGTAATACGAGAAAAAAATTTTCTTCGTTGTACATAATGAGGTGGTGACACGAGTTGATGAGTTCGTCAGGTATCGATATTATAGGCGTCGGACGCAGGTATCCAAGAGTTGAATTTCGAAGGGTAGCCGATCCAGCTGACGAAAAGTTGTTTCTTCGCACCGCGTCCTTTCGTCCGTAAGATACGATCGATTTTGAAACCTCTGTCTTCTGTTATGCGTTTCTCGTGCACAGGTGTTATTTCCTCGGTGTAGAAGAAGCCATCGATTAATTCTCCCTCGAGATCGCGTAACTCGTAAATTTGTATTCCCTGACGATTGACGGCTTTATCAATTTGGAAAATTTCTTCACTCCAATTTCGCTCGTAACCCTTCGCAAAGGTGCCTTTTGTTCGACTAATCCGCACGTAATCGCCGCGTCTATATTTAACCGTAGTGTGACGTTGTTTTTCACGTTGTTTAAGCGAAGCGTTCGTCATATTCCTCGCTGCTATATCGGCATTGTGTAGTGTCACAGCAGCCGGTTGCATTTTTATCGTCGAGTGTCTTGCATGATTATAGGCATACACAAATTGTTGTAGTTGTTCTTTCTTTCAAGGTTCTTTCAAGGTGCGATTAAAGCGTTCTACAATTGCGGCTTTTATATCGGGATTACGTGTCACTCTGAAACGTATATCGGTCTTTTTCAGAAAAGCCTGTAACTCTTTACCCACAAATTCCTTGCCTTTGTCGGTCTGCAGGTATACGGGTAAACGACCCTCGCTGCGCTCGAAAATTCGTTTAAACGCCTTGACGACAGAGTGCACAGTTTTGTCTTTCAATGGTTCGACCCATGCCAATTTACTTAACACATCAATGACCGTGAATAGGTATAAGACATTATCGTTATAATTATTTAACGATCGTAAATCAACGAGGTCAGCCTTCCAAACATCGTCTATATTTCCGATATTATAGTATAGCCGTGGAAATTGGCGTCTGACAGGTTTATGTAGTGTATACGCATCCTGTTGGGTTAACCAGTTATAAACATCGATTGGTTTATATTTTTTATTGCCAATTAGATGCCTTGCTCCCGCGCAACTCGCAGGATGAGACGGGTCATAATACCGACTTTCGAATGACATTTTTTTTGGCACACAAGTTACAATTCACATTTTAAGCCAATATTCAAATCCTCTTCAACCTGATGTTTTTCTCGTAGAAGTGGGGCCCCGGGTCGTCGTAGTAGTAGTAGGATTCTTCTTCTTCTTCTGTTTTCTCGTCATCGTCGTCTTCGTCGTCATTTCTTGAAATCCGCCACGATTGTTTCTCGATCGTTTTTCACCAGGCTCATAGTTCTCCGGTGCGTCGCCGCCGCCGTCGTAGTCGTGGTCGTCGTCGTCGTCGTCGTCGTCTCCAATGTTATAATACTTTGGATCAGTTTTTTTCCGTTTTACAGCAACACTTTCATCGCCCATGGTCCATAACTTGCCATTCCCGATAAATTCGTGTGGTACGGCACTGGCACAAAGGCTCTGAATAAACTGACGACGACCATTGGCTTCAAAATCTTTTCTCCAACGTATTGCGTCATTAACAAGATCGAGAATGTTTGAATTGTGAATGAGTACACCGTCAATTGTCACACGTCCCTCGCTGTCCCATGTGATGCGTTTTGAAGCACTCGGTGAATTCCGTATGTAGTTTAACAGACCATGAGCCCGGCGTTTGTATTTTGGTGGTACACTGTTTAATATATTAATTTCATAAAAATCTTGATTCTCTGATGGTGGTGATGTTGTCACTCCCGGTAACGATGGGTCTAATGGTCCATTTCGTGTCTCGACGAGAAATAAATATCTTTGTAGTATTTGTAGATATGCTTTCCACTTGGAGGCATCATCGGAATATGTTTTTGACTTTAAAATACCATCGAGTTCAGCATCGAGTCGCGATATAGGATCGCCAGGTGTTTGTACGGATTTTTGTATGGTTCTACCGTCGCCGCCGCCGCCGCCGCCGCCACCAATCATCGGATCTTTAGCTACAATCGACTCCTCAGCCGGTACTAAAATAATTTTTCTCGCATGTTCCATTGTCAATTACTCGACACTTCCACTGTTGTTGTTGTTGTTGTTGTTGTTGTTGTTGTTGTTGTTGTTGTTGTTGTTGTTGTTGTTGCCGCCAAACAGTCTACTAAACAAACCCGTGATAATGGGTGCCAATAAAAGGGGCAAGAATGCTCCACACCCTTTTTGCATCATAATGCGTTTTTTAACTCTCCAATTGAATTTTCGTCGTTTACCTCTGACGATAGTAGTAGTGGTGGTGGTGGTGCCATCTATGTGTCTTTTTCCACCACCACCATTTTGATTTTTCCTAGTTCGTTGTCGTGGTCGTCGTAGACACGTCGACAGAGGTGGCGCTAATTGTCGTAGAACATTTTTGAATTTACTCAAACGTTTTTTAATAGATGGTTTTAGTTTCATTATACCGTGTAAAACATGTAAAGCACATTCACAAATGCACTTTACGAGTGATTCATCGGATGCACGTAGAAGCGCTTTTTGTTGATCTCTACTAGCATGACTGAGTGCATTGGACGGTTGTTACCGACACCCCCCGATTGCGTAATATCGATGACGGTCGTGGTAATACTGAAGTTTTTCGTGTACCTACGATACCTTAAATACCACCATCGCCGCATTGCCTCTCTCTCTCTCTCTCTCTCTCTCTCGTCGTGCTGAGTGTTTATTTTTCGGCACGTATACCTGCATTTGCGAATCATCGGGAAATATGGTTGTGCGACAGCGGCAAATATCAGGCGTTGACTGCTTCAGGTCGAGAAGTAGATAGCCGTGTGGTTGAGCAGTGGCATCGTAATACGCGTCGGATAGAAATCTCGGATCTTCGGGATATACTTGCCTCGCAAGATGTTGGATTTGTGCTCGATCACGTGGATTTTTGAAAATAACAATATAATTAGCGTTAAGTGAGATATCCCGTTGTCCATGGCCTTGATGAAAAATATTTTGCGTTATAAAGATAACGCTGATATTTTTATGATGACTACCTTTTGTGAATAAATCGACAATTGTATTATTTGACGATTCACGCATTAAATCGTCAATGATGACGAGTTTTTTTGCCTCATTGTCGTGTGAATAATCTTCCGCTTGTGGTAGACCCTCGTGGAATTCAATTGTTGGTACGGTTGTCGTCGTCGTCATAGAAGGCATTTTAAATAATGCTTGTGTATCGCAATCGAGATTATCGCCATAATAGAATAAAATTCTATCGAAGACAGTGTCGCTCATTGCCTCGAGATTGCACAAAAAACGTCGAACAAACACTGTTTTACCGCAGCCTGTTGGACCACAGATCAACGATGTCCATGGATGTTTCCAGCGCACGTCCATTTCGTTTCTCTCTGTCTTTCTCTCTCTCTCTCTCTCTCTCTGACTACTCTACTCTACTCTCTCTCGTTTTATCTCCAATTTCTATAAACTTTTTCTACAGCTAATCTAAAAGCTTCTTGGCGGCGGCGCGACGGACACACGTCACTATAAGCTACTACGACGTGTGCGCGACCGGGGAGCTAGAAGATCTTATACGCGCGCGCGCGGGGACTCACGATCGCTCCAACCAGCTTATGAGCGAGCGAACGTGAAATTTACCTTTTATACTGCGGCGGCGGATACCTACCAGCATACTTACCTCTCTCTCTCTCTCTCTCTCGTACCGGTTCTTGCTCGTCGCAATTCCAACAGCAGCAGCAGCAGCAGCAGCAGTTCGTTGTTGCGCAGTCGCGGCGTCGTATCAAATATTCATATATATATATACTTTGGATAGCGGGAGGGGATAGAAATTTTCGAATTGACACGCATAAACATGGAAATCGACTGAAATATTTTTTTTTTATTAAAAATTAACTTTTTTTTTTAAGTGAAATAAAAACAAATTAATATAAAAAATCACTATATCTAAACATTGTAAATTTTATAAAATATATTTATCTTTAATTATGTTTAATTATAATTAACAATATTTTTTAACTTTTTTTATTTTACATTTTCTTTTTATAAATTTTACTTATTATACATATATATTTATATATATATATATATATATAGATTAAAAGTAAAAACACTCACATACACGTTCACACTAACAATTTCAACACACACACACACACAAACATTAAATAACAAAAAGTAAAATCTATATGGCAATAACAACGACAATGAGGATGACTAGAGGACTTTAGCTACAATAACGGGGATTACCTACTAACCTTTATAGCCGAAAGGTAGCGATAATGTATGCGTTAAATGTCGACGTTTACGACACACAAGTAGCCTTTCCCCATTTTATCGGCAAAACCGAAAGCTTGCGGAAGAGCACTCAGACGCATGTGAAAGTAATTCAGGCTGTCGATAAAAACTGTGCGTCCTATGCGCATAGAGATTATCGCGTTACCCGTGAGAACGAGCTTAGGTAGCCCGAGGTCGCTACAATTCATTACTACATGACGTAATATGAATTGCGCATCGAACCCCTTGGCGTTGTGCGCGATACAAACAATCTTCCGGAAAGACGGTGTGCGACGTACCGCCAGATTGACCAGCTCTTCGACGGGTGATTTTCGGAAAACGTGTTTCCGAATACCACACCATCCGCAAAAGCTGGACGCATCTAGATCGTCCACACTCTCGAGACACACATCGCAAAGCTGTTGCGCAACACAAAGCATTGCAATGTGTTCTCGAATATCGTCTTCCGGTGATGTAGTGTACGGTGTGTCCTGACGGGTCTCAAAGTCATAAAATATAAATAGTGTCTGCGGCTTCGAGTTGGGCGACACGCTGCGGGCGGCCAAAGGTTGCATGTAGCAGTACTCGTTGTGACCGTGCAGACTACGACACTGCTGGCAAAACGATTTCTCGCAATCGTGGGCTCTCCTCGTAGTGTCCACGAGCTTCGAGCATTTTTTGCAAAAACGAACTGTCTGGCATATCGTTTTGAGTTCAGGGTGCAAGCTTCGTACACGATTTTCGCGAGGCTTGCGATGATTTGCAAGATATACGGCACCGTGAAAAAACCGATTACAATCATGGCACTCCCACTCGTTGTTGTCGTCGTCGTCACCGTTGCCGTTGTTCGATGTGACTGCACACGGTGGCGACGAGAAGCAACGTGGGGACTTGCTGGTACATTTCTGCTGATTTAACGAGCGGTACGACAAATTACACAGAATACAGTAATTCCTCGTACCACCCGCAGCAATGAGATTTGTAATCGGGGCGAAATGATTTTTGCTACTAAAATGTGCGATTTTAAGTATCACACGCGCCGGTGTATTTTCAAATCGCGCTTGCTCATTGAAAATCGGTTCGGCACCACTACCCAGAGATGCCCAGTCGTACACTACTATAGATACGTCCGTAGTCATAAAGTGCCGCTGGAACATCGCGATTTCAGGTAGTCCGCACCCTGCCGCTGGGATTGTCACCCGGGCTTCTCGGACAAGCTTGTTTGCCTCGTCCCTCTGAAACTTCGATTTTTTATGACGAATGCGTTCATAAAAAACTTTCGCTTCATTGCTACGCTCGTGCTTGATACGTGCATTAGCAAGAGCAACCATGAGCGAACGAGGGAAACACAAATTGTCCGAGTTACCGATCGAGACGATAGATCGATTTTTTTGAATATCAGTGTGTCGTACACCGATAGGATTCTGGCGCTTTGGTTCACGCTACAAAGGAGCTCCCACAATTGCTCGTAAGCGAATCGCCAAATGGGTCGCGTCGAAATCCCCGCAACACCGTCGGTCATACCTTCAGCCATGAACCCTATTCCTATCATATTACTTTGAGGCTGTCCCGCGGTGAAATACGCATGGATGTCGCGAATTGCGTTCCGAATCCACGATATGGAATTAACACCCTGTGGAGGCGGAAGCAATGCAACATCCGTTTGCCGCGACACGATTTTGAAGCGCGGTGATATGCGCTCACGCGGCTCGCCTACTACGCGAAAACTATGTCCAACGGGCGAAATAACGTCCCTATCGTCCTCCCCTCCACCACCACCACCACCCACATTATCGCTAACCTCCGGAATCGCGTTATTATTAATATTTTTAACGACCTCGTTATCGTGCTCATTGTCGTTATTATTGCCATTCGCGGTTAAATTTAAACTATTGCTAGGGCTCGCAAGGCCACCACCGATTTGCCAATTTCGGTGGTTGCTCACCAGCTGCTCCACCGCTGCACCAGCTTCCGCGATCCAGTCTCTTACAGAGGGCCCCGCTGGAGTTGGCGGATGAGGGCGTACAGATGGATTTGCGGGGCCCCCTGCTCCGGCACCTCCTGGTCTCGCTCTGGCTGTTGCTGCTGCTGCTGCGCTGGTACCGCCACTCGCCGGCCCTGCATTAAAATTACCGAAGACTAATTAACAACCTAGTCTTCGGGAAAACTCCGATAGGTCTCCGCGAACCGAACAGCAATGAGGTCATCGTCATCGTCATACGAATCCGATCCCTCGCCAACTTCACTGTAGGAATTGTGCCAGGGTACCCTCGCTAAACGCGAGTAATACGGTAAGATATTATCACCTGGCACAATTTCTACGGTCTCGTCATCGCTGTTAACTTCAGCGGAGACCACGGAAGAATCAACAGATTCTTCTTCTTGTTCGGGGTTATTGTGGGCGGCTATCAAGGGATTGCCATAGTGGTATGACAAGACCAAGTTATTTACCACTTGGTCATCCCTGAGCGGCTGCGGCGGCACTTCTTCTTCTCCCCGATGGCCATCCTCCGCTACAGCCAGCCACGATAGCACACCTACGGTTTAACATTTACACATGTTAAACCGATTTTCATGTGCAGCGGCGATACACACACACACACATATACATATATATAAATATACATACACACAAATAGTATTTAAAAATTAACAAAATAATATAGAATCTCTCCCCCCATTTTTTTTTCATGGCGATTTTTTTAATTACTTCTTCAAAAATATATGTATGTATGTGTATATATATATATATATATATATATATATATATATATATATATATACATACATACATACATATATTTTATATATATATATATATATGGTGAATTAATACATGTATTATAAATATAATAACTTACGATTTTCACGGCTCTCGATCTGTTGAGGGATCTCGTTGAGGTCGCCCATGATGACCGTGGCGTCATCGGAGATTCCCTCGAGGTCCGATCCCGGCGTCATACTTCTTGGGCGAGGAGTACCCTCGTCCTCCTCCTCCTCCTCCTCGTCCTCGTCCTCGTCCTCCTGCTGATCCGGGACGATGTCGTCGTCGTCGTCGTCCACCTCCATGACGACCATCTCCTCCGGATCAGGGACACGGCGTTCTTCACCCTCGTGGTCGGCGAAAACCGCGGAAATCTCGCTTCCCGCGGTATGAACCCCCGAATCTACCGCACTTTCCGCATCTTCACCGTCTTCTTGTTCTTCTTCTTCTTCGAGCACCCAAATTCTATCAGGGTCTTCAGGGTTGTAATGAAATACACCCTCTAGACCCTGAGGTTCAGGGTGCTCCTCGACGGGCTCGGGATCCGGAGACGCAGGACTTTCAGGATCGTCGTGGTGTGATCCCGGGCGGATTACCACGTTCACTTCAAAGTGCGGTGGATTCGGGGATTGAGGGGCGTCCACGAGGTCGTCGTCGTCATCGTCGTCGTCGTTGTTGTTGATTGATCGTACCGACGGTGCAGGGCTGGCGAGATCGACGACGAGGATCGCATCGCATTCTTGAGCCTCGCTTGCAAAGCAAGCCGGAGACGCTTGCGTCACGAGGTCGACAACATCCACGTCACGTTGCGCCAACTTTTCCGGAGCACCGGTGGTGTCGTCGCCGTCGGCGTCGTCGTCGTCGTCGTCGTCGTCGTCGTCGTTGGTTGCGGCTTCGCCCTGATCCGCCGGCTCCTCCTCCTCCCCCTCCTCCTGCTCCGCCTCCTCATTGACCGTGGACGCGTCGCTATCACATCGCTCGGCCCAAGTGATGAGGCTGATGGCACTTCGGGCGTTTTCGTATGCCTCCATGAGGCTACGAACAATTGGCAGGTGACCTGCGTTACGCTCGAGCACCACCTCGCACGCATTAAAACCGCATAATGTGAGGCGTCGAAGGCCTCATACTCGTGGACACGAGCGATAACCCTCAGCGGTAGATGCCTCAGGAGCGATTTTAATTCTCGCTGGGCTTCACGCAGATCCATCGATCTCAGCGTCGAAGCCCACTGTTGCATACAGCGACGCGCAATGACCGCACTTCGAATTTTTACAAGACCGATGGTCTTCAATATAGCCCTTATTAAATTACGGGCACGCGGGCACTGCTCGTTAGAGGCGTTATTGGAAACACACTGTATTTTCGTAGACTGTTTGTGTGTTTTTTACGCGAACAAAAATAAAAAATCCAAAACAAGGTTTAAATCGCAAATAAACCGGCGAATGCAGGAGTAACGACACACACACACACTCGAAACCGGTAAATACTTTGCGCAAAACTCGAAGATCACTGTAAACTTCAATGGATTCACAAAAAGATGCTGCGAACACTGAACAAATCGCACACACGACAAAAACGTTGAAACGACGATTTTGAAAACGCGAGTGATGCTGAAGTGTCACGAGTGACTTCTCGAGAGAGAATTAAACAAAGTCTGAGTTTCCAAAGACTATATAGTTTTAACCACACCCCCACTATCGATAGATTTAAGGGTGCAAAAGGGAAAAAATAGGCTGTGACAATTTTTTGGAGCTCAAACATTGGTCAAAACAAAGATCCAATGTTTTCCCGAAAACCTTTTTTTTTCTACATTGGAAACTGCACAGCCCTGGATCGATAAAATGATTAGATTAGAAAATACGTAAAACCCCAAAAATCACCATAGAACAATACCACCTGTTACGAAGATGTCCCAACAACTTGCCACCGATTAGCGATTGGGTTATCGATACCTTGGAGACTTGGGAAAACTATCTTTAACCCTGCATCTCTACAGGTAGTCGTGAGGTGAAAACTCTCACGCTTCATCGCGACAGCCGGTAAACGTCACCAACACCCACGCACCCTTTGAGACGGCATATGCTTGCTTAAGTGCGATAAAAGACACTTGCGAAGATCTGTCAACAGATTGCCACCGATTAGCGATTAGATCATCGATACCTTGCAGACTTTTTTTATTGCCGCCCGCAGTGCAACCGGAAAACTATCTCTAACCCTGCATCTCTACAGGTAGTCGTGAGGTGACAACTCTCACGCTTCATCGCGACAGCCGGTAAACGTCACCATCACCCACATACCCTTTGAGACAGCACATGCTTGCTTAAGTGTGACAAAAGACACTTGTTATCCACTTCCCAACTCATCGATAGACCAGAGATTTCTAAAAGGTAGCATATGTCAACAGCTATAAAAATGTTAACATCTGGTATACGTGGACCACCCAAAATACATGTTAACAAACAATCTGGGTAGACACATCCTGTGAATCCCACGATATTGCTGTGCACCTGCACATAATGATTGATCGGTAACACACTCCTCCTAACTTTAAAAAAAGGGTTGCATTCAACGACAAGTGGTTTAGACAACCGCCGAAGCGTGGCTATATAAAGGCCATGACAATAGTGGTAATCGGCAGTTAGGCCCGTGACTTTTGTAAAGACGGATTCACTTGTTGTCGAGTTTAACAACATGGAGCAAACAATCACCGCTAAAGATCATCGTGACAGCGATCTACAACCCTCAACCATGTGCTGTCGGACACCGAAAAAAAACGGCTCGAAGGACCACTGATTCTCGGTACAACGTACACTCTCAACCAGTCTGAGACAAAGAGAGTGAGTGTCGGCCTGCAGCCTCGAATGGATGGGAGTATACAACCCATCATAAAAGTGCAGAACAACAACACGGCTGGTGGTATTGTTTTCGAGTCAAAGGATTGGGTTTTACTGCAAAACCATCTTTCCGATATTTCAATGTATTTTGTCGATGGTCAGAAGATAGTTTGGGGCTCAGGTTAGCGCACTCCAGATCCGATACACATCTCTGACTGCGAGATCCTGTTTACGTCAAGCTATGGCTCGAAATCGATCGTGTTTGATCGGCGCATTGAAAAAACACCTACCGATGAAATGAACGAAAGTCAGCTCGATCCTGAACCACCAACGAAGAAAAAGCGTACAAATTATTCACCAGCGGTTGTGATGCAAAAACCCTCGTTCGAAAGATTACAAAACATCATGATGTGCACCGACGAGCGCTCCAGACGACTACAAAGAAACGCGGCAAATGTACAAAAGTGTGCCGAAGTGCTTTGTGCTGAATTGTTGCTACATATCCCGGCTAACGAGACACCAGAAAAAATTAACGAACAACGTGTCAAAGTATTGGTGAAAGATAATTTCAAATCTTTGAAAGACGCTGTAAAGCGTCGCATGGATGCTGAATTCGTTGAAATTACGTTCGGCATTGTGTTCCTGGAGCATACCGTATTGTGCACCGCATTCATCACAAACGAGCTTCGCAAAGCACTTGCCGAGAAGAATGAGAAGTCTGAACAACAACAACAACAACAACAACAACAATAACGATAAACTTTGTACATAGATGTTTCTGTGTCTGTATATTTCCGTCTTGCCCGCGCGGAAATAAGTATTATTATTATTATTATTCTTTTGGTAGCGTATCACACACACACCCGACGGCGATTCTTGCCCTTATACATCGTATATCAGTGAAAATATAAGTCTTAATTGTAAGATAGGCCGATTATTTTTAAATTTTGACAATGGTTATCCTTCTCTTGCATTCGTGTATATGTTCATCGACTATCTATATTTAAATATATGCGCCTCTCTGAAAACGAAAATCTTGTTTTATTTCACGACTTACCTACCTGGAAAAAATTTACCAACATTCGGAAAATCGAATTACCAATCAGATTTCGAAAAAAATTCACCAACATTCGAAAAATCGAGTTACCGATGAGATGTCGAAAAAAAATTACCAACATTCGGAAAATCGAGTTACCGATCAGATTTCGATTTATCAACACCCGGAAAATCGAGATACCGATCGTAGGAAAAAAATATCTACATTACCGACCGCCGAAGCATCGACAGATTTTCAGCGCTCGAGGGTGGGGAGAAAGTGAGGGGCCTTAAACAACCAATCAGACCTCGGGGAATTATGCTAATTTTTCCCACCTACTTAATAAAAGACGTGGGCAGGAAGAGGGGATTTAAACAACCAATCAAAACTCGGGGAATTATGCTAATTAGACTAGACAAGGCAGCAGGCAGGAGGGAGGGGGTAGGGTCTGTCTCCCCAGCGCTGTACCATACTACTCACGCTCCAGTCATAATTTGCACTACGTCATCGTAAATGCGGCAGAAAACTGAAGCCATCATTTAAAATGCGCGCCAGTACGCTAGACTCGCAGTGCGCCGCCGCAACTCCCGAAAACCGTGGGAGTCACATTCTCCACCTGAGCGCATGCGCGAGCAGTAGCCGGAGAGCGAGCGGAGTAGGGATATCGATCGATGGCCCACGAGAGATCGCAAAAATTCGTTCTCTGCTGCTGACCACGTGCAAGTGAATATCGCTAATTTTTGGTGACGAGGACTTCAATCCGACCACCTATTGTGAGGACCTCACGAGCATCGTCGGGACGAAGGAGATTCCGGTGAGACTCAGCGCACCCTCTACTACTGTGAGTCGAGCAGTCTTTTAGGAGCTAGTAATTCAGCCCCGTGAGTAAGTATTGCTTTTTGTTTTATTGAAGTTTAGTATTTGAGATTTTTGAGAGTTTGAGAATTTAGCGTGAAGTTACTCACGGAGGACTCGGCTCAATTGCTCCCCCAGCGGCGTGCTGGGAGTGAAGATCGCCCGACAATTAATTGGTCGTAAATTTTGATTAGCTTCTGTTTTGGATTATTTTGTTCTGAGTTTTGCGTTAAGTTAATGATTAAAGATTTGTGTAATCGCGTTTGCTTTTGACTGAGTTAATTGTGCTATCTTCTCGCCATTAAGAGTCAATATTTTCAGTTGCGTTATCTTTCCGATCATTTAGATTTTTGTATTAGTTTGGCTCTGTGTAATTATGTTAATTTTGTGTTAGTACACTGTAATATTTCATGCGCGGAAATTTCCTATACTTAGCTCTCTGTCTTTTGCTTATTTGCCGTTGGGTTACTGGCCGAAGGTCACTGGGACCGGCGTGTTGTTTACGTCTGGCGCGTATTGTTCGGCTCACGCTACCTCCCCTACGCTACCTTACTATCTTCGTCCGAGCTGACCGAACATTCACCGCTCTGTATTATTGTAGTTTTCCTGCGTATTTTATTCTGTGATATTATGAAGCTCGTTGTCATTGATGCTACCTATAGTATGCTACCTATACTACACCGTACGATCTTTGACGCTTGCGTTTTGTCGGTCACCTTTAGTTTATGATCACCTTATTATTATTCTGTTTTTTTTTTTAATTATTTTAGTATGGCGTTAGCTATAGTTTCAGGACTCGAGATTTATTTGTTGCCCCTCCTTCAGATTTCTGCCGATCCTCCGTGCAAGAGATTATTGGATGATTTTGATTGTTGATTTACCCCTTTTGGTTTGCGTAAATTAATAGGTCTGCTTATGTTTTTCTTTTCCGAATTCGTTCTCGTATCTAAGCTACCTCCGATGATTTATTATGATTACGTTCCGCGATTCTTTAAATATTATTTGTTTCAAGCTACCTTTGGTCAGCGGCTATTATTTAAGTTATAATTACGCCACCTATTGCTTGCGTCGCCGCTTCAAATTAATGCTACCTTAAAGTTCGCGTAATTAATTTGATTCTTTTAATTTCTTTTATTGATTTCTTTTATATCGAGTCCTCGTAGTATTGTGCTTATATTTGTCCACCATCATGTCATCGTAAATGCGCCTTGGCCTAGTCAAGTGACGCCCGGGAACTCGTAAATAAACCAAATAATTCCTTTAATATTCTAATTTTGTGCCTCATCATTTCATTCAGCCCCTCTACCATATATCAGCTCGCGGAGCCTGAGCTAGTCGTGTGCCTTGTGGCTTCTCACCGCGTCCTCGCGCGACCCCGCTTCTGACTCCACCTTGTAGTACCCCAGATTTTCCATTTAAAGATTTAAATTATTAAATCGTTGGAATTTATTGCCGTTGCGAAAATGATTCCAACAGCAATCATTTTCGTCACCAGCTTCGAGCATGCGAGCATGTCAATGCACTCGAAGCTGAGTCGACATTTTAATTAGGCCGACCCTGCAATCGCGGGTCGAGCGGATTAAATCGGCTATCGATTTAGTCAGTCTTAAGAAAATCGGAGTAACGATCGGTTGGACTCGTTGCCGTCGTATTAGAGTAGTTACGACGATAAGAAACCAATTGTATTTCATCAAACCAATAAACCTTGTATTACTTTCGGGAATCGCGTGGACTCTAGTTCTTTAATCGGACCGATCCCAAATACTATTTATTAAACAGCCAGAAAATAGACGATTTGATCACTCGTCTCAATTTCGGGCACAACATTTTGGTGGCAGCGGTGGGATACACCGTAAGCGAACCCCGAAAAGTAAAGTATACAAGTAAAAACCCAGAGTCAAACCCGACTCCAAATCGTTGGGGTAAACGACTTGGTGCGATTCACACGCGGTCGTGAATCGTTGAAGAAGACGTCAGTCAGGTACCACTGACGAGGAGCCAACCGAAGGACGAACGTCCAGCCAACTGAAGGACGAAAGTCCAGCCAACCGAAGGACGAACGTCCAGCCAACCGAAGCACGAACGTCCAGCCAACCGAAGCCAAACGACTTGGTGCGATTCACACGCGGTCGTGAATCGTTGAAGAAGACGTCAGTCAGGTACCACTGACGAGGAGCCAACCGAAGGACGAACGTCCAGCCAACCGAAGGACGAACGTCCAGCCAACTGAGGGACGAACGTCCAACCAAAAGATCGACTACGCCAGGAAGGGCGAACTCATCGACCAGCAAGGTCAACGCGACAACGCAGTCGGGGAACAACGTCAAGGTCATCACGACAACGGAGACGACAACCTCGAAGTCCAGCTGCACCATGGAAGGGTTCTGGAAACTGTAAGTGGCGGTTGCCAAAAAATTTTATTTCTGCATGAGCCTATTATTCCGAGCCAGAAAAACGGGTTAAACAATTTTAGAGATTAAGGCATTAAATCCGTGGGACTGAGCCCGCGAGCCCAGATCTCTCGTTAAAAAAAAATCGATACCCTTACCGGAAATCGTTGCAAGTTTGTAGCAACTTGCAAGGATTTACGGTATTAATTCGCGAAAGGCAGGAGGCCAGGCTAACACCAACCACTGTCCATCATAATTAAAAATCTATCTACATATAATTAAAACCCCTTTCGAAAAAGGGCAAATAACAAAAAATAAAAACTGCCCTATTCGCGATAAAATTAAATTAAATCGTTGCTGAGTCATCGCATCACATGCCGCGAGAAGATCAAGATCGACAGCGGCGGAGAGCGAGCTCCGTGGACACGACTATACAAGCCGACGGTGTAGATATCACCACCGGTTTAGAGGAAGCGGTAGGCGACATCACCTTGAGGACGCAACGCGCCCTTAGGAAGATTTCGCCGACCGGCGGAACCCCCGGCACGGAAGAGGCCCGCATAGCAGAAAGTTTAGTAAAGGAGTTCGGCATCAACATAAGAAGAGGAACCTCGTTCGGTGAAGCCACGTACATGGATCAAGAAGAGGAATCCAAGGGCGAGGGCGCTAAAGCCATTGCCACACCAGATATCGATGCCGAGCTAGAAAGGATGCTCCGAGACACCGGTCTGGAAGGACAAAGAGGAGCCCTGGAAAGGGCCAAAACCAAATCCAAAAATCCAGGAAATGGTAGAGGAGCAATCCCTAAGAGCACCGCTAGGGGAACGACACAGAGGGACGACCGAATGGAAGAAGAGCCCTACGAGTTACCAGCACCACCGCCATGGAATGCTGCCTCTCGGAACAGCGCTCAAGGTCGTCTAGAAACACCCCACCGTGGAATTAATACCACGTCATCGAAGGATGAGGAAGATGAGCCAGAAGATCTGGTACAATCCGTGCACGACCAAGCTGTCCAGTTAGAGACACAATTGGAGCTTATTAGCACTCTTCAGACGCAGCTCGAGGAACTCAAGAGGGATGTTGCCCGGGAAAAGGAACAAAGAGGCAAAGAAACCCCAGCCAAAACCCCGACACCTTCGCCAAGAAGAGTGTCAGGTGATCCGCCTGGAGGCCCCCCAGAGGAGCCGCCAAAACGACCACCAGTACCGCCGAGAAGAAGTCAAGGACTAGGACCCCCAGAAGATCCTAGAGGAAACCCTCCTCATCGAGGATTCGGAGGAGAGCCCTCAGGTGACCCTCAGGGCGGCGGACTCTACTATGACGGTGGTGAAGATTCGAAACCGCTCGAGCTTGCCCTGGGAATCCAATTCATCAAGTATTTTGATGGAAGCGATCCGGGTAAACTCGGCGCATTCCTACGCTCGTGCGACACGGTATTCTCAAGAATAAAGGCGGAAGAAAAACGTACTCTACTCGCCTTAATACTTAGTGGCAGAATTGAAGGAAGAGCAGCCGAGGAGCTGAGGTTCCAGAACATCAACACTCTGGAGCAATTAAAAGCGGAGCTTGAATCGCGTTTTGGACGCCAAAGATCTCTGTCAGCTATGCAAATGGAATTCCATTCCATGAAACAAGAACAGAACGAGGGCGTCACCGCGTACGCGACCCGAGTGGAACAAATCACCACGGAAGTGGTGGGAAAAATCTGCGAGGAGGTTTGCACCGATGAACAGGCCCGGTTTGTGGAATGGATAACGCGGAAATCTGCTCTGACAGTATTTGTGGGTGGGTTGCACGGCCAAGTACAAATCCTGGTGCGATCGCGGAACTGTGCTACCCTGCATGAGGCAATAAATGCGGCTGTAGAAATAAGTAACGAAACGCACCCAAATGGAGCAGCAAAGAAGACCCAAGGAGGTCAGAGAAGGTCGCTACCCGCTCAGCCCAGCGAAAAAACTTGTTACAACTGTGGAAACAGCGGGCATATGGCGCGGGATTGCACCCGCCAATCAGGCCGATTGAGCCTGCCTGCTCCCAGTCACCCGAGAGAAATCAATCAGCTGGAAATGGTATGCACCTACTGTAAATTTAAAGGACACTCGTGGCAAGAATGCAGGAAGAGGTTAAAGAAAGAAGGAGGTGAAGGAACTGCAAGACAGAGAAGTGGAGACAGGCCGCCGAGTCTCGATACGGCACTGGAATCCTGCACCGCAGTGCAAACCGGCACCTCTACCAAGGCCACGCGTACGCTAGGCACAATAAATATACATACGGTCACCGTGAGTAGACCGTCGGAAGGGGCCGTGAAGGAAGAGCGCGATAAAGAAAAAATGTGCAGAGTGGCAGCCGAGCGCAGTACTACGCTTGCTACTACGCGTACGCCGGACAGCATTGACCCCGAAGTTATGAGCACCGGCCGTCAGACACTAGGGAATAAGGAGATGCATGTCCTTGAAGTTACCGTTCCATCGAAGAATTCAACGGCCAGCGATTTAGATGTCGCAAGCCCGACCACAAGAGCAGAACCGGAGAAACTCGTCGCCGTAAAAATTTTTCCTGCACCAACAACCGTAAAACAGGTGCAATCGTTCGTCGGATTAGCTGGCTACTATCGAAAATTTATTCGAGAATTTCCGAAGGTAGCAAAACCACTAACCGACTTGTTAAAAAAGGGGACGAAGTTCGAGTGGACTGCAGTATGCGACGCCGCGTTCGAAGAATTGAAGACGGCATTAACCACGGCGCCCGTACTACAATACCCCGACTTCGACCGTCAATTCTTAGTAACCACGGACGCCTCTGATAAGGCAATCGGGGCAGTCCTTTCTCAAGGCACGGTCGGCGAAGATTTGCCTATATGCTATGTGAGCCGCACTCTCTCGAAGGCTGAGATTAATTACTCGACAACGGAGAAAGAGTTGCTCGCAATAGTGTGGGCCATAGCGCAATTCCGACCGTATATTTACGGAACCCGGTTCAAGGTCATCACCGACCATCAACCACTCACCTGGCTATTTGGGATAACCGACCCGGGTTCTCGCCTGATGAGGTGGAAAATAAAGTTATCAGAGCACGAGTTCGATGTGGAATACAAAGCTGGGAAGAGAGATACAAACGCGGACGCTCTAAGCCGCATTTTTATTACCACAAGAGCTCAAGCGCGAGAAAAAGATACGAGTCACGGGAGAAAGAAAAGGACAGTGAGTTCGGTAGAGGAAACGACGACAGAAACCGAACTCCCATGCAAAGCAGCGAGCCAGAAGGAGAAGGAAATAGATGGCACACGAACGACCGAACACACTAACGCCCGCACCAACACATGCAAGCCGTGTGGCTGGGGCGCTCCAGCTACGAAGCATGGCACAAAGAGTAGACGCGAGGAGAGCGAGACCGGAGTAGAGGATAGCGCGAGTGCAGCGAGAGGGACGGAGCGACGCCACTCACTGCAGAGCGAAAAGGACGCCGATACTCCACCGTGCCAAGCTTACGTAGACCGACTCGCTGGCCAAGCGAACAGCCATCAGCCAGGCGGGCCCGGGGAAGCGGAGAGCGGAGCGAGTAGTGAGATAGGGAGTTCCTCCAGTGAAGACGAGGAAGCCACTACAATAAACAAGCGTCGCTGCAGCATAGGCGTAACCTGCCCGTCTCTAGAGGACCGAGGGAAAATACTAAAGGAATACCATGATGCCCCCCTCGGTGGGCACCAGGGTACAAAGAGGACGCTAAAACGGATCCGAGCCAAGTATGAATGGCCCGGCATGAAGAACGGAATAGAAAATCACATCGCAGCTTGCGAGAAATATCAAGAAAACAAGCTACGATGTAAAATAAAGGCACCAATGACAGGGGCAGAGAACAGATGCGTTCTCACATTCCAGGATGCACTAACCAAATACAGTGTAGCGGTGGCTATTCCCAACCAGGAGGCTCAGACAGTCGCTAAAGCTTTGGTGGAAGAAATCATCTGTCGATATGGAACACCTGAGATCCTTCTGCCCGACCAAGGTACCAACTTCTTCAGTTCGACTTTTAAAGAAGCTTGTAAGCTCCTCCGAATCAAGAAGATCCAAACCACAGCATGCCATCCCGAAAGCAATGGAGCTTTGGAGAGATCACATCGAACCTTGGCGGAGTATTTAAAGAATTTCATAAATGAAGACCAAGATATCTGGGATGAATGGTTGCCATACGCTATGTTTGTGTATAACACCACACCACACACAGCTACCGGCCTATCTCCTTATGTGCTAGTATTCGGGTGCGAGGCAGAATTGCCTACCGCGGTAAAACAAGAACCGCGGCCCACATTTACACATGCAGACTACGTGAGCGAGCTACGCGAGAGGCTACGGGCCTCATGGTCGGTAGCACGACGTAGCCTGTGCGACGCCAAGGAGAGAGCGTAGCAGAATTATGACATCAAAGCGAGAAAGCAAGAATACCGCGTCGGTGATCGCGTACTCCTTCACGACGGGACGGTGAGAAGAGGGCGGTCAGCGAAACTAACACCGGCATGGACGGGGCCCCACACCATCATGAAACGACAAGGCTCTGTCACCTACGTGATTAAGGAAGGACGAAAGACCGCAACGGTCCATGCGAACCGCTTGCGGCCCTTCATCGAGCACTAGCCGCTTATCACACAAGATAAGATAAGTTGCGGCCGACGAAGGAAGGATATTAAAAGAAACTAAGAAAGTATAGAGAAAGGCACGGATGCGCAAGAGGAGCATCTACGTGCATATGTTTTTCATAATATTTAAACCTAACTTAAAATTAAAACAAAAACGCGAAGACGGTTTAAGTTCAACTAAATTTTGTTTTTTTTTGGTATCATTTATATTAATAATTCAAAAATAAATAAATAAAGAAAAAATAAATGGAAAAGGGCGACACTGCCCATATAATGGACGGCACTGCCCAAAACGAGCCTTGACCCTCACCAGCACTATGGTGATTCCCATGGAACAACACGGAAGATGGATGTATATCGCACCATACGAAGATCTAATTACGATGACGTGCGAGAAAACACCCGCGTACCGCGAAACGTTAAAAAATTCGGGAATTCTGGCTTTAATAGGCTCATGCGAGGCAACCGCCCAAAATTTCAGTGTGCGAACTCTGAAACGGGTTACCGGAGTGCGAAACGAAAATTATTTACCGTCATATAATCTCACGTTAGTGGAGATTGACGAAAAATACCATTCTCGCGGAAAGAGTGAAAGTGAAAATTTTGAATTGTCAAATGTGTTGCGAAATCCCGAGGAATTAAAAAACCTTGGAATTCGCGGGAAACAAATAGGTGAAAACCTCGATAAAGACGTTAAAGAAAATTCACAGTTCTATCACAATGTTAGCTTTTACTCTTTAAGTGCGATCGCGCCTATAGCCTTGGTCAGTTACGCGGTCTACAAATTATATCAGCTGAGGCTGAAGCGTAATCCTACACCAGCTAGCACGTGTGAGTCGGCGACCCCGGAGTCACCGGCTGCCGTGGATGCCTTATCGCATCAGCAAGAAAACAGACTACATTCGGAACTCCAGCGAGCATGCTCGGAGAGAGATAACCATCGCGTGCGACTGTCGTACCCGGCCAAGGCTTGGCGCTAGTAAGATAAAAACAACTCTTGTACAACATGTCATGAAAGGCGATGGAAACAAGTTCAACCGAATCAGTAAAGAAAAAATTTCTTTTGCTCAATTTTTTCTTTTTTAAGGGGGGAGGGATGTAGTACCCCAGATTTTCCATTTAAAGATTTAAATTATTAAATCGTTGGAATTTATTGCCGTTGCGAAAATGATTCCAACAGCAATCATTTTCGTCACCAGCTTCGAGCATGCGAGCATGTCAATGCACTCGAAGCTGAGTCGACATTTTAATTAGGCCGACCCTGCAATCGCGGGTCGAGCGGACTAAATCGGCTATCGATTTAGTCAGTCTTAAGAAAATCACAGTAACGATCGGTTGGACTCGTTGCCGTCGTATTAGAGTAGTTACGACGATAAGAAACCAATTGTATTTCATCAAACCAATAAACCTTGTATTACTTTCGGGAATCGCGTGGACTCTAGTTCTTTAATCGGACCGATCCCAAATACTATTTATTAAACAGCCGGAAAATAGACGATTTGATCACTCGTCTCAATTTCGGGCACAACAACCTCATTGGCGACAATATAAGTCGATGAAAATCGCCGGTACCTCGGTCCCTGGCGTCCAGTCGTCGGTGAGATGGATCCGCGAATCATATTGAGTTATGGATTATTAAGATAGTTGATGTTCAGTCGTGAGTGGTTTAGTTGGGGAGTTTGATTTCGAGTTGCGGGTCGTGTCGAGGGAAGGAGAGCCGGGGTTGTGAGTCCCGCCAGGGAAATTCCTCACAATATATATGGGGCATTCCACGTCAAATCCACGCAGGCCATGACCCTCACCCTCATCGATTTTGTTCATTTTTAATATGATGTTATTACCGACTCATAAAGGCCTCGAATTTTTTTTTCAGATTTTTTCATCACCAGTAACATTTTTAGATCTTCAAAAAAAACCAATTTCAAAATTCCCGTTTTAAAAATCTGAAAAAATTCACACTGAGTCTATGATTTAAAATATGATTTTTGAGTGCCATGCGATAATGGGATCTCAATATTTACTATTTTAACCACATTTTGCTTAGAGGAAGCTTTGTGAAGAGCAAAATTAAATGAGGAAGCAATATGCAAGGTTCCACTTTGCATCCTTGTTATGAATAAATGAATAACTCACTGGCACATCTTATTTTTATTAGGCACAAGCATTTGTTTTACTTTATTAACTTTTGCGAAGGTTATAGCTAAATTCGCTATTTTTTCAAATATTCAAAATGGTGTAAAATTTGAACGACTTCACCAATCACCACCAAATTTAGTACACAGTGGGGCTGTATGTTTTTTTTGTTCATCGAACATTTCAGTTAAATTGCTGAGATTTGACGTCACTGATAGCAAAATTTTTATTTTTTTACAAAAATTCAAAATTCTATAAAATCCGAACCGCTTTACTGATTTTGTCAAAATTCGATACCAAACAGCATTTAGCGTGTCTCTAGTTATAAAGAACTATTTAGCCATATCGGCGAACTTTTACAAAAGTTAGAGAGTATACGACATTTTTCAAAAAAATTAAAATTTCTATAAAGCCAGTATACATAGATATATCTTTCTCAAAATCACACAAATTAAAGAGCAGTTACTCCTCTACTTGCACGACAAATTTGAGCTCGATCGATCGTGGCATTCGCGAGTTATCGACGATTGAATTTTCAGTCCCTGGAACACACACACATACACACACACACACACACCCACATACAGACACATTTTCTAAACCATTTTTCACGATGTTTTTGGTGATTCTAAGCAAACTGACATGAAAATCTCGAAAAAAAATTTTTTCATAAAAACAAAGCTTCTTGTATGAGGAAGCAAAATGTGGAAAAAATAGTAAATATTGAGATCCCATTATTGCATGGCACTCAAAAATCATACTTTAACACGTTAACTGCCGTGTCACCCGTATTCGGGTGACAGCAAAAGTTCTCATCAGGCCACGTCACCCGTATTTGGCTTACAGTGGCACGGGTGGCCTGACGGGGATTTTGTTGTAAACACGCGTGGCAGTCAACGTGTTAAATCATAGAATCAATGTGAATTTTTTCAGATTTCTAAAAACGGCGTTTTGGAAATTGGTTTTTTTCGAAGATTTAAGAATGTTACTCGTGGCGAAAAAATGTGAAAAAAAATTCGAGGCCTCTAAGAGTCGGTAATAACATCATATTAGAAAATGAACGAAATTGATGAGGGTGAGCGTCATGGCCTGCTGATTTGACGTGGAATACCCCATATATAAACCACTGTAAATAATTATATGAAAATATTTCCAATAAATGTAAAAAAAGTGGTGCGGTACGACGACACACTGCTCCTACAGACCTCCACTCCAACAACCCCCACTTTTTTGTAAAAAACTTCTAAAAAAGTAAAACTTCTTTTCTAAAAAGTGGGGGTAATAGCGGGGGTTACCCCCCACCCTTATCTCCACTTCTCACAAATAGGAGTGGGGTTAGGAATGGGGGTCGCCATAACGCACCGCCTACTACTGTTTTTAACAGGTCGAGCCCCTTGCGCGTATCTCTGCAAGAAAACGTACCGTAAAATCACGTAAAAGGAGCAGCACCACATCATTATCATTATCGACAGCGGCGGCGGCAAAGAAGAGGAAGAATCAGAGTAGTAGGACTTTAAGGGGAAAAGTGACGAAGAAGAAACAAGGACGAGCACAACAAGGAAATACTAGTCGCCGGAGGAAAATACCTACATTGACAGATATTTTCGGAAGTACTTAAAAAAATGTGTTATCAACACTCACACTCCTATGAATGTATAAAGCTGGAGCTCGACTTATTTACCATACCGCCACACAGAGATTGATAAAGTCTTGCAATACAGACACTACAAACCCGTGTCCTGTCGGTCGACGGTCCCATCGAATGTGTTATACCTGGCCATGGCGAGGAATATCTCGATCTAGCTCACATAATGCTCTAAGTACAACTCAGAGTTCTCGCCTTTGTTGACTTACCCTATAAGGTAACACTTGTGAATAATTTTTTTACACAGCCACTTCAATCAAGTCGACCTGTTTTATAATTAACAACTCGTTGCACCACCCAATAATACTTCCGCCTATAGAGCGTACACTGAGGGGCATAAATAGTATCCCTCGGTGGAACTGGGGGGAAGGGTGCCGAGGCAGGCATACGGTGTGTGGTAAGGGTAGTGGGGGAAAAGAGGTAGTGGCCTTCCCCACCAGCCGAAGTCTCTCGTCTTAGGTCCGCTCGGTATAAGTCGTCCGAGCTAGAAGACCCATAAGAGCTTCTCGCTCGCACGCACGTCTCGAGCAATTGTAGCATCTCGCTTCCACTCACAGTTGTCATTTCTAAAAGTCGAATTGGAAGGCCTAGCGTTGTTCGCCTGAAAATTAGTATTCAATTTCTTTTATTAGTCTATTATCTTCTTTCTTAAATAGGAATAAAATATCATCTTATGATATACGTATAGCTAATTTTTTAATATTTTAAAAACATTTCAGTAAAAAGCAACATATGTGTGCGTATTCCTACAGAAAATGAACAGACCCGGGTGTGATTCTTCTATAAGTGCGTCTCGCTCGCACGCAAGTTATCAAGTGTCACTAACTGCGAGTCGAAGCGAGTTGCTTCCTATCGTGGGCATGGTGAGTGAGAGCGAGAAGCTCTTATGAGTCTTCTTGCTCGGACGATTTCTATCGAGCGGAGCTAAGGCTGAGAGACTTCGGCTGGTGGGGAAGGCCACTATCTCTCTTCTCCCACTACCTCTACCTCACAACGTATAGCTACCTCATCACCCTTCCCCCTAGTTCCCCCGAGGGACACCATTTATGCCCGTCAGTGTACATTCAGAGATTATTGAACTATGGCCTCGCAGCAAAACAATCACATCTCATGACTTCTTTACGGTTTGCTGACGACCCTGGTACGTTTGAGGTCTACCTAGCACAAAAACGGTCATGAATAGCGGTCAAGAGATAAGATCGTGATATATAAACGGTGGCAAAACGTTGAACCCCTCCAATTTCCAACATCATATGGTCAATTTTCGGTCACTCTACGTGCGTGTCCAGCAGATTCCGGAAAAACCACTTCAACCTGAATTTGGCGGTAAGGACCCATGGATTCAGAGCTATTGTACGCTTTGCTCGATGGCAAGATTACATTTTCAGCACGAAGGATTGGAAATTGACCGTGAGGCATACGCCAGAGGCTATTGCTTATATGCCTTTGATGTTACACCAGACTTATCGGCAAACTGTTTCTCCCACTGGAATCTTGTGAGGCACGGTAGCGTACGCGTTGAAATCCGCTTCGCCAAGTCTCTCGATGCAACTATAAATTGTATTGTTTGTACCGAATACGATAATGTTACTGATATTGATTTGGCCCGTCAAATATTACCGATTTTAGTGCCTGAAAAAATCGAAAGCGATAAAAATCTCGTTAACATCCATCGTTAAGATCATCACCGTTGTCAAGATGATCTGGGCGAAGAGTGCTCTCATCCGCCGTGGTATTCACGAACCACTAAGCACACATGTTCGACAACAGTACACGACAAGTTCTCATCATAAACTCTATCGTGAATATCCAAAAAGATCATATTGGGGAATTATACTAATCAGACAAGACAAGACGCCATGTGGGAGGTAAGGAGGGGGTAGGGTATGTCTCTCCAGTGCTGTACCATACTACTTACATCGATATTTTTCCGTAGCCATGTAGTTCCATTACAAGCATCGAATAAAAATATTATCCATGACTTTTAAATTAAAATTTCAGAGATATACCATATTGGAAAAATATTTATTGATTAGGGAACTTGAGATCATAATGCATATTCGTAGCACACTTAGCGAAAGTAATTTCTTGTGCAAGTTAATATCACATGCACCATCATCCATTATCGAATTGATGCAAACATCGTGAAATATGATATAGATGTTTGCATGACCTGTAAAAAAATTAAATAGACTCCATCAGATTTTTTTCTGCACAAGAGGACACATGAAATTATTGTATAACAGGAATATAAAGAATTTTTCTTATCATATATTACCACCGCAAAGTTTTCCATTGACATTGTATAAAGCTTCCCAGCTGTTAGTTGTTGTGGTTTTAGTGTACGCAGCATAGCGAATCGCAAAATATCTTTATTTTTTTTTGATAATGAATACCATTCAACAGCATAACTGTAAATTACAATGTATAGTATTAGTTCTCGTAACGTCTTATAATACGAAGCTGAGAAAAAAATCATACTCACAGTGATTCTCTCAATACAAGGCTCTGATCGATTAATTTTTGACACGGCCAACTAGAAAAGAATAGATGATTGCACTGGCCGGCATTAAACGATAAAAGCCTCAGCATTTCCTCAACTTGGCCGAATTTGATCAATAACTAAGCAGTATTTGAAAGATTATATTGATAATAAATAATCTGTAATATCGACATACATATGTATAATAATTCACGAACCTGAACTGCCGACAGGCTTAACAGGATCACAGCGATACCAAATACCGTCAGGTATGACATTGAATAGGAAGATTCAATTATTTCTGTGAGTCTACACAAATTTTCGTGAAACAATGTGAAAAACCTGAAAAGACACTTAAAAATGTACATTATACAATAAAAATACAAACTCTATACTTTTGTGGTGCTGGTCAATGCAAAGTACGATTTCTTCATTGCATCTATCGTCATCATCCTTAGACATCACATAAGAACTATCATTGTTATTGTAAGGCTTTGAAGTCAAATTCTGCAGCCGATACCTGGTCAAACAATAAATTCTGCACTTTGTATGGAGCGCCCAGTGACAGCCATTTTAAAGTTTGTGTCAACATATTACCCAATGACTGCGAAGATTCCACAAACGTGCATTACGTAACAAATAAACATGGTATCTGCTGCCATTATAGTTGTCATTGTTATCAGAGTACCCGCGTAAGTGTGTAGAAGAATCCACATGAAATATTCTTCTGGATCTACGTAGTACTGAGTTTGGTACAGATATGAAGAAGGCCGAGTTTCATTCAAGGGAACTATTGCATCAAGAATTCTTGGCAATAGTGGTATCATCAAATATAAGAATGTAGCCATATACAGGTAAGCTATACAATAGATATTTGTAATTAGAGATTAAGCAGTGTAAAGAAAAATATTTATTATTGATTGATAATCGGGAAAAGTAATAACTTGTGTGCGAAAACTTGTTCCACGGAATTGATTGATTTATTAATCAATAATCATTCAATAACAATGGAATATATAAAGTGACTGACTATCGTACAATAAAAGTGTACAATAGGATAGTGCACTCGAACATCAAGAGTTGCGATAACGACTCGATGCCAAATCCAAAAACACCAGCCTGGGTGCTACCACTTTGATCACACCGGACGTGTGACATGAGGCCCTACTCATCTGCTACTAAATTGCAACGTCAAGTAGAGAGATTACCAATGGGACAATTTTCCGATTTCGACTTTTTTTCTTCAGCGTCCGACGCGCCATCCACGGAGAGCCGCCGGAGCCAGGGCATCTTTTTGATTGTTCGAGTTATTTCGAGGCATATCCGCGGATCATTTGAAAACTTGAGAGAGCTTGAATCGGATGTATTGTATTGTTACCGAGCGCTCAGTCCTTTGCGGACCATTGTGCTCGTTCTCATCCAGGGAGGGTATCCGTTTAGGTGGGAGTGTCGGTTAGGCCTGCCTCCTTGGCGAAGTGCGAGAAGGCGCCCACCCCGACCTTTTCCAAATCTAGCGAAGCGAGAGCAGGTGCTCCGAGTATATTTCTGCGAATATTCTCCAGCGCCTTGCATCTCGTGATAACGTGGAGGGGTGTCTCGTCCTCCTCCGTTCATCTCCAACACAGCGGTTCCACGTCTAGCCCCAGCCGATTTAGATGCTTACCTGTGTACCAATGTCCAGTGACAAGGCCAATTACAGCTTTTATTGTTAGTTGGTGTCTGTCTAGGCCTATAAGAGTAGAGCCTAGCTTGGTCGAGAGGCCCTTGAAAATGGCTCTCGTGTATCCCATTCCACCTGTTTGTAGCCAGAGGTCCTTAAAACGTCGCTCTGCCCACTGGTTCGACAAGGTTCTAATATAGTCCATGTAAATTGGGACAGAGCGAATAAATGCCGAATCAGTTGCTGACGCTCCGATCCTGGCCAGGTTATGCGCCTTTTCGTTGCCCCGGCACGTCCAGGCACCCAAAGAACTTTTACACTGTTGTGGCAGGCATCCTGCGACAACAGCGCATTGCAGTCGAGCAGCAGTCGGGTCTTCGTCATAACGTGGTGGAGAGACCCGATCGCTGCCTGGCTGTCGCTGCATATGTAACCAAGGACAATCTGGTCTTGGGCCCACCGCTCTAAATTCCCATTCCCACTGCTGTTCCTGTTTTGGACCCATCCGTATACCAAACGATTCCCCCAGGAGTCAGGAATTCAGGTTGATTCTCCTTCAATTCCTGCCTATTGTGAAAGCGGATCTGATAGTTGTGCTTGAAGTTGTAGGAACGTTCGCAGCTGTCCCATTCCAGCGACCAGATCCCCTCTAGGTCTCTGTCTCGCTGTAACAGGGACGCATGGCCCGTTGCTGACCTTCTCCGATTACCATTAAAATGTAAGCGTAACGCTGCTTTTCTAGCATTAGCTTGCGCAATGATATGAGGGGGCGCTATATTTAGGAGGGCCCCCATCGCTAGATGGTTCTCATCGCCCCGGTAACTTCTAGCCCAACGAGTCTATAGACCCTGTCCATTGTCTTCCTGTTGGTGGCCCTCTTTAGAGCGGGTCACCAGACGAGAGAAGCATAAGTGATTTGAGGGACTAGGATGGCCATGTATATCCACTTGACCATTCTTGGTTTTAGTCTTCACGTCTATCCGAACATGCGCCTACAGGCCCAGAAATTTGCAGTGGCTTTCGTGGCCTATTTGGCTATGTGGCTTTTACAGCCGAGCTCACTGCCCAAGGTCACGTCCAGATAGCGTACCCCCGTGGAGTACTGAACCTCGCCTCCAAATATATTCAGACCGAAGCCTCTCTTCCGCGTGAAGAGCACGATCTCAGTCTTGTTGGGATTCACCCTTAGCGACTTAGAGGTGCACCATTCTTGCATGAGGTGGAGAGCGCGCTGCATCCTCCACGTCATCTCTGCTGAGTGGGTGCATTTGGTCATTATCATGACGTTTTCGGCATAACCCACGACGCGTACGCCGAGCCCATCGACCGCGTGAGTAGCCCGTCAACGACCATAATCCACAGGAGAGGGGATATGACCCCCCCTTGCGGACTCCTCGCTTGACATGCGCCCTGACGATTGACCCCTTGCGTCCTGCCGTAACCGTTCTCGTTCGAAGCATGAAGTGAATAAATTCGATGATAGTTCGTATGACGGTTCGTAAATTCCGAACCCGGGAAATGCACCTCAAAAAGGTTCGCTAACGCTTCTTCATGGTTCTCAGTTGTTCTGCCATCGGGCAGTGTGAGTCCCTCGAGTTTCTTAGGGGGACCTGAAGTGAAAATTCTGCGGAGTCTAGCTACCAGGGGTAGGGCCTCGATTTTTCGGCAGAATTTCCTCCAGGCCGTCTCTTTGATCTTTTTCACGAGTTTCTTGTATTCTCTTTGGGCAGTCTTGTAGGCGGCCCAGTCGTTGTCCGTATTTGTCCTCATGGCTCTGTCTAGTAGCCTGCGGGACCGGGAGCGGAGTTGGTTGAGCTCTCTGTTCCACCAGACGACCTTCTTATTGTTCTGTTTCCTCCTCCTGAGAGGACAGGCAACCCCGAAGGAATGAACCAGAGTGTTCTGCAGATGATCTGCCTCCCGCTCGATTCCTCCTCCTGTCCGCGGCCACCCCCGGGTTCCCACGAGACTGCTACTCAGCTCCGCCTGTAACCGAGGCCAGTCTGCGGTTCTGAGTTTCCTGTAGGTTTCCGCAGGGACCTGGTTGCCATTCTCTACTAGAGAGAGGGTTATCAGCCGGTGGTCGGAAAGAGTATCCTCTTCGCTGACCCGCCGGCTCATTGTCGCTGGGCCCAATTTAGATGAGCCCAGCGTCAGATCGATTACATCCTGCCTGCGTGAGGTAACAAAAGTCGGTTTGGATCCCCTGTTTATGATCTAAAGCTCCGTCGTAGAAAGTTACTGTAGAAGAGAAGTTGCTCTCTCGTTTGTGTCTGAGCTACCCCCTATGGTGTGGTGCAAGTTTGCATCGCACCCCACCAACAGGTTTAGCCCTTTGCTTTTGCAGGAGTGTACTCTGAGTTCCCTCATTGGAGGGGGTTCAACAGAGTCGTATGGGAGGTACGCCGACGCTATAACTACCTCGGACGTCCCGCCCCCGACACCAAGCTTGATGGTGGCTACCGTAAGATTTCTGGTGCAGAACCGACTGAGCCTTATAGCATCATGCCTCTTGCTAACGAAGAGGCCGGCCCTAGTTCCGCGCAGACATAGATCAATGAGCCTATGTTTGCACTAAAACTCCTCACTAGTCCCCTGTGTACCCAGGGTTCTTGCATTAGGGCTATGTCTGTTTGCAGTCTTGCAAGGTCCCGGCTCAGGAGAGCCGTGGCCACCTTGCAATGCTACAGGTTTATCTGCGAAACTTTGGTTATTCCTGCAGCCATGTTGGCTGCGGGCGTTACCTCGTTCGCGTTTTGTGCAGAGAGGGGCGGGGGGAAATGATGTAGGATTGAGGAAACGTGGTTGAGGGGGGTAGGATTGTGGGGGAGGGGGCTGGCTTACATAGCCATAGCTTACAAGTTCACCCCCTCCACGTTGTCCGACGGGGCAGTCAACCCAGACAACGCGCTAAGCGACGAGGGCCGACTCCTCGGAATCAGAGTAAACACCTTTTGAGTCCCTTCGGTGCCTGTCCTCGTTACCGTCTTCACGGTGCTGGGCCTACTCCTCGGCGTTTTAGGGCCGTGGCCTGCCGGAAGGCCCCCTCGTCCGCAAGAGTTACCCCCTCTTCCCCGGACGGAGGTCCCCGTCCCTTGAGCCAGTGTTCTTTGAGGTGTTTGGTGGCGCTTATCAAACCAGCTTTCGCAGGCATCATATGGGCCGCGCTACCTGTCCCCCTTACTGCTCCTGTCGGAGCCGTCAGGATCGGGGATCGCAGGATGGGTATCCTGGGACCCCGATCCGTTGTGGAACCACCGGCCGGCAGCGGGGCTACTTCGAGCTCCACGGGCGCTCTCGGCAGGGACACGCTTGCGGTCGGAATCTCTTTAGGGGGGCCCCGTCCGCCCGCGCGATCTCTGCCGAGGGTCCCTCAGTCGGTAACTTCCCTGCTGCCGCCTCGGTGCCTCCCTGGCCTCCCTTAGCCCCACCGGGCTTAGCGCTGACCCGGTAAATCAGTGATGCCAGACAGGCGAGAAAAGTCCCTCGGCGGGATTTTTCACCCCCCACTCTGCCGCCTGCGGGACGAGTAAATCCCGCGGCCCGCACGGTCGCGCGACTTCCTCCACCCGCGCGCCGCTGCTCGGTAGTGTCTTTTAGCGCGGTAGGCCACGCCCACCGGTCGCTCGCCGTGCACTATTATTTTTATTATGCTATTGTTCTCCGAACATTAAAAAAATTTAACAAATATAATAAAAATTCATGATTATTCTTTTTATCGATCGGGTACAGCATAAAATTTAAAAAAAAAACAACAGAACAATTCACCTCGGATCGAAATGACGACCTCATGATTATGAGTCACGAGCTCTGCTGTTGCGCGATTTTTCTGAGGATCCACAAATTATGATATGAATTAAAGAAAGGTTTAAGTAAAAAAAAAAATTTTAATTTTAATTCATATACAGAATTCGATAAAATATCATGGCTAAAATTGAACGGTGGCATCGTCTGAAAAGAAATTATTTTCGATAATTATGCCATAAAATTAGGGTTTAGAATGTCAGTTGAATTTCAGTTAATTATTTTTTCTTGCAGATCATGACATTCCGCAAATTTTGGTTATTCAGACACCTCAATTGAATTAATCATTCCCAAGATATAGCTACTTGAGTAAAAAATTGGAAAAACATTAATATCTCGCGACTTGATGTTTTTTACTCAAGTAGCTACATCTTGAGAACGATTTATAGTATTGAGGTATCAGAATAACCAAAATTTGCGGAATGTCATGAACTACAAGAAAAAAAAAATCACCGAAATCCAACTGACATTCTAAACCCAAATTTTACGACATAATTATCGAAAATAATTTTTTTTCGGGCGACGCCACCGTTTAATTATCGCCATAATATTTTCTCGAAATCTGTATATGAATTAGAACTTCAAAACATTTATTTACTTAAAACTTTTTTTAATTCATATATTGAAGATTCAATAAGCCATACATTTGTGAATCCTCATAAGAAGACCGTTAACGCAGCGGCTGAACCCGTGATTCGTAATCGTGAGGTTGTATGTTCGATCCGAGGTGAATAGTTCTTTTGTTTTATAAAAAAAATTATGCTGTACCCCATCGATAAAAAACATCAATATTCATTTTTATTCTATTTGTTACATTTTTTAATGTTCCGAGAAAAATAGCATAAAAAAATATTAGCGCACGCCGAGCGACCGGTGGGCGTGGCCTATTGCTACAACTATGTGCCTGCTACCACGGCGCGCGCCGCAGAGGGAAGCCGCCGGGTGGGGGTAGCTGAGGGATTTTTCTGCGGGAGTGCTTGACATCACTGCACGCAGTTCGGCTGCTATAAAATGTAAAACACTAATTACCTGAGGTAACACATCCTTGATGCCAAACGTATGTAATCTCCCCAAAGAACACTCTACTTATAAAGACTGAGACCAGTACATTTACGTGAGTTGTATTCTAACGCCCAAAAACGAAAAACAGGTGTGTCAAAAACTTAAGCCACTAACTATGGATAGATTTAAAAATTAGGAAATTAACGAAAAATATTTGCAGCACATCAAATGCATATTGATTAAGATTAAAATATTATGGTACCCCAGATTTTTCGTATGAAGACTTAAATTAATAAATCATGGGAATTCATTGCCGTTGCGAAAATAATTCCAACAGTAATCATTTTTGCCACCAGCTTCGAGCACGCATGGTGTCAATGCACTTGAAGCTGAATCGGCATTCAATCATGCTGACCCAGCAATGGTGGGTCGAACGGACTAAATCGGCTCTCGATTTAGTCAGTCTTTAGAAAATCGGAGTAACAATCGGTTGGGCTCGTTGCCATCGTAATTAGCGTAATTACGACTATAAGAAACCAATTGTATTCTACTTTAACCAATAAAACCTTGTATTACTTTCGGGAATCGCGTGAACTCTAGTTCTTTAATCGGTCCGATCCCAAATACTATTTATAAAACAGCCGGAAACAAGACGATTTGATCACTCGTCTCAATTTCGGGCACAACAATATCTAAACTGTATTTTTTCTCCAGAAACTAATAAAAGTCTTGAGATCAAAAGGAAAAAAATTAGAAATGAACAAGAATGTAGAGTAGAACATTATTCATTACTTCCACATAAAATTTTCCTCTTTACAAAACAATCTCTATGAAAAAGGATTGTAATTGATTTTGGCTTCCTCATAGAGGAAGCTTTGTAAAGAGAAAAATTTAATGAGGAAGCAATGTGCGAGATACTACTTTGCATCCTTCTTTTGAATAAATCGATAATAAGAGCACATTCCCGAATTGTGAATATATCATAAAGAGAAACGGAAAATCATCTCGAATACTCTACTGACTGTGTTTATGTTGTAAAACAGGATAAAAAACTGCATTTTCCGACATTTCATTGGGATCCAAGGATATAGCAAGTTTATACGACATCAATTGCAACTTTTCCACTAAACTCATTGAACTTCTAACTCGATATTAGTAGTATAGGGCAGTTATCGCGAGACAGGGCGTGGCGAAAGTAGGCGACGTTCCCTTGTCTCGCGATAACTGTACTCGAGCTCTGATTAGTTATCGTGCCCACCCCCACCTTTTTCGCGACAGCTGTCCGCAGACTGCGATTGGAGCTGCGCGCCTCACCCCTCCTTATCCGCAGAGGAACCGCTGCCAGGGGCCGGTCCACTCTTTGCCACCACCCACCACAACACTAGTGGACCCGCTCCCACCCAGGGCTGGCGCATGACTAACGTCTCATGCGTGGGCCACCGCACCTCTTCCACCCGGTGCGTGGCTGCGTGCGCCACTAGTATCCCCCTACCAAACTTATGGCTGCAGGCACAACTACGCGCTGCTAAGAGTTATCTTAACGCGTGGCCTCTCCCCTTCCTCGCAATAACTGTCCAGGCCCAAGGTTGGCTTCCAGACGCGCCCCCACCCTTTTTCGCACTAGCTGTCCATGGCTAGGCTAGCTGAATACTGCTTAGAGCTGCGTACGGTGGCGCCGTTCCTCCTCCACTAGACTTGTAGTGCGCGCGCAGCGGGTGGTTCAGTATGGATACGTGCCACAGTTGCACACGCAGCCACAGGCGGCTACTGTTGGTGCCGCCGAAACTCTTCCTACCTACATTACAGGTGGTTGTACTGATGACCGATTATGCCCGAAAATTTTCCACGGTTGGTAATAATATTTGAACTTACAGATTTCACGCCTCTACTTATTATTTCATGTTAATTATGACGCGAATATAAACTATTCTCTACGAATGTCATTAATAATGTTTTTCAATAGTTAATGATAGTGAAGGTAAGTAAAGAACAGTTTTAAAAAAAGTTTTAAGCATATTTATTTACGATATACGTTAGCATACGACTTATTTACTATAGGTCAAAAAAATATTAAACGCAGGTCGCCGATGGAGTCGAGAAACATATTTTTAATAATGCTATATCTCTCTATATTATAAATATCCCCGAAGGGCGTGCGCAAACCACAATAATATCCTGGTGTATGTAAATTGTGACGCTTACTTTTACGAGCATTAAAATAAGGCTCGTATGTACCGCCTTTACTTGTCATCTCTCTCGATAACAAACTTCCCTCAGGCGATTCCTTTGCGCATTTCAAATAATGCCATATTACTTATATTAATTCTAGGCTTTTTCTTTATTTCTTTATTTTTCGAATAGTCCGATGCATGCGCTACTGTTGGATATTTTCGCTTCTCAGAAAACCTATCCGAGTGTCAAGCATTATACGAAGGCTGAGCGCTGAGTGTTGAGCGCGACCAGAGCAGCTGACCACCGCCACCTCCCCTCAACAACGGTGGACACAAACATTTCGATCGCAGTTATTTTATTTTGCTTCTCACTGTCCGTGCTGCTTGCTTTTATTCGAATAAGTCGAAATGTCATAACTTCGATTCGCCGCTAGTTATTGAGTCCCGGGGCCGCATAATTTGATCCCAAAAACTATTATCGCACGTTCTGTAACAGTGAAGAACGTTTGAACTAGCCAGGGTGAGCTTTCGACCTTGGTAAAGTGGAAGAGGAAGACGGCTTAGAGACAAAATTTTGAAGAACGGTCGGGCATTGTTCGTCAGGCTCAAGTCGAGAGCGGTGTTCTGTGTCACGGGAATTGAGCAGAGCAGTATATACCCGGAGACATGGTTTTGTTACGAGTACAAGGAAGTGATGAGGATGCAAGGTAGGATTCTTCCATCTCAGGAGTTTTGCATCGTTCTTCGGGAAGCGCATATATTGCGCGGGACGGTAATAGACCGTCGGCATGTGGCTCAGTTTTTTGTGTGGAAAAACCGCTGCGCGTTGCGCTAAATTCCAGGGATCGTTGAGGGTGCCTGAGGCGATGTTAAATCAGGTAACCGAGCTGGCCAATGAATTGGGCCACCTCTGCCAATCCACCGTCCATTGTAATCACGGTCTAATTCCCGTGCTGCTATTGAGTAATGCGCTGGACAACCGTCATGCTGAAACCAAATACTTTGTCGAACGTCCAGGGTAATATCCTCAAGTATTATTGGTAGTTCGTGTTCCAGGAAGTTTTTATATTTAATTCCATTCAAATTACCATCAGTTAAATACCGACCAATGAGTTTGTTGCCTATGATTCCACACCAAACGGTAACCGTTCAAGGACGTTGATTTTCAACTTGCCGTCACCAGTGGGGATTTTCTACACTCCAATAGAGCATGTTATGCCGATTAACGTTACCATAGTTTGTGAATGAGGACTCATCTGAAAATAACACGTTATAAATAAAGTTGGGGTTTGTTAATATTTGTTCACGTGCCCATTCACAATACACAACTTGATTATGTTAATCATTGCCATGAAGTTCTTGATGTAGTGAAATGTCATACGGGTGATACTTATTATGATGCAATATTTTGTGAATACTGCCTACAGAATTTCCCGAATGTGTATTTAATTGTCGAATGCTTACTTGTGGTTTTTGCTGTACAGCTGCTAACACAGCTATTTGATTAGGTTCTCCATTGACAGTTGTTTATCTTTGGCAATTTTTTGGTTGCACGCTTCCATCAGAAATGAAGGTATTTATAACTTTGTAAAAAAAACAACGCTATCGAGCACTTGCAGGGAAACGCTCCGCATACAGGGCGACAGCATTATCGATATTCCTCCTGGCTTCACCATAAATCAAAATCATTTCAATTTTTTCTTCTGCTGTTGCAGGATTCATTTTTGAGTTTAATTATTAAAACGTGTATACGGTTTTAATTCTGGAAGAAAAGTGAGCTCTGGCCGGGCTGCACTGCCTTATGAAGTTAATATGTTGGGAAGCTTCGGCGAATGACGGCTCTTCAAGTTTATTTAGTTTTAAAACTTTACGTTTCGCCCTGATCAGGGCCTCTCCAAAAGTTTATTGATACACTGTACACATAAAAAAATATGAAAATAATATTTGTATAAAAAAATATAAAAATAATATCAGTTGTGTGCGCCTTATTAATTACAATTTTCATATTTTAGGTTAATGTGTTTTTCTTATTATTTCTTATTGTTGTAAATTTTAATGTGTTGTGAATTTTCTTTTTTATATTGTTGTATTGTGGTATTTTTAACATACTTAAGTTGAGTATTACAGTAGTTGATGAGACTCTCCGGCCAAATAGGTTATGTCTATAAGTGTGGAAGATTTCATTTGTATAGAATGTTTTGTTTATTTGTATTGATTTGTTTGTTGGTAATTTGAAAATAGGTATCATATATATGTTAATTGACAAAGCAATTAAACTATTCCATGAAAAACATCACACTGAAAACATTGAACTTATCAAAAGAACTCTAAAACATAATTGCTATCCGGAAAAATTCATACAAATACACATTAACAAAAGACATTTTACAACACAATAACTAAAATACAGATAAACAAAAATTTGATACAAGTAGAGTACTGAATTTTCCTCATATAGAACCTCATATAGGTTCACCATACATTAGTTAAAACTTTCAAAACATATAACATTAATTTAATAAACAACAATAAACATAGCATACAACAATTAATAGGGTCATCAAAAGACAAAATTCCACCATTTTCAAAATCAAATTTAGCTTATAAAATCCCATGCAAAGACTGCTCTAGTACATACATTGGACAAACCAAAACATATCTAAAAACTAGAATACAAGAACACAAAAGTAGCACACATCATCTAGAAACTGGACATACAGCAATCATAGAACACATAAAACAAACAAATCACACATTTGATTTTATAAACACAAAAATACTGACAATAGAACCATCATACTATAAAAGAATTATACAATAAATGATTAAAATCAAAGCAGACAAAAATGCAATAAATTACAGAACTGATGTAATTAATCTAAGCATCATTTATAACGCAATAATCTAAACACCGCATTCATATCATTATTAAAATCTACTACTACTAATCTATACCACCATTATAAACCCACCATTCATAACTCCCGAATAGAAACCCACCTTCATACATTCAAATCCACCCAAAAATATAATTGACCGGTATTAAAATGTAACAATACATTGACCGAACAAAACATTCACACTATACAAATAAAACCTTCCACACTTATAGACATAACCTATTTGGCCGGAGAGTCTCATCAACTACTGTAATACTCAACTGAAGTAAGTTAAAAATACCAGAATACCACAATATTAAAAAGAAAATCTACAACACATTAACATTTATAACAATAAGAAATAATAAGAAAAACACATTAACCTAAAACATGAAAATTGTAATTAATAAGGCGCACACAACTGATATTATTTTTATATTTTTTTATGTGTACAGTGTATCAATAAACTTTTAAAGAGGCCCTGATCAGGGCGAAACGTAAAGTTTTAAAACTAAAAAAACTTGAAGAGCCGTCATTCGCCGAAGCTTCCCAATATATACCATTCTCACAGCGTCTAATGCAATATTTTACCTTCCTTATGAAATTAAGTTCGTCATCCAGTCACAGTGGTCCCTCGAGCAGCCCTTCCTTGTTTTATCAAAGAGAACGTACAAAATGTGGAATGTGGAGAATGTGGTTTCCCATTGAACATTTTTACACAATTCGTTTCCTCGACCTTCGGGAGTGGGGGTGGGTCGACAATTATGGTATCATAAGTAGCATTTGACTCGAATCGTAGGTCAAGTTGGAGTTATTTCTCCTAGAAAATCCGAAAATGCAGTAAAAAATGGGGGTTCACATTTAAGTTTCTTGATTCTTTCCTCCCCAACATCGGTAGGTCGAGGGTTCGATTCCCGGTGCCGTCGATTTTCGTCGAAAAATGTAAATGAGGACACGATGGAGCTTCAGATGTGTACATGAGACACACACAGTCACTCTACCTGTGGGGGTCAAATGTATACAGCGGTAGTTCGGGTTCACATTCTCGACAAAATGTGACGTAGCTCCGGTGACGCTCACGTCAGCGAACTCGAGTCCGGCTACATCGGTATAGGTATTCCGCAGTTGCCCTGGCAGCAATACCATGACAAATACGGCATAGAAAGGAAGTCGGATGCGGCCGCATGGCAGTGATCCCAGACGGGCGAGAAAAGTCCCTCGGCGGGATTTTATACCCCCCACTCTGCCGCCTGCGGGACAAGTAAAACCCACGGCCCGCATGGTCGCGCGACTTCCCCCACCCGCGCGCCGCCGCTCGATAGTGACTGTTAGCGCGATAGGCCACGCCCACCGATCGCTCGCTGTGCGTTATTAATTCTATTATGCTATTGTTCTCCGAACATTAAAAAAATTTAACAAATAGGATAAAAATTAATGTTCATTTTTTTTTCTCGATCGGGTACAGCATAAATTTTTTTTATAAAAAAAAAGAACAGTTCACCTCGGATCCAACAGAAAACCTGATGAGTCACGAGCTCCGTCGCTGCGTTAACGGTCTTCTTATGAGGATTCATAAATGTATGGCTTATTGAATGTTCAATATATGAATTAGGCTGTCGGGAACTGAACATGTTGTATGTCAACACTGTTCAGAAAGGGTAACGTGAGCTCAAGAAAGGAACGAATTATTATCGTTAAGGCTTTAAATGAAATAATGTAGCTATTTGGGGAAGTTGTCGATAATCTTTGTTCACAAAATATATCTCATTAATTGAAGATGCCCGGTGATATTGATTCATGGTACTAATTATTCTAATAGTTGGCACAAGAATTTGTTTCAATAATGTTGCTCAAACATATTCATTAACATGACTGTGAGGAACATCAACTTAGAAATTTTACAAATTCTATGTAGAATGCGAATTAATGAGAAAGCCATTGACGGTTCTCCATCGAAAAACCGAATTTGGAAACCCAATAGTTTTCGAGTTCTTCGTGGTATTAGCTAAATTTATACTGAAAAAAATATCATAATTTTACGTGTTATACGAGCGGCTGGCAGCCTAACCGTCGGTTGTTTGACTCTCGTTTCGGTTCGTATACCGAAAAAACTCGCTACTGACTGTCGGTTGTCTGACCACAGTGAAGCGAAGTACATCGAAGTTCCCTATTGTTATCCGCGCCACGACGCCTCGGCTAAAGGTGTACTCTGATTGACTGTCATAGAATGGCTGTATTTTCGAAAGTACTTATCGTACAACAAAACGCAAAGTAGATTTATACTCCGGAGACCATAATACGCTTAGAGCTGTTAACCGTGTCCGCCAATTACGGGACACCCTGTATATACTAGGGGCTATTGAGGGTCGAGCGCTCCGTATGCTCTCGTCGACGTCATGACACCCGTTGCTACGGTGACCGTTGCCATGGCAACCGGTGCTAGGGTGACTGTTCGGGAATCCCTTATCCCTCGGGAATCCCCCATCTCTCGAGAATCCCCTATCCCGCGGGAATCCCCAACTCACAGGAATCCCCTATCCCGCGGGAATCCCCAACTCTCAGGAATCCCCTATCCCTCGGGAATTCCCCATCCCTAGGGAATCCCCTATCCCTCAGTTGGCATGCTCGATTCTTGTACACGACGGTGGCGGCGGCGGCGACAGCGAATTTATTTTATAATATAAAGAGATATATATACACGTTTTCATCATTATTGAAACGATTATTCGTTTTTCATAGCAAGTGCTTTTTTTAATTCATTTGCGATGAAAGAAGTGCACAATGCGGTTAGCTCTAAGAATACGATGCCGAATGTGAGTTCAACAAATTCGGCATCAAGACGTCGTTTTACAGCGTCTTTAAGACTTTAAAAATTATTTTTTATAAGTTCTCTGATGCGTAGTTCATCGATGTTTTCGATTGGTTCATTGGTGGGTATATGTAGAAGTAGTTTAGCGCAAATAACTTCGGCGCATTTTTGCACTTGCCTTGCATATTGTTGTAGACGTCTAAAGCGTTCGTCGATGCATACTATAATATTAAGTAGTCCGTCGAACCATTGTTTTTGCATCACAACAGCAGGTGAATAGTTTTTACGCTTCTCCTTGCCGGCGGTTCCGCCAGTTCCATCAGCTGGCTCTCGAGCATGTCGACGGTGGGAACGTCTTCCACGGGTCTACGCCGATCGAAAACGAAAGATTTCGATCCGCAACTCGTCGTGAAGATAGTCTTACAGTCTTCAATTTGTATAGGTGCTGGAGTACGCCAACTCGATCTTCGAATTATCTTCTGTCCATCCTTGAAATATTTGGAAATATTTCGTCTGATAGACGTGTTTGCAGTACAATTCAAGTCGGTGCCTTAAAGACAATACCGCCTGCCGTGGTATTGTTCTGAAGTTTTATGATCGGATGGAGACTGCCGTCGACACGTGGTTGTAGACCGATGGTAACTATTTTCGTCTCCGACTGGTTGAGAGTGTATGTTGTACCGAGAATTAGTGGTCCTTCTAGTCGTTTCTTCTCATCATCCGATAACACTCGATACATAGTCACTGGTTTTAGGTCGCTATGACGTTGATTTTCTATACTGTTAGCCCGACTCATGATGATGATGATGATGATGATAATGACGATGAAAATTGATGACTAGTACACACTGTGAAAATCAATAAGAAGAAGAAGACGGCGAGAAGTCCGCGAGCTGCTTAGGTTCCAATTTCCAGTGAAGTTACGGGCCTGACTGCCATTTTCTAATATTACATTGGGGGTTTATATGCAGTTCCAGAGGGGAATAGATTGACTGAACGGGTTTAGTGGGTGATATTATTGTATTGATCATATCTTACGAAATATTCAATGTAAACAGGTGTCATTAGCATATTTATCGACAAAGGGGGTGTTGGTGACATATACAAAAGACAATGATCTTCCCGCGTCGTGTGACCAACTATTGTATAAATAGAAAATAGATTTTCGTGTACCACACATTCGGAGATTGCTGCTTTTCTCACGGTAATAACAATCAAAATAGATAGCTATCAGAACTATTGATGCTTGCGACAGTCAGTTAAAGGGGTTGTCGCTAATCGGTTACCAGAACAACTGTGGTCGCAAGGTCAGAGTATTCCGATCGTAAAAGGCGCCAATACCTGTGTACGCCTAACGAAGGGTCGTCAATTTTTTCTTACGGCATACGGCAATATGAGGGACACCTGTTTACGTCTTGAGTCCAACGTTTTAGAGATCCCTAAGTGATGTAGCATTGTTCTAATGATTATTTCGGCACCGGAGAGTTTTTCCCTCTGTATCACGCTTTAGCATCGACTACTGTCCGCATATCCCGATACTTTGCCATGATGTCGCGAGATTTTAAAGAAACAGATCTAGCGACAAGAAGTACATTATCTTGCAGATTTTGGAAACCACTGCTAAAGGCCGCTTCACGACTCCTCGACGTTTTTCCTTACTTTAGAAAAACTGAAGTAGGGGTGTGCTTAAGGCTATATAGTCTTTTGGAAACCCAATATAATTTTAATTCTCTGCCACGGAGTCGTTCGCGATACTTCTACGCGCTCTTCAATGACGAAATAGTGTTAAACGTGTCGCCCTTGAAGTTTCGTGTGTTTCAAGTGTATAGTACAAAATTTATTTTGTAGTTATACATGTTTCGGTGTGTTGCGTATGTGTGTGTGTTGATTTTAAAAATCAACATTTTAAGTGCCGCTATGATTATTTTTGTGTTTTGGATTGTTCGTGTGTTGAGTGTTTAAAAAATGCAGTGCTCAAGAGCCCGTGGCCTAATTAAGGTTATCCGTAAGATTGTGGCGTTGGTGTGTGTACACAGCGGCCTTATTGCGCGTCGATGCACCCTGGACTGGGCATCGCGTTTGCGCTCGTTTAATTTGCAGGAGGCCCAACGGGGGTTGAGGCCAATTCTCCCACGTTTGACGCTTCGAGTCATCGGACGTGCGTACGAACATAGCGTGTTCGATGACTCGACGTAAGTGATTTTAATCGCATGCGAAGTTGTAGCGGAGCACAACGGGAAGCATCTTGCTGCCATCCGCGGGCTCATGGAGCGCTTCGAAAATGCACGATGGGGCGTACGGTGGTAGAATCGTCAAGCGAGAGCGAGAACGATGATGAAGACGATAACCAAATAGTTCCGATTTCTCAATGGTAACGAGGATTTCGAGAATTCAGCGTCGCTGGATCCTGAGCCTGTGGTGCAGCAACAGCAGCCTTTAGCCTTCAGCCTCTCCGGATTTCGAACCGTTGAAGGTAGAAAACGACGACGACGACGACAACAATGGAGAGGCCGGAAAACAAGATGAGGGACGACGACGACGACGACGACGACGACGACGACGACAAAGAAACTATGTTCGACGGGGAGAGTGGGAACGATGTACCACCCGCATTATCACCTACCGAGTCTCGCAAGTAAAATTTCATGAATATATTTTACCACTGTAATTTAATTAATTAATTCAATTTATTAAAATGATTTAAAAAGTAGTTTGAAAATATGTATATTGTCACGGAACGTCTTGCGACTGTACCGCTACGAAACAAATAATCTCTTTTAAATTAATTATTCGACGCGAATATGATCTCGAAATATCTTCTTAACGTACAGAACATTTTCTGTACTTGAAACGATATTTCGACTCGGCGCGTGTTTACACGACGAACAGCAGTGAAAAGCGAGATCGAAAAACAACACCCACACTACAGCGAGCGACCACGTACCACCGCCTATACGCACAGGAGCGGAGTTGGTGGGTGTGCGCCGCCGTGCCTCCAGCACACACCACTACGCACGCACACGTTACCTTGGGCGACTATCTCCGACGACGTTCGGGATAGTAGGAGTGAGCGCACGCTACCTCAGACTCCGAGATATGTCGACGCTGCTCGCTCTTCCGTAGATGAAGCATGCTTTCTCTCTCTATTAGAACTAATTGATTAAATAGCGTACCGAGTACAAGTGCTAACGAATACCACCCACCACAAAAAAAAATAGAGGAGATTGCGAAGCGGCTTTTGACCAAACACTACTAAACGGACTAACAAATCTAAGGAAATATTTAACAAAGCAACAATGGAAGACGGATTGTTAAATATTTTCTTAATAAACGGCGGAACAAATCAAATCATACCGGGAAAACCATGGAGGGTACCTACTTCCCATAAGAGAACAGTTTGTTTAAATAACAACCTGTTATTTTAACAAATGACAATTTTAAACCTATAACGGCACGGGCCATAGCACGGGAGCACAACATTCAGCCTCCCAGGAACCTCCATGGATTCGATCAACCAAAAACGTGGCCGGCGCGCGTGTCGCAACACACCTCACGCAATGGTCACGTGACCGCCACCAACGCCGATTCCACCCTCGCGGAGAGCCCCGAAACCGTACCACGTCACCGCCCAGTCCATCCAACGGCGATCGGGTATATAAGTGACCACCGCGGACGGCTCGAGACTTTTCTTTTCGGCAACTCTCAAAGTTCGAGTCACGTACTGCTGCTTCTCAGCACAGTCAATTTTTCGTTTGTATTGTAACGTCAGTGTAACGTAGAGTCCAGATAGCAGTTTACTCGAACGACTCGTCCCCTGACATTGCGTTCTTGCTATCGAGTCCAAGAGTAAAGTTAGGGTATTCGGCGTATTACTGTCTCCCTCGCACGGTGCGTAGGCCGACACAATACGTTCGCATTAGGGCTACTTTTTCGTGTTTGCGTCCCCACACACAGCGTTGTGGGTATCCTTCTCGAAAGGTGAAAAATAAAAATTCGGAATTGTAGTACCCCGAGCACTGCGCATCGGCTTGCGATAAATCCCACTGATCTTTTCGGCGTAAAGAGCGCTCAGTTGGCAGATAATATGAGCGCAAGTGTGCGTGCTTCCCACGTATACTTGAAACCCTGCGCGAATCGTGCTTACCACGAGCCTCGCAAAGTTTAGGTGTGATCGTATATAATCGGCGAACTCGGACCTCACAGGTGATTCTGACCTTGAGCCATCCTTCATACCGAAAAACTGAGCGTAAACGTCTCATCGTTGGCAGATAACACGCACACAAGTGTGGGTGCTTCTCACCCATATTTGAAACCCTATGTGAATCGTGCTTAACACGAGCCTCGCAAAGTTAGGTGTGGGGGTATGGTCTGCGAACCCCTAGCACACCGGTGCTTTACGCTACGGAGCCACCCGGTACACGCATTCGCCAGTACAGTCGACGCAATTAATCCGCGCTCTTCTCAGAGCGCTGATTGAGGGCGTGGGCCGAATAACTGCCGACCTCCAAAACCAAGCATATAGGGTGGCAAAAAAAGAACACCGACACTGGAGCACATCTGTGTCTAGATCGGACAATAGCTTAGGGATCGCGACGAAGACAGACGACTGTCGAGTAGGCCTACTCTCGCGGACTGTACCGACAGACGAGACGAGTCGTCCGCTATCGTTTAGCTGTGCCACAGCAGTAGATCGCACAGCTCGTTTAACAACGATTGAGCTCTTGCGCAGAAAAACTAATTCGCGAGTTTATTATAAACAATTAATATTGTAAATTCAAGGTCTGAGGGTTACAACGACAGAATACGGAAGAATCTCATGATTTTTCAAGGTATTTCTGTGCATGAGAATAATACTTTAATAACAATAAAATAGTGGCGCGAAACAATCGACTTACTGATATTAGGCTACGAAGCGTACAGTCGCGAGACACCGTAGTAGTGTCCAACCACCGGGACACAAAAAAATTCCATCGCCATTATAAGGTTCATCTTGACTTATCAGTATATTTGCAAGTTGTTGTAAAGCCCTGCACGAAAGCACATCCGACCGTGTGAACATAGCGTCATTCAATTAATCGAGTGAGGAATTTTTCCTACTCGCGTAGTTTTAGTGCGTCCCGATAGACGCGATATTTGTCATCCTTTTCAGCGAATTGAGTGTAAAGCTTCATACGGGAGTACCTCCGACCATATGAATTTTAAATCTGTCTAATAAATCACAACTCAGGTCATATCCTGGTTACGTAGTATTAATGCGTCCCGAAAGACGCAGTCTTTTGCAAACCTGTTTAGTGAATTGAGTGTAAAGCTCCATACGGGAGTACCTCCAACCGTATGAATTTAGAGTCTGTAGCATGAATGACAATTCAGGTCATCTCCTGCTTGCGTAGTTTTTAGTACGTCCCGATAGACGCAATCGTTTGCGAATCCTTTTTGCGAGTTGAGTGTCAAGTGACAGTAGAATAAATTGTCTAGGAAACTTCCTGCTTAAAGATCTAAGGTTAGGACAAGCGCAAGTAGCGGGTAACCTCATTGTAGCCTGGTCAACCTCATACAATCCCCTACTTCCTCGCCCAAATCACCTTCACGAGAATTCTCCTCGGAGTGCCTGTGATGATGAAGGCGAACTCTCGTCGATAGACACATGAAAGAATAAGAATTTCACCTAATCTGAGGCATCAATTAAAAACCCCAAATTCTCCCATCATATATTTCCCAGTCGATCGCTCGAGTCCAGCACCTGAATCCTGAATACCGCCGGCTGCGCGTTTGGGTATTGAAAAAATTATAAAAACATCGCCATTTTAGAATAAGGTGATTTTACCTTATATATATAAATTAACCCTTGTTCTTTCATTAGATAACACCAACACCCGTTTCGGGGTAGAATAGAAATAGTTTTATTATTTAAATTGACGGAAATCGCGAAACGTTTCATTGTCGCGCGAACACGGGACTCTGAAATCGCGAAACGTTTCATACGATTACGATTTGACAATATAAATTCATATGAACTTTACAGTTATAAATTTCTACATGTGTAGAATTATACGTATTCATCCTGTAAAATATATACATACTTCACATTTCTTACTATTTTCATCCTATATTTTAATACGAGGGGTTCTTGGGGGTCGTGCGCTCTGCGCGCTCCCGGCCCCCTTTCACCCCCCCCCCCCCGCCCCCCTCCCGCCCCATGCTCGATTCTCGTACACGGCGGCGACAGCGAAATCTTTTTATAATATAGAGAGAGCGCGACACCCAATAACCCCTAGTGGGCGTACGTGCGTGCGTGCGTGCATACGTTTTTCTTTATTAACTTTTGCGGAGGTTATAGCGAAAATCGATATTTTTTTAAATATTCGAAATGGTGTAAAATTTGAACGACTTTACCGATGTTCTTATTTTTGGTTTGTAGAATATTTCAGGTAATTTGCTGAGATTCGACGTTATTTATAACAAAATTTTTATTTTTTGAAAAAATTTACAATTCAATAAATTGCGAACCGCTTTATCGATTTTGTCGAAATTCAATACCAAACAGCATTTAACATGTATTTAGTTATAAAGAACTATTTAGCCATATCGGCGATCTTTTACGAAAGTTAGAGAGTATACATTTTTCAAAAAAAATTAAAAATTCTATAAAATCATTATACATAGATATATTTTCTTCAAAATCACAGCAATCAAATAGGAGTTATCACTCTACTTGCACGCAAAATTTGAGCTCGATCGATCGTGCCATTCGCGAGTTATCGACGATTGAATTTTCGGTCCCTGAAACACACATACACACATACAGACATTTTCTAAACTATTTTTTCTCGACATTTTAGGTGATTCTAAGCATACTGACATGAAAATCTTGGAAAAGAATTTTTTCATGAAAACAAAGCTTCCTCCATGAAGAAGCAAAAACAAAAAAATAAACAAAAACAAAAAATAACCGTATATATTTTTTTCTGTATGCGTGTGTGTGTGTGGGTCATGTTTACAAAAATTGTATGTATTTTATTATTATTATTATTATTAGTTTGTAGTAATAAACAAAAGAATTCCACGTATTTTTCTTGTATTATACGTGTACATTATTTGTCCTTTTCCTTCTCCACCACCACACACACATACACACACAAATGCTGATAATTTTTTATTTCACAAATATCTAAAATACTTTGCATTTCGCATAAATTTATTTAATATTACTCTAAAGTAGCGCTAATAGCACACGCGCCTTACAAGCTTGGCTACAGAGGCGCACGTGAAAATATAAAAACTGATTGATCCCCAGTGTTCGCTCGCACATAAGCTGATTGGGCGAACGATCGAGGGCCCCCGCGTATATAAGCTTGAATTCCGCGCCATACGTCGTATTAGCTTATAACGACGTGTGTCCGCCGCGCCGCAGCTGTTGAGAAGCTTCTCGAGTGGGAGAGGTTATATTAACACACACACGTACATGATAGCCGTATGCGAGAATAGTATAGTTCGTCGCGAATGCATGCATCAGAGTCGTGTTTAATTTCTTCGAGTTTCGTTTCTCGGAATATCCATGTGCGTATTAAACAAAAAAACCGATATCATGGACGTAAGTTGGAAGCATCCGTGAATATCGTTAATCTGTGGTCCAACGGGATGTGGTGAAATCGAGTTTGTTCGTCAAATTTAAAGAAATCTCGAAGCCACGAGCGACGCCATTTCCGATCATATAATTTTCTATCATGGTGATAATCTTGATCATGAGACGGTCAGTTTATTGGAAAATTCACTACAAAAGAAATCATTATCATCGTCAGCCCGTAATATTGATAAAATTGAATTTCTCGAAGGATTACCACAACCTGAGGAATATTTAAACGAAAATAATTTTAAAAAAATAATTATTATTGACGATTGAATGCGTGAATCGTCGAATAATACTATAGTAGATCTCGTCATGAAAGGCAGCCACCATAAAAATATTAGTGTAATTTTTATAACACTAAATATTTTTCATCAAGGACATGGATAACGTGACATTTCGTTAAACACTAATTATATTGTGATATTCAAAAATCCACGAGATCGAGCGCAAATACAGCATTTAGCGAGGCAAGTATATCCCGAAGATCAACGCGTTTCCTATTAGAAGCCCATTTCGATGCTACAGCACAACCACATGGATATGTACTGTTGGATCTGAAGCAATCTACATCGGACAATTGTCGTTTTCGTACTTCGATATTTCCCGACGATTCACAAATGCACGTATACGTTCCGAAATATAAACGAGAATTTCGTTGACAGACACACACACAGACGTATTTGAAGTAACGTAGTGTCGGTCAATGTACCAGTAATGAGAGCGTGGGTCTCGTGTAAAAATCGATATGACGATGGAGAGGAAGAAGAAGAAGAAGATAATGAAGACAATGAGAAAAAGTAGAGAGGGATCTAGACGATCGCCAATCGGTAAAAGTGAAACCGCTCTACTCAATGTTCTCTGTCATGCTAATAAGGAACAACAAAGAGCACTGCTGCGGACTGTCGATGAACCAATTATTAGATCTATATGTGAATGTGCTCTAAATGTTTTATAAAGAATAGTGAAAATTAAATGAGACGTAAAACATCGTTTAAAAAAATATACAAAAATATTACGTTAACTTGTACCATGTCACAGACAGAGCGGCAGTGGTTGTGGTGGTGGTGGTAAGGGCAACAGTCGCGCCACCGAACGTAAAAAACGAAAATACAATTGGAGAGTGAATAAACGGCTTTTAATGCATGAACGAAGTGGAGCATTTTTACCTCTTTTATTTGCACCAATTATCTCAACACTGTTTAGTATAGTGTTTGGCGGCAACGGTGGCGGAGGTAATCATAAAAGAGAGTGCGGAAACGGCAATCGACAATGGAACACGCAAGAAAAATGGTTTTAGTACCGGCCGAGAAGGCTGGTCGATGGAAATAACGAATGATCGGCTGCGGAATGAACAGTGAAACCTACACACCGACCAACGGTAAAAAATCTGTACAAACACCAGGTGATGCTACATCGCAACTCGATGCCGAACTAGCCGATATTCTACACTCGAAAAAGTATCGTGATGATGCAGAAAAATGGAAACTGTATTTACAAGTTTTATAACGATAAACAATGTTTCCTCTAAATTTAAGAATAATATCTCAAAAAATGTGACAGAGAGCGTACAGAGAATTTAAAAAATATATATAACATCGCATAAAATTTTAACCGCTGTACCGATTTTCCCCAAATTCAATACCGATCTTTGGATTACGATAGAAACTTTTCACCAAATTTCAGCCCGATATCTCAAAAAATATGACAATTAGAGAGCATACAGAGAATTTCGGGAAAATTAAAAATGCTGTAAAAAACAAACGACTGCATAGATGTTGCAAAAAATTAAACCAATGAGGGAATTCAATCCTTCAACATGTGGTATAAATTTCAGTTTGATATCTCAAACGGTTTTCGAGTTATGAAGGATTAATGATCTGTACATACAGAAACACAGACACACACACACACACACACATACGGACAGACATTTTCTCTAAATGTGTTTTCTCGACGTTTTGGAACATTCTGAACACACTAATATGAAGATCTCGAAAAAAATTTTTTAACTATCACAAAGCTTCCTGAAGAAGCAAAAGTGTTCTAAAAATCCATAGAACTTGAGCTATTGCACTCGTGGATTATCTGAGAAATTCTCCAACAGCGTCTCAACGTATCAGTGGGGATCGAGAAGGACGTGTGACTATAGATGGTGTACTTATACCAAATTCGAATATTCTCGATTTTGTTAATGATGCACTACGCTCGAGAAAAGGCTTCCAAGCTAACGGACGACGACAGTTTATCAAGAGCATTTGTACAGGATCCATACCACAGGTATTCATTGGGAATGAAATATAATGGTATATGGGCGAGCAGACTATTGGCGGTATACGAAAAAATATTTCGAACGATAAAAACGACGCCGACGACGACGATGCCCGCAATACTAAAAACAATACAAAGAAAAAGATGAATCGTGCTGCTGTTGCTGCTACTGATGACATACTACAACCACCGGTAAAACGACAGAGAAAATTGAAACAAAATACAGAATTACCACGAAGTTTTGAACATTGGCTTTCACTGTGAATTAAATATATATAACAACACGTCGAATGAGTGAAATAAAAGAAAATTTGCAAAAGTGTATTACGATCCTTTACATCCGGCAGGTTACGCTGGCGCAAGACGTCTTCTCAATATTAATAAAAATAAAATACACAACGGTTATGACTGGCTGACTCAACAACATGTATATACCATTCATAAACCTGTGCGACGGCTTTTTCCACGACTTCGCTACAACGTCAATTATGTAGACGATGTTTGGGAAGCTGATCTCGTGGATTGACGCTCGTTAAAAAGCCACAATGACAATGTCGCTTATCTACTCACGTTCATCGATGTTTTAAGCAAGTATGCTTGGGTCGAGCTACTACGAGACAATACTGTTCACGAAGTTACAATAGCCTTTAAACTGATTTTTGAAAGCAACGAGGAATGAACGAAAGCACTGTGAAAGAAAGAATGTGGCGCTATTTTACACATCGAAATACTCGACGATACATCGATGTGTTACAACAATTTGTTAATGCGTATGATCATGCAAAACACTCGTCAATTAAAATGCAACTAGCCGCTGTGACTTTGGATAATCCCAATATAGGAATGCAGAATATAACCAAAGCATCGATGAAACAACGCGATAAAAGACGTTTTACATTTGCTAAATACAAGTGTGGCGATTATGTTAGGATTAGTAGAACAAAAGGCACCTTCGAAAAGGGTTACGAACGTAATTGGAGTGAAGAAATATTTAGAATTTCGAAAATTTGAAATCGTCAAGGAATACAAATGTACGAACTACACGATCTCCAGGGTGAGAAAATTAACCGTTTCTTTTACACCGAAGAATTAATACCTGTGCACGAGAAACGAATTGACCAAAATCAATATTTAAAAATATCCCGTGTCCAACGTACAAAGGACATGGCGCTAAGAAGCAACATTTCGTTAGCTGGGTCGGCTATCCCTCGAAATTTAACTCGTGGATACCTGCGTCTAATGCCGACCATCTCGACACCTATCTCGTCTTATCTCGGCAACCCCCGCATGACTCTATTATGAATGATGAAAATTTTGTTCTCGTGCTGCCTTCTAACAGCAGCATGTAATACTTTTCTGATAACACGACAACACACTTCATCACACAACTTTCACGCGAAATCCATCTGGACGGACATTGGGACGTGGGTTTATCGGAAATTCATATTTTCTGTACAAACATACACGTACAATGCGATGATACGAAAATCCAATGGATACCGTGTGATAAGAAAGAATATAAAAGTGCTCGTATACCATACGGTGTATACAAAAGCCATGAGGAATTAACAACAAAAATTGATAATCTACCGAGCTTGTGTGAAGCCGGTACACTAAGTAGTAATGCTAAAAAGGCAAATGGTTATATGGCTATTGACAGCGAGAAAATGACGAAAAAATGTGGAACACAAATTATATCGCCGAAAAATACACTACGAATGAGTGAAAAGAGTCGACGTATATTGGACTTTGAGATGAACCCCTCAAAGAGACTGGACAGCGGACGAAGGTTCGTACCTGAATTTCATACGGGGCATTGAACGCGAAGGACATACAGCCGCTTGCATCGCACGTGCGCTACCTGAACAGCTTTTTGTCTACAGCTTGCAAAACTAAGCAAAAAACGCACCGAACATCAATCCAAACGTTGCCACAACACCCACAATATTACCTGTCCGACTTATAATTGTCACCCTGTATACTGATCTATGTGTACCCTATACAGTGGGTGACACACAGGCCGCACTCTTACGTATAGTTAATCTAAACACAGCTCACTATACAAACGGTTCCACATAGGTAAAATATTTTTCACCGCCAAATTACATACCATTACTCAATGATTGTTTTCGCACAATCGAGATCGATATGAAAGACCATCTCGGAAAACCGACTACATTCGAGTACGGAACGTTAACCCTTACACTTCACTTTAAGCGTCTTTCCTAGATCGGATCATTATGGTGGTGCATTATACAGCTTATTACGAGATCCAAAATGGCGGCGGTGGTGGTCGTATACGTAACGTTTCTGTGGGCGCACCTTATCAACGGGGCCACGGTATTGGTCGGTTCCTCGGTGGATGATTTCGGAGTGTATTACCGTTATTGGAAAAAGGCGCTTAAGCCATTGGAAGAGAAGCTCTCCGCACGAGATTACATGTTCTTGAAGACGTGAGCGGTAACAATATGCCATTCAAGGAATCACTGAAACGTTGCGCTATAGAATTACGGGACAATCTACAAAGTCAGAGAAGCGAAAAAATGGCTCTACTTATAAATAGATCAGGCTATAATACATCGGTTAGCACACGGAGTATGCAGTCGTTAACGGGTCGTGTACCTATGCGCACCGCGACACAAAAACGCGCAACGGCAAAGAGGCACAACAGTAGTAGCAACAGCAGCAAAAGAAGAATGAGCAAGAAAAAAAAGAAGAAGAGGAACAAAGAAGCGTCAACAAGGAGACAAAAGACCTTTGTCTTATCGGTAGAGTAACGAAATGACGAAAAATCACGAAGAAAAAGAAACATACAATAAACGATATTTTCGGAAAAAGTTAAACAAAACGAAATAAAATTGTCCTTTTTGCACTCGCACTCTTGTGAGTGTATGAAGTCGGAGCTCGACTTATTTACGGTACCATACCACCAACGCAAACATCCGTGGAGGCGCAATGGTTACACTAGAAACCTGTATCCTCCCTCTCGGACGACGGAGCTATTGAATTTGTCATACCTGGCCACGGTGAGGAATACTTAGATCTTACACACACAATGATCTGTGTAAAATTCAAAGTACTAGCCAACGCTGAATCAGCGTACAAAGTGGCGCCTGTTAATAATTTTCTACACAGCCTCTTTAAACAAGTAGATGTATTTTTTAATCAAAAACTCGTTGCAGCACCTAATAATGAATATGCTTATAGAGCGCATATCAAAACGTTATTAAAGTATGGCCCCGCCATACGTAATAGGTAATACGTAAAGGAATCACATCTCACTACGGCTTAATGATACGACTGACCTAAGTATTTTTGAGATAATGCCCGGCTCGAAAACTAATCCAATAATACACAAGAGATAAGATCAAAGTATATTAGAGGCGGAATAACTCTGGATATGCTTGGACATCTACATTATGAAGTGTTTAATCAGGATAAATTTTTGATAAATCGCGTTAAAGTACGCCTACGACAAGTACGCTCAAAAGACGATTTTTGTCTAATGGAAGCACCAATACAAGGACTCACACATAAAGTAAAAATCAACGATGTGACACTACTCGTGCGACGAACAAAAATTAGTCCCGGTGTACTCATAGCACATGCGAAAACCTTGGCTAAAACTACTGCAAAGTATCCCATAACACATGTAGAAGTGAAATCATTCACTATGCATAGTGGAATGATCGGTGATACATTGGATAATATTATTCTTAGACAATTACCAAAACGTATAATACTCGGTTTTGTCTACAATAAGGCATTCAGCGATGATAAGAGCATGAATCCCTTTCATTTTCAACATCACTCGATAAACTTTCCTTCGCTCTACGTGGACGGTCAACAAATAGCTGGAAAACCGCTTTAACCTGAGTTTAATGGTAACGAAACCTGGGTTCAGAGCTACCATACACTCTTCTCCGGCACAGGTATATACTTTCCAAATTATGGGATAGCTATTTCACGCGATGCATTTGACCTAACGCCCGATTTATCGGCAGATTCTTACACACACTGGAATCTCGTGAGACACGGTAGGGTGAGAATAGATGTACGCTCCGCTAAAGCTCTAACCTCAACAATTAATTGTATTGTTTATGGTGAATACGATAATGTGATCGAAATAGACTCAGTTCGACAGGTTATAACTGATTTTAGTGCCTGAAAATAAAACTACTTGGATATTCATCCCACCACCACCACTCTACAAAGAGCGACGCATAACATGTGTTACGCAAGAAAACGCTAACAGCTCTGAAGGATATTTAAACCCTGCTGTCTAGGCATATTCGACAACAGTTTATCTGAAACATCGAGCATGGACGCTATAGTGGATATTCAAGCCCCATACGGCAAACACGGCGAATTCATACCTAAGGAATTTGCCGTAACAACATTACAAGGTGACAATATCGGTCATTGGGTAATCGATGCAGCATACGAGTTTGGCAGCTTACTCAAAGAAATACGTGGTAGCAACAATAAATTTACGTGCTTTTATCATGGCATCGAGTGGGTTGATGGTGATACACCATTGTGGAAAGTATACATTAATCTGGGAGCCATGTGTCGTTACGCACTTCATATATACGCACGAGGTACAAAACAAGCAGAAATACTACGCGATGTACTTGGTCGTGACATTGTAAACCTAGAAGACCCAGAAGAAGGACCCAGCTTCAAGAATATGCCACCCTACGACACATTGTGCATTTATCACGGTGTTGCGAGAGAAGATGCCGCTAAATGTGCATTAAATAATCTGGGAAAAATTAAACGGCTTCTTTAAATGCAACTTTTGAACTCGAAGAATCCCATTTATTCGGAACCGTTGGCGCAGTAGTTAAGAAACCCGGCCTCTCGATAATGTGAGAAGATCTCTTCACACCGAGATCTCGATCGATAACAATCGCCCAGGTGTCGCCGACTAGATGTATTGTATAGACGAACTACCTGTAACAGGTGTCACCAGAGTCTCACAGAACACCTGTGACAGTACGGTACCTGCCGACGACATAGTAACCCTTGTGACGTAATTTTTCGGTAGCGACCGATAATTCGGTCTTTTATTAGAGAGCAGAAACGAGAGAAAAAATCGGGAATCGTCACCTTCAGCCATCCACCCTCGATCGCGCATCCGCAAACCCGGTGAGCGCCAGTTAATTTTTGTTCCACCAGTTTTAACGAACCAGTATGTCTGAGGGATCGAGTGGGCGGCGCAATCCCAAACTCCAATTCGAAAGTTCGGGGTAAAACTTGCGATGGGGATCAAAATTGCGAAATCGGTATCTAATAAATTATTGGGGACGCGTAATTTACCGAACGCAACTGCATGCACATGGCGGAGCGAATTGTTGCGGAAATGCTGAGTCGCTCAGTCTGCTAGGTTTGGTTAGAGAGGGTCGCGGTAAGGTGCAATGAATAGCAAAAATCGGGATCAAGTATTTTTTATGAAAACTCATGTCCCGCAGACAAAAATCGAGAGCGGGTACTGATAACGAATTTGCATTCAAGATTGCGCGAGAACTAACGAAGCGCAGCGAGAGCACCCCAATCATTACGGGAGAAGATGGCGAAAATAAAAAGAAATTGATAAATCAGGTAGCGAAAACGACTCACCAGAGTTGCTTCCATCAAATCCATCCTATGGAGGGAGGTCGAGAGTCCACGGAAACCATGACACAACGGACAATATTTCCATTGCACCAGAGAACCACCAAAAACTTAAGTTTTATTCCGTGGAATAAAACTCGCACCGCACGGTCACTCAATGTATTCACTGTACGGAGTTTTGCCGGAGCTCGGGAACTACGTGAACACGTGCGCGCGAGCCATAGAAAACTTGTCAACGCGGGAGCGCTTACCGAACTCAAGGTACCTTGACGGTGTCCCGAGGAAGACTAATTATTGCAAGTAATCATCGAGAACGATGATCGATGACTCTTACCTGCCGGGCTGCTCGATTCGTTGAGCTCTCGTCCTCGCGACAGATTTGAGTGCACCGATCTCCCGTCTTCTCTATACAACAACAACAACAACCAAAAAATCGCCAACGACTTTCCTCAGCTGAAACTGTTAAATTCGAGGAGAGAAGCCTCGAAATCGCTAAGCATAACTAACTCGGTAACATTAGACCATGTGATCGTTAGTGTCCAAAAAATCACGTAACAACTCCCCACCCCTTAAGGGTGGTTACGGCTTATGGATTGAGAACGGTAGCTTCACAAAACCGGTCGAAACCACGACTCGTAACCGGACTGTAAGTTTTTGTTTCCGTCGAAACTACACGGGTTAGGAAACTATTATCGTGGTTTATCATAGATATTTTCGGGATCTACCAGAATTAACTGTTTGTTGGTAGCTTATTCACCTTTACCCACTGGTTACGGTCAGTAGCTAGTAATGATCGTTGGTAATTCGGGATCAATGCAAGAGCATACTCGAGCAATACGAGAAGAGAATGTTAAGTTCTCTGTCCGACCCCATTTTGTTTCATACCAGTGTGGGTTGGAGATCCGCTGGGTAGTCGTACGTACGGTGGTAACGTCCTCGGTCCGTGGCCCAACTGGACCCATCAGCCGTCCATTCGGCGAGAGATGAGTCTTGCGACCCGTAGCGTAGTAATTAGAGCTTGGGGCCCTTTTCGGGAGCTGGGTCTTGTGACCCATGGTACGGTAGCTATAGGCTCCAAGCCTATGATTCGGGAGTTGAGGCTTGCGACCCATGTTGCGGTAGGTATAGGCTTCGAGCCTATCTTGCGGGAGCTTTTCCGGTGGAGTACGCTCTTTCTAGGACTCGCCTACGCGCCGGGGGAGGTCCCGTAAGCTCGGTATCTGGCCATTTCTCAGCGACGGGTGCTAGTGGGATTGACGGCGATTTAGGGCCGCGGGACCTCCTACACCGTGACCTCCTCGTCCGCCCGATTGCCTCGGCAGCAGGGGCTGCCTTGAGGTGCTGGGGGATACCCCCGATAAGCCTTTTGCTGCCGCGAGAGCGTAGGTCCCCGTTCCAGTGGGGAGTTTAGTGCTCTTCACTAGCTCGGGCCTTGCGGGACCCTTCAATCGCACCACCGAGGGTCCGATAAACGGGGTCCACCGGCGACTGTCCCTGTAGGGATGGGGGACGGGACCACCGCGTCAGGAGCCTCCGTCTCCTCCGTTGATGGCGGGTCGAGCGGAGCGGGGCTCTAGGCCAGGGCGATCTAGGCCAGGTCCCCGATCGTCCTCACCAGCATGTCGACGAAGTCGGAACTGTCCGCGCTAAGGCCCCCCCCCCCCCCTATGTGCTGCCACCTTGACGTGGTGGGGGGACCCCAGAGGTGTGAGGATCCGTTAATCGACGGGGAGGGCCTCTGGCCAAGGGCGGCATTTCCTGTCGAAAGCGTGTTGTGACAGCCCCGGTTGGTCGGTTTTTCGGAGCCGGGCACTGGGGTTTTGGCCACACGAAGTTTCCAAGATGTCTACTAGCCGCAAGGCAGTGACGAGAAGGCGGGGTTACCATTAGGTAGCTCAACGGATGCCGGGGCACAGCATACCGCGCCGCATGTGTTCTGGCCCCTTCCGTGGGCATATCATCGTCATCTCCTCTTTACCCTTCCCTCGGCAACCTCGTACTCGGACTCCTCCTACACGGAGAAGACGAGGCGGATCGCCCTACTCTGTCGAACCGGGCCTCACACTGCCAAGAATGCATGCTCCTAGCGGTGCGAGAACCGGCGGCATCCCCCCCCAACTAATCTTATCTTTTCTCCTTCCAGGCTAAGCAGCGAGCGGCGGCCCTGCCACGTGCTCGCTCTACGCAGCGAGGGCGATGGCACGCGCCGCTGTGCATACCCAACCGGGCCCTGCATCGTCGGAACTCCTAGACTTCCGACGGTGACGGAACCGGAGGTAGTAGCTATAAAACTAGTTAGGTTAAGTAGTATTAAAAACTAATCCGATTAAATTACAGATGGGTCCTCTGGCATCTGCCACGTCCCCAACGGATACCCTAGACTAAGCCGGACCTACGTGGTGATGGTCTCATGGCAGGAGGGGTAAAAGTCCTGTCGCGAACGTGGCGGCTTGGCCGCGCACCGGCAACCAAGCGCAGCGCCCTGCGCGGGAGGAGACAACGCAAGCGTTGTCGCGAGGTCGCACATACGACTGGCCGCGGGGGCGTTGATGGTCCCTCCAACCTCGACCTCTTCTCCGGCTCAACGTTCCCGCTGGTCCACGAGTGCGAGCGACTGTAATCCGCGCGGCAGCTTGCTCCAAGTAGTAGGTGTGACGCAGTCACAAACGTGACCGCGAGCAGGTCTCGGCCGACCGAGGCTGGGCCTGATACATCGGCCGGAAATATTAGCCCCGCGACAGCTTATAACAGTAAGGCGACACCGGGTCTGCCAATTGCCCAGACCGTACTGGACAGATGCGATAGGCTCGCGATTCAGCCTACCGGGGCAGAACGTGAGGAACACTCCGAACAGGGCAAAGACGCGCACGCGGTTAGAACCCCCCCCCCCCCAACTCCCCACTAATAAGGCCACGCGCGGGACGGCTAATACCACGAGGATTAGGGTCATGCAGCTGAACATGAGGCGTTCAGCTGTCGTTTCCAGGGAGGTGCGCCAGCTGGCTGCTGCGAGGCGGCTGGACATCCTGCTTTTGCAGGAGCCATACGCCCGGAAGCAGAGCCAGAGCCACACCTTCTACGGTCTAGGCATCGGAATGAGGGTGGCCGTCGTACGCTCACAATATCCGTGGGCGGCGATGGCTGTCTGCAACCCCGCATTCCAGATGATCTTCATCTCGCAGCTTAGTACTCCGCACTGCGTGTGTGCGGAAATACAGGCGCCCAGGTTCCCGATGTACGTCGTCTCTCACTACTTTCAGTACAGAGACGATATCGGGTTGCACCTCAGACACCTCGAAAAGGTTCTTCACTGTCTGAGGGGGAAGAGAGTGTTGGTAGCGTTAGATGCCAATGCGCGGTCAGCGCTTTGGGGTTCTCCGACGACGGACGAACGCGGAGAGCACCTCGAAGAGCTGATACGGCAATTTGGCTATCACGTTGTGAACGACGCGGGGCAGCCTGCCACTTTTCGGTCGACAAGGGGCTCGTCATTCATCGACGTTACCCTGGGGGCGCCGTCCATTGCCAGGTTCATCGGGCAATGGAAAGTGCACGAGGATTACACCTCGAGCGATCACAACGCCGTGACTATCAGCCTGCGGGTGCCGAAAGCCACGAGAAATGACCAGAGCTTCGGACACAGTCGCTTCAACATCAAGAAAGCTGACTGGGACCGATTCTCCGGGATCTTGAAGGACCGTTCAAAGTCCAGGCTCGAGACCCTCGCACTGGAGTCTGCGGAAGAGGTAGAGAGGATGGCGGAGACTCTTACAGGCGTCCTTATGGAAGCCTGCACCCAGTCGATGCCGCGGAAGAAACGTTTTATTAGGTCCAATCTGTGGTGGACAATTACCCTCACCAACCTGAAGAAAGCCTGCTACCAGAAAAGACGTGCGTAGCAGAATGAGGAAGTCGGAAGCGCGGAATACGAGCCGAAGTTGCTGGGGCACCGTAACTCACTGAGGGCCTACAGAAACGAGGTGAGATCTGCCAAACGACAGAGCTGGAGAAACTTCGTCACATCGAACGGGAATGCGGAACCTTGGGGCATCGTCTACAAGCTCCAAGCGGATAAATTCCGCAGAGAGAAGGTGCTCAGCACCATCCGGTGTGGCGAAGATTTCACCCTCGACATGAAAAAGACGGCCAGACGCCTCCTGGACACGCACGTCCCCGACGACGTCGTCGACGAGGACACAGCCGAGTTGCGGGAGGTGAGGGACGGTGCGCGAGTCGCACCCGACACAAAAGAAAGCTTTCTCCGTCATCCCCGAGCAACTGGTACGGCTCTTCAACGGGTGCCTTCAATGGGGCGTCTTTCCCTCTGCCTGGAGGGAGGGCTCTCTCAGAATCCTCCTGAAGGGCGAGGACAAGAACGAGAAGGACCCGAAATCCTATAGGCCCATTTGCTTACTTTCGGTTGTCGGTAAGGTCTTCGAAAAACTCATCAAGGCGCGGCTTGCGTTGACGGCAACTGCTCCGGGAAAAATCTCCGACCGACAGTACGGATTCATGCCGTCCAAGTCGGCCGAAGACGCTGTTGTCGAGATGCGACGCATGGTGAGCGTCTGCGAGGACGCCTACGCCGTGGCGCTTCTCTTCGACATATCTAGAGCATTTGACAACGTATGGTGGCCCTAGGTGCTTCAGGGCCTTCAAGAGAGAGAGTGCCCTAAGAACGTTTTCGAAGTACTTCAGAGCTACTTCGACGGTCGAAGGGTCAAAATCTTGATAGGAAAAGAAGAGGTCACCAAGCAGGCAACAAGGGGCTGCCCACAAAGATCTGTTTTAGGCCCAGTCTGCTGGAACCTCATGTTCGATGGGCTCCTCCGCATCCTGGAGGACATAGCCCCGGACAACTTCGTCGCCTACGCGGACGATCTACTCGTCCTCGTGACAGGCGACTCGCGTAGGAGTATCGAGATTAGGGCCCAGTCCATTGTCAATCGCATAGTGGACTGGTGTGCGTCGGCCAAGCTTCAGCTGTCAGAGCGGAAGACAGAGGCCATAGTTTTGAAGAGCGACTGGAAACGTCCAGCGCCAATAAACAAATCCCGACCCGATAGAGTGCGCAAAGCAGTTAGGAAACCAAATCTGGTAAACAGGCCCCCAGTTATTAGATTAGGTAACGGATCAATCAAACTTAAAAAAAGCGTCAGGTACCTGGGAGTACACTTCGACAGATGCCTGGGAGTACGGTCTCACTGCAAACACCTAAGTGGCAAAGTGGGACTCCTCTTCGGCAAGCTGGCGAAGATGGCGGGAAGCGGCTGGGGCCTGCGATTTGGATCCCTCTCAACGGTGTACCGGGGCGTCTTTCTCCCGACGGTAACGTATGCCGCCGCGGGGTGGTCGGACCTGTGCAACGATGGGGATCTGAAGGTCCTTAGGTCCCTGCAGCGCCGAGCGTTGATCTCGGTAGCGTCCGCCTATCGGACGTCATCGTGGGATTCGCTCTGTGTCACTGCGGGCGCGACCCCGGTCGACCTTCTCCTAGAAGAGCGCCGAGCGCGCTATCAGGTTAGGATAGGAAAAGGCGCCATCATCAATGGCGTCCAGATCGACGGTGGTGAAACCAACGCGTTCGATCTAATCAAGGATCAGGTGAAAAACATGTGGCAGGCCGCGTGGCAATTGTCACAAAAAGGCCGCACCACATTCGCCTTCTTCAAAAACATTCGAGAAAGACTGGCAACGAAATGGTTCCGGCCAAGCCACTGGGTCACTCAGGTTGTCACCGGCCACGGCGATTTCCGCGACCGTCTAGCGTCGCTGGGTCTCGCCGACGGAGGGGACTGCGAGGCCTGCGGTGTGCCGGAAAACGCTAAGCACGTCCTCCTCGAGTGTGCAAACTACGAGCCACAAAGGGTGGCTCTAAACGAATTCATAGGCGGCCGTGAGTGGCCCGAAGCGGCGCACCAATTGGTGTCGACGTCGGGGGCATTCGACGCGTTCGCCGGCTACTGCGAGGAGGTCTTGTGGCTGAAGAGCCAGGCCCACGCAGGTGAGTGAGTGGGAGAGAGAGAGTGAGAGGGAGGGGGGGGGGAGAAAAGGGAGGGAGAGAGAGAGAGAGAAAGAGTAAATATATATATATATATTTATATATAGATATGTGCGTATAAGCACAGGTGTGTATGCATGTATGTGTGTACATATGAATGTAAGTGTGCGGGGGTAGAGCAGGGTTTTCGGGAGAGCACAAAACGTGCATCTCCCACACCATCGTGACGCTGCGGCCAAGTCGGAACCGCAGCGGGGCAGGCGGAGCCCATAATCCTCTTGGGACTGCCGACTGCCCGACGATTAGATTAGGTAGGACTTTTTGCTAGGTAGGACTTATTTGCCAAAACAACAGAGAAGCACAAAAACACTGACACACACGGACAAGAAACAAACCCCACACCCGTAAAATCCCGAACAGAAAACCTACACAACGACAAATCCCAAAACGAAACACGTAGAGTCAACACGTAGAGTCAATCCCACACAAATTTCTGGGCTTGCGTCCGGGCGGGACACAGAGAGCAGGCCTTCCCGTGGTTCCCCGTGAGCACTGGGGGAAATGGGATCTGATCTCATGCGGAGCTCCGGCTCCACATGAGACCGGGGCCTAGTCCCCCCGTGGGCAAACTGCTCTCTCCGAAATATGCCAGCGGAAGTCAAAGGATTTTTCCATCGCCCGTTGTCCCGGCCGGTTCTCGCGGGATCGTAGATAGTCGAATAGTTGCGTGTACCCGTAAGGGCGAGGTAGCATGGGTCGAGTTGTCCTCCGACTTCCGGCCTAGACATTAAATGTCCGCGCTAAGGCTCCCCAGGGTGGATGCGTACGCCTGGATCATTGCCATATTCGGCGCGATTAGAGCGAAAATCGCGGATGGGGAGAGAGCTGCAGTTGTCTGCAGCATCTCGTCGAACCAGCCCGCCTCCGGCGTCACCTCCATGTCTTCCATCGATGCGTGGGACATTTTCCGGAAACCTATAATGCAGGGGCAAGTTGCGTAAAGTTACCAGTTAGGCCAATGCCGCTGACACGTGTCTTGCGGTGGACGATAACACATGCGGCCGGCGCAGGACGAGATCCTCAACCTCAAACGTCCTATCCCGGTGACGGAGGTGGTAAGATCCGTATTGCCTCCGAAAGGCACATCGAGAGCGTGCGTGAACGCTGTCCGCAAGGTATCTAGGCGCGCCATGCGCTTCATCAATTCCTCCGGAGGTCGGGAAACAATCTCGAGATCTCCCACGATCTCTCGTCGTAGCGAGGACGCGGAGGATGGCTCACGGCCAAAGTTCGCGAACGCAGAGGTAGTCTGCAGGGAACTATGATGCGCCGTGTTGTAGGCGAACCGGAATTCATGCAGGTGGCGATCCCACTCCTGGTGGTTTTCGCCCAGGAACGCGCGGATCATGGTTTTGATCACGCGGTTCACCCGTACGGTAGTGTTAGCTTCTGCGTGGTATAGCGGGGTGTTCCTGTGCCGCATACTCACACGCTCGGTTAAATGGCAGATCGTCCAGTTGACCTACTCCGTATTTTATATCCGTTAGTGAAACCCGGGGTGCGCCTCAGCGGGTCATGACGAGTTCGCCGAGAGTTTTCGAAATCATCATGGCACTGGTAGCTACCGTATAGCTATACGCATTAGCACATCTCTACCCATTTGGTGTAGAGGTCCTGTATAACGAGAACATAGGAATTCCCTGAGGCGTCGCGCGTGACGGGTCCTATGATGTCCGCTGCGATAACCATCCAGGGTATTTACCCGTCGGCTTTTTGATCATAACTACGGGACTAGCCCAGTCACTTCGCGAAGGTTCGATAACATCGGTCGTGAGCATCCGGTCAACTTCCGACCACATAATGTCGCGGATCACCGGCATTACGGTATAGGGCCTTTGTTTGATCGGTTGGCTATCCACCACCTCGATGCTATGAGTCACGAGGATGGTGACAGCTGATTCCTTCGACTCCGGAGGTAAGTGAGCGTGGAGGAATTACCTTAGGCGTTTTGCCTCGTCGGTATCGGGGGTGCGAAGCCCACAGCACATGAAAATGCTGGCTACGCCTATTTCGGGAACAAACGAGAAACGGACCTCAGTGTTCTCACTGAAATACCACGCTTGGGCATAGAAGTCGACGACCATCCTTGTCTGACGTAGGAAATCCAACCCGAGAATCAAGTCTTCCGAGAGCGATGGAAGGTGGTGCGCAAAGGCGACAGTGTGGCGGCTATTCCGGCGGACTGGCACCTCCGAAGCCGTGGTTATCGTCTCCACCTGGCTGTTTGCGACGACTACCGCTCGAGGCGGTATCTGGACGGTAACTATCCCAAGCTCTATTAGAAAATTGACCAGATCTGGTTCGATAAAAGTCCGGGTCGCCCCTGAATCAATGAGAGCTTTCACCGGGCGGCCAAAAATCAGCAACTCTACTCGGAATGCTATCACCTCATCGTCTGAGGCGGCGTTCACGAGGACCTCTGGAACACACTGGGTCGCCTTCTACATCGACATCAATGGCCGAGGTGTCTTTTTCGACAGCTGTGGACTGCCCCCACTTGTCAGCAGTCACCATAACCATGTATTTTGAAACACCACATCATACATATGGAACACTAAGCCCCTACAATCAGTCAAGTCTAAAGTGTGCGGAGAATATTGCATTGTGTTTCTTGATTATATGTCTCGTGGCTTTAGCCTATCAGCTTTTTCTCGGCAATTCTCATCAAACAAAGTGGAAAACGACGCCATTGTACGACGATACTATAAAAAATTAAAACATGTAAAACGTAAAAATCGTTTTGTAAAAAAACAACATATATTAAAGGGATTCGGTAATTCATGTACAACATCCCGTATGCAAACTTGTATAGACCGATTTGACTGCCATTTGTAAAAATATTGAATAAACAAACGAAAATAAATATTATCTTGTTATTATTATTATTAATCCCATCCCTAGCATCAAAGACGCTATTTCCATTATCACCTCCACTGTGATTACTATTACCACCACCATCTTCAAAAGTATAAAAGCGGAAATTCATAGTACGATTAACCACACTTGTGGAAAAACCATAGAAACCGAAACAACAGACCAAATGGAAGTCATCAACGGCATACTGGTAAGTAAAGAAAAGAAAGTAAATAAAAAACTTCACTCTGGCGGTAAAGAACCATAGGAACTAAACAAAGAGGGAATCGAATATATTCCTAAACCTCTATTACTTAGATACTGGGCTAATTCCATTCATTACATATGGAATAAACAGCTAGAACCTATTCAAAAGGACCCCGAAATTGCAACATTCCAATTTTGCGATAAACACTGGACTTCACCGGATCTATACTCACCACTCGAAGGCTATCCATCTACCAAAAGGGAGTGCACAGACTGTCAAATATGTGAAGATTTCAACGGCCATTTTCACCACCACCACAACTATCACCCAAAACTTCTCAATCACTTACAAAACCCTGGAGAATCGGTAGATTCTATCCATTTTCCCACTTACCAAGAAAATGGAGTATACCACTTTTCACACAGGGAAAATCATCAACCAATCACAACTCGGGGAATTTCCCTAGAATCATTCATACCTCAGGGATTGTCACCAGTACATTCCCCGGCCTCTCATTGGCTCCCTATATCCCACTCCCCACACCTCTACCGAGGGTACCCACGACAGGTGGGGAGGGGTAGGGGATGGCGGCTCGCTATACCTGCACCTTACTACTTGTGTGTGTGTGTTCCAGGAACCGAACATTCAATCGTCCATAACTCACGAATGGGACGATCGATCGAGCTCAAATTTTGCGTGCAAGTAAAGTGGTAACTCCTTTTTAATTGCTGAGATTTTGAAGAAAACATCTCTATGTATTCTGATATTATAGAATTTTTAAGTTGTTTGAAGAATGTCGTATACTCTCCAACTTTTGTAAAAGTTCACCGATATGGCTGAATAGTTCTTCATATCTAGAGACACATTAAATGCTGTTTGGTATTGAATTTTAACATAATCGGTAAAGCAGTTCGGATTTTATAGAATTTTGAATTTTCGTAAAAAATCAAAACTTTGCTATAAATCGCGTCGAATTGCAGCAAATTAACTGAAATGTTCTATAAACGAAAAATAACATACAGTCCTACTGTGTACCAAATTTGGTGGTGATCGGTGAAATCGTTCAAATTTTACACCATTTTGAATATTTGGAAAAATAGCGATTATCCCTATAACCTCCGTGAAACTGGCTACCTTCTCTTGAATCATGTCGTTCCCCTGGACTATCATGAAAGTCCTCTGACTGAGCATTCCTCGGATCCATTCCACGATCACCACCAAATTTGATACACAATAGGACTGTACGTTATTTTTCTTTTATAGAACATTTCAGTTAATTTGCTGAAATTCGACGCGATTTATAGCAAAATTTTGATTTTTTACAAAAATTCAAAATTCTATAAAATCCGAACCGCTTTACCGATTTTGTCGAAATTCAATACCAAACAGCATTTAATGTCTCTCTAGTTATAAAAAACTATTTAGCCATATGGGCGAACTTTTACGAAAGTTAGAGAGTATACGACATTTAAAAAAAATCAAAAATTCTATATAATCAGTATACATGGATATATTTTTTTCAAAATTACAGCAATTAAAAGGAATTAATCCTTTACTTGCGTGCCAAATTTGAGCTCGACCGATCGTGCCATTCGCGAGTTATCGACGATTAAATTTTCGGCCTGGAACACACATACACGCACGCACACACACACACACACACACACACACGCACGCGCGCGCGCGGACACACACACACACACATATTTTCTAAACCATTTTTTTGGATGTTTCAGGTTATTCTAAGCATACTGACATTGAAATCTCGAAAAAAAAGATGTTCACGAAAACAAAGCTTCCTCTATGACGAAGCAAAATGAAATGTTATATTTAATGAATTATAAATTTGCGATAAATGAATAATGAATGAATATTATGTGATTAATGAATAAATGATTAAATTAATAATGTTCAATTATAATGAGTTCCAATTAATTAATGAATTATTTAAGGAATAATAAACATGCGATTAATGAATAATGTTAAATGACAATGATTTGTCTATACTTGTGGCTATTTATTAAAATTAGTGCCGAACCAAGTATCTGACTTCCGCCTTTTCTCTTTTTATTCACTGAATTCACTTTACCATTACCCTTGAAAGGTCCCCAGATAACACACCGTCTTTCGCTGAAGAAAACAAATATCGTTATATATAAAATAACTTTACAATGTGTAGCCCACAGCAATGCACGCGCTTATCACTTTTGTCACAGGTGCGATTATCACTTCCATGCCCTTCTGCATTTGAGCTGGGAATATGCCATCCGCGCCCGGAGATTTGTAGAGCTCGAAGCGGTAAATTGTCCATTTGACTTTAGCCGGCGACCCGACCTTCGCTTTTATGTTCTAGTCGCCTCGTCGTTCATCTCTGTGCCCTCGGTGTTCCCATTGCAAGCTACCCTCCTTGAAGCCTGGGAAGTTGGCTTCTGCTAGATACCTCAGGCTTTCTTCCTCATCCAAGGCTGCTCTGTCGTTAGTTGGATAAGATCCAGTTTAGCTGCCGGGTCCCTTGCTAGGATCTTGTGGAGCCTTGCTGTGTCTGAGGTCCCCTCTGTCTCTTTGCAGAATTCTATGAAGAATTTTCCGCCTGGCCTGTTCGATGGCCCGCTTGTATTTCCTTTGGGCATTTTTGAATGCCTCCTAGTCCGCAGGTGCTCGCGTCTTGCTGGCCCTATTAGAGAGCCTGCGTGTCGTGATCCTGACCTCCTGTTTCCGCTTGTTCCACCACGGAGCTACTTTCTTCCCTCCTACCCTCTTCCTGGGGCAGTTGTTCTCGTAGGATCCATTCCTTCCTGCAATTGTCCCACCGCGAATTCTAGCTCTACCTTCGTTCCATATCGTTTTGGAAAGTCTAGGAGTCTGCTCCCTAGTTCCTCCTTGTGAAGTACCCAGGAGGTAGTTGGTCCCTTGGGATTTCTCACGCACTTCTGCTCAGGCTTGCTCGAGGTCAGCCTGAAGGTAATCGGCTTGTGGTCCCATAGGGAGGGTTCTTTTGACATCCTCCAGTCCACAATATCGCTGTATAGATCCTTTGGCCCTAGCGTTAGGTCCAGTACCTCCTGCCGTCCAGTACTCTCATTACGATGGTCGGAGTGTCGCCCTGATTTAATATTTCCAGATCAGTTGTCGCCAGCTCTTCGAGCAGCGTCCGTCCTCTGGCATTGATGTCACCGCCTCCCCATATCACGTGATGCGCATTGGCGTCGCAACCAATTAGCAATGGCATAGAGCACTTCCTGTAGTATTCCACTAGTTTCATCGCCTTCTGGGGCGGCGGTGATTCCGCCGAGTTGTACAGAAAATATGGGGAGGCAACCATGATCCGCCTCTTCGGATTGTCTTCGTCCCTCACCCCGAGTGTCGCCACCGCTAGATCTCTGGAACAGAAATCTGGATTCAGTATAGCCTGTATTCCTTTCACTGATACTACCGCGCTCGAAGCCTCTTCCTCAGGGTTCGCGTACAGCGATCAACTGCCTCCAAGGCCCTTTATCTTACCCCTATATACTCAAGGTTATTTGATTAGGGAAACCCCTGTCTGCACCTCTGCCTGGCACCTGGCTAGAACCACCGAGGCGCTTCTGCTTCGGTGCAAGTTAATCTCTGTGAAGGTAACTCCTGTCTTCGCCATCGGGCTAGCCTACGGCGCTTTTACCATCATCCTTCTCCTTCTGAGCACGGGTCACCCTGAAGGTGACTTTACCCATGCCCGAATAGGGTTTTCTTCCCATGGCCTCGAGAGCCTTAGTTGAATCCTCGTCAATTCCGAGAACCTGGGTTCTGCCGTCATGGGCGTCCACCTGGCTCTCTTCCCTGACCCTCCAACTGCTCGTGTTGAGGCCTGGATTGAACCGCCCCAGCAACAGCTTCCTTTGTAGACCCCGACATCATAACTTTTAAATCAACTTGCTGATTGATATCCTGTACCTAGTATCTGGTGAATTCGAGAAATATAATCAATTGTTTCATAATTCAATGTTCATGGGATCATATTAACAAGTAATAAGGTCAAATATTTTTTTTGCCGTAAAATTATTAAGGTATTTTTGCTTCCTCATAGAGGAAGCTTTGTTTTGATGAATTTTTTTTTCGAGGTTTTCATGTCAGTATGCTTAGAATCACCTAAAACGTCGAGCAAAATGATTTAGAAAATGTGTCTGTATGTGTTGTGACGTATTTTTCCGGTAGCTTACCGATTAATCGGTGTTTGGTCGAGAGCACAAAACATGAAGAGAGAATAAAAGATCGGGAACCGTCACCTTCGGCCGTCCACCCCCGCTCGCGCATCCGCAAACCCGGTGGGCGCCAGTTAATTTTTGTTTTACCGGAATTAACGGACCGGTATGTCCGAGGGATCGAGTGGGGCGGCTCAATCCCCAAACTCCAAATCGCAAGTCTGGGGTAAAACTCGCGATCGGGAGCAAAACCGAAGGAATCGGTAGCTTTGTTGATTTTTGGGGTCGCGTAAAATCAACAAACGCAACTGGATGCGCTCGCGGGAGCGAACGGTTGCGGAATAGCACGGCCGCTCAGTCTGCTAGGTTTGGTAGAGAGGGTCGCGGTAAGGTGCAATAAATAGCCACGAATCAGGATCAAAATGAAATCAACGGAAACTAATGTTCCGCGGACAAACATCGAGAGCGAGCATCGGTAACGAATTCGCATTTTAGAATCCGCGAGAACTGACGAAGCGCATCGACAGCGCCATCGTCACTACGGGAAAACCTGGTGCAATAACAAATTTATTGATTACTATCACGGGAACGACTCACCGGAGCTGCCTGTAGCCGATCCATCCCATGGAGGGAGATCAAGGGATCACGAGAGCTGTGGCACGAAGTGCAGGTATCCCACTGCACTCGAGAACCGCCGAAAACTCGAGTTTTGTTCCGTGGAGTAAAACTCTCACCACACGGTCACTCAACGTATTCGCTATACGGAGTTTCCGGAGCACGAGAACTGCGCGAAGTCGCGCGCGCGAGCGACAGAAAAACTGTCAACACGGGAGCGTTTGCAAAACTCGAGGCACCTCGGCGGTGTCCCGAGCAAGACTGATTATTTCGAGTAATCATCGGGAACGATTCATTATCATTATTCCGATAGCTCAAAATCCCTTACCCGAGAACTACTGCCCTCTCCTTCGAATTAGTTCGTAGCGATAACGGGAACGCAACTTGTGCCGGTAACATAGCAGAGATCTGTACGGTCGCCTCCCTTACCTCATTGCGTGAAAACGGGCCTTTACTCAACAAAAGCAATTGCGCTAGGATACCCCATCCTAGGCCAAACGTAACTTAACTCCACCCGTTCTCCAACGCAATGCACTATCACCGTAGGGCGCCGGATTTGCACCGGTCTACAACTAACCGCCAAAACTCACATCGGTGACTCTCATCTGCCGGGCTGCTCGATTCGTTGAGCTCTCGTCCTCGCGACAGATTTGAGTGCACCAATCTCCCATCTTCTCTCAAAAACAACAACTAAAACAAAATCGCTAACCATTTTCCATATCCAAATGGTAAAATTCGAGGAGAGGAACGTCGAAATCGCTAGACATAGCTAACTCGGTAACATAAGACCTTGTGATCGTAATTTTGAAAAAAATCACGTCACAGTGTGTATGTGTTGTAACCGAGAAAATAATTCTCCGGTACCTTCGTCCTGTTTTCCGCGACTGTCTCCGCGGGCGCCAGCCGCCACGAGACGGCCCTAAGGAAATTTCACCGATTTGACTCGGCCACTAGCTAAATTCGACAGCGCAGGAAAAACGACGGTCATTAGCCGCTAGCTCAGGAACTTACGGTAGAGGGGCGGGGCCGACACGCACACAATAAATGGTCAGAAGACAATCACTTGATTAACAAATTAGAAGTTTATTTACTATTGGAAATGGTGAATAATGAAATGTGAAATTTGAAACAGAAAAATAACAAATTGATAATATTGGCAAGTGAAAGTTCGAATTCTCGTAGCACAAAAGATATAATACGTCGCAAGCAACAAGGAACGCTATTCCGGTAACAATGCAGCGATAAACCGACAATTAAATTCGGGCTCTCACACTTGTGAGAGATTCCTCTCACTTCTCGACAACGTAACTGAACCCCAGAATAATTATTATTAATGAAATCCAATAACACAACTAGAGAATTTCTTTTGAGAATAATTTCGTAATGGTCGCCACTAAGGTCGACAGCGCACAGATCGGCTCGACTCTTTATCGGAAAATTAAATACGTAAATAGAACGGACAAACACTAACTAACTCCGCGGCAAGACTCACGATCGCTCTCTTCTCTAAAGAATCTGCTGAGACTTAATACTACAGTCGCGTAGTTCTCGTAGGAATCATCTCCTAATGCGACAGCACGAATAACGATCCGACTAATACTTGTCTCGCCGCTCAACTCTCAACTTAAGATCGCTTATACGAAAACTCAATCCTTTTCTTAAATTTAGTTTCCCGAAATCCGGCTTAGGACGGCAATACTAAAACACCGGTATGCTCCAAGGAGACTGAGTCCGGTACGACAGCACGGCAACCTCGGGAAATCTCTAACTTAATTTTCCTCAATAATTCTGAACTCACTCAATTTACGTCACACTCTCAAATTACGATAGTTCTTCCGAAAACTCAATTCTTTTCGGAAGTTTAGCTTCCCGAAATCCGGCTTAGGACGGCAATACTAAAACACCGGTATGCTCCGAGGAGACTGAATCCGGTACGACAGCACGGCAACCTCGGGAAATCTCTAACGTATTTCTCATCAATAAATATTCAACATAAATTCTCGACAACACACAAGACAAAACGAGACAAGTAGCACCTTCGCGACTCCTGCCTCTCTTCCAGGGCCTTAAACTACGCGAGATTCTCACTCGGTAATAATGTAAATTTTAATAAATCCTCTAAATTGTACTTTTTCAAATCACAGTTTCGCAAATGACAGAACAAAATCCCGGGATACGGGTACTCACGGCCCTCACTGGTTCTGAACCTCGACACTCTTCTCAATCCTCTCCAGAAGGTCTGGTAGCTGTTCCCGAGCTTCTGAATTTCGGAAAGCACCACGGCACGTCCGTTGTCGATCACAGGTAATCGCGAAGAGAGTCCTCGATGGTCCTTTGTCTTGCGACAACTCGGACAACTAATCCCCACTTTCGGCCCTCGATTGCCGAAAGTTAACGATGCGTGCCGATCGTCTCCCTTCCTCATCAAAAGTCGTCGCTCCTTTCTGCTCTTCGTTCCGCTGACTCTAACTAAATGAAAATGTTGTGGAGTTCTCCACACCCGACAGCGGAATAAATTTTCTAAGCTCCGTATGCGAAACCGATAATGGATCACTGAAAGGATTTTAGTGTGATCCTTCCTCATTCCTGAGGCTCTTCGCTCATCGGGAATTTCCGAATCTTCCGACAACCTTACGCGGCCCCGCCTCAGCCTGCGGTGCGGTGAAAAACCGTGAACCGGCCAACGCTGCTCTTCCGCAGATCCCGTGGGCATCTCAGATGGTGGAGGTGCCGCCTCACGGCTCGAGAGCGCCGCGGGATGGATCTGGTACGGGGGCATCATAGCGTCCTTGGATCTAGAGAGAATCCAGGGGCTGCTCCGGGGCATTTAGGGGATTTCCCACCAAGCATCCGGTACCTCATCTTTTCTTAAGTTGGCGGTTAAATGGTGGAGGTCCGTAGCTCTAAGTGGGCACAGAGCGGGGACGACGGTGGTAAGCTTCCAGCCGTCCGCCGCCCTCTGCCTCAAAGTTGTGGATTCGTTGACGAGGTGGACAATCTCGCCGAACGATCCAACCTCCACTCGGCGTCCACTCCTTGTGAAGGTGAGGACTAATACCACCCCGCAGGTTCCTCACGTCCTGCGGAGCTACTGGGAACACGGGACAGCAGGTCGCCAGCGACGAAGACGCAGACCCCTCAGGCTCATTCCATCGATGGTCGAGACTTGGAGAACTCAGTGAGGTCGGACCTTACAAAACTTACCTACAACTAACACACAAGCACACAAAATACCACACAAAATTGTTTCTTAAACTAACTTAATTCTAATTCGTTGCCCTGGAGAGAGCTCGACAGCGGACGGTGCGACAGATCTTAGCCTACGATATTCGACAGCAGCAGTAACGGGGTGTGCAGAAAAATCACCACGTTACAGTGTGTTCCAGGGACAGAAAAATCAATCGTCGATAACTCGCGAATGGCACGATCGATCGAGCTCAAATTTGGCACGCAAGTAGAGTATTAATTCCTCTTCAATTGCTGTATTTTGGACAAAATATATCAATGTATACTGATTTTATAGAATTTTTTTGATATGGCTAAATAGTTCTTTATAACTAGAGAGACGTCAAATGTTGGTTGGTATTGAATTTCGACAAAATCGGAAAAGCGGTTCGGATTTTATAGAATTTTGAATTATCGTACAAAATAATAATTTTGCTATAAATCACGTCGGATCTCAGAAAATTAACTGAAATGTTCTACAAACGAAAAATAGCATACAGCCTTACTTTGTATCAAATTTGGAGGTGATCGGTAGAGTCGTTCAAATTTTACACCATTTTGAATATTTGAAAAAATAGCGATTTTTGCTATAACCTCCGCAAAAGTTAATAAATTAAAACAAAATTTTGTGCCTGATAAAAACGAGAAATGCTGGTGATTTATTCATTTATTCAAATCAAGGATGCAAAATAGAATTTTGCACATTGCTTTCTTATTTAATTTTGCTCTTCACAAAGCTTCCTCTATGATGAGTAAAATCTTGACTAAAAAATTGGAAAAAAAAACATTAATATCTGGCGAATTGATGTTTTTTTTCAATTTTTTAATCAAGTAGCTATATCTTGAGAATGATTTATTGTATTGAGGTCTCTGAATAACCAAAATTTGCGGATTGTCATGATCTGCAAGAAAAAAGAAATTAACCGAAATCCAACTGACATTCTAAATCCAAATTTTACGGCATAATTATCGAAAATGATTTTTTTTCCGGCGACGCTACTGTTCAATTTTAGCTGTGATATTTTCTCGAATTCTGTATATGAATTTAAACTTTTTTCAATTCATATATTGAACATTCCATGAGCCATAAATTTGTGAATCCTCATAAAAAGACCGTTAGCGCAGCGGCAGAGCTTGTGACTCGTAATCATGAGGTCAGAGGTGAATTGTTCTTTTTTTTTTAGAAAAAAAATTTATGCTGTACCCGATCAATAAAAAAAACATTAATTTTTATTCTATTTGTTTTTCATCTATTATTCTCATTCTTATTTATTCTATTTTTTTTATGTTCGGAGAAAAATAGCATAAAAAAATACATTGTGACGAGGCGCTAGTTCACGCTCGCAGCAACGCGCGAGGGTCAAAGTGCTCGAGCACCGAGACCGCCCGAAACCGCGTGGAAACAGAATCGCTCCTCGGCGTCAAACTCGAATAATGAACATTTGACTGCCGTGAGTGTATTATTCGACAGGATTCTCGGAATTAGAGCGATAGCCCGGGAAGACGCTTGAGGACGGATATCGAGAAGGAGGGTGGAAGAACGTGACGATCGACGAAGTCGATCGATGTCAGGCCGTGACCCCCACCCCGGACGTCCGAGGCACGCGTAACACGGCAGAGCGTGCGAGAATCATTAGTCTGATTTTAAGTACCGAATCGATTGGTCTAAGTCTGGAGAGAATCGAAGCCGAAATTCGTCCGAGAAAAGTATTGTATTAGGAATTGAGAAGAGTACGTGTCGAGTAATAGACTGTCGCCGAGCACCTAGAGCATTATCGGTAGCTAAGAGTAGACGCCATCGCGCGAGTATTGTATCGTGACTGTAAAATTAACGAAAGTCGAACATTTCGTCGCGCGCGGACTAGTTGCTACGTGAGTCCCGTAGAGAGAATTCCGATCGACCCGTGCACGCGTGTTCCGCCGAGGAGGAATAGGAGAGCGAGATAGAAAAACCGTGAGGGAACCGAAGTCCAGCAGTTCCAGTAGATAGCAGCGTTACCGCAGGGAAGCGTTCCGCCCGGAAAATAAGGTCGGCGCACGTGGTGCACCCGCAAATAATTATTTCGTGTAGCACAGCATTGTCCTCCATCGCGACCGGCTTCTCCGGCCGACCTCGTGAGTTCTCGGAAGAACCAAAGGTTAGGATCGCGGTAACTGTCGGACTCGAGTCACCCTTGTATGATTTTTGTATTTGTTAATCAGAAAATCTTTTTGTTAATTAGTGAATAAATCGTTGTTAGCGTTTTGTAAAGAAAAGAAGTCCGAGTTCGAACAATTGATTTCGCAAATTGTCCCCGAACTGCACCCCTTCCAGCTAGCCGGAACCGAGTAAGAAGTGAGTCGGGTCTAGAATAGATAGCCTGGCGCCCAGCACTCGACAGCGAAGCAGGTAAGAACGGGAGAAATCGCATCGAAAGCAGAAAAATTTACCATCGCGCGTCGTTATATTTGGTCGTAGGTCCCCGTGCGAGTCCGTCCGAAATACTTGTGCGAGGGGCTCGTCACAACATATATGGCATCCGGCGAGCCACCGGTGGGCGTGGCCTACCGCGCTAACTGCCATTACGGAGCAGCGGTGCGCGGGTGGGGAAGCCGCGCGACCGTGCGGGATGCAGGCGGTAGAGTGGGGGGTGAAATGTCCCGCCGCGGGACTTTTCTCGCCCGTCTGGATCACTGGTAATAGTACGTCTATGTCGATTGTTTCGAACGGGTTTTTTAGATTTATAAATATTGCTTTAACTAGGTTTCTTTCACTTATCCTTTTTTTCCACACTGTCAGCATTGCTTGTATCGCAGTTTCGCATGAGCTCCCTCTCATGAACCCATTTAGGCAGTTTCCGATATCTTTCATACTTCGTGAAAAATACCATACTTAAGGCTGTCATAGGTTATTATAGCTATTTCTTCACTCATACCTTCAGACACGTATTTGAGTTTCTTAGTATTTATTGTTAGTCGCGTACTTATGTCTGTCTAATTTCCTTAAATGTATTGATTGTTACGTCAGTAAAATTTGCATCCCCCTCGTAGTCATCTACTATATTTTCTATAGTTCTCACTACTTTCTCGATACTGTCAGTGTAATATTTATTGAACCTATTCGCTATGTTGTTCTCGTCATGTACTGTTCTATTATTGACAGTCACGCCGCTTACAAAGTTTGCTGTCTGTTGTTTTCCTGTTATGGATTTTTTCAACGTCTTCCACATTTCCGCACTATTATTTTTTTTGTCAATGTTTTAATTACAGAGGTCTATTTTTGCTTACCGTAGTGCATTGGCTATTACATTTCTTTTATACCTATAGTTTTCCGAGGCACGATCTAGGTTTTTATTTTTTTCTATTTGGTAAATTTTATCTCTCACTATTAGCGCCTGTATAATTTGCTGTGTGATCGATGGTTTTCCAGTAGATCGTTCATGATGTCTTATTCTTTTGTATGGAACTTCATCATCTAATACTCGTAAATCTGTATCTGCGATTTTATTAACATTTGTTTTGTAGAATGGTTTATCACCATTTGCCGAAAAGTAGAGTCATTCCGAGAAGAAAATGACTTATTCTCTGAAAAAGTCTGATTTCTTCGTGTAAGTTAGGTTCAGAGAATTTCAGACAATTTACGAGCATTCTCTAAGATCTACGTATTCTGTGACTCGATAAACAGAAGAGTCATTCCTCGAAAATACGCCTTCCCGAGTAGAAATTTCATCACGCATGCCTGCCGTCACAGGAGGTCCAGATCAGTTTTAGGCAAGGTAATCTTATTTAGGGGTCTTCGTAAATTCATCTGATCAGATTCATGTAAGGCCGAGATATGGCATTCTTCTCTAAAAATTCCGTCTCTCCACCGGATCAAGTCCATATTAGGCTTGTAGTGTATTTTTCCAAGATCTCTGAAACACCACAAAGCTAAAGTCCCCAAGAGTTTTTCCCTTTATTTTATTAGGGCGCCAGGCGCTTTCGCGCCGGGAAAAACTCTATTGGCTATTCGGGACCAAGCTGCTGTTGCCGAACTAGCTGCAGCCGTCAACAATTGTAGAGTGGCGGGATTCTTTTGGGCTTCTCTCGCTTAAGAAATTAATCTGTCCTGAAACATTGCTCTAAGGGAGTTTCAATATATTCGAAGATACCCTTTTATTTCAATTTAATATAATGAGAGGACGACAGAAAATAAGTCCTCCCATAAAACAATTAACCGTAGGTCTCGATGACCTCTGTAAGTCACCATACGCCGCGGCTCTCACAACTCACACACACACACACACACACACACACACTATAAAACATACAAGACACACGAGAGAGAGAACAGAAATAGATTACGGGAGTAGATAAAAAAGATACAATTACAAATAATTTCAGGATGGCTCCGTGGACCCACCTGACTTTCAAAATAAAATTTATTATTAAGTTTCACTCGAGGGGAAGAAAAAGAGGTCGCGCGCTTCTCTCGTATCAACTTTAAGCGACGCGTTCTCGACTGACTCTCTCTCTCTCTCACTCACTCAACCAATGCAGCGGGAACGATGATCACTCTCGCAACAATCAAAATTAAACTTCTTTCGCGACACACGTACTCTTCACGATAAAAAGGCAGCTACTCAATCCACTGCTTACAATAATAAATTATATCGCGAACCACTCTCACACTGGACAACACGATCGTTCCCGCGCACAAAATAACGATTCCTGAATTCAAGGAAAATAACAATACAAAACAATGGCATGTTCCGGGCAGACATTCCGACAGTAAAAATGTTTTACCTTTAACTATACACACTCACGAATAACAACGACTTCACCGTAAAGCCACGCGGGACCCAACCAATGCCAAATACCAAGCCAAAAGGGCTCGCGGACTCGACCACGCGCGAAATATCGTCGTCATCGACATTTATTTTTAAACAAAAGAAAACTATTAAATTATTAAGAGAGACGAGGCTTACCTCGACACTAGATGTAATTTTGTCGGTCTCCTCCCTCTCTATCCCTTTTTAAAATTATCAATTCTGCGGGAGTCTGGGATTGAACGATCTTGTGTGACGGGGCTCTCTATTTGTCCAATATACCAATGACACTATTATACAGCCCCTCACGACACGATGGTTCCCACGGAACAGCCACGAGAAGTGTCGCTCACGGAAGCACGAGCCCTCTCATCCCTACCCTAATTATTTCGCCGACGAAAAATCAGGCGGCCAACTCTAACTCTTGCAATCCGTCACTTATTCTAATGGTTGGCGCTTCTGGCGCGCGGAGTCCAAAACGGGAATTCGTAGCGCAGCGCAATCGACGATGGCGTAGACGGGTAATACAACGATGATATTGCACACTCTGTGCTCAGTGACTCCTTGTATCTTTCGGGAGTGAATAACGTCTCGTGAGCATAATCCAACTCGCTTCTCCAAGGGAATTTGGCCGAGAAAGATCGAAGTATGTTCGTCGATAACCCCTCGTCTCTCGTACATAAAATAAAATAAAATAAAATAAACGGAAATTAGTGGACATGGTCGTTAAATTTGCGGGGCCCTACGGATCTGTCGGGAGTCATCGTATCGCGAGGAGTCGTCATTGAACATACAAATTTTACCACGTTACAGGCTTTACATACGGTAATCTCGTATAGTTATACCATTCTTCCACCTTATCCGTTTTGCATACGGTCTTCCTGTGACATTCGGACTAAGATTTTGTCTAATTTATCTTTACTTCTCCTGGTCAGGTTCGCATACGGTCAACGTATGTCAAAGTTTTTTAAGTGCACCGTAAATTAACATTATCAGGTTCGTGTAAGTCCCAGATACGATATTCGTTAAAAACATTCAAAAATTATTCTTATTCAAAATCAATCTTTTCAGAACCTACGTAGGCTAGATTTTTTCACTTCTTTATCCCACCTACAACTATTCGAAATTTTCGCTAAATCTTACTTTTACAGAACTGTACCACTAGAATTACTTTGAAATCTATTCAGGTACTGACCGTCAAATGCCAGTACCTTTGTAGGTGACCGCACTATCATGTTTGAATGTCGACTATTTTGGTCCAATAAATGTAAGTACAGTCTTGATGTCTTTTCATTTATAGTATACTTCAAATAGACAATAGATATATAAACTTTTTAAGATGTCAATAGCTGAGTGGGGTAAGGCGCAGAACTGTCACCCAGAGAATTCAGGTTCGATTCTCACCAACGGCAAATAAATTGACATGTGTTTTTTTTACAGTAATTAATATGTACTAAAAACTAAATAAGCTTAAATATCCAATAGATAGTGCAAGATGAATCGAATTCGACGAGCGCAAATAATTATTTTGTAATGAATTTGTCGTTTTAATAAGTATGTGATTAGTAGGGCAATTCAGGGAGTTTCAGAGAATTTAAAACTAATTTTCGTGATTTTCTCTGCCTTCATTGTTTCACATCTATAGGTGGCAGAGAAAGGCAGAGAAAATCACGGAAATTCATATCGTCAACAAGAAGAGGTGAGAGCAGAAATCCCCGTTTTCTAGACAAAATATTAGTACGTAAATACAGAGAAAAAGTTGGCTTCTTCTGAAAAGTTGTAATGCCCCTCGAGCTTGAAAATTATTGGACATTTCACAAATGTTTCGTTGGGTAGCAACGGATGAGATAAGTCCGAGCTTAACCGTTCTCTTTCGAACTTTCTTTAAGACTGAGGGAAATCGGTAATCATTTCCGGCGTTTAGCCCAAAATTGATGCGTAAGCGTGATTGCCGATTACCTCATACTGATTCAGTTCCGAGTCAGCGAAATAAAGCATTCTTAACTCGTCCGACGAAACTTCGAATGCTCAAAGGTGATTGTGAAGATAATTATCGTTGGGGTTATTTTCACAATCTAAATAAATCCAACGAAACAAAACTAATTTTTACTGCGATATTTCGGAGGGTAATAATATATAGATTCATTCGATTCCATTTTCATCGTTTCATAACTTGGAACATGGTGGAGCTTTGCAATATTTTCCCCCCTCGGCTAGCTCGAAGGCCATCACACACCGTTTTTTATTACTTTTAAGCTTTATTTTTGATAATTAATGCAAGCGATATTTTGTGTAGAAATTCCCCCTTTTTGCCCCTCCCCCCTCTCTGGTATGAATGCGTATTAGATTGACATATGGAATTGGGAAGACGCGCCGAAGCATCAAGGACGTATCAGAGACACTACGGCCGCCTAAGCAAAGTGACGTGGTGAGAGTGTGGGCTGGAGACGGATAGAGGATCTGCCACGCCAACCAGCTGAGGAGTACACGCCGCGTCACACGAGGAGCCTCCACTCGTGGGGACGAAGGTTGGAGTTAGCCGCCCAACTGCGTGCGTGTACTCGCTCTAACGATCGTCAGCGGCAATCCAAATCGCCCGCGGCGAGCACACCGCCCAACTTCGCCACACTGTTCCGCTGCAGCACAACCCGAGCGCCACTGACGAGCCACGCTCGATCCATCGATCGATGCGCAAGCGCCGTAGTGTTCTCAAGCCGAGAAATCTCGAGGATCTCCGAGCAGGACCGAAGAGCTCGAAGAAGAAGACGGAGGACATCTTCCGCACTTCGAGCCCCGCCGTCGTCGCGACCCGTTATCAAGATAGATTGTGTGATAAAGAGTGACCGGGGGTATTGTCCCCGGTGCTGCTTTTTGAGTGTCTGCGTGAAGAATTGCGTGAGTAATTTTTATAATATTTTTAGTCCCCGTTTTGCCCCCCCCCCCCCCCCCCCCGTATCTCGCGAGTTATTTTTTTTTCTTTTGCATCGAGAAGACCGGCTGCCACCACGTGGAGGCCGGCGCCTCCGATTACAGCCATTTGTATTGTCTTGTATCGAGAGCCATTGTTTTTATTATTATTATTGTTTTTACGTGCGAGGTAGTGTGGTGGTTGATCGTTACTAACTCGCCCACATTTAGTATTTCATTTTCCTTTTTGCGCCATTTCCCCGTTTTACCCCCATTATCGAATATTCCCGTGCTTCACGCCCCCCTGCGCGATTCCTGTTATTATTATAAATTAATTTCATATTTCGTTAAAAAAATAATAATAATTGCAATTATTATTGGATTAATTTAGGATAGAGGATAGAAAGGAGAGAGACAGCAGGAGCTAATGCAATATCAGGGCCTGCTGGCTTTGCTCAGAGGTAATACGAGAGCTAGTCGCAATGCTGGGTACCACCAGCTCTTGCTACATCACGATAAGCTGTCGCTGTAGACCGGGTGTGCGCGGTGCATGTGCTTCCGCACACGGTGGTAATGTGAGCTACGCACTCGGGTGACGCGAGGCTATAGATGTGTGTGTGTGCGGGCGCTCAACCGTGAGGTTCATAGAGCGTCCCGTTACAATTCTAGAATATGGAAAACATATACAGGATTTCGAGCATAAACTTATGACAGTACTTCGTAAATTCATCAATCATAATCCGGATTCGACACTATAGCATTTCTCTAAATTGTTTTATTAATTTATTTTGGAATGCAAATTTCGTTTTTGCGGTTCCTTTTTTAAAATGGAAAACGAGGTTGCTATACAGCGTTTCGAAAAATTCTGCAGCTTATTGTTTTCGTATTTTATCCAAAATATCAACCGTGAAGAAAAATTTCCTTCCTAACGATTCGGTTACCTCCCTTATACTTGCTGCAATCAGAGACAGAGAGAGAGAGGGATCGACGATATGTTGCTTAATATAGCATAATCAAATTTAAAAAAAAGATTATATAACTGAATTTTTTTTTCAACATATCTTGAGATATATCCAATTATTGTTTCATTTCTATTTCGAACTTTTCCGCATATAAGATATTTATTAGTTGCTTACATATATTTTAAATCGTTTCCCATGTTCAATACCGAAACTTGGAAAAAAAAGAACAACATCAAACTAAACAAAAACAAAGTAGAACTTTGCACATTGTTTCTTCATATAAAATTTGTTAGAATTACAAGAGTTCTAAAAGGGGAATTTGAAAAGTTAAAATTTTTCACAAGGCTACCTCTATGAGAAAGATATTTTCGTAACTCATGCACATAAAGTCGCACATTACGTGCCTGCAAAGCGTGCGTAAGATGACGCATTATGCTGACATATACGTACGCCGTAAAATTATCTACAAGATGATTTTACGCACTGTTTCGCAGGCACGAAGATGTGCGACAGTATGTTGTCATTGGTTACAAAAAATAGTATATGACACTTGTAGGACGAAGCGGCCATCCCGCAGAGGTTAGGAGAGGTGCACGCGCCTCCTCTCGCGCTACAAAGAACTCGGCTTGGCCTTGTGTCGTTGTAGCCACTCGACTTGGCTCGTGCGCGGCTTCCTAATCTGGGCGCGATAATGACCGCTTTATCGTACTAGTATCACAATATACTATTATAATTATGGTTTCCTCATAGAGAAAGCTTTGTGAAAAAATTGAAATCTTCAAATTCCCTCTTGACTTTTTTATCTGTAGATAACTCTCCATAAGAAATCACAGTACTGAAGAGGAGCCAATACACCACTTGTGTGCAAAATTTTTGTTCGATACATGGTCCCGTTTGAGAGTTATGGACAATTGAATATTCGTACTTACGGTTATTGGAAATAAAAAAATTGTATAATATAAAAAATTATCGATGTTCCATACGACTATAAAACACTGTTACAAAAACCGGTACATCCCATTTTTATTAGGCACAAACTTTTGTCTCACTTTCTTAAGTTTTGTGGAAGTTATAGCGAAAGTCTCTATCATTTCATATATTCAAAGTGGTGTAAAATCTGAACGACCTTCCCGGTCATCCCCAAATTTGGTACACTGTAAAAAAAACTTGAAATTCAATGTACCAATGTACTTGAAACTTTTGGTACATTAAACAAGAAATAAATTACCGGCCATTAAAATTACAGAACCTGTCAATGGACGTAATGTTTCCTGAACAAGCTACGGAAATTTAATGATCGGTTTTGAAAAATTCCGGCACTTCCATTAATAGTAATGCAAAAATTCATTAAATTTACAACGCCATTTGTCAATCCGATTTCACCGGGACGTCTCTACCCCCGGCCAGATTTTGGCATTTCGCGGCTAAATGGCCAAATCCGGCCGCGTTTCGCGCAAGAAAAGCGCACCTGTGCTGGCCATATAAGCCCAAGGCAAAGCGACATAGTGCGAGGAAAGGTGTCTTGAAGCATAGTAGGCTCATTGTCCGAAAAAGTACTCTGCTTTTGAACATCGGGTTAATTCCCGTCCTTGAATTTCAAAAGCGGTGAAAATTTTCTGACTTCTTTCTACTCATCCCTCTCCTCCGCACAACCTCCACCGGCCCAGAGCTCGAACTCTGCACCTTCCATACGAAACCAGAGGATCTACAAAATCCTGAGTTCGGTCATTTCGTTTTGCCAAATTATTATAACGTTTCTGTACACATATTGAAATTTTAGAGACGGTGTAGTAAACTTGAAGTCTGCTTTCACTGTAATCTTAGTTTTGCGGCCTTTATTTTTTATAAGCCTTTACTTCAAAATTCAAGCATACATGTGCTGTAAACTTAAGTACCAGTACTTAGGTAATGAACTTGATACACCGGTACATTAAATTTCAAGCAATTCTTTTACAGTGTACGTAGCAGGGCTGTACATTATTTTTCGTCTGTAGAACATTTCAGTTGATTTCTTGAGATTCGAGGTGATTTCTAACAAAACCATTTTTTTTACCAAAATGCAAAATTCTATAAAATCCGAATCGCTTTGCCGATATTGCCGAAATTCAATACCAAACAGCATTTAACGTGTTTTGAGCTATGAAGAACGATTTAATCATATCGTCGAACTCTTACGAAAATTAGAGAGTATGTTACATCCCTGTAAATTTCACGCAAATTGTTTTAATTTACAATTTTTAAGACAGTCAGGACGAATGAATGTGGCATGCATGTAATATAATTCGAGAGGCAAGCTATCTATTTCGTTACTTGAGAAGCCTACAGCAGAAGTCACGTAGGAATGAATTTTGCCAAATTGCATTTGAAAATAGTAATATATTCTTGTTGCCAAGTTCTCCCCACTGCTCAATAAGTAAATTCCTCACTACTGAGTGATGGGGAAGATTAGTCAGTTGCGAAAAGAGAGAGAATTAACACCTCTTTGAAAAAGGGAAAAATCTCCACCGTATATCCTCTAGCATAGATCTTAAAATCTGTTCGCGTGTAGGCAGAACAGTGATCGTCGCGGGTTCTTGTGCGAATTGATTGAATAAACTTTTGAATAATTTTGAATAACATTTTTCATTCGAAGAACTGAACTTAAAGGTATTCGAATACTCACGACCCTTAAGTGATTTGTGTCGTGATTTAGAACACAGTGACTTGTGCTGGAAACTGTTCGCCTCTGTAGTAATTCTTACTGGCATGTAATTGCAGTACAGTCGGGGAATAGTCGGTTAAGTCCGGGCACAGATTGCCATCCTTGTAGCGTGAGTACGGGTATAGATGTATGAGTGTGTGTAGGATTAGTTATTAACATATTTTGCCGCGAAATTGCGTCGATTAAGTTGATCGAAATATCTTTTTTTGTTGCCAATTATCGGCACAACCTTTCAAATCTCGCAAAAGAATAATACATTTATTATTACTCGGGACACCGAAATTATTTATTTTTAAATTAGCCAAAAACCTCCGTCGTAAAAGGGAATCGGGGATCGGGGCCATTTGTGTCGAACCATAGTACAAAAGATGCGAGTAACAGATAAATGAGGATCACAATGAGTGATAACCGTCGAAGATAAATAAAAAAAATAAAACTTGTGAGATCACAATTAAATGGAAATGACAGCCAGAAATCTTTATCTCTTCCTTCCTGTTGAAAGCAATTTGGATGTTGATATTGATCTAATCTCAAGAAAGAAAAAAATTCCGGTTAATTATACAATTGGTGAAACAAACCCCCTTGGTGGCACAAGATTATGATTTCAATGGAGCTAAATAAATTTATTCAGAGCAACGAGCCTCTCACCAGAATACGATAAAGAGGGGAAAAACTGATTTCATGATGAAAGTTTGAAAATAACTTGACGTCCCTATACAGAGTCGAAAGGCTTAGCTGTTATTGACGATTCACAGACTCTGATTTCATAAGAAATATAAAATAAACTTTAAATGTGCATGGAATAAAGAGTCAACATTTTTATCCCAACAATTCATTTTCATGTTTTCTACTCTTTATTTATTATTCGGACAACATAATAAATATGCCAATAGCCAATTAATATGCCAATTGTCAATAGTATATTACACTACAAGGGCAGAAAGTTGGACATTCCTGCACTGCGCGATATGATGCCCGAGGCGGAGCCGAATGACTTTCCAACTTCTGCCCGTGTGGTGTATACTATTTTTCTTTATAGCCAGTCGAAAGTACGGAAAATTAAATAAAAAAAATAAATTGCATGTATTGATTTCTGCCCGACATTTGCGGCACGAGCGAAGCGAGTGCTGCTGGTCGGCAGGGCAGGCATCAAACAAAGAAGAAGGCAAATCTAATTATAGTTAAAAAACAATTCTTGAAGCTTATTGACATTCTAAAAATTTTAGGTTGTAAATGTTAATTTCACCTCTGCATCTAAATTTCTTAATACTTCTTCCTCGTCCATTAATTCTTCGGATGGGGATGATTCGTTCGTTTTTCTTTTCTTGCTAATTAATTATCACTTAAAAATTATGGGAACTTCCTATTCGTAAATATAACAAAAACAATCGAGTGAGTGACAGCGATTGCAGACTGGCGGCCGCCTCGTGTGTCGATGTCAGTGCATTACTAATTTCTTTCTGCCCACTGTAGCAGACTGCATGCGCGTCCCTAGCAGCGCATAAATGTTAGACATTCTGCGGAACTGTATCAGTGCGAATGAAAAATTATTTGCTTCAGCTGTAACAAAAGACGTATGCATAACTCCACCAATGCACGAATCTTCAGCTTTCTGCCCGGAAAAGATGCAAAATATGCGTACTTTCGACCGAGGTATAAAGAAAAATCATTTTTCTCACTTCCGGGCCGAAAGCAAAACTTTCGTCCCGCTACGTGGAACGAAGTTTTCGCTTTTCGGCTCCGTCTATGAGAAAAATCGTATACACTCCTCGGGCAGTAAATAAGAAAGCCTCAGATCACATGTAATTTCTTACTTGACTGCCCTAGGTATTACGCAGAGGACGTCCCCTCTTTAACTATAATTTCGACAGATCCATCCATTAACTGTAACGAACATAACAATCAGATTCTGAGTTTACGTATAAACATTTTTTCCTTTGTGTTAGAATCATCTCCTCATTTAAATTAACATTCCTCCTCTTTCTCTTATTGTTTTCTCTTTTTTTTTTGTAACTTTTAACCGGCTTCCCTTTTATTAAAGGAGGGAGAAGGGGTTAGTGAAAAATAATAATAATAAAAGCCAAAAATACTAAAGCCGGATGAATAATAACAAAAAGTTGTATTTAATAACTAAGAATAACAAAGGGTTTGGGCGCCAGCTACGTTACGTGTAGCAAAGGAATATTACCGGTCGCAACCGATCTACTCTCTAGTCGCGCCCTCAATTTTAACATATCTGCCGTTATTATTTTCTTTTCCTCGGATTGTATGATTACCGGATCAAATGACTGGTAACATTTCGTGGCTACGCGTAAGTAGCCTGAGCCCACCCTGGTCGTTATTTCTTTACTACCTAATAAGCTTTTGACATGACGCTACGTATCTTTGTTATTATTATTATTATCTGCTTTTCTTTTTTTGTTGTTGATTTATCAGATTACTCGGTCAAGTGACCGGTAATATCGCGTTGCTATACGAAACGTAGCTGGCGCCCAAACCTTTTGTCATTATTATTATTCTTATGAAAATTTGTCACCTTTTTCATTATCATTTTCCACTAACCCCTTCCCCCTCCATTAATAAAAGGGAAGCCGATTATAACGCATTTTGAAGGTTAAGCCCGTATTTGATTAACATAGAGATGCTCTATCCTTTAAGTAACGTACACAGTCCCAGGTATCACGAAATGTTTTTTGAAATGGAATGTACGGATTGTTTGATTCTGAGGCATTGATGGTTGAGAGTAGCTGGTAGTCAATATGTCTTTTGATTTATTGAGGAGGGCTTGTACCAACGAAGATAGACGTACATAGAAGCACAGGTTGATGCTGTCGCGTGAAGTCGAGCTTGAGGTGCTGAGCAGTAGTACATCACCCGAACACTTGGAGGCGCTGGCGCGTCATGCCACGTCTATGTGCATGGATATATGCTTAAACTTGATCGGCCGTAGTAAGACCCGCATACCAGATTTCATACGTTAGCAGGATTCTATTATAATTTTATTCCGTTCATCATGTTTACTTATTCTTTTGCATGCGTTATATCCTCAATTTCCCGGTTAATAGAGTGTTTTTCGCAGCGTCGGCCACTAATTTGTATGCCTACGAAGGCTGCGGACATTCATAACGAAAATCCCAACATTTAAGTTTTCATCGTTTTCCTACACACGAGCATGCTTGAATTTTTCCATCCCTTCATCCTTATGTTTTCATCTTTCCAATTAATATGAATGTTACGGATCAAAATAATTTTAATCCGTAAACAAATATCCGACGAGAAGCCGGTTCACACCTTATATATCGCAAAAGTAGCATGTTCTCGTGTATGACGATCGGCTCTCGTGTTAGAGCGATGACTTAATATGCTGGGAATCGATGGATCAAATCCCGACAAAAGCATTTTTTCCTTCTTTATCTCGAGTTTTTAAACTATTTTAGGTATGTATGACATTAAATATTCGAAATCGATTTTTTTTTTCGTGAAAACATTGCTTCCTCTATAAGAAATTAAAAAAATGTCCAAAAGTCAGGATCGAATCCAAGATCTATATTGCTGTTAAGTGGGAGAAAGGCACGCCCCAACTACGTTATACTCACTATACACAGACGTGGTTCACATGGATCTACAGTACAGTACCGCCAAGCGCCGGTCTCGAGTACTACAATTCCGGCTTCAAGTATAACATGGGGCATGTGCTTCTATATACGTCTATCTTTTTTACTTGTACTTAGCCGCAATGATGACATCCGAACGGGAGCAAGCTGTATGGGTGATGCGGCGTTGATGATGGAAAGTTGTCGAAGACAAGATGGCGGATACTCGTAACTACATGGCGTCCCAAATAATTCGATTCATCTTATTGAATGTGAATCCGGGTCTCCATCGTTAGCATGGTGGTAATACGGATGAATCAGTACCTCTCAGAATCTCTTCAGGATAATGCCGAACAACAGAAGTTAGCCACTCTGTTCATCGGCGGTATAATGGTCACAAATACTTCGTAGAATCCTTGTAGATCAAAACAGTCGCTCGCACGCTTCGGATTACGTGCTGTAGTATCGGTACGAACTTCCTCCAATATTATCGAATGCTCCAACGAATAATGAATGGATACCTCGTAATATTTCGTAACCCGGGTTAAGCCTTATTTGTAACGTTATTAATTCGCTCGTTAATTATTATTTTCTTTTATCACAAGCGTGTGAACTAGAAACGAGTTTCAGAGATACTGAGGGAGAGAGAGTGCAAAAATGTTCTCTCCTAACCAATTCATAACCCGGCTGGTAAGGCAGCAAACCACGATAAATGTTCAAAGATGTCACGACGGGGACATAGATGCGACACACAAAAATTCCGTTGCACGCATCAAATATGGACACTCTATATTCAAGTTGTGACGTGATTTTTTGCCACGCCACCTGCGCGAAGTGTAAACGGCGAGGAGTATCGGATTTACGACACTTGGGTCGGTGCACGTTCGCTTCTAACAACCGCGGGTCAACAGCGAAGTCGCTCTCTATTTTCGCTCCCTACCTTACCTTCGTCAGAGCTACCTTGCGATCGGAATTTAAAGCGTGTTCATTAGACAGTAATTAGTTTCTCTAGATTTAGTATTGTTTTGACCGCTCTGTTCCCCATCTACTGAGTCTCACCCCAACTACCTACGACCACCCCTCCGCCTGCAATCCGCTACTTTACGCCCACGCGCTCGCCGACCGCTCGTACCGTTACCTATCGCTCTCTTACGTTTCCGACGTGCCCTTACACCGGGGGACTTCGAGTATTTTGTTTGGATATTTGTTTTGAGTTATGGATTATGGCCCGAAACTCCAGTTTTGGATTTTGGAATTCTGAGGATCAGAATCGCGGGCGGGCACCGAACAACAGTGCCCGTGGATTATGGATGCCCGGGGAGCGCGCTGGAAAATGGGCCGACATATTACTGTGCCACCCGCCTCCCCACGACTTCCCAGCCCGGCGCTGGACCATCCCCAGGAGCTTGGACTGTCGCGGTCCGGCCAACCCGGCGCCTCATGAAGAAAGGGTCTAGGAGCACCGGTGGAACGAGTTAATTGCAGTGTTGCGTCTTATGTTGTGGGTCCAATACCGCCGATGCATCGTGGCCACGAATTCCGGCGTGAGGGACTCCGCACTCGTCCGCTGGGGCCACCGGATCCGAGGGGAAGACACCCACGCTCCAGTTGTAATTTGCCGCAGAAGAAATTGGAGGGAAACGGCGATATCAACGGTGCGGGCCACTACGTCACCAGAAGTGTAGCGGAAATGTCAAACCATCGTTTGAAGCGCGCGCCAGTGCGCGAGATTCGCAGTGCGCCGCCGCACCTCCCAAACACCGTGGGAGCCACTCTCCATCGGAGCGCGTGCGCGAGCGGTAGCCGGCGAGCGGGCGGAGTGGGGATATCGATCAACGGCCCACGAGGGATCGCGAAAATTCGCGCTCTGCTGCTGACCACGTGCCCGTGAACATCGCTATCTTTCGGTGATAAGGACATCGCGACCATCGTCGGGACGAAGGAGGTTCCGGTGAGACTCGGCCCACTCCCTACTACTGTGAGTCAAGCGATCTTTTAGGAGTTAGTGATCCGGTCGCGTGAGTAAGTTTTGTCTTTTTGGTTTTATTGAATTTTAGTCTTTATGAATTTTGTTATTTGAGTATGTTGCGTTGAGTTACTCACGGAGGACTCGGGTCACTTCCTTCCCCGGCGGCGTGCCGGGAGTAAAGATCGCCCGACAATTAATTGGTCGTAAATTATGATTAGCTTCTGTTCTGATTTATTTTGTTCTGAGTTGTGCGTTAAGTTAATGATTAAAGAGATAGGTTTAATCGCCTTTGCATTTGACTGAGTTAATTGTGCTATCTTCTTGCTGTTAAGATTCAATATTTTGAGTTACGTTATCTTTCCGATCGCTTAATTATCGTATTAGTTTGGCTCTCTGTAATTATGTTAATGTTGGGTTAGTACGCCGTAATATATCATGCGCGTAAATTTACCATGCTTGGTTTTCTGTCTTTTGCTTATTTGCCGTTGGGGGTACTCGCCGAAGGTCATTCGGACCGGCGCGTTAATTACATCTCGCGCGTATTGTTCGGCTCACGCTACCTCCCCTACTTTACCTTAATATCTTGGTCTGAGCTGGCCGAACATTCACCGCTTTGTATTATTGTAGATTACCTGCGTATTTTATCCTGTGATATTATGAAGCTCGTTGTCATTGATGCTACCTATAGTATGCTACCTATACTACCCATTACGATCTTTGACTCTTGCGTTTTGTCGTTTACTTTTAATTTATGATGACATTATTACTATTTTGTTATTTTATTATGTTACTATTGCGTTAGCCATATTTTCAAGACTCGAGATTTATCTGTTGCCCGTCCTTCAGATTTTTGCCGATCCTCCGTGCGAGAAATTATTAGGTAATTTTGATTGTTGATTTGCCCTTTTGGTTTGCGTAAATTATTTGGTCCGCTTATGTTTTTCTTTCCCGAATTCGTTCTCGCATCTAAGCCACCTCCGATGATTTATTATGATTATGTTCCGCGATTCTTTAAATATTATTTGTTTCAAGCTACCTTTTGGTCTGCGGCTATTATTTGGTAATCCAAATTATAATTAATCACGCTACCTATTGCTTGAGTCGCCGCTTCAAGTTAACGCTACCTTTAACTTCACGTGAATAATTTGTTTGCTTGGTTTCTTTCATTTATTTATTTTATAACGACTCCCCGTAGTATTACGCTCATTTTTGTCTACCATCATGTCCTCGTAACTGCGCCTTGACCTAGTCAAGTGACGCCCGGGAACTCGTAAATAAACCAAATAATTCCTTTAATATTCTAATTTTGTGCCTCATCATTTCATTCAGCCCCTCTACCATATATCAGCTCGCGGAGCCTGAGCTAGTCGTGTGCCTTGTGGCTTCTCACCGCGTCCTCGCGCGACCCCGCTTCTGACTCCACCTCATTGGCGACAATATAAGTCGATGAGAATCGGCGGTACCTCGGTACCTGGCGTCCAGTTGGCCGTGAGGTGGATCCACGCATCATTTTAAGTTTTGGGATTAATTGATCAATTAAAGATGAGTTTTAAGCGGTTTAGTGTCCTAGTGTGATTTCAAGTTGTGGGTCGTGTCGAGGGGAGGAGAGCCGGGGTTGTGAGTTCCGCCAGGGAAATTCCTCACAAAGTTTTATGCGAAAATATAGATTTTTTGCCTGAACCACTCTCGATCGAGTTAAATAATTTTCAAGAAAATCATAAATATAAAAATTTCGATAAAGACTAATCATCGACTTTATTTATTTCGGCTTATTCATTATGAATATTCTAATTTGTAAGAAAATGATAAATGAACTACATTATAGATACTTGATCGAGATTTTTTTTTTCTTAAGCATGACAAGTCTGAAACGCAGTTTTCAATTTCTTCACCATCCACATGCTGCTTCGTTGATTTACACTATAAGGTGTCATTTTCTTCTTCATGAAAAGACTATTACTAACGGCTATTACATGTTTCAGTCCTACTAATGCATTTAATAAATTATTGCCTTTTATTGATTAAATTCAATTTGGTTTTAAAATCGCGTTCTGCAAGTACCAACATTCATTCCTATTGGCGGGCCCTCGGTGCAGTACCAGCCTCGTTGACCCATACCTTTGTTTTATCCGCTCACTAATAATTTGATTTGGTTTTGAAGCTGGATCTACGCTTCAATGGTCATTTTATTAACAATTAAGAAACATAATAATTATTGCTACTTCGTATTATCTGTCTCACTCCACATATTCAAACACACTGTAATAAAATGTGGGTTCCAAAAATAACTTTCTCGCGTAAGTATTATTCTACATTAAAAAAAGTTCCGTGTACTGGACCGGGTCGGACTTGAATTGTATAAGGAAATGATCCTCAGCAACTCTTTTAAGCCACAAGGCAATGCGAATCTGTCATCATTACGTCGGATTGTGTAGAATAGAAAAATAATATATGATCAAACTAGAAAAAAATATTATTAAGGAAAAAGTATTCATAATTACAAATAACCAATAAACTCGGGCTTTCGTACAATTAAGTTAACGACGAGTCACAAACGTACAAAAACTAATAATCTTATAAGTAATCTAATATATAGTAATAATCCTTCAATATGATAATGTAATATCCCGGCTTCCTCGCTAGACTGCGAGAGTAAGTAAACGGTTGGTTTGCGCTTATTGGTTCGATTTTTAGAGGACGCTTGGCCAGCCGGATATATTTCTGCTGGCTCAATAGCGACGCGCCAAATACAGCGAAACAAATAGCAACACGCAAAATACAGTGTGCGATGGCAATTACAGAGGTCTCACCGGGAATAAGTCGTTTCATTACAGTACTAATCCATTAAATAACTCCAAATGTCCAATTGGAAATTTAATCTAAACCGAATTCAATCAGCGTAATCAATTATATCGTCATTATTGTATGTATGTACGTATTTGTATACCGATCTTCTCGGGGTTATGGCGGCTTAACCCCGTGATTTGGGCCTCACCAGACACAAAAATGTATCGAACCCCAATTTTGAGAATATCATTTAAAATATTTGAACAAATAAAACAATTTTTGCATCTATGGTTTTGTAATATAAATGCATTTTTGACAAGCAAATATATGTAACGCATTAACATCGCATATAAACAACCGCCATATTTTTTTATTAAAACCGGATAAATGTTTGAACCACTCATATCTCAAGAGCAACTATCGATGACCACGATAGGATCGTTTGAAGCATTATTTTGTAGTTTTATTGAAGTGAAATTCACGTTTCAAACAAAAATTTACTAGTAATATTCGCTTTTTTTGTTAAAAAAACATAAAAAAACTATTGTTTAAACTGTTTTTGAGTCAATTTGATGTAGGATTCGATAAGAGCGGATCTGAAAATGTTAGAAAAGATACTTGCAAAAATTATAAAATTTTTTTCGATAAAATATATTAGACTAGAACCAGCGATGGACTCTGGTCGATTCCGGCATTAAAGGGTTAATTTTCTATATGTCCAAGATATACTTTTGAATGTACTTCTTTTCAGTGTGGGGTTAATTTTCTATATGTCCAAGATATATTTTCGAATGTACTTCTTTTCTGTGTGGGTTTAAAGACGATCATTATCTCAGATATCAGAATTGTTATGATATTTTATACATATGCGTTGAAATGTTTCGCGATTTCGCTATATTTAATTTATTAGAAATCAATTTAGTGCTCCCCGAAATGGTTGTCGGTGCAGTATGATCAAAGGAAGAGAGTTCTTCGCAACCTCTGGTCGACGTCGGGCTTATTATGTGTAACACGGTAGATCGTTACAATATTTTCCCCCCTCGGGTGAAAGATTGTGTGATAAAGAGTGACCAGGGGTATTGTCCCCGATGCTGCTTTTGAGTGTCTGAGTGAGTAATTTTTGTAATATTTTTAGTCCCCGTTTTGCCCCCCTCAGCCCTTTATTTTTTGAGTTATTTTTCTATTATCTTTGGTATTCAGAAGACCGGCTGCCAGCCCATGGAGATCGGTGCTTCTGAGTACCGTTATTATCATAGTTAATATTGTTTTTGCGTGCGAGGTAGCGTGGTGGTTTATCGCGACTATCGCGCGTACATTTGATATTTAATTCTCCCTTTGCGCTATTTCCCATTTTCACCCCCCATTATCAAATATTCCCGTGCTTTAGCCCCCCACCCGGGGTTGACGCCTTGCTATACTTTATTTCGTTGCTACACGTAACGTAGCTGGCGCCCAAATCTTTTGTTATTTTTCCTAGTCAAATACACTTTTGTTATTATTCTATTCGCATTAGCATTTTTGGCATTTATCATTATTTCTCACTAACCCCTTCCCCCCCCCCCCCCCCCTAAATAAAAGGGAAGCCGGTTATATATGATTCTATCGGAAAAACTTGATATGTTTTCTATTTTTATTCTCGAACGCGTATGCGGTGGTATTATAGGATTCGTGTACTGGATCCGAGCGATCTACTGGGAAATAGGGTTTAGTGTGTTTTTGTTGATGCCTCAAATTAGGTTAAAATATTATACTCTCACGTGTCTAATATCGACGAGAGCTTTCCTTCATCATCATCCGCTCTCCGAAGAGAATTATGGTGTAGGCGGCTAGGTTGAGGAAGTAGAAGACTGTACCAGGTCAACCAGGATATAATGGAGTTACCCGCTACTAACGCAAGTCGTAACCTGAGATTTGAAGGGGTAGAGTTCCCTAATAAGTTTTGTTTAATTGACTCTAAATTCACACGGTCCGAGGTACTCCCGTATAGAGCTGTACACTCAACTCTGTATTTTGTTTGTCAAATATTCGCGTGCACGCGACGCGACGCCGATAACTTAATACTACGCAAGTAGATAAAACACCTAAATTGGGTCAATTTTACTGAAGTTAAATTCACACGGTTGGAAATGCTTCCGTGTGGAGCTCTACACTCAACTTACAAAATGATAATGAATTATCTATTAACGCAAAGATGCGCTGGGTATGATGAAATTATGAAATTGATGAATTTTATGTCCCGGTGGTTGGACACGACTTCGTGACACGCGACTGCACGCTTTTGTAGCCTTAATAACAACGGTTCGAGCGTTTCGAGCCACTCTCTTATTATTATTAAAATATTGTCCTACATATACAAAATATTGTCATACACAAAAACACATTGGAAAATCATGAGATTCTTCTGTGTTCTGTACTTGTAATCATAGAACTCTTGAATTTACAATTTTTATTATTTATATTAAACTCGCGAATTAGTTTATCTGCGCAAGAACGGTCGTTATTACACGAGCTGTGAGATCTGTTGCCGCATCTTGACGCTAGGGGACAGCTCGTCTCGTCTGTTGGAACAGTCTGCGTGAGTAGGCCTACTCAGTCTTCGTTTGTCTGTGTTGCGATCTCTGAACTGGTGTTTAAAGATAGATGCAGATGAATATCAGGTTCGGGTGTTCTTCCTTCGCCACCCTGTATGCTTGCTTTGGAGGTCGGCAGTTACTCGGCCCGCGCCCTCAGTTAGCGCTCTAATAAGAGCACAAACTAATGGCACCGACTGTATTGGCTATTGTGTGAGCCAGGTGGCTCCGCAGCGTAAAGCACCGGTATGCTTAGAGTTTGCAGATTGCACGCGCACCCCTATCTTTGCGAAGCTCATGTTAAGCATGATTCGCGCAGAGTTTCAAGGATGCGTGAGAAGCACAATCACATGTGTGCGTATTGTCTGTAATCCGAGAAATGCTTACACCGAACTATCTAGGGGAACTATTGCAAGCCGATGCGGAGTGCTCGGGGTACAATAATTGCTATTCTGACTTTTCACTCTTCGAGACGGATAGCCACAACGCTGTTTGTTGGGACCTGAACACGAAGAAGTGCCCCTAATGTAAACGTATTAGGCGAGCCTACACACTGTGCGAGGAAGACAATAATACGAGCTTTCTAAATGTTGCTCGGAGACTCGATAGCAAGAACGCAATGTCAGGGGACCGAATTTTTCGAGATAACTGCTAGTTTGACGTTACGTTACACTCATTTACGATATAAAAACGAAAAATTGACTGTGCTGAGAAGCAGCAGTCCGTGACTCGAACTTTGAACGTTGTCGAAAAGAAGAGTATCAGGCGGTCCGCGGTCGTCGTGTATACATATACCCGATTGCCGTTGAATAGACGTGGCGGTGAAACGGTACGGTTTCCGGGCCTTCCCCAAGTGTGCATTCAGCGTTGGTGACAGCGGTCATGTGACTATTGCGTGAAGTGGATTGCGTCACTCGCGTCGACCATGTTTCCGGTTTCTCAAATTTTCACTCCCGCAAATTTGCACTCCCATGCTATGTCCTGTTCTCCTGTAGGTTCAAAATTCGATTTTATTTAAATGACAGTCTTTTGTTTGAACAAAAATTGAATTGTTGAACGTGTCTTGCCTACAAGGGTTTTCCGATGTGATTTAATAATTTTGATTCCTCATAAATAATGCTTTGTCTTCATGAAAAAAAAAAAAATGTCGAGTTTTTCATGTCAGTATGCTTAGAATCACCTAAAATGTGCGTGTGCGTGTGCGTGTGTGCGTGTGCGTGTGCGCGCGCGCGCGCGCGCGTGTGTGTGTGTGTGTGTGTGTGTGTGTGTGTTTGAAGGACCGAAAATTCAATCGTCGATAATGGCACGATCGATCGAGCTCAAATTTGGCACGCAAGTAGAGAATTAATTCCTCTTCAATTGCTGTAATCTTCGAGAAAATATATATGTGTATACTGGTTGATCGAATTTTTAATTTTTTGAAAAATGTCGTATACTCTCTAACTTTCGTAAAAGTTCGCCGATATGGCTAAATAGTTCTTTATAACTAGAGAGATAGTAAATGCTGTTTGGTATTGAATTTCGACAAAATCGGTAAAGCGGTTCGGATTTTATAGAATTTTGAATTTTTGTAAAAAATCAAAAATTTGCTATAAATCGCGTCGAATTTCAGCAAATTAACTGAAATGTTCTATAAAAGAAAAATAACATACAGTCCCACTGTGTACTAAATTTGGTGGTGATCGGTAAAGTCGTTCAAATATTATACAATTTTGAATTTTTGAAAAAATAGCGATTTTCGCTATAACCTCCGCAAAAGTTAATAAAGTAAAACAAAAGTTTGTGCCTAATAAAAATGAGATGTGCTGGTGATTTATACATTTACTCAAAACAAGGATGCAAAGTAGAACCTCGCACATTGTTCCCGTATTTAATTTTGCTCTTCATAAAGCTTCCTCTATGAGAAAGCCGAAATCAGTTACAATACTTCCTCGTAGAGACTTCCTCGTACTTCCTCGTTGCTATGTAACGAGCAAAATTAAATGAGGAAGCAATGTGCAAGGTTCTACTTTGCATCCTTTCTTTTATTTGTTAAGGAAATATTCAATAATTTGTCTTTAATTGTTAAATTGTTAAATAATTCCTTGGTTTTATTAGTTCGATTGTTGACACTTTAGTAGGAGATGCCTTATAACATTACAAATTTTTTAAATATCGCTGATGCTCATTAACCATTACGATTAATCAGTTATTCGTAAACTAATTAATTTAGAAAGGGAGCACAACCAATCTTTGTGAGAGCGAGCAGCGCCAATATAGCTTATGTTCGGCATAGTGTGCACTTACGCTCACTGTAGCAAACGGCGTCAATGATGGTTGATCGATGTAACGTGTGCGCGCGTTGCTATGTGGTCGCCCGCGTCGTGGTGTCGGTGTGTGGTGCTCTCTCGCTCCTTGCGGCTCCTCCTCATGTGAACTTGCGCCGAGGCGAATTATGGTTTCAGTTGCCGTTACATATTTTGTGTGCTTGAGAGTATATTTCTAATTTTATTTTCAGGTATGATTTTAGAGCCGTTGTCATATAGAATAATTTCAGTAAAAAAAATTATTCTTTTATACCAGTGGCGTCGTGAGACGCCCCGTTACGGTGTATACTTTTGCTTTGATCATCTTTGAAAAAAATTGCTCGACTTGAATGATGGGTAGTGTATCTGAAATACTTAGCATCGAGTCGCAACCACACCTCTTGATAATTATAAGGTTCAAAGCTACAAAATGCAGTAGTAGTAGTAGAAAAGAGTCGTATTGTTGTATTAGTTGCTGAACTTCTCGGAAACATTTATTCACGGAAAGATCGCGGATAGAATCGTATATTCTGCCGCGCAGAGTTTTGTTACCTTACTCAATAAAGAGAGGTATGCAATAGCTATGTCTTATAAGTGGGATACTAACGATTTAGAAAATAAAGTTTTGATATCAGATGAGATAATGATAGAATAGTTTTAACAGGGGCGGGGCCAGTGGAATTCTAGAAATAGCAGTTAATGTGGGATACGGTAAAAGGTTCAAATTGCTGGAATTCGGAAGAAAGCATAATCGAAAAACGTCTGGCTACATCTTCAGCAAATGCGGGAAACTTTTGCTTGTGGTCAGAGGTAATTCTAACTAATGACGTGGATGTAGGTAACCAAAAGCAGATTCAGGACATTAATAGGCTAGATGTGGGCCGAGTGGGAATGAAACAGATCGACAAAAATACAGAACAGTAGGGAATGTCTTACGATAAGCTTTGTCAACGAAATAGATGTAAGTAAATCGCGATTAAATAATTAGGGCACAGGCAACAGGTAAGTAAGTTTTGATCAACTTTTTTCTGTACACCGAAGTTACTTTCACCTGTATACATGATAGTAAGTTTACGTCCTTTCTCTGCATATTCCGCAAGGATTTCGATCTCTTCTTTATTTCTTAGACGCAACCAGTCACTCTGAATTGACTCCAGTATTTTTATCATCTGCGGTCAAGGCCATTTGTTATCCTCACTGCGCAAGTTTTTTGAAAGCTATTACGGTAACTTACATTTTTCTGGTGCACAATGCAGTTAGCACCCTTGATACAAGCCCCAAGTTGTACCGCCGATGGTGTTAGACACTCAATCATGAGATCTAAGTTTCCCCATATTTCAAGCAACTTAATAGTCTGTATTTATATGCATATTAATCAATATAATAGTATCAAATTTAAACACAATTTTTAACTGTTACCTGAACTATTATCGTTGTAACAACAAGAAATAGGCACGTTACTTGTAGAATAAGTAATTGCCATGACTTCAACTTTTGATAAGGCCACAGACCAATCATTGATAACAGAGTGACATTTACACTGTAAAAACGGCTACGAAGAATGTCCATGACTATACAGAAATAATATCAACTGTGAAAAGACCGAGAACGAGTGGACGATCAATGTGAAATAACGCCCATTAAATATTCAGTGTATCATTCATTCAGGGCCATATCGTAATTACGACATACAAGTGTCAAGATAATTGCTAGTCGACTAGGAAATATCGGTTTCATATACTATACGCTCGTCATTCGCATTCGTTTATAATTCAGTGGATCGCAGTGTATATAATGATATTTGTGAAATGTTCGTTTACATAATAGATAAATAGAAATAAAAATATTACGTGTAAAAAATAAAGACAAACACTGTCACATGTGTGGTAGTCGACTTGCCGCCGAAAAAAAAAAAAAAAACAGTCTCAATAATTTGAGCAGTAAGCTAAGCATAGGTACGAAAAGTCGTGATATCAATTGAAGATGTCTACACTATGTCAAATATTGTAAATTGATTCTTTTTTCATGATGATGAAAATTCTCAAATTGTTTGACGAAGTTATTTTTCGATTTTTGTACTTTCATTTTATTGATTACAATTATAAAAATTTGTTTACCTTTAATCGCAAAATTTTTTTATCAATGTAATAAAATGACTGTGCTATATATCAATATTAAAGTACATGTACTTGCCATACTGTAGATATTGTTAGTTAATTTACGACTTCTTGTACCTATGCACTGTAGCATGTGTAAGAAGAAACTCTCCTTGTTCAATTCTTTGTGCAAACTTGCAACAGAGTGTCTCTTTACCACGACATAGGGATTCATAGGGATAACACTGGCAAAATATTTTGAGATATTTTTCACTACCTATTGCAATGTGGTAGTTTTCTGTGCATCGCGTTACTGCTATTGTCGGAGTCGCAAGGGCCGTTCGCTACCGAATGATTCTCAGCGCACCCATTGATTAATCATTTAGGATAAGTTCATTTTAACAATGTCAAAATTCTACTATTCTGTTTTTCTCCAACGTATCTCGGTGTTAATTTTAATAATTAGATTCCACTAATCTTAGGGTTAGAGTTCAGAAGTAGAAGAGGCCCAAGATCGCGAGACAGAAGGGGCGTGCCCTCCCCCTCCCTCAAGTACCCTCCTCCTCCCGCCCTGTACGCAGGTGATTGGTCCCTATCCTTGTCCACCCCCCTCCCTGTACGCTTGTTATACGCACTTACCCCCCGCCCCCCCCCCCCCTTTCCTCTCGTTCCCACCCACGCTGTGGAACAAGATCGCAAGAGACACCACGTGGTAGTGGCGCCGCCGGTGAGTCGCTCCGTCGTGTTACCGACTGCGAGTCGAGGGTGGCGTCACTGATGAGTGTCGCCGAAACTCCAAGCGGTAATATGAGTATGATATCGCATAGCGGTCCTGAGACTGCGAGAAGCCCCCCCCCCCCCCACCCGCAACCGCGAACCCCCTCCCACCTTAACCCACCAGCGCGAGATGATCGGCGCGTCAGTATATTCGTTGTGCTCGCGCTTTTATTTCTTGCTTATCCTACGTTTTATGCTAAACGGGTTCTTTGAATAAATTACGACATATATATTTACAAAATTTATTCATTTTTATAATAGTTTTATTTAATTTTACTGATGATATTATAGTTATAATTTCTATACATAAACCTACGCAGCCTACAATGTACTTAAGAATAAACCCATGCAGCCCACAATGTACTAATGATATTACGGTTACAATTTCTATATATATTGTGACACGATATGTTGGTCCGAGATAATTCGGGAAAATTATCCCGGCAAATCGCTCGACAAATTCAGCACCCTGAGATGTCAAAATTTATACTAGGGAGCCAGGCCCTTCTGATACGACTGAAGGGCCAAGAGTATCACAAACTACAAGAAAATCACTAAATTATGCTCGGCTACTGGAGGTAGAACGCGTCGTAAGGGGCAAGAGGGGGGAGATTCGCGAATAACCGCGAATAAATTACCACAGTTCACGGTAGGATAACACTTTAATACAGCACGAAAAATCACATATAAGTATGATTTCTTGAAGGGAAATTTGTGCTCTGTGGCACCACTGACTCTACACAAATGCAAATTTTTACGAGGACGGGTCGAGCCGACACGCACACAAGTTCTGACAGGGGGAGACGGGAAGCGTCTCACCTCGCCGATAGTTTCCGACACGAATTGTTACAATAGGTGTGCACACAGTACCTCACCAATGAAGACAAAAAAAAACCACCTCGACTAATCCTTCCGATAAACAAAAATCTCGTCCTTCCTTCTGTTTGCTCATTCTCATTACAATCTTTCCCTGCCAGCTCAATTTCCCTCTATTATTGCGGTCTCGAAATCCTCTGCGAGCGCGAAGTAGCGTCGAGCGTCTCCAGTCAACAAGTGGCGATGTTCGGCGCGTGCCGGTCACGCGGCGCTGGGCGAGGACCGTCGCGGCGCGCGGTGCGGAGGGATACCCATCCCTTCGCGTTCGAGAGATGGTGATGGCTGTCTGTCTCTCAACTGTGATCATGACCCTCAAAATTTCTGCATCTTCAAAAAAAAACTTTAGCACGCTGTAGCGCCGTGACATTAGTTCTGAGAGGAAAATGTTTACCACCTTTTTGTTCCTCTTCAAATTCCCCGATGGAGGATATTTTTGAAAAAAAAAAAAAATTATTTGAAATTAATACGATTACTGCGAGTTGAAAACTTTGGCACGCTGCATCTTTTTCATTTTGACGCGGAGAGAAAAGTTTGTAGGAAACATTTTATTTCTTTTCTAATTTTGAGGTAGCGGTTATGTGTGGGTAGTTATTTGGACTTTTGTCTTTGACAGTGGTTCCTGATTAGAATATTGATCATAGGCAAAAATGCCAAAGGACTTTTTTGTAGTACTCACGATTATCTAGTGGCGGGTTCCGCCGGATTTTTTTTTTAAAGGCGAAAATTTTTTTTTTCTTGTCATTTCAAAATTTTGGATCGCGATATCTTGGCCAGATCACCTCCTAGAGAAAAAAATATATGTGCCGTTTCTGTTCCTATTTCGATTATCTAGTGGCGGGTTTCGCCGGATTTTGTTTTAAGGGCGAAAAAAAAAAATCTGGCCAAGATATCGCGATCCAAAATTTTGAAATGAAAAAAAAAAAAATTTCGCCCTTAAATAAAATCCGGCGGAACCCGCCACTAGATAATCGAAAAAGGAACAGAAACGGCACATATATTTTTTTCTCTAGGAGGTGATCTGGCCAAGATATCGCGATCCAAAATTTTGAAATGATGAAAAAAAAAAATTTCGCCCTTAAATAAAATCCGGCGGAACCCGCCACTAGATAATCGAAAAAGGAACAGAAACGGCACATCTATTTTTTTCTCTAGGAGGTGATCTGGCCAAGATATCTCGATCCAAAATTTTGAAATGACAAAAAAAATATTTCTTCGCCCTTAAAAAAAAATCCGGTGGAACCCGCCACTAGATAATCGCGAGTACTACAAAAAAGTCTTTTGGCATTTTTGCCTATGATCAATATTCTAGTCAGGAACCACTGTCAAAGACAAAAGTCCAAATAACTACCCACACATAACCGCCACCCGAAAAGTACGAATAACCGCCACCTCAAAATTAGAAAAGAAATAAAATGTTTCCTACAAACTTTTCTCTCCGAGTCAAAATGAAAAAGATGCAGCGTGCTAAAGTTTTCAACTCGCAGTAATCGTATTAATTTCAAATAATTTTTGTTTTTCAAAAATATCCGCCATCGGGGAATTTGAAGAGGAACAAAAAGGTGGTAAACATTTTCCTCTCAGAACTAATGTCACGGCGCTACAGCGTGCGAAAGTTTTTTTTTGAAGATGCAGAAATTTTGAGGGTCATACAGTGATCTCCGTGTCGTCGCGAGCCGCCTAGACTCCGGTGATTGGCTCATGTCGCTGTCGATACGAAGGCTCTCCCTCAGCGGTTGAGCCGTTCACGCCGATGTGTGGACCAATGTAAATCAAAATGTAAAGCAATATGCGAAGTTTACACTAGACAACGGCCTTAGTCTGTTCGATTCGGGCGGCTCTAGTGAGCGACTTGCTGGCTGGACACGGGTTGCTGCCTTTTTCTCGTATAGCCGAAGGAAGAGCTCCGACGACACCCCTGTGACGCGAAATGCCGCGTTACAATATACACTATACTATACTATACTATATATATACTAGGGGTCGTGCGCTCCGGTCTCCCCCCCCCCCCCCCCCCCCCCCCCGACGCTCTCCGCCCGGCTCGATTCTTGTACACGGCGGCAGCGGCGACAGTGAAATCATTTTGTAATATAGAGAGATATATATACTACGGATTATTGGGGTTCGCGCTCTCCCGTCGGCGTCATGGCAACCGTTGCTAGGGCGGCCGATTATATAATTGCAGGAGTATCATTTAATTGATATGCTATCATCATCATCATCAGACTAATCCATTTACGAGGTACTTTATTAACACATCTACATCTCTGTTTTACATCATATAAGACCCAAATGTTAATGGTTTTCTCATATTGCAGATATACAGACGGGCACAGGCCAGCCACGGAACAACCTGAGAAGTGAGCTGTTTGAGGATGTACAACCGCCAGGCGACAGAGTCAGCATTATTCAAAATACACAACGCTACTTCAAACCCTTCAAGTTGCGCGGCCGTGAGACAACTATACTTATCAGGCCCCCTCCTTCAGAACACAACGTCATGGCATATCAGAAAAATGCTTTCCGTGATCTGCTAACACATATCACCTACGAGGGTAGTGATTATGCGGTTACCTCATTCAGGGCTAGCGGTTTAGCACACGGCCCTGTATGGTTTTTATTTCGACCTGTTCGCGACTATGCTTTTGAAGATATATAGCACTTAATAAATAGCCTTGTACAAAGTTCCGCGTCTTTTAACATCGACGACTGTTGCAATATAAAGGCGTGCTTTGTTAAGGGTGTTGAGGGTCAAGGTAGAAAAGGTTTAAGGCACGAGAGTGTAAGAAAAAAAATCCATTTCAACAATTCGAAATCCGGATAATCTATGTCTACCGCGGTCACTAGTAACAGCTCGTTCATACACTGAACGGGGCGAAATACGTACAGGGATTCTAAACTCCAATTGGCGGCGTATTAGACGACTTAATAATTCATTTCAGACAGAGGCAGCACTAGAATTATCAAGGAAAGCTGATGTTAACGTACTCCGAAACGGCAGCAGCGTGCGAGAGATATCTCTCTATCAAGATTATTTGATGAAAGAAGGAATTGCTATTGTCCTTTTTGAGTTTCGGACTTTGGGACGATGTGAAAGGCCCTTGTTTGATGGCAGAAAGAGTGTTTTGAACACTGTAGGAGTGGTTCACCACACGTTGAACATCTTGTATTTCGACCGTTCACATCATTTCCAACCAATTCTTAATCTCAGGGGAGCTGTTGGTAATTTAAATTTTTGCTCAGTCTGCAATGTACGCTATCGCCGAGAAAATCATCGCTGCTTGGAAAAGAGGTGCCCGCGGTGTTTACGAGCACCTGCCTATGATGTACATGGTGTCGATCGAATCAAATGCAACAACTGTAATCGTGATTTCTACGGTGAGGAATGTTTGCGAAATAATATACATGTCGAAGTCCGGCAGGCGCGTAGAGTAAATACTGTTTGTGAATCTCTCAAACTTTGCCGAAATTGTATTCGCTCTATAAAACCGTGGAATAAAGAGAAACACGCATGCGGCGCCGGTTTCTGTAAGACATACATATCCAATCAACCGTATAATCATGAGTGCTACTTGCGCCCTGATTTTCCGGCCGTATCGAAAGGAAGGATATTTTTTTTTTTAATTTCGAAACGCAGCAGTGTACAATAGTGGACGGTGATCCTGATGCGTTCGTACACAATTTCTGTAACACAGATGTCAATTTTTATTCAATTCTTTTTGGGCCTCCCAATTTGACTTGCAGAGATAGCAATTGCGGGTGGAAGCGAGATGCTGCAATTGCTCGAGACAACAGGCCCTGCGAGGGTCTGGAACGGACGCCTCTAGCCGCGAGTGAGATAGTCTTATGGAAAAGACAGGTTGAAGAAGTTGAGACAGACCTATACAGGACGTCGACGACTCGTGAGATTAATGGTGCCCCGAGTCGGAGGGGAAGGCTACCCCTTCCACTCGGCACGTGGTTGGGAGTGGAAGCGATATGCCTCCAATCGCTGGCATGGTGAGTGCGAGCGAGAAGCTCTTATGGGTCTTCTTGCTCGGACGACTTATACCGAGCGGTCCTAAGGCGAGAGACTTCGGCTGGTGGGGAAGGCTACTACCTCTCTTCTCCCACTACCTCTACCTCACGCCGTATGCCTACCTCGCCACCCTTCCCCCTAATTCCCCCGAGGGACACCATCTATGCCCCTCAGTGTACCATACCCTCATTCATAATATCATTCATGCAAATCGCTCGCGCGAATTTAAACTACCACAAAACCTAATGGTGGATGGCTATTACGAAGCTTCTACCGTTGCAGATGTGCTGCAGTTTCATGATTGGCATTGGCATGGTTGTTTGCATTGTTTTACCACAAATAGGGATTGTCTGTAGGGTGATGGTATTTCACTGAACGATCGTCTAGAGAGAACAAACGCTATAGCACAAAGGACGAGTGCTTACGCGTTGACAGAAATTTGGGAGTGTGAGTACGATCCAATGTTAGAAGCGAACAGTCAAATGAGGGATGTCCTAGGTAATCATCCTCTAGTTATGGAGGCTCCTCTTAACCCACGCGATGCTTTCTTTGGTGGACGTACCGAAAGTATGGTTACACTCCACGACGTAGAGGCCGGGGAGCAAATACAATATGTTGGCGTGTGCTCCCTGTACCCGTATGTCTGCAAGTATGGTAAGTGAAATGGCCCTTTAGGCCATCTCAAGGTATATGTGGGTGACGAATGTATGATGTTGACTGGGCCCAATAGTACTGATCTGTCACGCGTTGAGGGTCTCGTAAAATATACTGTGCTAGCGCCACGCAATCTATACCACCCTATGTTACCCGTGCGAATTCATCAGAGATTGTTATTTGGGCTGTGTCGTAGTTGCTGTGTTCTTGTGAATCAAGATATATGCTCTCATGAAGATGCTGAAGATCGTATGATTAACGGTACGTGGGTATCCGACGAGATCCGAAAAGCTATTGAGTGTGGTTACGAAGTAACGAGGGTGTCCGAAATTTGACTGTGAAAAGTAGAGCAGTATAATCGCGACACTCAAAAGAAGAGTTCATTTGCCGAATATATAAATACATTTGTCAAAATCAAAGAAGAAGCCAGTGGATGGCCTGAAAATAGTTTGAATGATAATCAGGCTCAAGAACGTTACATTGCATCTTTTGAGAGTGCTGAAGGTGTTAAACTCAATCATGATAGTATAACACAAATCGCCGGCTTACGGTCTGTAGCTAAATTGGGCCTTTATCAATTTTGGGGTAAGTTTGGGGAGAAGGAAAATTGACCTCAGAGTACACCAGTGTCGACACGTGAAAAACGCATGAAAATTTTAAGTAACCTTAAACATGAGATTACAGGCATGTTTCCGGTAGACAACATTATGTGAATTACACTAAAACCGAGGAGGCTACGATGCCGTCTAGTATAGCGAACGTTGTAATAGCCGCGTATATAACAGCTTAGGCTTGTTTAAAAGTTACAGCTACCTTGAGCACCTGGGCCGCAGGGCCTTGTACTATGATACAGACTCTGTTATGCATACGACGAGAAAGGATTCTGTAGAGTATAAGCCATCGACGGGTCAACTCTTAGGCGACTTAACGAATGGCTCGTATGGTGAGGGTAGTTACATAAAATGTTTTGTTTCGGGAGAACCAAAGTTTTGCGCTTTCATGGTGCGTGCTCCGAACGGTGAGGAGCATGGAATTTGTAAAGATAAAGGAATAACCCTCAATTTAGCAAACAGCTCTTTAATAAATTATAAGTCAGTACGTTCCTTTATAGTCGGTGAGAGAGAACCCTATCGTATTGCTGCTATTATATCGATATGATTCAATCCGACGTACACCTTGTCCTCAGCTTGTCACGCGCCCGGAAAGAAAGTCATGTATGCCTGCGAGCGTGAAGCAAAGCCGCGATGGTAATTACGGCTCGCTGCCATACGGTTATAGAAATTAGATTATTAGTACGTGTGATATGGATTGTAAGATAAAATGTATGTGATGTATACGCTGTGACATATTTTACGTGAGCACATTCGATAACGGTATTTGATAGGGGAACTGCAACACGATACTGTCGCCTTCGACCGTCCACCCTCGTTCTCACATCTGCAAACCCAGGAGGCGCCAGCTAATTTTTGTTTCACCGGTATGAACGAACCGGTATGCCCTAGAAATTGAGTTGAGCAGGCTCGATTCCCATGAAGATCGAAAATTCGAGGCAAAACTGAAGATCAAGAACAAAACCAAAAAAAAAACGGTAGCTTAGTTAATTTTTTAAGTCGCATATAATTAACAAACGCATCTGGATGCGCTCGTGGGAGCGAACGGTTGCGGAAATGCACGGCCGCTCAGGCTGCTAGGTTATGGTAGAGAGGGTCGAGGTTTCAAAAATGTTCGGAAGCAATTGCAATAAATTTTGATATTGAATTAATGCGCGAGAGCCAGCATAACGCGTCGAAATCGTGAACGGTAGCGGCGAGTTGCAGAGCAACGCACGCGTATTCTCGACTCATTGATAGCTCCACAAATATTCAGCAGTTCGGGATCTTTAATCGAAATAATCGATTAAGGGGAGGTTCCTCTATAATTGACCGACAAATTACACTAAGTTACGGAATTAATTGTTGATGAACAACAAGACGTAATAAGCTGGTATTTGAAAAATCTTTATTTATGTTTCAATTGTAATAAAAAAAAATTTTTCCAAATGGCGTCCAAGATGGCGGCCGATACATAAAGTGCTCTCCGGTTCCACGCAAAACTGCGTGCATTCCTCACTCGTCGATTTTCAATCTAGGATCATAAAACAAGTTTCATTTTAAAACCTAATGAATAAAGAATAGAATGAACCTAAGCAATCTGAAAAATATTGAAAAATGACAAAATGGCCGACATGTGAACTTGAAAGTTCGTTTTTTGGATGTTTTTGTTCACTCACATGTCCGCCATTTTGTCATTTTTCAATATTTTTCAGATTGCTTAGGTTCATTCTATTCTTTATTCATTAGGTTTTAAAATGAAACTTGTTTTATGATCCTAGATTGAAAATTGACGAGTGAGGAATGCACGCAGTTTTGCATGGAACCGGAGGGCACTTCATTTATCAGCCGCCATCTTGGACGCCATTTCGTATAAATTGAAAAAAAAAAAGCATTTTTTTAATTACAATTGAAGCATAAATAAAGATTTAACAAATACCTTATTACGTCTTGTCGTTCATCCACAATTGATTCCTGAACTTAGTGTAGTTTTCGGTCACTTATAGAGGAACCTCCCCTTAAGTAATTTATTAAGCGGAAACGACTCAGCAGTATTATTCGTGATAAATCGAGGAGCGTGAACTATATTCCAACATAGAATATCGAAAACATGATGCACTGAACGGGACTGAATAATTTTCAAAACCACTGATTTTATTTTTTGAATAAAATTCACAGCAAACGAGAACTTGTAGCGTACGCTAAACACTGCGTACACCAAGCGCGCGAGCCAAACAATAGACGCGGCGAGATCAATATTATTACTATTCAATATTACAATATCTCCCAAAATCCCCTACCAGAGAACTACTGCCCGTTCGCTCGAATTGTTTTGTTATTGTATCGAGAGCGCAAATCATGCCGGTAACAATCTTCGAAATCTACACAATCGCCTCCATTAGTGCTTCACACGGAAACGGGCCTATACTTCACATCCATAATGCATCAGAATGCTCTATGCTATGCCAAAACTTAACAACAAAACTCCACTCGTTCTCCAGCGTGATGCACTTTCACCATAGGGCGCCGCATTTGCACCGGTCTACAACTAATTGCAAGTACTCGTATCGGCATGCTCGCGACAGATTGGAGTGCACCGATCTCCTTTAATTTTCCAAAACAAGAAAAATCTCAAACATAAAAATCCTTAACCAAAACAAAACGGTAAATTCGGGGAGAAGCATCTCGAAAACGCTTAAACACAGTAATAACCGGTAACAAAAACCCTTGTGATCGTGATTTCCAAAAAAATCGCGTCATAACAATGCGGTGTTCCTTTATTAAATCCCAAAATAGACACGCGCTGGAAATATCTCTTGATCTCTATCATATGTGGTCTTACGGGCTGTGGTAAAATATATTTTGTTAACACTTTATCGACCGGTAGCCTATTTATCGGCTTTTCGATTCCTAACGCTCATCGACCGGTAGCCTATTTATCGGCTTTTCGACTGCCAGGAGTAAATTCGGGCGCGACTAAGCCGGTACTTACTGAGTGGCAGCCTCAACCACGACCGGTCGATAAAGTGTTAAGAAGTTTCTAAAGTTTATCACTTCCATGAATAGTGAACCGTTTGAAAGAATTATTTTTTGTTATTCGGAGTGGCAGTCGGCATATACGGGGTACGGTTCTTCCACCGAATTTCATGAGGGTTTGCCGCAAAACTCCGATTTTGCAAATGATCCTCGTGCTAAGCTTATAATTATTGATGATTTAATGAGAGAAGCCTCAAATAATAGTGTTAGCGATCTTTTCACCAAAGGTAATAATCACAAAAACTTCAGTGTCATTTTCATAACACAAAACTTATTTCATCAAGGACCCGGTCAACGTGATATTTCATTAAATGCCAATTATATACCTGTGTTTGTAAACTCTCGAAACCGAGTACAGACACAACATCTTGCGCGTCAAGTTGATTCGGAAAAACCGCGGTTTCTACAGTAAGCCTATCAGGATGCTACATCCAAGCCTCACGGTTACTTATTATTGGATTTTAAATAATGAAACCCAACAATTGTGGATTTCGCACTTGTATTTTAGCCGATGACACGCACCACTTCGTGTAGGTGTTCCGGAAAAAATAATAAAAGTATTACCCGCACTGAATAATTATCAGTTCCGTGTTTGTAATGGAGCGCAACGGATCGCCGCTCGGCAAGAAGCATATCGCCATATTGCATGCTCTTCAGTACCTCAACAAGGAGCAACGAGCAGCTATTTCATGGAAAGCCGATGTACGTATGATAAGATGCATTTGTGAATGTGCGTTGAATGTTCTTCGTGATAAATTGCCTCTAAAAGCCGAACAGCGAAGAAAGCTATGTTATCACGCACCTGTTCTTCGTGGATTGCCTGCGAAAAAAGACTGTCGGAAAAGCAAGAGACGGTTTGTTGTTTAAAACGGTGGTTTCTTGCCTCTCTTACTTGTACCAATATTGGATACGGTGATATCAAGCCTCATCGGCGGCCAGAGGTAATGAAGCATACAAAGACAATGGTTCTCGTCCTTGAGAAGAAACTATTACAATATAGTGCTCAAAGTCAATGGCGTCCTGTTACATCCCTACGAATATGCAACCCTCCGTACATGGCTGCATGATTCCGAAAAGAGACCCTGCAGTCGATAAAAGGGAAAGTAAATATATTTACGGAGGAAAGGTAGTTGCTGCTAGCTGCAAAAGAGGGGAATAAGGCCCTCCGCTAGTTCGCTGTCAAGGGAATACCCCACGTGTTGAGAGGGAAGTGGAAGACGGCGACTTTTAGCTAATAGAGGCGTGAAACTGGCCCTCTTCAAACCCCCAAAATTTTACTGATTAGGTTTGAAAAAAGAAATCTATCGAACGGTGGGAGACAGGAGTTTTTTCGACCAATTTGAGTTTAAAGAAAGGGCCCTCTCCTAACCCTGCGTAACACTAGAAGCCAACTGCAATAGTATTTAAGGGCGCATTTTTCCTAATTTTAGTCAGTCTCAATTTGTAAAACCATCTCACATCGTCATCCAGAATAAAATAAGTCAGTGAACAAACCAGTGGTAAGCTTCTTCGAAAGATTTCAAATCTTCATACTTAGAGTCTTGCGCGGACCACCGCGAATTTTCTAAGTCCCACACACTATACAACACATAGGGGCTGCGCGAATCACCGCGAGCTCTCTTTAACACCTAAGACTGAGTGCTGCGCGGACCGACGCGAGCTCTCGCCAAGTCTGCTTTCTTAACACACATACACACTCAAATTTGACGACCCTTTTTCCTAGCAATTTTTAAATGGGAAAATTTCGCTCGGGTGGAAGGAAAAATTACCTTCGTAAACTCTATGCTGAGTTAAACGGTGTGACGAGGCGCTAGTGCGCGCTCGCAGCAACGAGCTAGGCCCCGAGTGCTCGTGCACCGAGAGCCCGAGCCGCGCGGCAACAGAATCGCTCCTCGGCGTCAAACTCCCAATATGAACGTTTGACTGCCGTGAGTATTGTTCCACAGGATTCGAGGAATTAGAGCGACAGCCCGGGAAGACGCGCGAGGATGGACGGAGAGAAGGAAGGCGGAAGAACGCGACGATCGACGAAGTCGATCGATGTCAGGCCGTGACCCCCACCCCGGACGTCCGAGGCCCGCGTAACCCGGCCGAGCGTGCGAGACCCAATGACTCTAATTCCGGACCCCGTATCGAATAGTCAGATTTGTAAGATTGTCTTGAAGGACTCTAATTCCGGACCCCGTATCGAATAGTCAGATTTGTAAGATTGTCTTGAAGGACTCTAATTCCGGACCCCGTATCGAATAGTCAGATTTGTAAGATTGTCTTGAAGGACTCTAATTCCGGACCCCGTACCGAATAGTCAGATTGAGTTATATCTTGAAAGAATAGAGAATTGTATTGAGAGTTGAGATCAGTAGCTGGTTAGAGTTCGACCTAAAGCCGAGTATTTCTGTCGGAACAATTAGACATCGAACAACTCGCCGCGCGCGAACCGTTTACCTCGAGAGTCTCGTGATAATTAATTACGATAGACCCGTGCGTGCGTGTATCCGCCGTGAAGGAAGAATTCACCAGCCAAAGAAAGGGAGACAGGAATAGGAGGCAGTATCGAGAGACCGAGACTACCTGCACGCAGAAAAAGGTAGGCGCACGTGGTGCACCAATACTTAATAATTCCGTGTAGCGTAGTGTCTTCCTCCGTCGCGACCGGCTTCTCCGGCTGCATCCGTAATAATTGAGAGCGATTCGGGTTAGGACCGCGATAATTGTCGGACTCGAGTCGTGATTGTAAAGTTATTGTATTTGCGTGGAAACCGTTAATTCACGGTAATAAATTATTGTTATCATTTTTGAACTTAGAAAAGAGTATAGTTTCGAATATTTATTCTCGCGACAAGCCCCCGAACTGCACCCCTTCCAGCTAGCCGGACCCGAAATAGTATTGACCGTGGAAATAGCGAATGACCCTGGCTGTCGGGTCCAAAAAGTAGATAGCCTGGCGCCCAGCACACGACAGAAGAACAGGTAAGCGGGAAGAATTGTGGAAGCAAATAAATTAATAACAATTTGGGGCGTCGTTATATTTGGTCGTGGCTCCCCGTGTGAGTGGCCGAAATTACTTGCGCGAGGGGCTCGTCACAATTTTTGGCGCCCAACGTGGGGCAGTGGCTAAAATTTCGGACCTTGGCGGGCGAAATTAATATTCGAAAACGCGAAAGTATAGTGAAAGTTCCTTTGTCTCGAGATACCGAGAAATAATATTCGTGCGTGAAGAATCTCGACGAGTTGACCTAGAGCCACTTGAGTGCCCGCGCGTCAACAAGTGTTGGAAAAAGTGTAAACACCGCGCGTCGACACTCAGAGAGCCCGTTCGAAGTGCGTGAACGAGAAACCGTACAGAAAAAAATATTTCGTGGAGAATATTTCTCGGTTTTCGTCGGGTGAAGACGAGATTGAACGCGACTGTTCTCGAGAAGTAAGTGCGCGAGCCTAGATCGACCGCGTGTAAACAAACGGGCAGTGAAGGACGTAAACATCACGCGATAACGATCGGCCGAGCCAACTCGAGTTCGGAGAATAACAAGAGGTGTCGAGACAAATATTTTCGGGAGAAAATTTGAAGTTGTGTACCGTAAAATTATTAGAGACAATGGCAGAAGGACTTCAAAATAAATCGACACCGAACCCTAGTGAATCCGAGAGTGAGGATAGGATCAGTGTTGGCGTGCGCGAACGTAGCCAAAGAGTGTTAGATCGAGCGCCGTGGATCGACACACTCCCCAGACGTCACATGAGGCGGTTGTTGAAACAATCCCACGTGAGTGCCGAGGGAGATGATGACACCATCCGCGATCGACTCCGAAGATTGGAACTTCGTGAGAGTGGAATACAGGGTGTAGAGTGGAGTAAAGAGGACGAGACGCATGAAATGGACGAACCCACCACCTGCGAACTAGCGACAGTGGATGATATGGACGAAACGGAGGTGCGGGAAATGCTCCGCGCAATAATGAACCGATCGGGAGTGACAGCTGTCGCGAGGAACCGCGTGAGTCAGTCCGTAGGTACCGCGCGGCGGGACGCGGGCGGCCCGCGGCCGGAGAGTCCAGCCGAACCACCACGAGGCGCGCTCCTGAGGAAGCGCGTGGGGATAAACGACGACCGGCCGAGCGGCAGAGTGACACCTCCCACTTCGCGGCATAGGAGAGTGATACCGGCTGACTGGGATGGCACGGATGACATGAGCGATGAGAATTTCAAATGTAGCAGCGCCAATGTGACCCTGCGCCGTGGCGAGACCTCGCGAAGAGTCCGAAAGGACGTGCCAGAGGATACGCAGATCGGTGCAGAGGTTCACACGAGACTAGGTCATCCGAAGTGCCGAGACGCTGGGACTCAAACGGACAGCGAACCCGAAATCAGGCCGAGGAACCAACGCAAGAGAACGGAACCATGGGAGTCGACAAGACGCTCGAGCAACCGCCGCCGCAGAGCGAGAAGAAATCGTCGAACGCACGAGCAGTCCGAAGACTCCATGAGTGCAACAACAATGACCGACGACAGCGCGACGTCATCGTACTCATCCTCCGGTAGTGAGACGGAGACAGACGAGAGCACGTGGCGAGTGGTGGAGCCCCGTAACGCGCGTCGTAGGAGACAGCGCTCGGAGCGGCCGATGATGCAATCGGCTCATCGACACCCCAGACGCCGCCGCGAACGTGACATCGGCGACATCGCAAGAAAATGGAGAGTAACCTTCACGGGGGAGGATGAATTTGGATGCGAGGAATTTTTAGAGCAAATCCGAGAAAAAATTGCCGCCTCCGACATCCAATACGACGATCGACTGCAGGTGCTCCCTGAGGTATTGAAAGGTCGAGCTATTCAATGGTACCGCGCAAACAAAAAATACTGGCAGTCGTGGAGGAACTTTGTCCGCGATTTTCGGGCATGGTTCAGCACAGACCGTGATCAACAGTGCCTGAAAGAAGACATCAGGAAAAGGACGCAGGGAGCCGAAGAGTCTGCGACAGATTATTTGATCTGCGTGCAAGGACTATACAATCGGCTGAGACGACACAAGAGCGTACGGCATCAATTGGATCAAGCCTACGCCGGCCTCCGTCCTGAGTACTGGGACAGGATTGACAGAAGAGATTTCCGCTCGTACGCTGAACTAGTGCAGCAGACCTCGCGGGTGGAGCAGCGATGGGCGAGAGCACTGGCTCGACGTCCTCCTCCAAGCCGCAACGAGTCCCATGCCAAGGAGTTCGCATGGGTTGGAAAATCGGCAGCGCCGAAAAAGATTGATTATCCACCGAGACCGGCGACGCGCGCCCCGTATAGAGCGCCTGCGCCGAGAGTCAACGCCGTGGAGAGCGAGTCAGCTGACGCAAGAGAGCCAGCAGCGCCGAAGCGCCGTCGACGAGCGAAGCGTAAGAGCGGGGGTAGCGAGGCAGCCGAAGTCGAGGCAGCCGCCCCACCACTCACGTACGCTCGAGCCGCCGCGCAGCAGCCACCGCGAGCCGCCGCGCCGCAGTCAGCGCGAAGAGCCGAGCTGCAGCAGCAACCAGCAAGACCGCCGCCGAGTGGGGGAGCCCCCAACAACGGACGCGAGCAAGCGGGCCGTGTGGAAAGGGCCGGAGAGAACCGACCGAGTTCCCCTCGAGGCCCACAGAGCCTCTATAGAAGACCCCCACCGTTCTGCATGAACTGCGGTGAAGCGGGCCACTTCGGGCGAGATTGCGAAAATCCCCGAGTGCTCCTGTGCACAGCGTGCGGCCGCCGAGATGTCAATCGTACGACATGCGGCTGTGCGTTGTCAAAAAACGCCAATCGGAACTGGCAGCCGCGGGACAGCCAGCGCACCGAGTAAATCGAGACCCGCCAGACAGCAGAGAAAATACCAGTGAAGTCCGGTCCCAAACCGACCCACTCCCTAATTCCTTCCAGGGTGCGGTTCACGTAGAAACCTCGAGCGTGAATAAAAGCTTAAATGTAAGAGCAGATATTTCGAGCGTTCCGTGTACTTTTCTTTCAGCACAGGTAGAGGAAGTCGAAACAGGTGAGTCCCCCTACAGGTCGACTGGCATTTGGACGCTGGATCAGCTCAGTTCCGATGAAACTGAGACTGAAGAAGCAAATAAAAATGAAATTGGTAAAATAAATCACGCGATCGACGACGCGTTAGAGACCGGTAGGGAGGTTGCCGCGACTCACGCGAACGACGAACGCGGCGCGATAGAAAACAATAGAAATTCGATAGAGCATCGCACGAGCAAGATCGGTCCCGAGACGAGTCTGCCCGAGCGCGCGGAGATCCTCGAGTCGTTTCCCCCACCACCACTAGAGTGGCAGCGCGAGAGGGGACGCGTTCGGATTTTCGTAGAGTTGCTTATCGGGGATAGAGTACTCGAAGCACTGATCGACACCGGTGCGACGATTTCGGTTTTCGGTCGCGTGGGGGGAGAAATCGTGAGGGATTTAGCTTTGCCTCACCGAAATTATCCCGCGAGTAGAAATGACTTCGTAACTATGGCTAACGGTACGCCGGAACGAGTTCTCGGGGAAGCATTATTCCCGATCGAGCTGGACGGTGTACAAAAATGGTTTCCGTCAATAATTGTCCGCCAATTAAAATCGAATTGTTTATTGGGGATGGATTTTATTGAGCGATTTGGGGTTAACGTGTACGGTAAGCGAGGCACGTGGTCGTTGGAAGAGGTAGGGATAGAACATCCGATCGTGCGCTCGAGCGATGAACTCGCGACACTTGGCGTTTGTTTTGGCCTACAGGGACCCGTAGCCAGCGAGACGGCACGCTTAGAAGAATTGAAAACGCGAATATTCCCGACTATGCCACAAGATTTCAATATTGCGGTGACTCTCACGCAGCATAGGATCGACGCGCCGAACGATAAAGCGGTGAAACAGCGGATGTACCGGCGCTCTCCAATAGTCGTTGAAAAATTGCATGCGGAAGTAGATCGAATGCTCGCCGCCAATATTATCGAAAATTCGCAGAGTGACTGGGCAAGTCCTCCAGTGATGGTGGCGAAACCAAACAATAAATGGAGGTTTTGTGTAGATTACCGGGAATTAAATAAAGTCACTCGGAAAGACGCGTATCCTCTCCCGCGCATGGATACCATATTAAGTAAATTGCAAGAGGCCGTGTACATAACGACATTGGACATGAGCGCTGCGTACCACCAAATTTTAATGGAAGAGAACAGCCGCCATTTCACTGCCTTTATCGTCGAAGGAAAGGGATTGTTCCAATTTCGAAGGATGCCCTACGGTTTATGCAACGCGCCCGCGACGTTCCAGAGGTTAATGGATCGACTCATCGGCCCCGAACTTGAGCCGCACGCGTTCGCGTATCTCGACGATATTATTATCGTTAATCGTACGTTCGAAGACCATCTTGAGTGGATTGAGAAAATCCTCGGGATTATTCGTGAGGCCGGACTGATATTGAATTTCGGAAAAAGCGAGTTTTGCCGAAGCGAGGTACGGTATCTCGGGTTTTTAGTTAACCGAGACGGATTACGGCCGGATCCCGAGAAAATCAGACCGATAGTCGAGTATCCGCGACCGCGAAACGCCACCGAGATGCGGCGATTTAACGGCATGGTCAATTGGTACCATCGCCACTTGAAAAATATTTCGCGCGTAGCAGGTCCACTTAACCGTCTGACCGGCAAGACCGTACCGTGGCTATGGACAGAGATAGAAGAAGCCGCGTTTCGCGCCGTAAAGAATGAAATAGTAAACGCCGCGATTCTCACTTTCCCCAATTTTAATATTCCCTTTATTGTGTACACCGACGCGAGCGACAAAGGTATCGGCGCCGTGTTAACGCAGCAGGGAGAGGAGGGGGAAAAGTTGATAGAATGCGCGAGCCGCGCGATGACGGGACCCGAGACTCGATACACCGTGACTGAGAAAGAATGCCTCGCCGTGTTATGGTCAGTCCGCAAATTTCGTCCGTATTTAGAGGGTTACGAATTTACGGTAGTAACAGATCATAGTAGCCTACGATGGCTACATAATTTAGTCGACCCGATAGGACGATTGGCGAGATGGGCGTTTGAACTCTCCGGGTATCGAATGAAAATGGAATATCGTAAGGGTACGGAAAACGAAGCCGCCGACGCGTTATCTAGGATGTTCGAAAGTGTAGAACCGGACTGGGACGCGAAGGTCGATTCCTTGGGAGACGCGTTCGAGATCGACTGGTACCAAGAAAGGTTCGAAGCCGTCCGTCGCCATCCGCGCAGTTTCCCAGAATGGCTGATCGACGGGAAAGCGATGTATTTTTACCGGCCCGACGCGATTAAAGAAGCAATCGGTAATGATCTTGACGCGTGGAAACTCGTAGTACCGTCGGAGGAATGCGAAAATATGCTGATGCAGGCGCACGATAGCGAGCAAGCAGGACATCCCGGAGTAGAGCGAACGTACCGACGTCTCGCGACCAATTATTACTGGCCAGGGATGTATCGCGATGTTAAACGCTACGTAGGAAAGTGCGTCACGTGTGCACTGCATAAAGCTGATCAGGCACGACCGATGGGAATCATGGGACCGCGAGTAGTCGCACAACCTTGGGATATCGTAGCGTCGGACGTTATGGGCCCGTATCCGAGATCGAAACTTGGCAATAAGTATCTAATCGTGTTCGAGGATTTATTCACGCGATGGATCGAATGTGTACCGGCGCCGGCCGCCACCGGAAAAACCATTGTCGAAGCATTCCGCGCGCGCGTATTATGCCGATGGGGCACCCCGCGGGTGTTATTAACAGACAATGGGACTGAGTACGTGAATCAGACGGTCAAGCGACTGACGGACGAGTACGGAATCGAACGAAGGACGACCCCGCCGTACCACGCGCAGGCGAACCCCGTGGAACGCGTCAACCGAAATTTAAAAACCATGATATCGAGCTATGTTTCCGACGATCATGGCGAATGGGATTTGCATGTCGCGGAATTTCAGTTTGCGTACAACACCGCGGTTCACTCATCGCTCGGAGTGAGCCCGGCATTTTTGAATTTGGGACGGGAACCAAAAGCCGCGAAGCACTGGAAAAAGATGATAGTCGAGGAAATCGCGCCGAACGCGCCCGACAAGGAAAAGTGGATCGCGCGAATGAGCAGACTCGTCGAGATGCGCGATCTCGTGACAAATAAAATTCGCGAAGCATCCTTGAAGCAGGCCGCGTATTATAATCGACGCAGGCGAGAGGTGCCGTTGCACGTCGGAGACCGAGTATACCGGAAATACCGCGTGTTGTCAAAAGCCGCGAATAATATGACCTCTAAGTTCGCGAAGAAATACGCTGGACCGTTCGAAGTCGTGAGAGTCGTGTCACCAAGCGTGGTTGAACTGACTAACCCCGACGGTCGACCTGCAGGGAGATGGCACGTGAAAGACTTGAAATTATTGAGTAATTCACAGGTCGCGGAACGCTCGACTGCTCAAGCCGGAAAGTCATAGGATAAAGAATGGAACTTGGTATTGTAGCGAATTTATGCGAAATATTAGATAAAAGGATCGAGTTATGCACAGTAAGATTTTTGTTGATTTTGTACCGCAAGGAGCGAGGATTTATTTTTTTGTACGTCGCGCCGATGGGCGAACATAATTTTTATTTTCATTTTTATATTAGTTTTATTTTCTGTTGTGCTAAGAAGTAGCGCGGAAAGACACCGTTGCGAGTTACCCCGAAACCGGGAGGATTAGTTTTAAGATTTTGATGAATAAAATTTTTTTTGTATGGGAAATATTTGGTGTTGGTATTTGACTTTGGAACAATGACATTGCGGTGGTGGAAAACCGAGAGATGACGGAGGAGTGATTCTGCAGCATAGCACGTTGCGGTGGTGTATCGGCGTGAGCCTACCTAGCGTCAGAGCGGTAGTCTGGCCTAGTGGGGGGATGTGACGAGGCGCTAGTGCGCGCTCGCAGCAACGAGCTAGGCCCCGAGTGCTCGTGCACCGAGAGCCCGAGCCGCGCGGCAACAGAATCGCTCCTCGGCGTCAAACTCCCAATATGAACGTTTGACTGCCGTGAGTATTGTTCCACAGGATTCGAGGAATTAGAGCGACAGCCCGGGAAGACGCGCGAGGATGGACGGAGAGAAGGAAGGCGGAAGAACGCGACGATCGACGAAGTCGATCGATGTCAGGCCGTGACCCCCACCCCGGACGTCCGAGGCCCGCGTAACCCGGCCGAGCGTGCGAGACCCAATGACTCTAATTCCGGACCCCGTATCGAATAGTCAGATTTGTAAGATTGTCTTGAAGGACTCTAATTCCGGACCCCGTATCGAATAGTCAGATTTGTAAGATTGTCTTGAAGGACTCTAATTCCGGACCCCGTATCGAATAGTCAGATTTGTAAGATTGTCTTGAAGGACTCTAATTCCGGACCCCGTACCGAATAGTCAGATTGAGTTATATCTTGAAAGAATAGAGAATTGTATTGAGAGTTGAGATCAGTAGCTGGTTAGAGTTCGACCTAAAGCCGAGTATTTCTGTCGGAACAATTAGACATCGAACAACTCGCCGCGCGCGAACCGTTTACCTCGAGAGTCTCGTGATAATTAATTACGATAGACCCGTGCGTGCGTGTATCCGCCGTGAAGGAAGAATTCACCAGCCAAAGAAAGGGAGACAGGAATAGGAGGCAGTATCGAGAGACCGAGACTACCTGCACGCAGAAAAAGGTAGGCGCACGTGGTGCACCAATACTTAATAATTCCGTGTAGCGTAGTGTCTTCCTCCGTCGCGACCGGCTTCTCCGGCTGCATCCGTAATAATTGAGAGCGATTCGGGTTAGGACCGCGATAATTGTCGGACTCGAGTCGTGATTGTAAAGTTATTGTATTTGCGTGGAAACCGTTAATTCACGGTAATAAATTATTGTTATCATTTTTGAACTTAGAAAAGAGTATAGTTTCGAATATTTATTCTCGCGACAAGCCCCCGAACTGCACCCCTTCCAGCTAGCCGGACCCGAAATAGTATTGACCGTGGAAATAGCGAATGACCCTGGCTGTCGGGTCCAAAAAGTAGATAGCCTGGCGCCCAGCACACGACAGAAGAACAGGTAAGCGGGAAGAATTGTGGAAGCAAATAAATTAATAACAATTTGGGGCGTCGTTATATTTGGTCGTGGCTCCCCGTGTGAGTGGCCGAAATTACTTGCGCGAGGGGCTCGTCACAACGGTTATTCAAGTAACCACTCACACAGGTATTTAACCAAAGAGTATATGGACTCTACATACCAGTTCTACCACCTCTACCACTACGACTTATAAACTCATTAAAATCGATTACAAAATTAACTCTCTTAAATCAAAATACATTCCAACAACCGATCCGAGACACGCATTTTCTCTTAAATTAGAAAATTCTCTTAACCAAATCGTTTAGCCTATATACCTGACCAATTAGCTGTAGCTAAGGTCAAAAACAAGGCAACTCTTTTGTTACTCTTGGACGTAACACTCCTAATCTTCATGATGTGTTCTGTTGCCGCTATCTTAACTAGACATGAAGACAATTTTTTATTCTAATCTCCACATATGTGAGCTAGAAAAATGGATGGCATATTTAGCGGTTTTACAGCGGTACCTTCATTTTATCGATAGTGAAAGATATCAGCAAAAATAACAGTGAACAGTCAACAAACTTGAACGATTCTGTTATCCTGGAAAGCGTGCCGGCCAAATTTTAGAATAAGACTAAACTTTTATTGCGCCGCTTACATGTAGCTCCTACATCCAATTTTTCTTGGGATTCAACAGGTGATGTTTCCACTAGTGGCAAAACTATAAAGGATTCAAACATCGTTAATCTCGTGAATGATGCTATGCGTTCAAGAAAGGTGCTACGACCAGCAGGTTGCAAAGCATTTGCTTGATTTCTAAGAGCGATTCAAACACCTCGTGAATTTATCGGTAACGATAAACTGTGGCTGGTATCGAGAGCTAATTCGACTTTGCAAATAAGTCTAACCACGTCCAATACAAGAAGTATCACTGGTAATGGCGGTGACGACAAAGACGGCAATAACGACGACGTACTAAGTGATATAAGTACACATTCTACGTTCTGCAGTGGCAGTGATGACAATCACACTGTGCAAAGTGGCTCTGGTTGTAATAATAAAAGAAGACGCCCAATTTGGGCCAACCTCAAACTAAAATAATGAAGATATTAGAAAAACTGTACTTTGATCCCTCTGATGAAGCATTGTTTTCCGGTTCTGAGAAGCTACTACTCGTGAATCATAGGAAAAAAATCACTAATAACAAAACAGTATAGTGGTTTGAGTCTCAAGACGTGTACACAAAACAAAGGGCTGTGAGGCATCGTTTTCCCCGACGTTTCTATAATATCCGCAATATTGACGATGTTTGAGAGGCTGATCTCGTGGATCTTCGTTTAATCAAGACTTACAGTGACAGTTATTTTATCTGCTTGTTATTATAGACGTTCTCAGTAAAAATGCATGGGTTGAACCTCTCATGGATAAGACAGCTATGCCAGGAGCTAAAGTGTTTGCATGTATACAAACTCCTAAAACAAGTAATGGTAGAACCCTTGTTTATCTACAGTCGGATAAGGGTAAAGAATTTATAGGGGGAGTCTTCCAGGCATTCCTGAAGAAGAAAAATATACGATTTCGTGCTACGCGAAATCCTGATATGAAAGCAGCTATTATAGAACATTTCAACAGAACTCTGAAAGAAAGAATGTGGCGTGATTTCACTTATATGAAGGAGAAACCTTATATAGACGTTTTGCAGAATATTGTTTCGGCTTATAATCACGCCCTGCATAGCAGTATAAAAATGACACCAGCAGTAGTGACACGCTACAGCAGCAACTGCTCGATGCTGTTACAATATTACAAGAAATCAGATCATAATAGGCCACCTAACTATCATGTAAAGGATATTATGCACATCAGTAAAGCAAAAGCAGCCTTTACAGAAGGTTACGAAAGCGGTTGGAGTAGCGAGTTATTTAAAGAACATCATGCATCGTCGTCTAGCACACCCGTGATGTACATCTGACGTGATCTTCACAACGAGGACATTTTTTACGAGTCGGAATTTTAGAGAGTACGTGTGTCTAATCAAACGGGACGTAATACTAAAAATACGAGATCAAGATGAAAGACGAATTTCACATCGTTTTGTCTAGTAACGATAGTATGAAATATTATCATGATAACACAATAACCCGCTATATTACACATTTACCTCAAAACATGTCTTTACAAGGTCAATGGGCCATAGCACGCACATACCCATGACGATTCTACATATACCTACGAAGGAAATTTTATGAATGTCACCACCAACGCTATATGTTCTGGTAATGTATTGTGAGGTGATTTTTTTGCCACGCCACCTGCGCGAAGTGTAAACGGCGAGGAGTGTCGGATTTACGACACTTGGGTCGGTGCATGTTCGCTTTTACCAACTGCGGATCAACAGCGGAGTCGCTCTCTATTGTTGCTCTCAACGTTACCTTCGTTACAGCTACCTTGCGATCGGAAATTTAAACGTTTTATTAGCAAATAAATAATTTCTTTAAATTTAGTATTGTTTTGACCGCTCTGTTCCCCATTTACTGAGTCTCACCCCGCTACCTACTACCACCGAGGGACGGCCCCTCCGCCTGCAAATTGCTACTTCACGCCCACGCACTCTTCGACCGCCCGTACCGTTACTTATCGCTCTCTGACGTTTCCGACGTTCCCTTACACCGAGGGAGTTTGAGTATATTTTGGGATATTTATTTTGGATTTTGGGATTATGGCCCGGAACTCCAGTTTTGGATTTTTGGAATTCTGTTAATCGGGATCGCAGGCGGGCACCGAACAACCGTGTCTGTGAATTATGGATACCCATGGAACGCGTTGGAAAATGGGTCGACATATTACTGTGCCACTGTCGCGGTCCAGCCAACCCGGCGCCCCACGAAGAAAGGGCCTAGGAGCACCGGTGGAAAGAGTTAATTGCAGTGTTGCGCCTTTTGTTGTGGGTCCAATACTGCCGATGCATCGTGGTCACGAATTCCGGCGTGAGGGACTCCGTACTCTTCCACCGGGGCCACCGGATCCGAAGGAAAGACACCCACGCTCCAGTCATAATTTGCTGGAGAAGAAATTGGAGAGAAACGGTGATATCAACGGTACGAGCCACTACGTCATCGTAAATGCGGCGGACAACTCAAGCCATTGTTTAAAATGCGCGCCAGTGCGCTAGACTCGCAGTGCGCCGCCGCAACTCCTGAAGACCGTGAGAGCCACACTCTCCAGCTAAGCGTGTGCGCGGGCAGTAGCCGGCGAGCGGGCGGAGTAGGGATATCGATAGACGGCCCACGAGGGATCGCAAAAATGCGCTCTCTGCTGCGGACCACGTGCTAATGAACATCGCTAAATTTTCGTGATAAGGACTTCAATCCGACCACCCATTGTGAGAACCTTGCGACCATCGTCGGGACGAAGGAGATTCCAATGAAACTCAGCCCACCCTCTGCTGCTGTGAGTCGAGCAGTATTTTAGGAGCTAGTGATTCAGCCCCGTGAGAAAGTTTTCCTTTTTTTTTTTATTGAAGTTTAGTATTTGAGATTTTTGAGAGTTTGAGAATTTTGCGTAGAGTTACTCACGGAGGACTCGGATTACTTGCTCCCGCAGCGGCGTGCTGAAAGTAAAGGTCGCCCGACAATTAATTGGTTGTAAATTTTGATGAACTTCCGTTTTGAATTATTTTGTTCTGAGTTTTGCGTTAAGTTAATGGTTAAAGATATTTGTTTAATCGTGATTGCTTCTGACTGAGTTAATTGTGCTATCTTCTCGCCATTAAGAGTCAATATTTCCAGTTGCCTTATCTTTCCGATCGTTTAGATTTTTGTATTAGTTTTGCTCTCTGTAATTATGTTAATTTTGTGTTAGTACGCCGTAATATTTCATGTGCGTAAATTTACTATGCTTATTATTATTAGGTCTGCTTATGTTTTTCTTTTCCGAATTCGTTCTCGTATCTACACTACCTCCGATGAATTATAATCATTATGTTCCGCGATTCTTTAAATATTATTTGTTTCAAGCTACCTTTTGTCTGCGGCTATTATCTGAATTATAATTACGCTACCCATTGCTTGAGTCGCCGCTTCAAGTTAATGCTACCTTAAAGTTCGCGTGATTAATTTGATGCTTTTGGTTTCTTTCATTTATTTATTTTATATCGAGTCCTCGTAGTATTATGCTCATTCTTGTCCACCATCATGTCATCGTAAATGCGCCTTGACCTTCTCAAGTGACGCCCGGGAACTGGTTAATAAACCAAATAAGTCCTTCAATATTCTAATTTTGTCGCCTCATCATTTCGTCCAGCCCCTCTACCATATAATCAGCTCGAGGAGCCTGAGCTAGTCGTGTGTCTTGCGGCTTCTCACCTCGTCCTTGCGCGATCTCGCTTCTGACTCCACCTCATTGGCGACAATATAAGTCGATGAAAATCGGCGGTGCCTCGATACCTGGCGTCCAGTCGTCCGTGAGGTGGATCCGCGAATCATATTGAGTTTTGTATTATTAAGATTATTGATGTTGAGTTTTGAGCGGTTTAGTTGAAGAGTTTGATCTCGAGTTGCGGGTCGTGTCGAGGGGAGGAGAGCCGGGGTTGTGTGTCTCGCCAAGGGAAATTCCTCACAGTATCGACAATTGATTTTAAAGAAGAACGTGTTTGTGTTCCATCTGATGGGTATGGTAACACGAATTCATTAATTAAAACGATTAATAAAATATCATGTATAACAGACCATTGGAAATTTGTTCATAGCTGTAACGGCTACGTGACGGTAACACGCTACTGTAATAGTTGCACGAACTTAGAACACCCTTTTTCCCCTTTGCTGAACAAAATATCAGGCTTTGATAAGTCTATTATCAAAGGTGGGGTAACACTTCGAGAAGATTCTAAGTACACAGCAACACATCCTGCTAATGTAATCAATGGTGTTCCTAACATGCTGTTTGTTTACACCGATATCTGTGAATCGTATATTACCGGCAATATACATACACCTTTGTTACGGGTTGTGTCCTCGGTGGCCTCTGATAATTACAATTACGGTTCTATGGAAATAAAAACCTTTTCATCCCTTCGATATGTACCTTTTCTGCGCGCTAGTTTTCAAACGATAACTATCGATATAAGAGACGTATTTGACACAGCAGTATCTTTTGAGAATGGGACGCTGACAGTGACACTGTATTTTAAGCGTCTCGGTTGACCGAATACGAATCGCTAACATGGTTTACGATAGTTCTTTTGACCCGCAGATGGGTGGTGGTGCGTGGTGGTGGTTGGTAAAGAAGCGCTCAGGATCGGTATTAATGTAACCACTGATATAATGGATAACGGCGTCCAACCTTGCGAGGCCTTTAAAACATGTTTACGTGAATCAGGGGAAAATTAAAAACGCAAAGCCGAAAAAAATAGGTTCACTTATGAGTGTCTCGGGATATAAAGCAGCTAAAATAAGGGCTTTGATTCATTCTACCCGTGACAATACGAAACGCAACATCGACGCGCGAAAAAGAAGAAGGAAGACCCCGTCGTCGACAAACCGTTCTGGCTCTAGGAAGACGAAAAAGAGTCCAAAAAAGAAGAAGACAAAGAAACTAAACATACCAAAAATTGTTATGAGAAAGAAGAAGAAGACTTCAAGATCTGTGTCCGACAGTTTTGCATAAGTATTTTACTTCGAGGAAATAGTTTTTTTACACACCCACTCGTGTGGGTGCTTGAAGTCGGAGCTTGAATCGTTTTCACTGCCTTCAACCCAAACTACGATTGAAGGAACTCAGTAAGTACACTATAAGCAGATGTCCTCTGTAATCGATGATTCAGCCATAGTTTGTTACGGCTTATCCAAAAATACAACAATATCGGTTCGAGGTACTGATGCCGCACCTCTCCTCATCGAACGGAACGAATATGGATCGCCAGTGGGAGCGGTGACCGTGCCATAAAGGTATTTTCCAAAAACAATCAATGAATAATTCCTAAAATTTCGCGTAGGTCTGGTCGACTTGGTGCGACGCCGCGGTTTGCCCTATTTTATGGCCCTATTTTGCCTCGCAGCCGTGTCCCGGCTTACTGGCTGGACCAATTTTATGTCACGGGCGACTTCGAAAAGGGGAGAGATGCAAGGGGTAGCGCGAAATGCCGCGTTACATCAGATACCGTCAATGCTCTTGCAACTTGACTTTAATGGTTATAATTACGTGGATGCATATCATACGTTGTTCTCCGGTACAGGTATCCACTTTCTTAATCGAGGTAATTATGTTAATATCTCTTTGCATTGGATCTGACACTAGACCTCTGGACCAATAGTAACAGCCATTGGAATTTAGCAAGACATGGTAGTGTGAGAATAAAAGTACGTTTCGCCGAGGCACTAAAGTCAACAATCAACTATATTATATATGCTAAACATGACAGTGCATTGGAAATTGACTCTTCGCGGCAAGTAATTGTAAACTATAGTGGTTAGATCAAAATCGGTATATATTGTAACGGAACGCCTTACCCCCGACGAGAGACTCGCGGATAACGTTCATTCGAACGCTCAACCGTGCGCACCAAACCGCAACGGGTAGCGAGGATCCTCGCCCCATCGAAAACGAGAAATTTGAATCGCTCAAGTACCGAGCGGACAGTACCAAACAGCCTCCCGAGTAGTGGGGCATTTGGTATAAAAGCCGACCACTCGCACGACTTGACACTCATTATTAATCTACCTTTCGCACCTGAAAGACCTATCCAGTAACATTTAGAATAATCTCCGACTCAAACAGGCCTCAATATCGCATTGACACTTGTAAGAGTTCCTTGAGCATAGCCCAGCTCGTCCGATTGCCTTAGTATCGCACTAACACATTCGGTTTTTCCCGTGAGTACGCCCAGCTCCTGTGTGGCCTTAGTATTGCACTAACACCCACAGTTTACTTCTCTACTTTTCTATCCTTAATGTTCCGTCAAATGTTCATAAGAATATCGTCCTTCTAAACTTCACCTCAAAAAAATCCCGTAGGCCTCAATATTACACTGACACCTACAACCCATAGTCCAATCTTTTTTATAGGCCTCAATATTGCATTGACACCTATTCCTTTAAACGTTACCAAAAAACCGCATTTTTCCACGCTTCCTGTAGGCCTCGTTATTGCGACGACACCTCCCCGACCCGACAACTCCCCTATTTTGAAATATCAGCCTCGTTATTGCAACGACACTGGTATATCCGTGTCTCCTTTGCCTCATCTTCGTAAATCTTCTTGGAAGTCGATGAGTATTTCATATGCCCCTCGACTTGTAAGACAGAGACCGAAGTCCATCGCCAGGCTCCGTCGATCGACGGTCCCGGTAGAAAAACTAGTGTAAACACTGCTCCTCACCCGTATATGCGCGGAGGCCTTGGTAACGCACCAACACTTGCCCGCGTCACGCATTTTCAGGTATACGAGTATAGCGGCCGCCCCGCTCACCGACTATCAACACAATTATACAACTCACAGACACAGACTCTGTCTATCTCTCTCGCACAATTATAATATCGACTATAATTGCCACAATAGAATCAAGTAAAAGGCGTATTGGAAGCTAGTCTATTTCTGTCTCACTTTGAACAATCAGATCCAGATTTGCATAAATAACCTATCCTTGTCGCCATTCTTACCCTCATGAACGGTCTTTTTTTATCTGACGGATAAAAATATCGATAAAGAATTGCGATAGCCGTGAAATTACATCCTAGAAATGTTCCTGTGATGAATCTAGTATCTTGAAATACTATTCTGAGGAACCCTTAAAAATCCACGATCATTGAAATAAGGCGAGTGTGCCGACAGAGCGAGGACACTTTTTTAAAAATTCACCTGTACATGAGCGTAGACGCTCCGCTTGACGACGCCAGTCCTCTCACGTGAATTTTAGAATCAATCATTAATTACTTCGGAATAAATCCGCATCAAACAGAACCAAAAACAGTAGTGTGCCATCAGAGCGAGCACGCTTTTTCAAATTCATTTGTACATGAGCGTAAACGCTCCGCGTGATGACACCTGTCCTCTCACATGAATTTTCGAGTCATTTGTTTACATTCTCGGGATACTCCTGCATAAACCTCCTGTTATAGGCAAACGACTCGATTTCAAGAGCGTATTGCCTATAACTCGATTTCTCCATTTATAACTATCTCTCATCATCCTTGAACATTAAACCGATGATGAATTAAATATCCTGCCTTGTTGCTTAAAACGGATATCTGAGGTTTATTCCTTCTATCCAAAAAACCTCTCCTTCGGGTCCAGTACACGATACCATCCTCTCATTATATACTCCCATCTATTTGATAGTTTCCCCATCTTTTGAGGAAACCTAAATTTGTTTCAATATCTGCAATGTAAGTGAATCCTATCACCATTTTACGGTCATACATTAAAGTGCTACACTCGCGCTATGCATCATAAATATTGTCATTGATGTACAAGGTCTGAAGGATAGGTCTAACGAATTTATATCAAAAGAAGTTGCAATGATTTCTATTAAATCGGATTATAGTGCACACTGGATCGGTTTAACACCTCAAGCTTATAACAGTTTTCTACCAAGCCTAAAGAGACAAAATACGTAGTTGACTAATATTCATCACGGCGTAAAGTGGTCCAGTGGTGAAACATCATTACGCTCTGTCGAAAATAGCTTGAAGAAAATTAATGAAGGAAACCAACGTGCAGTACTCCGTGAATCTATCATAGTTTATTGTACAAAAATCGCACGTATAGGTGCGCTCTAAACAGTGCTGCAAAAATCAAGGCATGGTTTTATGCACTGTAACGCGGCATTTCGCGTTACAGCGGTGTCGCTGTAGCTTCCTCTTCGTAAATGAAGGATCCATTAAAAAACGCATCCAGCCAACAAGTCCGGCAGCGAAATAGCCGGATCGAGCGGGCCAGGGCGTAATTAGATGACACCTCAGACTCATAACTCGCATATTTTTCGAGCTTTTCATGTACCCGCCACCTACACTCACACTCTATCGGCATCGCCGGCCGAGGGATACAACTACGGGCTCGCGATCGACAGCGGGACAGCAGCAGACCGCCCGCCTAACGATAGAAGAGACGACGATTGCCATCTCTCGTCACCCAAAGGGAGCCGACGCCCTCCCGTCTCAGGGCCCTAGCCGGCCCTAGGAATTTGCGTGATTATCGGCACGCGCCGAAAATTGTCACTTGTTGGCTGGATACGATCGACAGCACATCACGAATAGGAAAAATAATTGAGAGTATCCGAGTGAAGAGGCCGAAATTGGAAAGAAATGCTTGAGGATAGGTAGTCGAGATAGAAGGAAGGACGATAGACATTGCGTACCGGAATAGGAATAATCGAGGTGGGTCTTTTGCGTTTTATTAGTGAGGTGCTGTGTGCATCCTCAATTTAATAATTCCTGTCAGTACCTGTGTGCGAGTCGGCTCGATCCGACCTCGTGTCAAATTTTCATTTGTGTAGAGCCAGTTATGCCAAAGAGCACGGACTCCCCTTCTGGGAGTCGCTTTATTGCGTGATTTTTCTTGTTTTATTAAAGTGTTGTTTTATTGAGAAAAGTGATAACTTATTCGCGGTTATTCGCGAAACTCTCCCCTCATACCCCCCACGACTCGTTCTACCACTAGTAGCCGAGCATAATTTGGTATTTTTTTATAGTTTGTGATCCTCTTGGCCCTTCAGGCTTATCAGAAGGGCCTGGCGGCCTAGAGTATAAATTTTGGTATTTCAGGGTACCGAATTTGTCGAGCGATTTTCCGAGATAATTTCCCGAATTATCTCAGACCAACATATCGTGTCACAATTTGGCGCTCAACGTGGGGCCCGAGAGGAGAGTTTCATCGGGATAATAGCCGTGAAAAGTTTGATCGTTTTGGGAAAAGTAATAGGTGTGCGTTGTAGTTGGGATTGACGTGGCTCGTAACGAGAGCGACGAGGACGCATCGATAGTCGGAGCCGCTCACGCAAGCAGAGGCAAGCGTGAGCCGCCCACCGCTAGCGCGACTCAGAGTGCCTGGCCACGTAAACAATAACAAATAACCGGTGCTCGGACGACGATTTATGATTCGATTTGACTTATCATATAAACGAAATATTTTTTCCCGTGAAAATTTTATTCCCGTGGCAATCCGGGGCTATAGTAGCCTCGCTATAAGTAGAGATACAGTGGATCTCCCTTATGCGCTACGATCTAACTGTCACATGCACTTGGTTTTCAAGTCCACCGGATTGTTAATTAACAATTCAATTGTTCATAAATGTGATTATTGAAAAAAATTAATTTTTTGGCCATTGCAGGATTTTGGAAATAAATTACGATTACCTTCCCAACCACATCCTTCAACAAAAATTGGGAACATTTCAGCATTTCACCACATTTTGGGAAAACTTTCAAGTCATAGATTTGGAAATTTCCATAAGTTGGAAATTGGCATCAAGTGGACATTTAAATAATTTAGAAAGTTTGATGGTTGGATAATTTAAAAAATAAAAATTATTTTTAAAAAATAAAAATTATTTTTTAAAAATTAAAATTATTTTTAAAAAATTAAAATTATTTTTAAAAAATTAAAATTACTTTTAAAAAATTAAAATTATTTTTAAAAAATTAAAATTACTTTTAAAAAATGAAAAATCGTTTTTTTTTTTGCAAATTGAACTTATTTTTTGAAAATTAAACTCTTTTTTGCAAGTTGAAATTATTTTTGAAAATTACCATTATCTTCGAAAATTAAAAATTAGTTTTGTAAATTAACATTATTTTCATATTTAATAACATATTTGCTCGGCGTTGCCCTATCTCTCGGCGTTGCCCTATCTTCGTAAGGAAGAGCGGGCAACAGTGTTGAGCTGCCAACCGAGCGCGTCTCCAGGTGGCGGATAGGAGGGGGCCAGGACCCGGGAGTCTCCGCGGTCGCGTGCACTGGGGCGTCGTTACGGCGACCAGGGCACAAGACGGGAGCACGCCCGGACCTGGCCTGCGGGAGCTATACGCGAACCTAGCGAGATAAAGTCCGTATTAGGGGAACTAAGGCCCCGCCGCGGACCGAATCCTCTAATCCTACGGTGGGAGCTATCGTGCCTATGGGATGCATGGCACTAAGGAAGTAGTGTCTCTAACGATGCCCTTTGGGTACCAGGCGACTCCCAATTGTATTTAGCCTTACCCCCCTAAGCAGGCTCTGGGGGGGGCGGACCTTTTGTTCCTAGCTACTCATGGGAACTCTATGGAGACCGACGTCCAACAAAACCAACAGGAGGTAGGCGTCCCTATGGAGACCCAACCCTCCCACAACGTGGAAGCAATGACCGCGGGGCCCGCCGCGGGCGAGGGGGCCTCGGCCCCCTCGAACCTGGCGGAGGTCCGCATAATTGCAACCGACACTACGGAGGGGGAAGAGGGATCAGCGAAAGCTGGTCTCACCGACCCCTTACAAAACAAGAAGAAGAAGAAGGGATGCTGCGGAGCTGCGAGGAGGAGAGCGCGCAAAGCCAGAATGGCGGAGCAAAACCCACCCTCCGAACAGCACCCCAGCGGTTCCTTTGACGCTCCACAGCCCGCAGGCCAGGGTCCAAAGAGGCCTAGGCCCGCGGACTACACTCCTCCGGAGAGGACAAAGGAACCAAAGAAGGCAAGGGTCTACCCGAAACCGACTGGTTACGGGGATGCGGCGGCGGACAGGAAGATGGCCATTGTGCCATCTGACTACCCCACGGCGGTCCTCGGCCAGAAGGAGAGCAAGCTGGTGGTAACGGCGCTGCTCGAAGTCTTGGACGCTGCCCCCTTGGGGGATGAGACTCCAGGATTCGACGGCTACCGGTACGACCAGGGAGCCATGTGGGTGACCTGCACCGACGAAGGTGCCAAGATGTGGTTGCGGAGGGCGGCCCCCAGCTTAAGGCCATGGAGCGGAGCCTCTCTCCTTGTTATTGGGAGGGAGGAGCTGCCCAAGCTGACGAAGCTGACGGCCGTGCTCCGCGACGCTACAGGTAAATCGATGGTAGAGATTTATGCCTACAACGTCATAACCGTGATCTGCGCCCGCACCTCTGGAGGGTGTGAGACAGAAAAACGGTCAATGACACCGAACATCTGGTTGTAGGCGTATATGCCTCCTCACTGAAAGTGCTGGAGGCCACCAACTTTAGCCCCCACTTCGGGCTGACGAGGGCCCGCTTTTATCGGGTCAGCGCCAAGCCCGGCGGGGCTAAGGGAGGTCATGGAGGCACCGAGGCGGCAGCGGGGACAGTACCGACTGCGGGACCCTCGGCAGGGACTGCGCGAGCGGATGGGGCCCCTCTCGAAGGGATTCCGACCGCAAGTACACCCCTGCCGAGAGCGCCCGCGACGCTCGAAGCATCCCCACTGCCGAGAGCGCCCGCGACGCTCGAAGCATCCCCACTGCCGACCGGTGGATCTGCAATGGACCGAAGACCTGGGACACCCGTCCTACGGTCCCCGATCCTGTCGGCTTCGACGGGAGCAGCCGGGGGGACAGGTGGCGCGAGCCATATGATGCCTGCGAAGGCTAGTATGACAAGCGCTACTAGGTACCCCAAGGAGCACTGGCTCAAGGGACGGGGACCCGCGCCCGGGAGGGGTACAAACTCTTGCGGACGAGGGGGCTTCCCGACAGGCCAGGGCCCCAAAACGCCGAGGGGCAGGCCCAGCACCGTGCAGACGGTGACGAAGACGGGCGCCGAAGGGATTCAGGGGGGTACCTAAAAAGTACTCGCTCTGACCCAGAGGAGTCTGCCCCCGCCGCCCAGTGCAGTGCCTGGGTCTACTGCCCCAGCGGACAATGTGGAGGTGGCGGACCAGTAAGCAATGCCTTGCTGGGTCCCATCCCACAATCTTACCCCACCTTTCCGCCCTTCTCCCCCCCCACCCCTCCCTGCACTAAACGCGAACGAGGTAATGCCTGCAGCCAACATGACTGTAGGAACTACCAAAGTTTCGCAGATCAATTTGCAGCACTGCAAGGCGGCCACGGCTCTTCTGAGCCGGGACCTTGCAAGGCTGCAAACAGACATAGCCCTAATCCAAAAACCCTGGGTATACAGGGGTCTGGTGAGGGGTATTAGTGTAGACATAGGTTCATTGATCTATGTCTGCGCAGAACCAGGGCCACGGGCATGCCTCTTTATCAATAAGAGGCATGACGCCACTAAGCTCAACCGGTTCTGCACAAGAGACCTTGCGGCGGCCACCATTAAGCTCAGGGTCGGGGGCGGAACGTCGGAGCTAGTAATAGCATCGGCGTACCTCCCGTACGACTCTGTGGAGCCTCCTCCAACGAGGGAGCTCAGAGAGCTGGTGCACTTCTGCAAGAACAAGGGGCTAAACCTGCTGGTGGGATGCGATGTAAACTCGCACCACACCATATAGGGCAGCTCGGACGTAAACGAGAGAGGTACTGCTCTCCTGGAGTATCTCTCTACGACGGAGCTTGAGATCCTAAACAGAGGATCCAAACCGACCTTCGTTACCTCACGCAGGCAGGAGGTAATCGACGTGACGCTAGGGTCACCTAGAGTGGCCCAGGCTATAACGAGCTGGCGGGTCGGTGACGAGGACACTCTATCCGACCACCGACTGATAACTTTCTCCCTGGCAGGGAGCAGCAACCAGGCCCCGACGGTAGCCTGCAGGAATCCCAGAGCTGCGGATTGGCCCCGATTTCAAACGGAGCTGAACAGCAGGCTCGGGGGTATCCGCGGGTGGCCGCGGACAGAGGGAGCGATCGAGCGGGAGGCAGAACATCTGCAGAACGCTCTGGTCCGCTCCTTCGAGGTTGCCTGTCCCCTCAAAAGGAGGAAACAAAATAATAAGAAGGTAGTCTGGTGGAACGGGGAGCTGAACCAACTCCGCTCCCGGTCCCGCAAGCTACTAAACAGACCCATGAGGACGAACACGGACGACGACTGGGCCGCCTACAGGATGACCCAGAGAGAGTACAAAAAACTCATAAAGAAGTCCAAAGAGACGGCCTGGAGGAAATTCTGCCGAGAAATCGAGGCCCTACCCTTGGTAGCCAGACTCCGCAGAATCTTCACATCAGGTCCACCCAACAAACTCGAGGGACTCACCCTGCCCGATGGCAGGACGACCGAGAACCACGAGGAAGTGTTAGCGCATCTGTTTGAGGTGCATTTCCCGGGCTCTGAATTGACGACCCGCGAACTACCTCAAATGGAGGCGCCAAAAGCTAGCAGATGACTGGGCTAAAGCATCCAAGGCTGTCACAGACAGCAGAATAAGATGGGCGATCGGGACTTTTGACCGGTTCAAAAGTCCAGGGGTGGACGGGATATTCCCTGCCCTCCTCCAGGAGGGAGGGGAGCTACTCGCCGGACACCTAAAACGAATTTTTCGCTCTTGCCTAGCACTAAGATACGTGCCGAAAGCATGACGTGAGGTCAGGGTAGTTTTTATCCCGAAACCGGGCAAATACAGCTACGACCTAGCCAAGTCCTTCAGACCCATCAGCCTGACATCTTTTTTACTGAAAACGATGGAAAGACTGGTGGACAGATTCATTCGGTAGGAAGCGCTGGTAGAAAGGCCAGTGCAGCCCTCACAACATGCATACCAGGCGGGCCGTTCTGTTGAAACCGCCCTCCACAGTATCGTTAATGATATTGAGAGGACGCTCAGCAGAAAGGAATCAGCCCTGTGTGTGTTTCTGGACGTCGAAGGGGCGTTTGACCACACTTCCTTCGACGCCATCTGCGAGGCAGCAATGGAATTCAGAGTAGATGAGTCGATCATCGAATGGATTCACTTTATGCTTCAAACGAGAACGGTTACGGCAGGACTCATCAAGGGGTCAACCGTGAGGGCGCACGTCAGGCGCGGGTGTCCACTGGGGGGGGTCATTTCCCCTCTCCTGTGGATCATGGTCGTGGACGGGCTACTCGCGGCACTCAATGGGCTCAGCGTAAGCGTGGTGGGATACGCCGACGATGTCATGATAATGACCAAAGGCACCCACTCAGCGGAGAATACGTGGAGGATGCAGCGCGCCCTCCACCTCATGCAAGAATGGTGCACTTCTAAGTCGTTAAGGGTAAACCCCGACAAGACTGAGATGGTGCTCTTCACGCGGAAAAGGGGTTTCAGACCGAAGCCACCTCACATATTTGGAGCTGAGCTTCAGTACTCCATGGAGGTACGCTATCTTGGCGTCACCCTGGACAGTAAGCTCAGCTGGAAAAGCCACATAGCCAAACAGGCCACGAAAGCTACTGCCACTTTCTGGGCCTGCAGGCGTATGTTCGGACAGACTTGGGGATTAAGGCCGGGTATGGTTAAGTGGTTATACACGGCCATCCTAATCCCTCAAATCACCTATGCTTCCCTTGTATGGTGGCCCGCCCTAGAGAGGGCCACCAACAGGAAGGCAATAGACAGAGTCTACAGACTCATTGGGCTGGGAATTACCGGGGCGATGAGAACCACCCCGACCCTAGCGATGGGGGCCCTTCTAAACATGGCGCCCCCTCACATCATCGCAGAAGCTAACGCTAGGAAAGCAGCGTTACGCTTACATTTTAATGATAAGTGGACAAGATCGGCAACGGGCCATGCATCCCTGCTACAGCGTTACGGGGACCTGGAGGGAATCCGTACGCTGGAAGGGGATTGCTGTGATCGTTGCTACAACTTCGACCACAACTACCAGATCCTCTTTCCTAGCAGGCGGGAATGGAAAGAGAATCAAGCGGAACTCCTGACCCCTAGAGGACTCGTCTGGTACACGGACGGGTCCAAAAGAGGAACTGGAGTTGGAATAGGAATCTGGAGTGGTGGGCCCAAGACAAGGGTGTCCTTGAGACTAGGGCAAACCGCCACGATTTTTCAAGCGGAGGTGTACGCCATCTGGACCTGTGCCAGACTCATTCTGGACAAAGGATACAGCGGCAAGCACATCTATATATGCAGTGACAGCTGGGCAGCGATCGGGTCTCTCCATCACGTTATGAAGAAGTCCCGACTGGTGCTCGACTGCAATGCGCTGTTGTCGCAGATAGCCTGCCACAACAGCGTCAAAGTCCTCTGGGTGCCGGGACACTCGGGCATCCTAGGGAATGAGGAGGCGCATAACCTGGCCAAGATCGGTGCGTCCGCAACCGATCCGGCGGTTATCCGCCCAATCCCAATAGCCATGGACCATATTAGGTCCCTGTCAAACCAATGGACAGAGGGACGTTTCACGGCCCTCTGGCTACAGACAGGTGGCTTGGGACACTCGAGGGCCATCTTCAAGTGCCCCTCGAGCTCGCTAGGCTCTACTCTTGCAGGCCTGGACAGACATCAGCTAAGGGCTGTGGTTGGCCTTGTCACGGGACATTGGCACACAGGTAAGCAATCGGCTGGGGCTGAATGCGGAACCACGGTGGTGGAGATGCAAGGAGGAGGACGAAATACCCCTTCACGTGGTCGCGAGATGCAGGGCGCTGGCCGAGACCCGTAAGGACATACTCGGAGAACCTGTTCTCGCCTCACTAGATCTGGAGAAGGTCGGAGTGGTCGCCCTCTTGCACTTTGCCAAGAAGGCAGGCCTAATCGAACCTCTCACGTAAAGGGATACCCTCCCCAGATGGGAACGAGCACAATGGTCCGCAATTGACTGAGCGCTCGGTTAAACAATACAATACAATACAATACAATACAACATTATTTTCGAAAGTTTAAAATTTATTTTTGGAACGTTAAAAACATTTTAGGAACATTACAGGTTTCTTTAAAAATTAATCCCCTTATGTAAACTTAGCATTGCTTGGGAGAATAAAAATTATTTCAGGAAATTTAACGAGATTTTGGAAAATCGGAAGTCTATTGGAGATTTACACTTTTTTAGAAGCATTAGAGGTGTCTTCGCACTGAGAAAGAGAAAAATTTGTTTTTTTTTAGAATAGGAGTTGAAAAGCGAAGTGCGGTGGACCTGAATGATTGTCCCTGAAAGAGAAAACTGTTATTAAAATTGAAATTCGTTTGGGAAATTTGAATCTGTTTTAGAATTTGAGATTGTTGTTGGAATTCAAAAGTGTCTTTGAAATTAAAAATTGTTTTTGGAATTTAAGATTGTTGTTGGAATTTTAAAGTGTCTTTGAAATAACAAATTGTTTTTGGGAATGCAAGACTGTGTTTGGAATAGTAGAGCTATTTCGGCCGTTTAGAATCATTTGTTTTTGAGAAACTTAGACGTTGTTGAACGTCTCAAGGATTATTATAGCAACTTTAAATGATTTTCTTGGAAAATTAGCTTTGTAAGGATGAGAATCCCCCCCCCCCCCCTCCCCCTCCCAACGAAATCTCACTTTAAGAAATCGTTGCCAATTTCGATATTATCGGAAATCAAATCCCGTTTTGGATCGTCGCCCGCGTTATGGTTATTTAGCTTTGAATTTTGAAGAATCACCATTGATTATGTCAGTGACCCTGTTTACCCCAATCACACCTGGTTTATTGGGATAGCCCAAGACCGGTTTCGGACTTGGTTTTTCCTCAAGCTTAAATTATAGGCCCTGCCATAATAAACTGTCGGTATTGGAATTTTCGGTTGATGAATTATTTGTATTGTTTATTGATTACCCCTCTCCTGCCAAGAACCCCTAAAAGCGTGACTCCCGCGTCCTGCTGTACCACCGGGTACTATTCCTGAGTTTTTCAACATCCGCTTGGGGAGGAGCGAGGAGCCGTCACCGGACTCAGCCACCGTGAGACCTTCAGTCTGCGTGGCCATCTTAAATCGCTGCGCGTGCGGAGTCTATACCACCGTGGTTAGGCCAGGGAAGTCTACAGCGAGCGGTCATCAATAAGACTAGGAATTCGGTCATTACGAAGTGCACTAGGAGTTAGGTGGAGTAGGCCACCCACCGTTCGTACGAAGCCAACAAGTCGTTCGGAATTTTTGGTTTTGGGAAGCGCTCCGTACGGCGCTATCGTTTAGGAAATCTAAGAATAGGACTTATGTTCAGGAATTAGCGAATTAGAATCAGCCGTTGCGCGGCCTCGGGTTTGGTTTCGTGCGCGGCCGCTGACGCTGGCGGCGCCACTTTCCGGGCACTGCGGTTGCGAGCGCTACGCGCCTGCGCGAGCTGCTTCTTCATCGATTTGCTGTAACGACTCCTCCCTTCTCGATCCGCGAGCGAAGTGTGCAACACGTGTTTTCGTACTCTTCTCGGCCTTTGTCGAAATTCTCGGGCTACAGTACCAATTTCGGTTCAGTTTTTCTCTCCTTCAATTCACGGGATATTCTCGGCATCAGTTGCGGAATCGGGTCAGGGCTTTTCGAGCTCCCTGGCTTCACCAAAAACCGGGAAATAAAGGGAAAATATTCGACGTGTGGTCGCTAACACTTCGCATTTCGGGTCGTGCGGCATTTTCGGGACCAACGGGCGGTGAAACTATTGCGAGCGGGAATTCATTGCATCAATTCTTTAATTATTTCCGGGACAACACTCACTGTAATTAATAACTCTTATTTTTTTGTGTTATTGTTGGAAATAAACATTTGTTATTTTTTTTGTACGTAATTCACGTGCACCCTCTTTGTAAAAACCACCTACACCAGACTCCTTACAAAACAGACTTAGGTTAAAAAGTAGCGCTATTGGGTGAGTAGGTTTTTTTGGTTAAGTGGAGAACGGATCAAGCGAGTGACGTAATGGACATCGGAGGCAGAGGAGCACGCACGGCGGGCGGGTTGGAAAATTTGGATATGAGCCGAGTCGTGCAGCAGCTAGCTCAGATTTTGGCTCCCCACCTGCACGCAACCAACGCGACCGGTTCTACTAGCCAGATCCGACAAACGAGGCCGGAGTCCAAGACCGAGAGCTCGAGGAGTTCCACGCCCGATAGAAGACGAGAGTGGACGAGGAGGAAATCCCACCGCTCAAGAGGAACCAGCGGAAGGAGCAAAGAAGAGGACTACGACCTCCCCCGCGCAAACCGCACCCGGCTCCTTCACAGGCTCGTGGATCAGCGTATGGTGGACACGGAAGACCGCCGTCGGGCTTACAGGCGTGAACAATCGCCGCCGCTACTCTTCCGAATCGTCAGACAGTTCCAACTCGTCATCCCACTCATTAAGAGACTGTCGGATGAAGAGGAGCACGCGCGGCGGGCAGGCCATTCGAGAAGAGGACGGCACCATCGGCGAAGTTACTCTACCTCTAGTAGAGAATCGCGCAGCACTGACCGGAGGTCGCGGCGAGGGAAATCGTCCCGAAGACACTCGTACCGGAGAGACCGTTCCAGCTCGGACGACCGCTCCAAGTATACGAGACGAGCGGAAAGTCGACGGGAAGACTCAAGACCACGTCGGAGGCATCATAGGGATTTGGAAACTAAGGACTCATCAAGGGACCGGTGGCACTCTTACCGAAAGGAAAGGCACTCTTCCTCTCACCGACGAAGCTCCCGGTCTTCCTGCCACTCAGGTTACGGCACCAAGTCGAAAAGATCTCTCCCAAGCGTAGAAAACGCGAGAAAGTGGAGAATTACATTCGGGGAGAAAAGTCGAAAAAGGAGGTCGTCAAGTTCGAGAGCACCACCTCCCGAGAAGCCGGAGGTAAGGAATCCTCCCCCGGTAAGTTCAAGCCGGCCTGCGGGAACGGCAAGGGCTAGACCTCCACTGACGGTTACACCACCATCACCGCCATCGACTTACCAGGAACTTAAGGAGGCGTTGGCCAACCGGCTAGATTTGGAGTCCTGGAATTGCGTTCAGAAAGGACATGGAGCGTTGGCCTGCCCTCACCCGAAACACGTGAGGTGCTTGATATGCCACGCTCCGAGTCATACAGTGAGAACCTGTCTAACTTGTTCGGAAAATGGGCAGGGGGGTTCCTCGGAAAACACAACCAGGAGTCCCGCCACAGTGATCGGAAAAGCGGAGAAGCGGGTGATCTTGAGTGATCCCCGCCCTCCTGCGACAGAACGTGTGGTAAAATCCCTCGCGCCTGTTTAAACGTCCCAGAAACTCGCCGAGGACCATGCTTCGACACCATTGTCAGAGAACTCGCTCTCAGCAGTATCAACGAAAGGGACAGTGACATCGCGGCCCCATCGGCCTTCTGTAAGGAAAGGGGGGGGGGGGGGGGGTGTCGTGAGGAGTTCGGTCTAGGAAAACCCTCCTCGACGATAAAGAATGACTCGGTTTCGGTGGGAAACGAGTCACCCGGTAACAAATCCTCGCTAACCGTGGCCCAGGGAACAACAACGGACACCCTGGCCCCCGAGCACTCATTAAAAATTTCGGAGGAGCCAGTCGAGACGTCAATTAGCTCCATTGCGTTGCTCGAGCCAGCGTTTAGGGAGAAAGACTCGGTCGAGAGAGCGCAAGCCACTCCCGAGTCCCCTGCATCCAGCTTACTCGTCGAGAAACTTTCGGAAATAGGACCGGCGTCGAGGGCGAGATCCTCGGAGGCTCTCCTCCGCATCTGCCCCTTCGTTACCCGAGCAACCTGCCATAGCCTCCGCCATAGATTTAGGAAATTCGGAATTAGGAAATATGGGTATCGGAGCACCGGCGTCGATGGATGGACCTTCGAAAGTAGAGGCATCAGCCTGTTACGTCCCGGTCAACTCTTACGAGTTGCACTAGGGAGAGCGTAACGGCGATCTCACTTTCGGGTCAAGGCATTAACCCTTTGGACCAGGGACGGAGATCTCGCCGAACTACCTTAATTCGGATTAGTGGGAACAGTGTTGGAAACGTAGCAAATAGTGATGTGACGTCGATAGACCAGGTTCCAGAATAATAATTGAAATCTTGATTCGTTTGCACTTACAATATTTAATGAATTCGTTGTAGCTTGCCGGAGATTATACAGTTATAGAATTTTCGAAGACTTAGCCTCGTAGGGCTAAGGTAGAGAGTTTCGTCTTGCTCGCTCCATGGAGTTTCGTCGATGCCGTCCGGCATGATGGTCGTCGAGAGAATGACTCACTTAACTAAGTAAATCTCGCTCTTATATACTAATGTGGATAGATTTGTTCGGGCGTGGGGGAATCATAAATTTGATGAAAGATCGGAAGTAATTAGTGAACTATTTATGGGACCATTAGAGGCGCATGTAATTCTCCGGTAACTAGAAAAAGGAAGTTATTAATTATGATATTCGATTTATATCTCACATTCTTGGAAGATACGAGCTGAGAGTTTATGGCACGCGCGTCGTCTGGTGCCTTGTGACATAAAATAGCGGGGGTCCACTTGAGTTCGGAAGAACATTAGGGTCAATGGTCGTAATGCGATGCACGTGCGCTTTAGCTAAGGCGTTCGTATCTATTGTGGGCGTCAGGCTTTTAAGAACAAGTGCGGGTAAGGCTACGACGTAACAAGCCCCTTCCAAGCAGTCCGCGTATTCCTCCGCCGAAGAAAAAAAAATGCGGGAATAGGAAATATGAGTATCGGAACACCGGCGTCGAGGGATGGACCTTCAGAAGTAGGGGCATCAGCCCCTCCCGAGCAGTCCGTGGAGTCCTCCGCCGAAGAATTAAAACATTCGGTTATAAAAAATTCGATTATTGGAACACGGGTGTGGAGGGATGGACCCTCGGTTGAAGATGACTCAGCCCCTCGCGAGCAGTCCGCCACAAGCTCCGCCGAAAAATTGGGAATTATGGGACACTGGGATGGGATAAAACTACAGGCGTGGCAGTGCGACATCATCCACCTCAAAGGCATAGAACACAAGGTACCAGACGCCTGGTCGAGGATGTACGAGGACCAACCGACATCGTACCAGTCAGAGCTCTGCGCCGTGGAAGATACCCTCGAGAAGTCGTGGTATGAAAAGCAGGTAGAGGCCATCCAGAAGAACTTCCACCGATACGATGGCTGGGCCTTTTCGGAAGGGCATCTCTACTACTATCGGCCGAATCTTTTCAAAGAAGCGGCCGTACCGCATTTGGAACCTGGAAATTGGTAGTTCCGCCAGAAGATCAGGAACGAGAGTTAAAGGAGGTCCATGAGGACCCAACAGCTGGTCATCCAGGAATGGACCGCACGTACCGCCGGCTAGCCGTTCATTATTATTGGCAGGCATGTATCGCGAGATAAAACATTACGTCGGACAGTGCGAGACATACCTGCGCCACAAAGTGGACCAGCAAAATCCGACGAGATCTCCAATACATCGTCGGAAACATCGTTTTGAAGAAGGATCGGATCCTTGCGTCGGCAGCGCAAAACGTCGGCGTGAAACTGGCCCCAAAATACGCGGGACCCTTTACCGTAACCAAAGTAGTTTTCTTGGTGGAGGTCGAAGTAGTCGACCACACCGGCAAAGCGGTGGGGCGACACCACGTAGCCCATTTATGCAAATACGTGGAATAAATTCTTTTTCATTCTCGGTTCTTTAGATTTAATTGTATTTAAGTTTTTTTGGGAAAATTTGAGGCTTGTTGGGAACGTGCGGTTCAGAACAGTTATTTGACCCTGAAATTTTTAGTTATGTATAATTGTTTCTTTTCGCGAGTAAGAGCACCGTTCGGTTTTGTATAATTTTTTTTCGTTTTTTAGGATGGGCGCCGTCCATTGGTCGAGACCTCGTTTTTTTTTTTCGTTTTTCGGATTCAGGATTTTATTTTAGTGGGTGTGAAAGGCGATGGGTAGAAATGTTCCCCCGCCTTCTCATCATCCCAGTCTCGTAGCCGAGAGCCTCAGTCCGTCCCGAAATAAACAAACAGGAAGATCAAAGATGCTGATCAATTTTTTTCCCCTTGAACACCCCACCTCCCACAAGCGTACCCCTGGGGAGATACTAGGAATAATAGGAACCTCGTGTTGTTGGGATCATCGATGGTGATGTGTTAAATACACTGTTAAAAAAATCTGCTTGAAAATTAAGGTACCGGTACCGGAAGTTTTTGTTCACAAACCGTGTCGTACAATTTGAACACCAACGTGCTTGAAATTTACAGTAACTGCACATAATAATGATTGAGATTTCCGTAACGTTACTGTTACTAAGTACATGAAATTGAATGTACGCGTGATCTATTTTTATGTTGATTTCACATAAAACTAATGTACGTTATACGTCTTTTTTTCATCGACTATAACTTAAAATTCAAACACACTTTTGTTGGAAACTTTAAGTTATGATGTAGAAAAAATGTGGTGCTGCATGTAATTTTCGAGTACCAATGTACCTGACACTTACTACGCGTGCATAGAATTTCAAGTATAGGTATTGTAAATTTACTGAAATACAATATATTAGAATTCAAGTCCAGCCTACAAAAAACACCACTGGTGTGCAGTAAAATTCAGGCACAAAAGTGATTGATATTGAAGGCATCTCTTATGCACAGTGGCAGAACCAAATTACCGAACCCAGCATTTTTTAGATCCTCTTCTTCCGTATGGAAAGTGCAGAGTTCGAGCTCTAGGTCGATGGGGTTTATGTGGGGGAAAGGGATGAGTAGAAAGAAGTCACAAAATTTCCACCACTTTTGCAAGTCAAGGACAAGAATAAACCCGACGTTCAAAAGCAGAATACTTTTTTCTGACAATGAGCCTACTAAGCTTAACGAAATCTTATTTCGCACTGTGTCGATTTGGCTTCGGTTTATATGCTACCACAGCTGCGCTTCACTTGCGCGAAAAGCGGCCGGAATTGGCCATCTAGCGGCGAAATGCCAAAACCTGGCCGGGGGTACGCACTTCCCGTTGAAATCTGAGTGACGATGGCGTTGTAAATTCAATGAATTTTCGCCTCCATTTCAATGGAAGTACTGGCATTTTTCATAACGGTTCATTAAATAAGATAGCGTTGCATAGCTGCAGCATATCTATAGATATTTTGAAATATTCAATCACGAGCATTAAAGAAATTTCAACGGCCCGAGTGTTTGATTTTCAAATCTGAGAACTGAAATTTAATTTAAGATGAACGAGTAAATGTAGTAGATTTTTACATTAAATGTTAGTTGAGTTCAGGGATAGTTCAATATTTGTATCTTATTCACTGATTTACAAGAACAGATTTGTAGTTTCCAACGCCATTCTGAAATTTTACAATACCGGAATTGAAAATGACAAAAAAGAATCTTACTTTTTCTATAACGTGTTTGATTTTTTCAATAACGTGCTTGAAAATTACAGAACTATTCGGATTTTCAATTACAAGCGTCGAAGAATTGTTCATGATCAACGTTCTTTATTTTTCAAGCACAGGTACTTGAAATATAAGTTGCACGATGCTCGTAGAATTAAGTTATTTTTCTATAAAATTGCAGTGGAGTGCAGAAATTTTCAATAACTTGTCATGTAATTATACATTTAATGATCAAGTTTTGTAAATTTACAATGAAATTTTCTTAAATTCCAATGCAGGTACAGTAATTTTACGATAGATTTGTAAATTTACAGCACTTCATACATTAATTACAGTTTCATGTACAAAATTTGTAAATTTCATACACTCCAGTACATTAAATTTACAATCTTTTTTAACAGTGTAGTTAATGGGAATCGGTATTGGTCTTGATCTGGTTAATCGAGCGGGCTCAGCAACTAGCTAACTGAATCACATGAAAACGGCCGACACAGCGCCTCCCCCACCTCCGACAGGGAGGGCCCTTTTAAGGAAGTTGTAACGTGGCATGTCGCGTTACGGCGGTGTCGCCCAAGGCTCTCCTTTTCCCCGTTAAATAAACATGCAACAACCAGTGTCCAGCTGGCATGTGTCTCGCTAGAGACGCCCGAATCGCACAGACCAAGGCCACCTAATTAATAAAATTCCAAATACTGTCTTTGATTTCGAACATTTCATGATACTCCCAATGTCAAAGACTACACGGATCAATTACCAGCAGCACGATAACGGAAAGTCTCCACCTAGGTTTGCGGCGCGAAAGTCTAGGCCGCCCGCGACGACAACGAGTTCGCTATGGACACACAGCTATCGCCATCTCTTATCACGCGAAGGCCCTCGCTTAGTGCCGCATGATCGACACGCGCGAAAAGTTCGTCACTTGTTGGGTGGACGCGCACTAATTCGGATAGAGAATGTTAAGTAAAATTTGTCGAAGAGTATAGGATTATCCGGGACTCGAGAAAATCTGAAAAATTAGAAATTTCTATACAAAGAAGGAAGTGACCGTTTGGAATAATCGAGGTGGGCCCATGTTTAATTACCAGTGTGAGGTGGTGTCTCTACCCCAAAATTGTATTTTGTGTTAATAATTGTTCACGAGGTGAGACGCTTCACGTCTCCCCCCGTAATAGCTCGGATACTCGAGTCGGCTCGATCCAACCTAAGGTCTTTGATCATTTCGTAATAGTTAATAGTGTGTAACCTTTGTTATTCAAAACCGTTTTATTATCCGTTATATAAAGTCAGTTGTGCCAGAGAGTACGGGTTCCCCTCCTGGAAATCATATTTGTGTGTGAATCTTTATTGATTGAAGTGTTCAATTCTCTCGCTCCATTGGTGACATTTTATGCATGCCTATCGACGCAATTGCGTTAGAGTCCGAAGGAACCTCTACTCCCATTATCCGTGGAGCCGAACGTTTACAAGCGTCTAGCGATGAGAGGCTAAGTGGAAGGAGAAGACCCTCCGGCCAGAAAAAAAGAGTAAGAGAGACAATTAATGTCTTTGGGTCCATTTCTGACCTTGCTACCTCGCCCTGTAGAGCATACGCATGATTTACTATCCGCTACCCAGCGATGGACCGGCCACGACAACGGGCAATGGAAAAATCCTTTGGCCCCCACTGGCGTTTTCTGTGGGGAGAGCAGTTCGGCTATGCCGGGGTCTCGGCGCACAAGGATAAGACACACCGTCCAGCACAATTCACCCGAGCGTCGGCGCGCAACGACAGAGACCACCGCAACTTGTCTGACGAAGTTTTGAGAGCTTTTGACCGGAAAGACGTCGGACACCGGCCCCAAAAGATTTCCAATGACACAGTTTCGAGACGAATTTCCAAAATCTCACTGACCGGTCCAAGGAAATCCCCAGGGTACGGCGCCTCCGCCCCGCGATCCCGAACCCTCGTTGACAGGTCTAGGCAATTGTCCTTTTGGTCCGTCTCTGCCACTCGCCTTCCGCTACTCCAGCTTCATGCACCTTTTTGAATGTCTCACCGAGTTATGGAACGTCGATCCCCCGACACACTCACGGGGAACCTTGGGAAGGCCTGCTCCCTTTCTCCCGCCTGGATGCTGGCCCAGATGGATATTTTAATTCTACGTGTATGTAGGATCGTTGGTTGTTACCGGTATGTTTTAGGAAAAGCCATGTCAATGTGGAGAAGTATTAAGTTTTGTGTTATCATTTATTTTGTCTGTATTCCTCTTTTAATAATCTCTGACCGGCGAGGCAAACCCTGAGAGATCTTCGCACCCACGCACAACACGGTCAGACACCTTAAACATGATAAAGTGCCAAACACGTGCGGCGCGGTATGCTGTGCCCTGGTGTCCGTTGAGCTACCTAATGGTAACCCCGCCTTCTCGTCACTGCCCTACGGCTAGTAGACATCTCGGAAAGTTCGTGCGGTCAAAACCCCAGTGCTCGGCTCCGAAAAACCGATCCACCAGGGCTGTCACAACACGCTTTCGAGAGGATGTGCCGCCCTTGGCCAGAGGCCCTCCCCGTCAATCAACGGATCCTCACCCCCCCCCCCCTAACGTCAAGGTGGCTGCACATAAGGGGGGAGTAAGAGAGAGACAAAGATTATGAGTCCAATATATATTGTAACCGAGAAAATAATTCTCCGGCACCTTCGTCCTATTTTCTGCGACTGTCTCCCGGGACGCCAGCCGCCACGAGACGGCCCTAACTAAAACTCACCGATTTGACGCGGCCACTAGCTAATTTCAACAGCGCAGAAAAAATGACGGTCATTACCCACTAGCTCAGGATCTTAAGGTAGAGGGGCGGGGCCGAGACGCACACAATAATTGGTCAGAAGGCAGTAACTAAAGTAACAATATTAAAAGTTTATTAAATTCTGGATGTGGCGAATAACAAAAGATGAATTTGGACTCGGAAGACAAAAATAATAATATCGCAGCTAGGTTGGTGTAGTTTATGATTAAGAAAAATGTAAAAATTTTAGTTTAACGAGAAATTTACCAAATATTGTAAGGTAAATTTTACGAATTCTTATCGGATAAATAATTCGGCGCGAGAAATGAAGAACGCTATTCCGACAACATTAATGGTGATAAACCGACCATTAACTTCGAGCTCCCACACTCTCGAGAGCTTCCACGCACTTCTCAACAACGTAACGTAATTACAAGATAATAATTATTCATGAAATCGAGTAAATCCAAATTAGAGAACTTTGCGAGAAATAATTTTTCGTAATCGTTGCCACTAAGGTCGGCAGCGCACAGATCGACTCGACGCTTTACCGGAAAATTAATAATCTTTACTCCCGATGGAAAAAAAACGGACACACAATAACTAATTCTACGACGAGACTCACGATCGCTCTCTCTTCTAAAGACTCGGTTGAGAATTAATACTACAGTCGCGTAATCCTCGTAGGAACAATCTCCTAATGCGACAGCACGAATAACGATCGGACTAATACTTGTCTCACCCGCTCAATTCTCAACTTACGGTAGTTCTGTCGAATATTTAATTCTTTTCGGAACCTTATTTTCCCGAAATCCGGCTTAGGACGGCAATACTAAAACACCGGTATGCTCGAAGGAGACTGAGTCCGGTACGACAGCACGGCAATCTCGGGAAATCTCCAACTAAATTCTCATAAACTAAAGCTGACTCACTAACTCGCAACTCTCATACTACAGCATACAACAATGAAACACTCAGACAGCTTAACGGTTCCTAAGTCGGGCGCCGCACGCACAAAGCGAATAAACAAAAAAAAAAACAAGAATCTGTTCGTCAATTAATAATCCGGATCCCAAATAATTCAGGATCCGACTCACTATCTCAGAATCTACCAACATTCATACCACAAAATTGCACTACAAGCCCTACAGTTTTTAAACAGTACAAAAGACAAAACGAGACAAATAGCGCCTTTGTGACTACTGCCTCTCTTCCAGAGCCTTGCCCTACTCGAGTACCTCACTCGATAATAAATTCATTTTTTAAATCTTATGAATCGTAAACGTTTCAATCACAGTTCCGTAAATGACAAAATAAATCCCGCAATACGGGTACTCACGGCCCTCACTGGTTCAATCCTCACTTCTCAATCCTCTCCAGGAAGTCTGGTAGCTGAGCCTGATCTTCTAAATTTCGGATAACACCACGACACGTTCGTTATCGATCACAGGTAATCGCGAAGAGATCTCTTGATGGTCGTTCGTCTGGCGACAACTAGGACAACTAATCCCCACTTTCGGCCCTCAGTAACCGAAATTTAACGATACGTGCCGATCGTCTCCTTTCCTCATCAAACGTCGTCGCTCAATTCTGCTCCTTGTTACGCTGACTCTAACTAATAAAATGTTGTGAAGTACTCCATACCCGACAGCAGAATAATTTTATCCAGCTCATTATTGACAAACTGATACCTGATCACTTAATGGATTTGAGCGTGATCTCTCCTCATTCATAAGGGCTTCTCGCTCATCGGGAATTGAAGAATTTTCCGACAACCTCAAGTTTCAGGCTGCGGTGCGGTGAAAACCGTATACCGGCCAACGCTACTCTTCCGCAGATCCCGTGCGCATCTCAGGTGGTGGAGGCCTCACGGCTCGAGATCGCCGCGGGATGGATCTGGTACGGGGGCCTTGGATCTAGAGAGAATCCAGGGGCTGCTCCGGGGCATTTAAGAGATTTCCCACGAAGCATCGGGTACCTCATCTTTCCTCAAGTTGGTGGTTAAATGGTGGAGGTCCTTAGCTCTAAGCGGGCTAAGTGGCAAATTTTTGGATTCTTGTTGACGAGGTGGACGATCTCGCCGAACAATCCAACCTCCACTCGGCGTCCACTCCTCGTGAAGGTGAGGACTAATACCACCCCGCAGGTTCCTCACGTCCTGCGGAGCTACTGCTATCCCTGGGAACACAGGACAGCAGGTCGCCAGCGAACGAAGACGCAGACCCCTCAAGCTCATTCCAACGATGGTCGAGACGTTGAGAAACCAGTGAGGTCGGACCTTACAAAATTTTTCTTATATCTAACACACAAGCACACAAATACGACACAAAATTGGTTCTTAAACTAACTTAATTCTAATTCGTTGCCCTGGAGAGAGCTCGACAGCGGACGGTGTGCCAGATCTTAACCTACGACTTTCGACAGCAGCAGTAACGGGGTGTGCAGAAAAAAAACACCACGTTACAGCACACAACGGATACGTTACAATGACACGTATCTGTAAATCATACGAGAATGTAGAGCACACCTTTTTTTATTATTATTTATTATTTATTTATTTTTTATTTTTCCGACGTGTTGAATAAAGTTTTAGGATTCACTCACTCTCAGGATGTGGTAGTACAGAGTGAAGCCAAATACGTTGGTGACAGACCCGCAAATCTAGCCAACGGGACTCCCAATATGATATAGGTTTATACTGATATCTGTGAACCCTATATTACCGGGGATATGCACGCACCTCCACTACGGGTCGTACCAGTCGCGGCCGCTGATAATTATAATTACGGGTCTGTGAAAATCAGAAGTTTTTCGCCACCGCGCTATGCGCCTTTACTACGCATGTTTCCAAACAATTACGATTGATATAAGGAATGAATTTGGCGAGCCAATACCATTTGAGTACGGGACGCTGACGGTGATGTTACAAATCAGACGTACAGATTAGAATGACAAAATGAGTTACTACGACGAGTACTTTGATTTGCAAACAGGTGGCGGCGGCCGCACGGGTTATGGAGGTATCAGTCACGTCTGTATAGGCTCACCGAATCAGCGAGGTCATACCGGAGCCCGGACTGTCGGTAAAGAGGCGCTGCGTTCGGGTGTCAATGTAGCCACCGATATCCTGGATTCTAGTATGCACCCGAAAAAACGCGTCTGCGCAAATTAGGGACAAATCTGAAACGTAAGACTGAAGAAAAAATCAACACGCTTATACAGGGCTCAGGTTATAAAGGTGGCAAAATTAATAAACTGACGCATTCTCTTGCGGGACGCGCAACACGACACAATGGTGGTGTGAAAAAAACGAAAGAAGACAGAAAAATCACAGAGACGCTCGAGCAACGAGAAAAAGAAGACGCGGGGTAAGAGGAAGAAGAAGACTCTGAACAGTAGAGTGAAAAAAGAGGGTGTCAAGAGCCGTCGCAAGAAACCAAGAACAGTGAGGGATATTTTCGCCCGATTTCTCGTTGGAAAAATGGCGTTCTTACATACACATTCGTGTGAGTGTCTAAAATCGGAGCTTGAGTTATTTATACTACCTCCAACGTAGACAACTATCGACGGAACGCAATCAGTGTACTATAAGCCCATTTCGTCGTTGATGGATGATTCTCCGATAGAGTTTGTCGTACCAAGAAAAGGTGATGAGTACATTGACCTTGCACATACCATGCTAAGTATGCGAGTTAAAATAGTGACACTCCCGGGTACAAAAGAGGATCCAGTTAAAGTAGGGCATATCAATAATCTTATGCGTTCAATATTCAATCAGGTTGATGAATTTTTCAATCAGAAACTTGTATCACCGCCCAATAATACTTATGCATACGGAGCGTACATTGAAACGTTCTTGAATTACAGTCAAGGTGCAAAGTCTTCGCATCTCAAGAGTGCTCTATGGTATAACGATACACCTGGAAAAATGGATGACGTGAACGATGGTAATGCCGGTCTTACGAGTCGACGAAGTGTCTTAGGGGCTAGTAAAATGCAAATCAGAAAATAGCTAAAATTACAATAAATACGAGAAAAGATTATTACTAAGCGCAAATCGAATGATCATTCAAACCTTTAACCTAGAGAGCTCACTTACCTGGGCCAAACTGCCCACGCAAATCCTTGAGATGCGTGTGTTCCAGGGACCGAAAATTCAATTGTCGATAAGTCGCGAATGGCACGATCGATCGAGCTCAAATTTGGCTTGCAAGTAGAGTAGTAACTCCTACTTAATTGCTGCGATTTTGAAGGAAATATGTCTACTAGGGTGTGTCATTTTTGGGCAATTTTTTTTTTTCGACTCAGAAACAGGTTGTATACTTTCAGGAAGGTAAAATAAGAAGCCTGTAAAAATTTGAGCTCTTAATATTAATATTTAGATGCGCCTCATCGCGAATTTCTATTTCCCATTTAAATAACATGGGAAAAAAATTTTTTCATGTTTGGAATTTTATACGTTGGCAATGGCATATTGTTCGATGGAACGCATAACATATTTTATAGAGAATCGCACGCTCTACAAAAAAGATGTCTTGCATTTTTTCGATAGACATAGCCATTCTGATAATATTTGAGTTCAAAGTTCAAAATATACGAAAATTCATCTTTTTGTTAATATTATAGCGAAACTATTGACTCTATTGAGAATCTTCAACCAACTTTTATGTAAATTATTAAATTTACCATGAAAATTGTCTCATCCATGATTAATTAATATTTATTGGTGAATTGTTCAATGCTGTAGAGACCTGTCTTCTGTCACGAAACTGGTTCTAATGGGCTGATACTTATCATAAATAGTTACAAAAAAAATCGACAAAATACTCACGAAAAATATCTTTCGTTATTTCCATTAATAGTAAAAAAAAAATGTTTATGTTTATATTAAAAATTAACGAAAAGATGAATTTTCGTATATTTTGAACTTTGAACTCAAATATCATCAGAATGACTATGTCTATCGAAAAAATGCAAGACATCTTTTTTGTAGAGCGTACGATTCTCTATAAAATATGTGTTGCGTTCCATCGAACAATATGCCATTGCCAACGTATAAAATTCCAAACATGAAAAAATTTTTTTCCCATGTTATTTAAATGGGAAATAGAAATTCGCGATGAGGCGCATCTAAATATTAATATTAAGAGCTAAAATTTTTACAGGCTTCTTATTTTACCTTCCTGAAAGTATACAACCTGTTTCTGAGTCGAAAAAAAAAAATTGCCCAAAAATGACACACCCTAATGTCTACGTATACTGATAATATAGAATTTCAAATTTAAAAAAAAAAATGTCGTATACTCTCTAACTTTCGTAAAAGTTCGCCGATATGGCTAAATAGTTCATTATAACTAGAAACACGTTGAATACTGTTTGGTATTGAATTTCGACAAAATCGGTAAAGCCGTTCGGATTTTATAGAATTTTGAATTTTCGTAAAAAATACAAATTTTGCTATAACTCCCGTCGAATTTCAGCGAATCAACTGAAATGTTCTACAAACGAAAAATAACGTACAGTCCTGATGTGTACCAAATTTGGTTGTGATCGGTAAAGTCGGTCAAATTTTACACCATTTTGAATATTTGAAAAAAATAGCGATTTTTGCTATAACTTTCGCGGAAGTTACTAAAGTAAAACAAAAGTTTGTGTCTAATAAAAATGAGATATGCCGGTGATTTATTCATTTATTCAAAACAAGGATGCAAAGTAGCATACAGAAGGTAAATTTTGCTCTTGATAAAGCTTCGATAAATACATCCTCGTAGAGTTTGCTATGTAAAGGGCAAAATTAAATGAGGAAGCAATATGCAAGGTTCTACTTTGCATCCTTTCTTTACTTTCTGTATGTTTTTGCGATTCCATCACATTCGGGAGGTATTACTAAGAACCTTTAGTGGAGTCCTAATTTTGTTCGAGTCCTCGGGGGTACTGGAAAAAATCGATCAAGACTGAGCACGGAGACGTGACCGAACGCTAAGGCGGGTTGTGAGCTACTAATCAGCAACGAGCTGTCATTGGGACCGTGGTATGTCGGTGAATGGGTATGGTGTAAGTGCATATCTTGTGGAAACTGTGTATGCTTTCATTCAATAACAATGAATACCTTCTCAAACCGAGTCATAATCAGCAGTAAGTTGAATCTACAACCACAATATTGTGTCATTATGAACCAGATTTTCGTATTCATGGATATAACATGATATATAATATTACAGTTGCATTGATAGATTATTGATGGCAGATATGTTTTTACGGATTTAATATACGCTATAAAACTTGCCTCAAAAAATTGTTATTAATCACAGTTTTGTTTTTATGTATGAAACATGCAATATAATACTCGCTATAAAAGATTTTCAATCATAGTTTTATTTTTACACAGTGCATTACCTGACGATATGTAGTAGGGATTCACCTAAAAACATTACGTCCCGTTTTCACTTAGAAGTAGTGGAAATACCCAAGTAGAGGAATGGTGGAAAATCGGAATGGAAGAAAATCGCGACTTCATCGTAATGCCAAAGCTCAACTGTCGTAGCTGTACTTGGCTCTGGATCCGCATTAACTAGGATTTTTATGAATCTATAGTGTATTAAAGAAAATACGGTATCAAAAGGATGATTTTCTTTCCTTCCCGCAGTAATCGATTCATTTAAAGTTTATTAAAACAAATAAAACTGCAGAAGATTGTCATTCTTCCTTTAGAGCAGATTCTCTCCCTCCACTCCAAATTAACGGTGAACTTGTTACATTATAAGCGGGCAACATTATGACGTTGCTAGATTTAAAATGCATGCTTCCATCTCTGAGTTGATTTCACCTTTGACAACTCGCCACTACATGTCCTCGAACTTCCGCCCGAATAGCCTTACAATCACATAAACGTATGCAAAATTTAAAAAAAAAATGTCAGCCATAATTGGAGTCACCGTCCAGCCGTTCTGACTTCGATGGACTATGTACAGGAGCTAGTCGCAGGCACGCCAAGTTTTTTGTAGAAAGTTTCATTACTTGGCTAATGTATTAGATTTGTAATATTTTTGGAAGGAATTTGTTGTTTGAAAGCGATATCTTCTTGGTTCAGGGATCGCTACATCTCTTTTTTCACTTGGCGTCCAATTTTTGTTTCCAAAAAACATATTTAATAAAGGTAAGTAGATAAAGGTAAATAAAGGTAAATAGATTTTGTTACTACATGCAAACCAGAAACGCAGTCTGCAATAAGAATTGTACGTGATTTTCCGTCTAATATTTGTAACAATCGATACATATTTAGATTCAGATTCACCTGAAACGACGAGAAAAATGGTTTTGAAAATGTGTCTGTATGTGATGTGACATATTTTTCGGTAACAGACCGATTATTCGGTCTTCTGGTCGAGAGCATGAAACAAGAAAAGAAAAGAAAAATCGGGAACCGTCACCTTCGGCAGTCCACTCTCGCTCGCGCCTATCTTTTGGTATGTTCGAGGGATCGAGTAGGCGGCTCAATCCCCAAACTCCAAATCGAAAGTTCGGGGTAAAACTCGCGATCGGGATCAAAACCAAACGAAACGGTAGCGTAGTTAATTTTTGGGGTCGCGTAAAATTAACAAACGCAACAGGATGCACTCGCGGGAGCAGACGGTTGCAGAAATGCACGGCCGCTCAGTCTGCTAGGTTTGGTAGAGAGGGTCGCGGTAAGGCGCAATAAATAGCGAAAATCGTGATCAAGTATAACTTGCGAAAACTAATGTCCCGCGGACAAAAATCGAAAGCAAGCAACGATAACAAATTCGCATTCGAGAATGCGCGAGAACTAACGAAGCGCAGCAAGAGCGTCCCAGTCATGACGGGAGAACATGGCCAGAAGAAAAAGAAATAAATAAATTATGTAGCGGGAACGACTCACCGGGGCGGCTTCCAATCAATCCATCCCATGGAGGGAGATCGAGGAATCACGAGAACTATGGCACAACGTCCAGTATCTCCACTGCACAGGAAAACCACCGAAAACTCAAGTTTTGTTGCGTGGAATAAAACTCGCACTACGGTCACTCAACGTATACACTGTACGGAGTTGGCCGGAGCACGGGAACTATGTGAAGACGCGCGTGCGAGCGACAGAAAAACTGTCAACACGGGAGCGCTTACCGAACTCGAGGCACCTCGACGGTGTCCCGAGGAAGACTGATTATTTCAAGTAATCACCGAGAACGATGAATTATTATTATTCTGATCTTTCAAAATCCCTTACCCGAAAACTACTGCCCTCTCCCTCGAATTATTTCGTAACGATAAGGGGAACGCAACTTGTGCCGGTAACATAGCAGAGATCTGTACGGTCGCCTCCCTTAGCGCTTTGCGTGAAAACGGGCCTTTACTTAATAAAAACACTTGACCTATAATAAAAAATAAATAAATAATAAGACCTAAATAAAAAGACCTAACCTAACTCCACCCGTCCTCCAACGCAATGCACCGTCACCGTAGGGCGCCGGATTTGCACCGGTTTGCAATTAACCGCCAAAACTCATATCGGTGACTCTCATGTGCCGGGCTGCACGATTCGTTGAGCTCTCGTCCTTGCGACAGATTTGAGTGCACCGATCTCCCGTCTTCTCTTAACAACAACAACAACAACAACAACAACAAAAATTGCCAACAACTTTCCACAACCAAAATGGTAAAATTCGAGGAGAGGAACCTCGAAATCGCTAGGCATAGCCAACTCGGTAACATTAGACCTTGTGACCGTCATTTTATAAAAAATCACATCACAACGCCCCACCCCTTTCGGGTGGTTACTGCTTAGGGATTGAGAACGGTAGCTTTGCAAGACCGATCGTAACCACGACTCGTAACCGGACTGGAAGTTTCTGTTTCCGTCGAAACTGCACGGGTTAGGGAACTGTTATCGTGGTTTATTATAAATATTTTCGGGAACTACAACCACGGTAGTTATCGGTAGTTTATTCGTTCTTACCCACTGGTTACTGACGGTAGCTAGTAATGATCATGGGTAGTAAGTCGGGATCAGTGCAAGAGCGTACTCGAGCAACACAAGAAGAGAAGGTTAAGTTCTCTATCTAACCCAGTTTTGTTTTATTTCTCTCTGAGATCCTCTGGGTAGTCGTCCATACGGCGGTAACGACCCCGGTCCGTGGCCCAGCTGGGCCCATCGGCCGTCCATCGGCGGGAACGGGGTCTTGCGACCCATAGCGCGGCAACTAGGGCTCGGGGCCCTTTTCGGGAGCTGGGTCTTACGACCCATGGTGTGGTAGCTACGGGCTCCAAGCCTATGTTTCAGGAGCTGGGTCTTGCGACCCATGTGGCGGTAGCTATAGGCTTCAAGCCTATGTTTCGGGAGCTGGGTTTTGCGACCCCTGTGGCGGCAGTTATAGGCTTCAAGCCTATGTTGCGGGAGCTTCCCCGGTGGTACCCTAGTGCCTTCGGGGAGGTAGCGGTAACTGCGGGGGCGGCGCCATCCTTGCGGGGGGCCTTTCTGGGGGCCTCGCGGCCTGCGAGACCGGGGTCTCTCAGTCCGCAAAGCTCTCAGCTTCTCGCGGGGTACTTTTCGCCTCATCTGCGGGACGTAAAGCCCTTCCCGCTTCCAGCCTTGGCTGCAAGCCGGGCACGTGCGAAGGGTCTTCCCCTTCCGCCCGCACCGATGGCAGAAAACGGCCTTTGGCGAGCCGAGCGGACACTGCAAGTAGCATTTCCTATTTCCCCATAACTGGAGCAGGCCCTTTCCAGGGATCGCCTACACGCTGGGGGAGGCCCTGCAGGCTCGGTAGCCGGCCTCTTCTCGGCAACGGGAGGTGAGGGAGTAGGCGGCGGCTTCTCCTACCGCGTGATCTCCTCCTCCGCCCGGTAGCCTTGGCGGCTGGGGGCTAGCCTGAGGTGTCGGGGGCTACCCCCGATAACCCCTTTGCTGCCGCGAGAGCATAGGTCCCCGGTCCAGTGGGGGGCTTAGGTCTTCTCACTAGCTCGGACCTAGCGGGTCCCGTCAACCGCACCACCTTCCACAGTAGCCGAGGGTCCGATGGACGGCGTCCACCGGCGACCGTCTCTGTGGGGGTTGGAGGACGGGACCACCGCATCGGGAGCCTCCATCTCCTCCGTTGACGGCGGTTCGGGCGAAGCGGGGCTCTGGTTCAGGGCGGCCTGGGCCAGGTCCCCGATCGTCCTCATCAGCGCGTCGACGGAATCGGAGCCGTCCGTGCCGAGTCTCCCCAGGGTGACTGCGCACGTCTGGATCATGGCCATGTTCGGCGCGACTGGAGCAGTAGCTGCGTGTGGGAGAAGAGCTGCGGTTGCCCGCAGCATCTCGTCAAACCAGCCCGCCTCCGGTGTCACCTCCATGTCCTCGATCGGGTTGGACATTTTCCGGAAACCTATAACAGAGGGATAGTTAGACTGGAAGACGATATGCCTTAATATCCTGTACAGAAATTTTCCCTACAGATCGCCCATCGAGATCGGATAATTCATAGACTACCCGCGAAATCTGTTTCGAGATCATGTATGGCCCCTCGAGGGGGGGGGGGGGCAATACCGCTGACACGTGTCTTACGGCGGACGATAACACGTGCGCCCTGCGCAGAACGAGATCCCCAACCTCAAACGTCTTATCCCGGTGACGGAGGTTATATGAACCGGATTGCCTCCGAAAGGCCTCATCGAAAGCGTGCGTGAACTCTGTCCGCAACGTATCTAAGCGCGCCATGCGGCTTATCCATTCCTCCAAAGGTCAGGGAACAATCTCGAGATCTCCCTCGGTCTTTCGTCGAAGCGAGGACGCGGAGGATGGCTCACGGCCATAGTTCGCGAACGCTGGGGTAGCCTGCAGGGAACTATGATGCGCCGTGTTGTAGGCGAACCGGAACTCATGCAGGTGGCTTTCGCACTCCTGGTGATTTTCGCGCAAGAACGCGCGGATCATGGTTTTGATCCCGCGGTTCACCCGCTCGGTGGGGTTAGCTTGCGGGTGGTATGGCGGGGTGGTGCAGTGCCGTATACCCACACGCTCGGTAAACTGGCGGATCGTCCGGTTGACGAACTTCGTACCATTATCCGTGAGTAAGACCCGGGGTGCGCCCCAGCGAGTCACGACGAGTTCGTCGAGAGCTTTAGAAATCGTGGCACCGGTAGTTTTACGCAGGGAGCACATCTCCACCCATTTCGTCGACGGGAGCTTGTTGTTCGATCTTGCATCGCTGGCAAGCGTCGCACTGCTTCACGTGAGCCACCACGTCCTTGAACAGACCGGGCCAATAGTAGCTAGTTGCGAGGCGTCGGTACGTTTTATCGACCCCCAAACTTCAAGTCTGCGAGGGAGGAAGGTCGATGGAAGTAGAAAGTCGGTGGTCGACTATCTGCCAATCAGGAACCCTTTCGGGAGCCAACGAAACGTCACGTAATCTTCGCCGGTACCAGACATCATGGGTCTCCTGAGCACAAGTCAAAACGACTGGCTGACCCTCTGGGATTCTCGATAGCGCATCGGGAACATAGTGCAAGACGCCCTTACGATGAACAATGGTGAAACTGTATTCCAGCAACTCCAATGCCCACCGAGCTAACCGACCAGTCGGGTTCTTAAGGTTGTGCAACCCCCTCAAGCTACTGTGGTCAGTGATCACAGTAAATGAGTAACCCTCCAGGTAGCAGCAGAATTTTCGTATAGACCAGAGCACGGCGAGACACGGCGAGAGTCAGCGAACGACTCGCGTAGGCGATAACTCGTTCATACCCGTCGATAAGCTGGGTGAGCACTGCGCCAAGGCCAACTCCGCTAGCATCGGTTGCAGTGTAAACGGGAGCGAGAATTCGGGGCAGGCGAGCGTGGGTGCGCTGGTCAGCCTCCGTTTTAACTCGTCTAGAGCCTGTTGTTGCCCGGTATCCCAGACCCAGGGCTGCCCCTTTTTCGTGAGCTGAGTTAAGGGTGCGGCAATGGTCACAAACTTCGGTATAAACCGACGATATCAGGACGCCATGCCGGGAAAGCGTCGTAGCTGCCGGCTATTGCTCGGTGTCGGAATATCGCACACAGGAGCCGTTTTCTCAGGGTCTACTCGCAGACCTTCTCTGTCCACGAGGAACCCGAGATAGCGGACTTAGGAGCGGCAGAACTCGCTTTCTTCGCGGTTAATCGCCAAGCCCGCTTCCGTGATCTTACCGAGAACCCGTCCGAGCCACATTAAATGTTCCTCGAAGGTGCTTGTGACGATGATAATATCGTCCAAGTAAACGAAAACATGCGGGTACATCTCCTCGCCAAGTCGGTCCAGCATCCGCTGGAACGTGGCGGGAGCGTTCATGAGTCTGTACGACATCCGCTTGAATTGATACAAGCCTCTGCCAGGTACGACGAAAGCCGTAACCTCCCGCGAGGCGGGTTCCATCAGGACCTGCCAATACGCTTGACTCAGATCAAGCGTCGAGATGTAATGAGCTTGCCGTAGCACGTCGAGAATGACTGTAATGTTCGGGATGGGGTAAGCATCCTTCTTGGGGACGGCGTTAACTTTCCTGTAATCTATACAGAAACGGTACTTACCCGTCGGCTTTTTGATCATGACTACGGGACTAGCCCAGTCACTAAGCAAGGATTCGATAACATCGGTCGTGAGGATCCGGTCAACCTCCGACCACATAATGTCGTGGATCACCGGCGTTACGGTATAGGCTCGTTGTTTGACCGGTAGGCTATCCCCCACCTCGATGCTACGACTCACGAGGGTGGTGACAGCTGATTCCTCCGACTTTGGTGGTAAGTGAGCGTCGAGAAATTGTGCCTCGTCGGTATCGGGGGTGCGAAACACACAGCACATGGAAATGCTGGCTACGCCCGCCTCGGGAACGAACGAGAAATGGACCTCAGGGTTCTCGCGGAAATACCACGCTTGAGCATAGAAATCAACGACCATCCTTTTCTGACGTAGGAAATCCAACCCGAGAATCAAATCTTCCGAGAGCGATGGTAAGTGGTGCACAATGGCCACGGTGTGACGGCTATTCAGGAGGGCTGGCACGTCCGAGGCCGTGGTTATCGTCTCCACCTGGCTGTTTGCGATGACTACCGGTCGAGGCGGAATCTGGACGGTAACTTTCTCAAGCTCTACTAGGAACTTGACGAGATCCGGCCCGATAAAGGTTCGGGTCGCCCCTGAATCAACGAGAGCTTTCACCGGGCGGCCAAAAATCAGTAACTCCACTCGAAATGCTATCACCTCATCGTCTGAGGCGGCGTTCACGAGGACCTCGTCCCGGAGGGACTGGAGGGCCGTGACCGACGTATCGGTAACGTTCCTTGTCACCTTTCGCCGCCGCTATGTTTTCCTCCGGCCGACAACAGGCTGACTGGGCACCGGTAAACGGGAGCGTGTCGGGAATGGGATCGAGACGGGCTCGTAACCTTCCTCACGAGGCGCGGAGGGTTCACTCACGCGCCTCTTTCGGCGTTTCCTTGGTTGCAGAAGTTACAACGGGCTATAGTTACTCCTGAGACCCCACAACGATAACAGAAGAGGCGCCGAGGTTCCGGGCACTCCCGGTGACGGTGACCTTACTTGCGGCAGTTCCAGCAGTCAAGGACACATCGCTCAGCGAAAACAGTGCGGGAGGTACCTGGCGTAGCTTCCGATTCCGGGATCGGTAGCGGAAGCACTTCCGTGATCGCCTCTGTCGGCACCGCTGTTGCTCGAGTTGAACTCGGAGCAGGTCGGGTCCCCGCCGAGTCCACGCGCCGAGAAGATGTCTTTCGCTCGGTCGGGTCCCAATACGCGAACTCCGGGCAGAGGTATCCCTCTGGCCTTGGTGGAGGACGTCGAGTACCCGCGCTTCGCAGGATCTACTCCTGTCGGGCAGAATAGACCGTTCATGCAGCCTAAATACACGAGAACTGACTCGTGCTTCCCCTGGGTTCGGCTCGAGATCTCTTCGCGCAGAACGATTTGATAGTCGGGATCGGAAAAACGTTCCCGCAACGCGGCCGTGGCGGCCAGCCAATCCGGTAGCAAGGCGCGGTTCTCTTGGTACCACGTCCGAGCAGCGCCCTTTAAACAGAACGAGATCGTACGAAGTAAATCTTCGTTCTGGGTCGGGATCAGGGAACGACCCTCCTCGACGAGAGAGATGAAGTCCTCGACATCCTCCTCTCGTCGGCCCGAGAACGAAAGGTCCCAGCGACGGACCTCTTGCAGTACTCGGTAAGGAGACGAAAATCTCCGCCGGCGTCGCGGGAACTGGTACTCCTTGGACGTCGATAATTCCCCCCGACGCGGTCGGACCTGCCGACGAGGGTCGGTAGCTGGGGATGCAACTTCCACGGGAGTGTGGGCTGCAGACCGCGGAATTTGGGGATTGCGTCTCATGTTCCAATTTTTTACCCACCGTCGCTGGTGTAGCGCGAGCGGGGCATTACTGGGACCCGGTTGCGCCTCAGGTAACTGATCCACCTCGCCCTGGCGAGGGGGTGGCGTCACGGTTCCTTGTTCGCGGTTCCACTCGTCATCGTCCCACTCCGAGGTAGCACGGGATACGGCGATTCATTAACCGGTCCGAACGAGATCAGTTACGAAGAGTCTGACGAAAGAGGGAAGAAAGAGAGAAAAAAAAGTGGAAAAAAAATACCAAAAGGTCAACCAAAAAGAAATCAATCGGTGTAGACTCGTAATCGGAATCACGCGAAGTACCGAGCACTGGTGTCGGTGTTCGAGAACAACTTCGAAGTCCAGCAACGGAATAGTCAAAGAACTCGGGAACCGAAAACACGAAGATGTATTCGAAATTAGCACGCGTCGGAAGGCTAAGTGGAGAGCGGACGGTGACCACAATGGGGGGGGGGGTTCTCGGAATCGAGGGCGACCATTGGTCCTGCCAAATGGCGGCAGCAGGGAGTCGTGACGACCAAAGTCCAAAAAAAATATAAATAATAATAATTAATAATTAATAATATAATTAATTATTAATTATTAATTAATTATTAATAATTCATTATCAATTAATTATTAATTATTAATTATTAATTAATAATTAATAACTATATTATTATCGGGATTGTAACGCACAGCAATAACAAGAGTCAGGTAAATCAGAAAAGAGAAGGTGCCCTCCGGGATTTACCCGCTGTACACGGGAACCACTGGTGGCACTAGCGCTAGCGAGTAAAATTTTAAAAAAGGGGAAAAAAGCACAAAAGAAAAAAAGAGAACAAAAGAAAAAAAATTATACTAATAAAAAAAAGGAAGCAAAGTAGAACCTTGCACATTGCTTCCTCATTTAATTTTGCCTTTACATAGCAACCTCTACGAGGAAGTATTGTAACTGATTTTGGCTTCCTCATAGAGGAAGCTTTGTGAAGAGCAAAATTAAATGAGAAAAGAATGTGCAAGGTTCTACTTTGCATCCTTGTTTTGAGTAAATGAATAAATCACCGGTCTCATTTTTATTAGGCACAAACTTTGGTTTTACTTTATTAACTTTTGCGGAGGTTATAGCGAAAATCGCTATTTTTTCAAAAATTCAAAATGGTGTAATATTTGAACGACTTTACCGATCACCACCAAATTTGGTACACAGTAGGACTGTATGTTATTTTTCGTTTATATAACATTTCAGTTAATTTGCTCAAATTCTACGCGAATTATAGCAAAATTTTGATTTTTTACAAAAATTCAAAATTTTATAAAATCCGAACCGCTTTACCGATTTTGTCGAAATTCAATACCAAACAGCATTTAATGTCTCTCTAGTTATAAAGAACTATTTAGCCATATCGGCGAACTTTTACGAAAGTTAGAGTATACGACATTTTTCAAAAAAATTAAAAATTCTATAAAATCAGTATACATAGATATATTTGCTCAAAAATTACAGCAAATGAAGAGGAATTAATACTCTACTTGCGAGCCAAATTTGAGCTTGATCGATCGTGCCAATCGCGAGTTATCGACGATTGAATTTTCGGTCCTTGAAACACACATACGCACGCACTCACGGACACGGACACGAACACGGACACGGACACACACATACGGACACATTTTCTAAACCATTTTTTTTACGTTTTAGGTGATTCTAAGCATACTGACATTAAAGTCTCGAAAAAAAATGTTTTCACGAAAACAAAGCTTCCTCTATGAGGAAGCAAAATTGTGTCGTTATATACTAATGGTGCAAACTTTTTGTGTTACGCATGAGTGAGGGAGGAATATTTCTTTACGTTTTAATTGGTTGAAAAAACTCCCGTCTCCCACTTATAAAAAGATTTTCTTAGTCTTAAAGCTAGAGAGTAATTTTTAGGGGCAAGAGAGGATGAGCTTCTTGACTCTGGTTGGTCAAAGGTCACCATCTCCAACTTCCTTGGGTTTGCGTGAAGCTTCCCCTACGGCTTTTTCTAAATTTCCCTACTTATCGACCACTGACTGCAGGGCCCCTGTTCGGAATTTTCCTTTTTGTCGATCAAGGGCCCATTTTCGGCCCTACAGTGATGCTCGGAGGTTTATCTATTTTTGGGGCGAGGGTACATCGGGACAGCAGTGAGATCTGTGGCCTTCGCCGATGACGTAGTTCTCGTGATCGTTGCAAAACTCTTGGAGGGCACCAATAACCTACTTGATATCACATTCGCGAGGATTCGCCAGTAGATTGAGACGGGTAGCCTGAAACTGGCGAAACACAAGACAAACGCAATGCTGGTCACTAGCAGAAAGAAGGTAATCATGCTCCGAGCCGACGATCATTTGTCAATACATGCCTCAATTTTAAGCAACAAGCCGAGAATGCTCCTATGGTCACATCCAGCCTCACGTATGGCATTGCCACCTGGGCTGTTGCAATGATGCTCCAAGATTACCGGAAAAAATGGCATTAGTCTAGCGTCTTGCGAATAGCAAGCACGTCCTGCACGGTGTCAGAAGATGCCGTATGTATCATTACCAGAGGGTTGCCCATCGGAGTGCTAACTGAAGAGCGGAGGTCTTTGTATCGACACCGAGGATCAATCGCAATGAACGCAGAGGAATCGAAGATTAAGAAGCAGCAGTGCAGTGTTCAGCGTTGGCAGCAGCTGTGGAAAACCGAAGGCAGATGGACATAGTCTGATCCCCCAGGTGGATAGATGGTTTAACCGCAGCAATGGAGCTGCCAATTATTACTTGACGCAAATGTTTTCAAGGCACGTAGGCTTACGGACGTACCTGTACAAATTTCATTACGAGGACCACCCGAAATACTCGACCTGAAGCTGAAAGACAGCGGACGCAAAGTACGTGTTTTTCACGTGGCCCCGATTCGACGAAACCCGCAAAGAATTGAAGGTCATAATCGGCGACAACATCACGCCGAAGAAGCTAGGAAAATCGTTGCTTGCATCAGAAGGGGCGTGGAAAGCGAGCAGCAGAACGACAGAGCCCATAACCCCTAATCTTGTCACCACCACCGATCAGGACGGGGGACTACGAGTCTCAGAAGCAACGGTGAAAAAACAATCGCTAATGCCTCTACCCGCGAAACTACGCCTAACGGCGATCCAGCGGGGGAGTAAAAGAAGCGAAGTGAAAGATGTTAAGTTTTCTATTTGGTATGGGTTGCCGGATTACAAGTCGAGCAAATCACATTACAAGTTGTAGAAGTTCACGGTCCCACCATCACCTTGCGAACTGCGACTAGAGTCCGGTACAACATGTGTACATACATTTTTCCACCCTCATAGACAAAAAACACACACGTGCGTAAGCACGCACACAAAGATTCCATGCACAAAGTGTCGAACAGTTATTAGAGTTACTTCATATATGCTCACATTGTTTCATGATTCTAGATTGAAAATTGACGAGTAAGGAATGCACGGAGTTTTGCATGGAACCGGAGGGCACTTCATGTATCAGCCGCCATCTTGGACGCCATTTTGTATAAATTGAAAAAAAAACAATTTTTTATTACAATTGAAACATCAATAAAGGTTTTAAAAAAACCACCTTATTACGTCTTGTTGTTCATCCACAATTAATTCCTGAACTTAGTGTAGTTTTCGGTCAATTATAGAGGAACCTCCCCTTAATAATACGACACACAAAGTCTACGCGACAGCGCTACATATAAGTTATACGGACTGTACACCGCGACATCACCGTGCATGCCTCAAAAATGGCTCCCGGGGCCATTACTCAGCGGGGTTTGTTTAGTTTAGGTTTTGTGTGTATTCCTTTTGTATAATCGACTTTTCGACACTTTTTGAATATTCGGAGAACACTAAATAATGGACATACATTCGAGTTTAACGTATGTAAGTTCCAGAATCTTTTATATCTTATTAAACGGGTAATGTTGTCAAACTGTGGCGGCCATTTTGATTCAGGGTCCTGCATCCCCTTAATCCTTGTTTCACAACTAGACTTGGACAATCCGCCAATAGCACCGGCTCGTCAGAGCGGGTTACACTTTAAAGTAACTTTGACAGGTCTCGGTGGTTAAAGGCGTGACACTTATCTCCAATATTTATAACTCGATCATAAATTGCATTGGTAATACTAATAGAAACGATACGAATTGGTATTTGATTAAAATTTCGAATAAGAGGATATAACTAATTTCATTTCCAGCAATGTGCAGCGTGAGTTCCCAAGAATTCGTCTACGGCTCTTCTTGTCATCATCGTCTTTAATATTCGAACTTAGGTTCAGACAGTTCGGAAAGCGAAGAAGTCTTTGACAACTCGACAATCGATTATATTAGTGATGCCCATTGAATGATATAAAGTGTTATTTCAGTAAAATTCAAAGTGAAAAGTTTGGTTAAGTATTTCCGGCAATGGGGATTGTATTCGCCTCACAGACTCAAATGCCGCCCATCATCAATGATGTCGCACAGGAGTGTATGCAATGTACTGGGAAAGAACGCAGCGAACCCGGAAATCCCGGAAGTTTTCAAGACATCCACAAGAAGGTAAAGGACCTTTACCCAAATAATTTCGAGGGCGCAACGCTTACGGTTAACAACAAACTGAGTAATCACTTACGGGTGAGTCACACAATGACGTTAAGCTCGGTTACGCCATCGGGATACAAGTTTGGAGCTTTTTACGAAGGCACAACAATGATCGGTTGCGAAGAACGATATCCATCGTTAGGATGCACCTTAATGCCCAATGGAAACCAAACAATGACATTTATGCATACACTGGGACGTCGATATAGGATGAAACTTGCAGCGCAATTATCTGAAAATGATTACAAGGCCTGCAACACTGCCCTCGAATATCGCTCCGATAATTGTACATTGTCACTGAGCCTCGACAATCCCAGCTTACTCGATCTTAACGGAACGTTAGCTCTTCACTTTCTTCAAACCATTTCCTCTGGACTTGCTCTTGGAGCTGAAATAGCTTATCTGCGAGATAAGGTGATGGGTCAGCACACAATTCTCTCCGGAGCTGCGAGGTACAGCACCGGCTTTTTTACCGCTTCTTCCACCCTCGGCGAAGCTGGTTTTCATGTTTGTTGTCATCGAAGAGCCAGTGAACAGTTGCAACTCGGAGCGGAGATGGAAATCAACTTCAAAACTCGAGAATCTCAAGGAACCTTTGTTTATCAGCTTAACGTGCCGCAAGCTAACTTTATTTTCAAAGGAATGATTGACTCGGAGCATACGGTCTCTGCTGTTTTCGAGAAAAATCTCTCGCCCGTTTATCAATCATCGTTGCTGATAAGCGGCGCCCTCAATCATAAGAAGGGACATTTTCGAGTCGGCGTTGGTCTTAATATTGGATGATCGCGACAATATTGTTACACATGTCAATCAATGTCACTTATTATATTGAATTTCATTGTATGGTTATTTTATCACATTTACAGCCTTTATTTTGTCCTTTTTGTTTTAATATTGAATAAGTGACAATAATTGTTGAGTCTTAATACATGTCTGTTGCATATAAATTATATAAATTATTGTGAAATTGGAACTATTTTTTTTTTTCCTTAGACGGTGGAATTGAATTTCACTCAGGCATCGAAATTTCCAGAATAGAAGTTCGGAACTCAAGAACAAAACAAAAGATACTTATAAAATCGAACTCATTCGTCGTCGTTTGCTATCCTCTCATCCAGGTCGCCATCCTTCTTGGTAGGCGGTCGTTCCATCGGTGACTTAAGATCGTCCAAATCAAGGGTCGCCTCTATGCTCATGAGACCGTTTTTGTCCGCGAACTCGAGAATATCGCAGATCAAGGGGGACTCCACTCCCAGGATATATTCACAGGTCTTAGGTTCCAATAAAAATACCCTGGAAGGGCTAGTCGACGGATTCTCCACGCACTTCAGTCTAACCTGTAATTTATGCAGTATTATTCGTTGACTCTGGATCAAGTACGCAGGAAAAAGTACACCTAAAGAGCCTGAAAAGTAGAATGTGATTATGTGAAAATAATAGTCATTCGAATACTTCAAGTATGAGCGTGTCCGGATCAGGTCTATCAAATTTTGCATTTTTGTATGCTAAAAAAAGATAGTTTGATATCATGTTAAATTGAGATGTAACCAAATTCTCTATCAATGCTCTTTTCATGTTAGCGACCTAGGTGAAGAATATTTTTCAATAAAAAATTACATATCATTTGAACCAGTTAACCGATTCACGTAAAACTCAAACTCAAATTTCGTTGGATCAGAGATCGCTTGTAAACAAAATTTCAGCCGAAGATAGCTTTTACGCTTGAAAAATATATAGATTACAGTTTAAACAATGCTGAATGTCTAACAATATTTGTCACCAACTGAATTGCTGCAAAATTCGAGATAGAATATAGTGCAATGTAGACTGTCAACCTATAAATAGTACTTTCCGGAAGCGCTCGTACTATGGAAAAAGATATGTTACAAGGTTTTTAATGAATAAACTGCAAACTCAATGAAGCCGAATTATGCGAGCAATATCGTTTTATAATCTACACTAAAGAACAAACGCAGGAGTAAAGGTCAAGTAAGCATGCATGTCGGAAGTTAAAATAATTTCGACAAAAAATCAGTTGATTTTTATGCATTTACAATAATTTCATAACTGGTAGTCGGTTAACTAAGGTGCATCAACAGGACCTTTTTAACAATTTCCATCACACTTCCATTAAAACGTTCAATTTTCATCGTCTGCGACAAAAAGAACACATTCTTTTTCACCGATAATTATTCATTTTTACCCCAACAATCGTTGAAATAATCCAGTTTCGTGCGCATAACGCGGGTGCAAATCGGTCAATTGTAAACTGTAATTCGTAAGCAAGTGCAATCCCATTTTGTCACTCTTTAGGGAGGAAAACTTTTCCTTTTTAGCCGACAGGAGTAATGCGGTCCGCGCAGAACACGCGTACAAGCGATTGTTTTAAAATCAGCAATTTATATGACCTTGTTTCGAGCACGGAAGATGAGTACTTTTTTCTCGAGAAATCGGGTAAAATATCATAGACTCCACGGTACAGTGCGTAATTTTCACCTCGGGTAAATGACCTTCATGCTCGGCAAAAATCACGCACCTCCCTTACATTATAATATACTGTATTGTAGATCATAATGTATGTATGCATCATTCAAGATTTGTTTTCAACACATTCTTTTCGATATCGAGTGTTTTTTTTAACATACTACCATGACCCTCGAGATAATAAAAAAAGCAAGGTTCCGTCATGAGAAAGTCTAATAAAGAGAGTAAAAGAAAGTTAACAAGATTTTTGCAATTATGTATGAAGGGCATAAAGTAATACCTCAGTTTGCCTCAACTTCCCTGTTTTATCACAGACACTACCCTCACTGTAGAAATGCGACAGCTGTTTTCTTTCAGCGTGAGGTTTCGGACGTTTATGAGGATGAGCTTCTATCCACTCGATATGTTTCACCTTGTCAAATCTGCCCAAGTCCACCGTCGTCTTGGTACCGTCGCGTTCAACATGGTATTGAACGACCGAGCGACCGTAACAAAATTCGTACTTCCACCAACCATTTCCCTTATAAGAAAAATGTAAAAAAAATTATACTGAAAAATGCATAAATCGCTTAATAAAGAATTTTCAGTTTTACTATAGGGTTATTGATAGCTTACCCCATTCAGACAAGTTTTTCCACTGAGAAAACTCTGAACGGGACTAAGCTCAGATTGGCCTTGTTCTAGTAGAGAACTTGCAGATTCATCAACGTTGTGCTTGTCAAGAACATGTATTGGATGAATTTCAACTCGCACTCGGGCCTCGCCATCCTAGAATTCCACAAATTCGTCTCAAATAAATTCTTTACACAAGAATAATTCTGTGAGGTAAGACCACTACACGGTTAACAGTGTTAGATTTTTTATTATTTAAATAAACGTGGATTTGCGCAAACATTTATCTAAAAATGTGAAATTAGGTATTAGTGTTTTTTCTAAAACAATCCATAATTCTGTACAAATTTTAATACGGAATGGTAGCATCTATTTTATGAGAAGACTCTACCAATGAACAATCTAGATATTTAAAAGCATTTATCGTTGTTAAGATACAACTTGTTATTTATCAACATTTTGACATAAATATTGCAACAAGTTAGTTTGTGACAGATGATTATAAATATTGTGGTTAACGCTATCATAGTAGGTGGTCAATCCGTAGGACATCTTTTAAGAAGTGGAATCAGCCATGCCGCATTAATATTGGTGGAAAAATAAGTGTAAATGTTAGTAAAACCTGCTCAAAGATAAACCATCGCGGAAATTGACCGGAATCAATGAATATTTTAGTACTTCTATCGCTATGCATTCAAAAGTAGATGATGAACAAGTTTTGTAATAACAAATTATCGTTTACTGTGTTCAAACTCATTTCTTCGTAAAAGCCATAGAAAATACTTAGCATCGAATTATATAGCCTTGAATGACCATTTTAAATCAAAGCAGGAAATAATTCGCCAAGCAATTTTTAAATGTAAAAATAGTACTAAGCTGGCGAGCCATGAGTCGCAACTCTAAAAATGCAAAGTCTTATTTAAAAAACAATTAATAATGATGCGTTAAATTTTGTGATACAAAATGTACTAACATTTTTTAATTCCTTATTCTGTTATTTTTATTCTACCTTTAGTCAATTTTTACCAGATAAAGACACAAAGAGCAAATTAATAAGTGGGTAACTGACATATAAAAACTAAAGGATAATAGATTGAATAAAAACGATGGAAGAAAAATATCGGATTGAGGCCACTGAAGTTTTTCCAAACTTAGAATCTCGTTCAATTCGAAACACATCGACCGTCTTACTGTCTTACGCATATTGCGATTTGAATTTAAATTCGAAATAGAAAAAATCAAGTTCTTTACCAAGTGAGGCAATTGGAGTTTATATCGAATTTGTACAATATTGAATGCGAAAGTTGTACATTTATGAAAAGTATCAACAAATTACATCTATAAACTAACTGAATCTTTGAAATAAAATCCAACGCAGTGAAATATCAGGGTTGACCGTAGCGGTGCATGGACACGAAATTCTATAAACGTTCGGTAATTGCACAACTTTTATATTACAGCAGCGTGCAATTATCTATCGTGTTTGCCTGTTTAATTGTGATGAAAACAAGGGAAAATCGTGACGTCATTAGGCAATCTACTCTGCACCAAAATAACAATCATACCGTAACTTTTTGGTGTCTGAACTTTAGACTTTCGGCTTCCAGAGCGAGAAGTGATCGCGGTTTTTTTGGCGCGCCCTCGAGTGGTGTGCAATTGATTTCATTTTCGCCCATTCCTCGCGCCCTATAGTCCGGATGGCCACATATCAGAGGCGACAATATAATTGCTTCATATTCGCAGCTAGAAATTTCCTCCAATGACAGAATCTCGTGTTTTGCATGCCCGTAACATATGTACAGGAGTTTTATTGTTCTTGGCTTGTTATTTAAATCACAAACGGTTCCTTCTGTCATCTCGACTTCAACATAGGGCATCTGGATACCATCGACTTTCTTTAATGGCGGACCCGTTTGCAGGTTTTTGTCTTTATACCATTTTTCCATCTGTCTGACTTTATGCTTATCTTTGTCAAAAGTACCCAGATAGTATTCTTGAATCTTGACTTTCTTTCCCTCACGCTCTTCATGATACTGACGAACATATCGCCCATGGCAAACCTCATATGTCCAATAGGTCTCCAACTGTAGGACGAAGCAAACATCACACGATTAAATATGGGCATTACATCTTGTTTCAACTTGGAACGATGTTTTATTTTGTTATTATTCCGTCTCGAAGAGAGGTGCCAAATTATTTTCCAATTAAAAAAAAAATCAGTGTTCGTTACCGTTTTTCAACATAAAAATCTGACAGAATTCTTACAGATCTCGTATCAGATATACACATTTTTAAGACTGTAATACTATACTCACTATAATCATTTGTGAGACCCCCAGTCTACATTATTCTAAGTCATTGCTGGGAGCGCGCGAAGCGCACGAGCTACAGTAACACTATAATATACACTCCGTAACAAAATTATCGCAACAACATTTTTCAACTGCTCGTAACTTGGTCAATTTTCATCGTATTGAGGTCACTTTTATTTTGTTTTGTAGGGAATTATGTGTGCTTTCCGAAAAAAATGATGTTCAATAGCTGCGAGATAATGCCACATTGATATGTCTTAATCAGGCCGACCAACTTTTTTTCTTTAAAAAACGCAATAGTTTGCAAGTTTACCTGGACTACCTTTTTTTTTTTTTTCCCCAACATACTTCATATGCTATCTTAGAGTACACTTTCCAACGAGTATTTACAAAAAAAATCGATCCTCAACGATTTTTTTTACCGAGTTATGCTATTATAAAGATATTCTTGTTTTAGCCATATACCGCATCATCAGCATTACCCGATACGGAGCCGTGATGAATTATCGGATTACATTTAACAAATTCGTGCCCCGGGGGCTATCCTAAACCCTCATAAACCAAGGAACCACATTGCTATTCGTAACTTTGATTTAAAAAAATTAATCCATGAAAAGTGTAGCTTTATTTAAAATTACACTACTACGTTTTTGTTACATTTAACATTGCACCTCCACACTTTTGGAAAAATTATCAACCTTACCGACAAATCAATAAAAAAAAAAGCAAAAGTTTAAAGCGGCATACCGGCCAAGAGTTAAGGCGAAAGATCATTCAACATTAATTTTATTATACAGAGTACACAGCAATTGAAAATTACACTTTACATATTCTTAATCGAAATGCCTCGGCTTACTGAAATTCAATCTGCTCACATTATTATCCTTATTGAGCGATGAATCCGCATTCTTTTGGATATATCGCTTTGACTCAGTCACGCTTCTAGCAAGGCAATAAAAATCGTTGAGGGTCGATGAGAGTCGATTTTTTTTACCGAGTTATGACATTATAAAGATATTCCTATGTTTTAGCCACAGCAATGTGGCATTATCTCGCAGCTATTAGACATCATATTTTTCGGAGAGCACACATAATTCCCTACAAAACAAAACAAAAATAACCTTAATACGATGAAAATTGACCGAGTTACAAGTATTTGAAAAATGGCAATTTTTCGATAAAAAATTTTGTTGCGATAATTTTGTTGTGGAATGTATATGCGAGGCATTCCATACCAACTCGACCTGGGTCTGACCCTCAACCTCTTGAATTTCATTCGCTATTTAATATGGTATTGTTCTATATCTAACTAGCAACCACAATTCTGATTAAATTTCTTTTAAAACAATTTATATACACATGATTATTTATAATCAAAATACTGAAGGCCAGTTTTAAAAAATCTGATTAAGTTCTTATAAATCCTGTATCAGATATCAATATTTTTAAGCTTAAGTCTAAAGTGGGCTAGGCCTCGCTTCTATTCCTTACGAATTTCTACACCGCCGACTATCGTTTGTGCAGACAATTTTCAAATCATTCGAACAAAAATGTTTTTTCAAGTGGAACACGAATAGGCGCCCGCTATCGAAAATGGCTCGACATTCTGTATTTTGAATACACGATTTTTGTGAATTTATTCAAATTTTTTATTATAGCCTTCAATATCATTGTTATAAATAATCGTAAGTTTAAAAATGAAAAGTAAAAAAAAAAAGAAATTATTGCTAAAGATAGCTTGCGTTAAAAGAGCTCTTATACCATCGAAATTTTTTTAACTTTTGTTTTGTAAGAAAATCGTAAAAAATAGGAGCAAGATTTGGCCCAGTTTGAGCTTACGTTAAAAAATGTAGATATCCAAAACAGAATTAATGAGAATTTTTTCAGAATTAAAAAAAATGGCTTTCAGTACTTTCGTTCTAAATAACCAGAAGTGTGCAAATTGTATTAAAAAACTACAGTTAAATAAAAAAATGTGGTTGCTGTTTAGGGATAGATCAATAATAACAGATAATCAGGGATGAAATTCAAAAGGTCGAGGTATACACCCCATATGTATACAGGGTGTCCCAATTGAAGCCGTACGGCCAAATATCTCCTAAAGGAGGCATGTAAGGTAAAAAATTTCGAAACACACGTCAACAGACGTCATTTTGAGTTTGCAGGATCGGGCTTGCAAGCCCCAAGCTCAAGGTCAGTTTTCTTAAATGACGACCGCATTGTCACCCCAATGTGTTTGTTCCTCTTGACGAGTTGTTTTCAAAAACCTCATCATCCATGTTATTTTCTTTGATTTCACGCGAGAAATACGATAAAAACGAAATCATCAATCAAACCGAAAATTCAAACATTTCTGACGCGGTTTTGTGTTGATGATCGTTCTTCCGATCTGTTTACTAACCGACATTACCAAATCAACACAATAAACAGAAAATGTTCCTAGTAGTTTGAGGATTCTTTCACTTTTATCAGTTTCAATTCAATTCGAGTTGCGTCAAGATCTATTCAGCTAGTGAAATTGTCGATATTTTGCTGGTTTTAGGGGCGGTAGAGGAGTGTATTGAACCGCAGCACGAGCATATCGCGAGCGGTACCGTAATCTACATTTTCTTTTAGCTGCAGTTATTCGCAAAATTGAATGAAAGTGTAGAAGAGGAAGGATTGTTCGATGACAGAACAACAAGATATTAATCCTAATGATCCACGAGCTGTCGCCATATTGGCTTTGATTCACATGAATCCTCACATTAATTTGAGAGATATTGAACGGGATTTGGGTATATCACGAAGCACAGAATAGAGAATTCTGCGATCTGGCCGCTATCATCCGTATCACACAACGTTGGCTCAAACAATATCGGCGCCAGATACGTAACAAACGGTCGATTTTTACAACTGGACTCTACAGAGACTGAATGAAGATCTAAACTTTTTTCAGTACGTTCTTTTCAGTGACGCGGCGACACTTCAGAGTACTGGGTCATTAAATCGACACAACTCCCATTATTGGTCGAGGGTCAATCCACACTGAATTCGACACATCGATCATCAACATCGATGGAAAGTGAATGTGTAGTGCGGCGTTGTTGACGGGGAAGTGATAGGCCTATACTTTTCCAACGGTAATTTCACCGGGCAGAATTATCTGCAATTCCTGCGTACTCAACTGCCAATCCTTATTGAGAACGTGAACTTACAAACAAGACTGAGGATGTGGTTCCAGCAGGATGGTGCTCCACCTCATTTCCCTCGACTCGTAAGGGATCACCTGAACATTTCCTTCTGAAACCGTTGGATTGGTCGGGGCGGTTACATTTTGTGGCCTCCGCGATCACCGGACCTTACACCTCTTGACTTCGACCTATGGGGGTTCATTAATGATGTTGTGTAAACAACAGACCGACCACACCAGACGATTTACAAATTTTTAGGTTTTATCAGGATTTATCAGGATAGCAATTGCATGCATGACTCCACAAGTTCTCCGAAGAGTTATTGACAATTTTCATAGGTGAATCTAGTTGTGCCTGCATGTTAACGATGGAAACACTGAACATCTTCTGTATGGGTTGATGCCACACGCGCTATTATTTTTTCTTTTCGTTTTCAGCGCAAGGGATGCAAATCAGAGTTGACCTCCACCTGGTGCACCTTTGGTAACGCCAACAAAGTCTGAACTTTCAATTTGATTAAAAAAATAGTTTTTATCGTATTTCTTGCGTGAAATCAAAGAAAATAACATGGATGATGCGGTTTTTGAAAACAACTCATCAAAAGGTACAACATTGGAGTGAACAATGCGCTTGCCATTTAAGAAAAATGACTTTGAGCTTGCGGCTTGCAAACACGATCCTGCAAGTTCAAAATGACAAATGACAGTCTGCATTAAATGTCCCCCTCGAAACTCTACAACTTGTGTTTCAAAAATTTTTGCCTTACATGCCTCCTTTAGGAGATATTTGGCCGTACTGTTTCAAATGGGACACCCTGTATTTAATTACGTTTTGCAAAAACAGAACTTCTTTATGAGAAACCAGAACCAATATAGGTGCACAATTTAATGAACATTATATGAAAATTTGTGATTCGCGGTTTTCATTTTTTTGATCAAACATTGATTGTTTTAGTATATAAACAAGGATGCAAAGTAGAACCTTGCACATGGTTTCTCCATTAAATTTTGCTCTTTACAAAGCTTCCTCTATGACGAAGCCAAAATTACAATACTCCCACGTAGCGGTTGCTTTGTAAAGAGCAAAATTTAATGAGGAAGCAATGTGCAAGGTTCTACTGTGCATCCTGTTTCCTCAACGTTTTAGGTGATTCTGAGCATGCTGGCACGAAAGCCTCGAAAATTTTTTTTTTTCATGAAAACAAAGCTTCCTCTATGAGGAAACAAAAAGACATAAGAAATCAGGAGGAATCTCAAAAATGTTTTAGCCACAGTCAATAAACTCACTTTAAATATGGTTTCATATTTAAAAAAAGGTTTTTAATTTTTTTTTTAAGACGAATTCTTGAGAACTTAGGGTTGAAACTTAACATTTTTTATATCTGATACTATGGATGTTTGGGAATTTTGTCAAATTTTTTTATTTTGGCTAAGAATATTTTTGTTGTGAAATATGCTACTTGCACTATCTCGAAAGGAAAATAATAACAATTGGACAAAAAATATTGAGCCCCTTATGGATTCAGGATAATAACATAAAAACAGTTGTAGATAAATCCAAGAGATTGAAGGTCGAATTCAGATGAAAACCAGATGGAATGCCCCATATTCAAACACAAAATTATAAAAATATTGTGATAATTAATGATAATTTATTTACCCTGAAGGAGCAAGTATTTTGGTTAAAAAGCGGCTGTAAAAATTCCATGGGATCGACATCCTGATATTTCTCTGTATACTCGCTCTCCTGTTGAGTTGTGTCGGGGATAATACATTGGTACTTCTCATTATTTGCAGTTGTTATCACATACGGTTCTGCAGTTGTCTGACTCTCCTATAAAAAATATATTTTCAAATTTGTCAATAATACAATATCAACTTAAGAAGAGGTTAAATAAATTCACAGTGGATTTAATAAAAATTGGTTGTCAATACTAGCGGTTATGATTGTGTGGAAAAATGTCCTAACCTGAATACAGAAAACTACAAGAATTGTTTTTAAAATATATTTAAAAAATTATGTTCTCAAACAATAAATAAAGGCTCTTTTGCATTTTGTTACCATAACAACAGAAGAGTTTATTGTCATTAAAATACCACCTTGAGGTGGTAAAAAAAACCTTGTGCAAAATTCTACTCGATACTAAAAACTGTAATCCAATCTACTCATAGACCAAAATGTCAGACTTTGTTCTACCATAAAGAAGATAAATGAAATAAACTTAAACGTCCTTCCACCTAAAATATTATCTTGCTCCAAATAAATTGAATTATGCTACCAGTGACCACTTAGATATTTTGAAGGAAAAAAACTTTGGCGTACCAAAAAATCAGCGGTGGTTTTTCCAGGCCAATTTATTTTGAAAGCAATTTCAGTATCATCCATTGCCGTGACATGGCCCGTCCGTGCGACAAAAATTATTGCCAACACTGTTGAGCACGATATTAATTTGTCTTTCCACATTTTTGGTGACATGTTCTACCTTGACATAACGACAAAAAGACGATGACACAATATGTTCGCTTGGCAGCGCTCAGGGGGGAAAAGCGTAGATCAGGGGGAAAAGCGTAGATGGGGCCTGTGAGGTTTGAGTTACGCCGCGCCCGTCCTCTTGGTGCGCTGCTGTGCTCACTCTATCTCACTCGTACACTATCGCCATCTCGCTCTAGCGTCGCCCTCGACAATGCCCGGGAACCCAAGTCCTCCGCTTGAGAAGCCGCAACGGTATCCACACGACCACCGTGCGTTTCTGGGGTGATATACTCGAAACCTGAATATACTTTACCTATCCACCAAATTTACAAAAAAAAATGTATCATCCCACCAACGAATTGTAAGAACACATTTTTGCATCGCATAAATGAAAAAAAAAAAAGGAAACGAATCGTCTGGCGCATGTGTCAATCCATAATCTGCCTTACGTATTTTCGAGCGGCTTGAGAGTTTCAAATTAAGTCTTTTCAGCTCAAACAAGGCTCTAAAATGGTACGCTAACGACTGTACGATGACTGAAACGAAAAAGCGTGGTTCTAATAGCCGCGCGGTAGATGCAAACGTAATCGAGCGTTCAAATTACCCGCAGATATGCCTCGAAATATCTCGACCAATTAAAAAGATGCCCTGGCTTCGGAGACTCTCCGCGGATGGCACGCCCCTTTTAGGCTGCGTTTCATTCATTTCTAGCGGCGCTAACTTCATCTCGGTTCACACTGACACTCAGTGGTGACCAATCCGAGCGAGATTTTACACCGTTTCGCGAACGTTCGTTAGCATTGCGTTTCCACTCCTTACCTCTAGCCTCCATGCGTTTTGTATTGTGTGTTTTTGTGTGTGTAGAGCTGTCAGATTTCCGTATATTGTCCAAATTATAGTTAATAAAATTGCAGAGTGCCGCGAACAATTGTGATAGAATCGCGTAATTTGCGTTTCGATTGTATATATGTTTGTGATTTATTGCATTATATAGTGATTCATTTACGTAGGAAAAATTATATTTCTAATATTTATTGTGTTTATTTTATGTATTTAAGCAAAATATATGTACATTGTTGATGGTTGTAATTTATTGAAAAATATAATGATTTATTTACGTAATAAAAATTATATCTTCCAATTTCGATTGTTTTCATTCTGTATTCCCGCAACATCCCGCAAATGAAGAAAAAAAAAATTCTCCGATCGAACCCTCGATCTTTAGATTACCAGTGCCCTCTCGTGCTAACAAAGGGAAGCGAGGAAAGAGCGAGATGGCAATAGTGCGCGAATGAGATAGAGCGAGCCCAGTAGCGCTCCAAGAGGACGGGACTGGCGTAACTAAAACGTTATTCCCAGTGTGCGAGTTTTCCCCCCCTGCTGCTCATGTGTCGTGGTAACTCTGTGGTGTTGATTATGTTGTGACGAAAAGATTGTGTTCAGGTGGCAATATCACTAATTCTGCTGTATTGAGTTATATGCTAACGACAAACGGCAATATGCCGGCATTTTTGAAGCATATCGAAGTCGAGAACTTCAAATCGTACAAGGGAAAGCTGGTAATTGGACCTCTCAAGTCCTTCACTGCTGTTGTTGGGCCCAATGGATCCGGTGGGTTATGGCTACTCGTGAAAATCATTTTCGCGCCTAAATTAAGCGTTTTAATATCATACAAAATTTTCACTCATATTAAAGCGATATTTTGGACACAATTATCCACATTTCATCACAAAATTGTACCTAATTATTTGAAAAAAAGAGTTCGAGTATTCATTTGTCTGTAGTAACATTCGTGCTTTTGCTGACATTCTAAAAAAAGTAAATCTGCAATAAGCACTAGAAATTTTGTCTCATTATATGACAACGTCATTTGTTTGCATAAAGTTGTATTAGAAGAATTAACCCTTTAAATTTTCCCTTAACTAAACTAATCATTCAATTCTGGCAGGCAAATCAAATTTCATGGATGCCATCAGTTTTGTTATGGGTGAAAAGACAAGTAGTCTGCGTGTGAAAAGATTCAGCGAACTTATACACGGAGCTTCGATTGGCAAGCCAGTAGCACGCAAGTATGTCATTGAATATTTATACATTTTATTGTTTTAGTACTTTGTGGTTTATAACACACTTATTTTAATTTACTTACAATAAAGATAGACATCCAATAGTTCACAATAATTTTACATAACGCGTGTATTGTTTTAGAGTGAGCAAATACTGCTTTGAAAAACTATTTATTTTGTATACTCGTTGTTTATCAAAGTGCTTATAATACACCAGAACTATTGATGGTTGCTTCGCTCCTGAGACAGGTTATTCCTCAATGACTATAGGAATTTTTATTCCGGATGTTCATAAAAAAAAGCTGTCAACTGCATTAGCGTATTGCTTCCTCTCTTTTTTTTTGTCCCAGTAGACCTAGAGCTGTTTGTAGGAAAGTGTGATTATCATTTTTGGCTTTTGTCAAAAACCTTTGTTTTGTCACTCGACTGAGGCGATCTTTCAAGGAGGTTGGATTGAGTCATTTGTGCAGCCAAGTGTGCGGGTTATTGGGGAAGTAATGTGCGAAAAACAAGTCAACGCAGCAGCTAAATCATTTAGATTTTCGTGGAAGTTTTTGGTCATTTGGGATTAGGTATCCAACCCTCCTTAAGGTAGTCATCTCGCTATGTGCTAGTCAAATCAGTGCTAAATTTAGAAAAGCATTTTTAGAAATAATTGTGGCGCAATTGCCAGTTCCATAAACTCAAGTAGGCATCAGGATGTGTTTGTAACATATAAATAAATCAACAGCTGTGGTTCAAAAACAAAAAAACACTGATATATCCAAATGATCAATGATATGTTTCTGTCATCCACTTATATATTAGAAAAAACCATAATATTAGTCCGATTATGAGGCGCGATAACTCATTTTGTTTATTAAAAGATGCTCCAACGATTTACCAAAGAGATTTTTCAGTAATGTTGTTTGACAAAAATGACAAGTGTCTGTTTATCCAACTTAACCTAACATCAGTCATGAAAATGGTTATAACTTCTAAACAAATAACACTACTCAATAATCTCTTTGGTAAATCTCTAGAGCATCTTTCGATAAAGAAAATGCGCTATCGCTGACATAAATGATGACAGAAATATCGCATAGAAAATTTGCATATATAACAGTGTATTTTCTAACCAAGTTTGTTGATTTATTTGTACGTTAAGAGCACATGCGGATGCCTAGTTGAGTTTCCGGGATCTATTCAAAGTGTATCACTGATTTGACTAGCGCATGACAACTACCTTAAGGTAGTCCTTGCGCATTAACCTTTTTCAACTTTAAGACTTAATATTTTTTAATATAATGGGTGAATCCCTTCGAAGTGCGATTCCAATGTTTCAAGCTGGGTTATAGAGTACATTAGCGAGAAAATAAATATTTTTAAAAAATTCTTATGCACGGGCTCTTATATGGGAAACTAGCCGATTTCATACTTGAAAACGAAAATTAACATGTATAAACTGAACTTTTATACACTATCAAATGTGCTATGAATTCCTTAGAGTATCGCAATTCCGTATAGATTATAAAAAAGGGACGTTATCGAAGTATTTGGGTGTAATTCCAACGTCAAACACATCATCGTAACTCAGAAGTTACGGATAACCGGATGTAGCGGACGATGATAGAAATGAACATAACCTCCAGTATCAACCGGCGCCGTTACAACCTTCGTTTCAGCGACTCGATTTTTCGTGGCGGCCGTAGTCGTGGCGCAAAAATTACATTTTCTTTCTATTTTTTGTTTTGTTTTGTGTCACAAATTTAGCTTTAACCGTGTGATGATACAATATGCGCTATGCGCTGAAGCGAGACTCCGATGAGATATCTTAGTTAATACAATTTATGTTTTTTACGTTTACGAAGCACCTACAAATACGTTTTTATTCTCACTGCGATTAATTGGATGAGTAGATATATAAAAATGTTAGCATTTACATGAATTTTCGGAACAGTGCGTCAATTGATTAGTATGGGTTGCAAGGACTACCTTAAGCAATCGTCTGAGAATCTTGTCTGAAATAACATTGAACAATTTACTTGTATCTTATATGTATCACAACTCTGTCAGGAGTTTATATAATCAGCATATCTGTCACTATAAAAAACCATTTACTTGGCATTTAAAATATACCAGTACTGAAAGTTTTGTATCTATTAACTGATTTACCAAATTTGATGTATAAGTGTAATGTGAAATACATATACAGCATACGAAAAACATTTAAATACTTTAATTCCAACAATAGCCTTTAATTCTGCTGGTCAAGTCAATTTCAATCATTTTTCAATTTTAATATTGCATTTATACTGTACAAATACTTTAATTCTGATAATCCACTTTAATTACAAATTTCAACGGTACAGCAATTTTACATTACAATTGTACATTATATCCAGCATACCAGTTTATGAATAAAAGCTTCCAAACATTTGTAAAATTGAATCCACGCTATACATGAATATTTGTTGAACTCTTATTACTTTGAAGCTGCGCAGCAGAAGCTAATGTGTTTCTGCTTCTGGGAACAAGTATTCAGCAAGTCAATGGACTCTATTCAGCACTACTGTGATTTTTGTTTGTTTGCTTTCTGTCATATTTTTAATACTGGCTTATTTTTGCTTCGCAAAGTCATTATGACAATCAAAAGCTGACTTAATACACAAAAACAACTGAATGAATAAACGATATTTGTTGCACACATATTTTTTTCCTTTGTAAATAATTTCTTTCTGTGGAACTCATTGATTCTCAATGTGCACCAGTTTTAATTTACTAAGCTATCCTTGCAAGAACTCCTGTTAAATGTAATCGTAGCATGTTAATGTAATAATGCAAAGGTGAAATCAGTATTTATAAATTTCCGATTGACCCAGAATACATTTGCTATTGAAATTGGATTGATTACAATGAATATGATTGTTTAATGGGTCGATTAGGAATTGCTACTACTAAATTAATGAATTGTAAAACTTCACATAAGGTGTTTTTTTCGTAAGGAATTTTCATACTTACCGTCCACTGTCGGTAGGTCATAAGAAAATTCCGCACACAGTATACATTAATTTATTGATATCTCTCAGTATACAACAGAAGCGAGAGAGACCCAACTTTGAATTGCAACCATAATATAATGTAAAAACTACGAATGTTTGAAATAAGTTGTATCCGTGTATGCCTTAGAAAGTACCGGTGTACCCAATCTAATTATCAATATTACATTACGCATTAAATATTACATTAACAGCACAACTTATGATTTAGCAAATATCCCTCACATTGGCTTATTGGCATTATTATGCTTATAAGAAACTATTTTAGTAAACTTCCTACCATTTCTAATAAGATTATGAGATCATTAATGCCACAATGCCTGGACGGTTAAGAACAACCCCACATTGTCGCATTTATTAAACAGTCAAAAACAGTTTTCTTGTAAAAATGAGTGCAGCCAATGTTTAGCTCGTATTCTCTACTTTTCGAAACACATCTTGTTATTTTTAATATTAGTATTTTACAAAATATCCACGAAAGTATCCAAGGGGAACTAACGCACCACTATATCGAACGGCTTTTTGCGTCCTGTCCCCATTTAATTTCCCAATTAATTTATTGTAATTAAATTGATATTGATATTGATTTACTTGTAGCTTGAATGTAAATCAATATTAATATCAAATTAATAGGAATAAATTAATTTTATCATGATAAAAATGGGATAGTATTGTATTTATTGAACAGTTCGATCTTTGTTGGCTGATAACATGAAAACGGGTGGATTTACATGAATTTTTGATAGGACATTTTTTATAGAGCATGAAATTTCCTACAGAAATCATAACAAAATTTTAATTTGCTATGACCAATCTCGAGATATAAAAATCAGAACATCGCGGAATTTTTTTTTTTTTCAATGCTTTTTAAAAGGAGAATAAAAACGGACACCTCTAAATATTCATATTAAGAGCTGAAATTTTAACAGGCTCAATATCTAGTTATACTCTATTAATTTTCCAATGTTCTGCAAAAAAAAATTGTTTAAACAGTCTAGTATGTATAAAATATCAGTTAGTAATAGATCACATTTGTTATATCTATATGTTAACGATGGCAAATTTTATTAATTAAAGGGAAATGACACGTGTACTAACCAAGTAACCGTCTTTTCGTCGGTAAACTCACGCAGTACGCAATACATTCTACACTGACCATTGATGAACACTAATGCGAGATGTCACGAGCAACCTCGCAGCGAAACGATAACACATGACGCTGTGTGTCCGAAAGCTGGGTTGACGTCGTCAAATATGCTCGAACCATCCACCGGACCCGGGTTCGGACGCGGTACAAACACAATTCGTGTCCCAATAATTGGACACGAAAAATGATTTATTTGCGTGTATTAACTACTATTTTTCACGTGTGCTTTGAAAACCTGATTTAATTCTGAATTATTTAAGTCATATAGTACATAAAAAGTATAAAAAATCAGCTGACCTTCTTGGAAAAATAAATGCAAATCCTTAGCTCTTGCGTTAAGAAGTGTGCGTCTTTGCACGATCGTCGCGAGTGTGGTAATATAAATCGAAAATTAAATTATTAATTTTCCGTTTCTGGTCAATCGCTATCTTCAAACGGTCCAGTTGTTGACAGTAGAGATCAGAATTTAGCGTTAGGCCATATGGAAGGAACTCATAATAAATAATCCCCTTCCAGTCCCACCAAATGCATAGCAGAACCTTCCTGGCCGTTAGTCCTGGTTTGGTCACCGTTTGAGGTGCTTCACCGGTCTTTAACCACGATCGTTTTCGCACAGGGTTATCGTATGTGATCCATTTCTTACCTCCAGTCACCATCCGTTTAAGAAATAGGTCTATCTCATTCCGTTTGGCCAAGGCTTCGCAGATGGAAATTCGATCCATCATGTTTTTTTCTGTTAATTGGTGTGGCACCCAAACATCGCGCTTCTTTTTGAATCCAGCTTTGTGTAAATGGTTTAAAACTGTTTTATGGTCGATTTTTAGCTCCTGGGCGATGTTACGACTGCTAACATGCCGGTCAACTTCGATCATTTCTCCGATTTTATCGACATTTTCAACGACCGGCCTACCTGTGCGAGGTGCATCTTTAACATCAAAAATTCCTGAACGGAATCTACGAAACCAAAATTGCACATAATTGGCTGTTACAGTATCGGAACCATAAACACCATTCACAATTTTAGCCGCCTGGCTTGCATTTTCGCCTTTGTCAAAGAAAAACTGTAAAATGTACCGAATTTTCTCTTTGTTCACTTCCATTTTTAACACCCTGTAACTCACAACTGAATGCACCAAACAAAAAACAGAAAAAGAATTTTTTTTACTGCGAAATGTCACCTTTCCAACGAGTATAAATCTGAAATTGTTTGATCGATACTTTACGAGAAATCTATCAGTACAGCCATCTATCGAAAAAATAATGGATTTCTTTTTCCCCAACCTAATATCTTTTCTTTGAATATGGTAGACATAAAAAATGGTTTCATTATGGTTTTCATAATGGTTTCAATTCGTGGTTTTTTGAGTTCTTTACGTTCGTTAGGTTCGTTCGTTTTGCTACATCCGTTTGATTCGATAGAATCTACAGGTTTTTCAAGTTCTCGTTAAACTTTTACTTGATTGAGTTTAATGCGTTGTTGGGAGTAATTCAATCATTTTGTCAATCTTCTAATAAATCATAATAATCATAAATTTATGTTTTTTTTTCGATGTTGCTTCCTCGTAGTGGAAGCTTTGTTTTCATGAAATTTTTTTTTCGAGATTTTCATATCAATATGCTTAGAATCACCTAAAACGTCGAGAAAAATGGTTTAGAAACTGTGTCTGTATGTGTGTGCATGCGTGTGTGTTCCAGGGATCGAAAATTCAATCGTCGATAACTCGCGAATGACACGATCGATCGAGCTCAAATTTGGCGTGCAAGTAAAGTAGTAACTCTTCTTCAATTGGTGTAATTTTGAAGAAAATATATCTATGTATACTGATTTTATAGAATTTTTAATTTTCTTGAAAAATAACGTATACTCTTTAACTTTCGTAAAAGTTCGCCAATATGGCTAAATAGTTCTTCATAACTAGAGACACGTTAAATGCTGTTTGGTATTGAATTTCGACAAAATCGGTAAAGCGGTTCGGATTTTATAGTATTTTGAATTATTGGAAAAAATAAAAATTTTGCTATAAATCACGTTGAATCTCAGCAAATTAACTGAAATATTCTACAAACGAAAAATAACATACAGCCCTACTGTGTACCAAATTTGGTGGTGATCGGTAAAGTCGTTGAAATTTTACACCATTTTGAATATTTGAAAAAATAGCGATTTTCGCTATAACCTCCACAAAAGTTAATAAAGTAAATCAAAAATTTGTGCCTAATAAAAATGAGATGTGCCGGTGATTTATTCATTTATTCAAAACAAGGATGCAAAGTGGAATCTTGCACATTGCTTCCTCATTAAATTTTGCTGTTCAGAAAGCTTCCTCTACGAGGAAGCCAAAATCAGTTACAATACTTCCTCGTAGAGGTTGCTATGTAAAGAGCAAAATTTAATGAGGAAGCAATGTGCAAAGTTCTACTTTGCATCCTTTTTTATTAGTTGTCAATTGGAAGCTTACAAAGTTTGGTAACAGCTCTCTTAATAGTACCGATCTCGGTTTTTACTATAACTACGCGGACATTCTTAACAGTACTTGGATGTAATTTGATTTCACGCCCAAGTTTCCATTTTAGTGGAGCAAGATTCTCGTCTTGGAGCATAACTAAATTGTTGATATCAAGACCTTCTGAGAAATTTTCCACTTGCTTCGGGCTTGTAAATTGGAAACATACTCCAACGACCATCGTTTCTAAAAATCTTCCACATTTTTTTGAATGTGTTGCCACCTTTCGAAACGATCTAATTTTACGTCGGTAACATCAATGGCTGGGAGACACATCTTTGGTTCACCAATCAAAAAATGTTCTGGTGTGAGGTTCGAGATCATCAGGGTTTGCCAACACTGGACAGAGTGGCCTCGAATTAAGGCACTCCTCAATTTACGTTAAAGCTGTCGAGAATTCTTTAAATGTGAAAAGAGACTGACCCATAACCCTTTTAAGATGAAACTTGCCCAATTTTATGCCCGCGTCCCACAATCTACCCATATGAGGAGATCTTGGTGGGATAAAAATCCATTCGACTTTCTGTCGATTGAGAAACTCATTCCTGGTAGTTTTTACTTCGTTTGCAATAAATTCGTAGAGTTCGCTGCGTTCACGATTCGTCCTGACGAAGTTTGTACTGTTATCACTGTGGATAAGTTGAGGACATCCGCGTCTTGCTACGAAGCGTCGAATAAAGCCAAGAACGCAGCCGATGATAGCTCGCTCGTCGCTTCTAGATGAATTGCTTTGGTTGCAAAGCAAATGAATAATGTCAGATGACTTATTATTATTAGTCTGCTCGATTGAACTCTTGATCTTGATAGCGAACCCATAATTTGATGCAATGGTTTCGGAGATGTTTTGTAGCAAATTAACCACTCGTAATAAATTCTTCATACGAGATTTTTTCCGTTTAGACGCCAATAGCGCACGCGAATCGCTGCTAACAACGTTTGAGTCCAACATGCAATAGTTGCAAGTGCTTCGCCCTTTGGCTTGAAGATTAAACTTGTGAATCGGTGCTTTCCTGGTAGTATCGAGTGCTTGCGTTCAAAACTTCAAGGAGCTTCTTAAAGACTCCCGCCCACACTGAGCGATCCGTAGTTGTCGCGGAAAGGATGGCGAGACAATAAGGTGCTGGATATCTTGATGCATTTATTTTGATGAAGGTGTTTCACTTCATCTTCAAAGAAAACTTCTTGAACGTGTTTGATGATCGCTCGTTTGCGCGATGTATTTCGTCTTCAGTCAAGACCGAAAGGACTCTTTCATCTGGTTTTTTGCGACAATTATTGAGGAAACGTAAACAATACGCTACGATGCGTTCCATCTTTGAAATGGATGAGTATCGATTGATGAGATTGTCGAACAAGTTGATTGTTTTACGACTTGAAACGTTAACACGTATTCCCTTGCGCCGCTTTGTTTCTGCCTCGCCGAGAGTTTGCATTTATTGTGTGTTTATGCATTTGCGATGCTTCTCCCCGAATTTACCGTTTTGTTTTGGTTGAAAATTTCTATGTTTGAAATTTTTTCTTGTTTTGTGAAGTTGAGGAAGATCAGTGCACTCCAATCTGTTGGGAGAATGGGAGTTCAACGAAACGAGCAATCCGGCAGATGAGAGTCACCGATATGAATTCTTGCAATTATTTGTAGATCGGTGCAAATTCGGCGCCCTATGATGAAAGTACATCGCGCTGGAGTATGAGTGGAGTATTGTTGTTAAGTTTTGGCATAGGATAGAGCATTCTGATGCATTATGGATGTGAAGTATAGGCCCTTTTTTGCGTGAAGCACTAAGGGAGGCGTTTGTGTAGATTTCGAAGTTGTTACCGACATGATTTGCGCTCTCGATACAGTAACGAAACATTTCGAGGGAGAAGGCAGTAGTTCTCGGGTAGGGGATTTTGGGAAACATTGTAATAATGTTGAGCTATCGAAGATTACTCGAAATTATTAGTGTTGCTCGGGGCGCCGCCGAAGTGACTGAGTTCTGACTCAAGCTCCCGTGTTGACGGTTTTTCTACCGATCTCACCGCGTCTATTGTTCGGCTCTCGCGCTTGGCGTACGCAGTGTTTAGCGTACGTTACAAGTTCTCATGTGCTGTGAATTTTATTCGTAAAATAAAATCAGTGGTCTCGTGAATAATTCAGTACAGTTCAGTGCATTAGATTGTCGATATTCCTTCTTGGAATATAGTTCTCGCTCCTCGATGTATCAGGAATAATTCTGGTGAGTCGTTCCGTGTAATAAATTATCGATTATTTCGATTAATGATCTCATGCCGCTGAATGTTCGTGTAGCTATCGATGAGTTGAGGATACGCGGGCGTTGCTTTGCACCTCGCTGCTGTCGTTAACGATTTCGATGTGTTACGCTGGCTCTCGGACATTAATGCAATATTAACATTTATTGCAATCGCTCCTAAACTTTTTTTGAGGAATATTAAAATTCTCTCTATTCGACCTTTCGTTAAGAAAAAAGCTATTTACTGAGCCATACCCCGACTCTCTTTACCACAACCTAGCAGCCTGAGCGGCCGTGCATTTCCGCAACCTCTCACTCTCGCGAGGGCATCCAGTTACGTTTGTTAATTTTACGCGACCTCAAAAATTTACTAAGCTACCCTTTTCTTTGGTTTTGTTCTCGATCGTAAATTTGGCCTCAAACTTTCAATCTTTGTGGGAATCGAGCCTGCTCAACTCGATTCCTAGGGCATACCGGTTCGTTGATATCGGTGAAACAAAAATTAGCTGGCGCCCACCGGATTTGCGGATGCGCGAACGAGGGTGGATGGCCGAAGGTGACAGTATCGTGTTGCAGTTCCTGTATAAAATACCGTTATCGAATGTACTCACGGAAAATACGTCATAAGCTGTTTCAAGACTTTGCGAACCATTGTGGTCCCGCCCACCATAGCCTGCTGTCTCCAAGAACGTCACAGCTCACGTCACGTGACACTAAATCAGCCGGATTTTCCTTACTACTGACATGACTCAACTGACTGAAGGGAATAGTCGATTGCATCTCCCTGACTCGATTCGGTACAAACACTTGCCAATGCGATGGTTCCCTGGCTAGTCATCCTAAAACAATCATTGAGTCTGTCCAGGCATGAATTTCCGGAAATTCTATATTCAATGTTAAATTCCTTTATTTAGTAATTAAAAAAGCGCGAAAATACAAGTGAAATTTAAACATAATATCAAACAAGATCCCAGTAAAGCTCGAAATAAAATAATAAATTATAGTGTGCAATGAAAATTGACATTTGCAGATACAGTATTATGTAATACTTCAGTGTACCACCGAGCGATACATTTAAAATTCGTTTTGTGTCCTCATTGTTTCCATGAACATTTTGTTCTCGAGATTTTCATGACAGGCCACTCAAAATGATATAAAACGTCGAAAAAAGTGGCTCAGAGAAATTGTTCGTGTGTATGTGTGTGTGTTTTTTTTTTCTTTTGAGAGGGTTAATGCTTTTCGTACCGTAAATGTAGTATAATATTGAGTCCATTGTCGTTTCTATCGTACCGACTAAAACCCTAACCTCGTTGTCATTTGCTTGTATATTGCCCCCGCGGAACCGCCGTTGAGTATTACTTCGGCTCTTCTACCATTACCCGAAAACCGTAAATTTACCACCTCTGCCGTCTGCAGAGGTAGTTGTTGAAGATGTCCCCTCCATTTTCCTATTTCTCTCCTTTTTGCGGAAGATCGGCATGACTGCTGTGGCGGAGTTGTTGATAGCTACCAGGAAATCTGAGTCGTGTTTCACGCCATGGATGGTCTCCGTAGTCCGTCTCTCTTCGCTGTAGTCTCTGCACTTAAGAATACATGTTCTGCATCTTCCGGTACTCTGCACCCTGGCGGACACTCCGGTGAATCCCCATGCTTAAACCTGTGAAAATAAGCTCGGGAACATCAGTGACCTGAGAGCATTTGAGTCAGGTAGTAGTTGACTTGTCCGTGATTTCGATTCACCCAACTATCCACCTGGAGAAGCAGAGAGTTTATCTTCCTTTCTCACATGCATCCCATTTTTCTTGCCATCGTAAACCTGAAGCCGTACCGGTTATCGTCAAGAGAGTGTCCGATAGCGACTTCATTCCAGTTGTGGATGATGCGCTGCAGAATTTTCCCGGCTGGACAACGGACGATATGACGACGGCTCATCGCCGGGGTTTATTGCCTTTGGGGGAGAAAATAAGTCTCTGCCACCTCTATCGCCCGGAGGAGGTTCCCTCCGCGAGGCAAGTGTTGTACATGTCAATGAACAATTCAGGAGCATCTTTGATGGCGACCTTCAATGCACTTTTGGGAATATGGTCGATCCCTGGTGCCTTGTTATTTCTATTCTTCTTGTAGGCTTGAAGAAGCTCGTTTCGAGGGATTGGGGGGAAATTTTCGTTTGCTTCCGGATTCACTCGGCACTTCAGTGGCTTTTGAGCCTGGAAAACGGTGGCTATGATATCTCTAACGGGGTAGGACATGTGCACTGAGAAAAATTTACAGCTCTGCCGACCGAATATCTGACTGCTAGAGCTATTTTCAAGTCTGTCGGCATAGCAGTGTAACTGCCCAGTTCCAACAGCTGAACCCTTCCACTTTACGTCGTCCGCTTGCAGAAGCGAAATGGTATAGCTGTAGGAACTGAACGATGGCTAACTTCCAGCGATCGAAAAAATGTTGAGGTTACGAAGGATAGCGAGCGTCAACAAAACTGCTCTGATAGTTTTGTACACCCCATGCCTGCAGTTTATTCTTCACGAACTCATCTATTGAGGAAAACTTTGCTCATCAATTGGAAAAAATTAACTTTCAACATGATCGAGTTGCGCGAGTCTTGCCGGTCGCCGCCACCCACGTTTCTAGCGTACGCGCGTCGCTCTTCCAATTGAGCGTGTAGCTCCTGCACCGGCGCGTATTGCTCCCACAGCTATACTGGGATTCTTACAGCACCCGACTAACAAAATTTCTCCAGTAACTAAAGCATACGGCTCTGAGTACTCTCTCGCATAGATATAGTAACGAATACAATGCCAGCAAAACGATATTGCTGCTAGAGCAATACCCATTGGTTATATAAGTAAATTCATGGTTATAAAAAGAAATATGGACACAGCAATACTTTGTTTTGTTGCTGTCGCCATAAATTTTTTTCAGTGCGGGCTGCTGCCGTGACTGGCTCTTAAGTTGAGTCATGTTAACCTTGTATGGTCTCCCCCCGATCGTTGTTTACTTTCCCAAGCAGCTTTGTTCAGACTTTTACTACGCTTGGTAGCTTTGGGCAGTTTAGATCGAGCTGCCCTGAGAGCCTCTGTTGCGATAAACGTCGCCGGTAACTACCGTGCGTCATATTTGTCAGCAGCGCACAGCGCATTTTCTCATTCCAACGGCACTTTCGGGACACTAAAGTCCCTACCACGGGTTCACGCTCGTCGAGACGGAACACTCGCTCTACACTACCGCTCAACCACTATTGCGCACAGCATCGAGAGTACAAGTCGCGTTTCATTTATCATCTTTTCATGTATCCCTTTGTTTTATATTCTCATTATTATAATAAATCCTATCGAACAAATCTATCATTTTTTACTCCTAATGACGAAACACTGGTCCTTTGAATCGGATTGAGAAGGGGAAATCGACAGTCCACTGAAAGCGAAAAAGAATTTGTCGAAGCATCTAAAAAAACATGGCTGACTTGATGACGCTTCGTAAAGTGCGAAGTATAGTGATGGCGAAGTTGACCTGGCTCAAGTTGAAAATCACGCAAGTAAGCAAGAAACCACAAGACCTAACTAAAGAAGTGATAGAAGGATATATGAAACGACTAGACTTTATCAGAATTGAATTCGAGAACGTGCATAGAGACATTCTCGTGTCGGTGGCGGGCGACATGACCGTCGGGGACATGACAGAAGAAACAGAATTCGAAGAAAAACATTTCGAATTGAAAGTTTAATTGAGGCAGTGGCTGAACAACACAAATGCGTCATCCACTAGATCGGGTTCAACGGCGAACGACGATGTGCTAGAACAGCTCCTGTAACAACAAAATTAATTCATGTAACAGATCAGGTAACAAAATGGCCGCTCCCAAACGACAAACGAGAGTCGTGATGCCATTGGTGATGCCAAGGTTAGTTGAGCAACAAGCGCAAATAATACGCCACTTGGCCAACGGCGGTGGCAACGCGAACTACGAGTCAAGAGTAAAATTTCCGATCGTCAAGTTACCGACGTTCGATTGCAGCACAGAAGAATGAAAACAGTTTTCCGAAACTTTCCAATCTTTCATACATGCAAACAACGACACAAATATCCGAAAGTTTCAATACTTGGTGACATCAGTTACGGGTAACGGCTAAAATACATAATTGAATCGCTCAAATTGACGGGACGGAATTACGAGATTGCCTAGGACCTACCCACTAAACGATACGAAGATCCGACAGCAATAAAAAAAAGCACATACAGTGTTTTTTCACAATGCCCCAGGTTGACAAGGAATTGTCAAGTGGAATCAGATCGCTAATCGATTACACTTTAAGGGGAGGTTCCTCTATAATTGACCGAAAACTACACTAAGTTCAGGAATTGATTGTGGATGAACAACAAGACGTAATAAGGTGGTTTTTTTTAAACCTTTATTGATGTTTCAATTGTAATTGAAAAATTGTTTTTTTTTTCCAATTTATACGAAATGGCGTCGAAGATGGCGGCTGATACATGAAGTGCCCTCCGGATCCATGCAAAACTGCGTGCATTCCTCACTAGTCAATTTTCAATCTAGAATCATGAAACAATATTTATTATAAAACTGAATAAATACAGAATAGAATTATTTATTTATTATTAGCATTTCCCCCTGCCTTCAGGTACTGCGCCTATTGCAGGGTCGGCCCGGGTCAGTAGCCAGTCCCCCCTGGGGACCTGGTCCGGATTAGTAACCAGGCCCCCATGCGGCCGCATCCGACTTCCCCCTCTACATCGCATTTGCCATGGCATTGCTGCCATGGGCATAGGAAAACTGCGGAAAACCTATGCCGATGTAGCCGGTCTCGAGATCGCCTCACGGCACCGGAGCTACGTCACGTTTCGTCGAGAACGCAAACACGGACTACAGCTGTATACATGTGACCCCCACAGGTAGAGTACCTGTGTGTGTCCCACGTATACATCTGGAGCTTCATCGCGTCCGTATTTACATTTCTCAACGAAAATCGACGGCACCGGGAATCGAACCCGCGACCTACCGATGTTCTGGTTTAGAGGCTAGTACTCTAACCGCTAGACCATCCCACCGGACTACAGAATAGAATGAACTTAAGAAATCGAAAAAATATTGAAAAATGACAAAATGGCGGACATGTGAACTTGAAAGTTCGTTTTTTCGATGTTTTTTTTTCACTCACATGTCCGCCATTTTGTCATTTTTCAATATTTTTTCGATTTCTTAGGTTCATTCTATTCTGTATTTATTCAGTTTTAAAATGAAACTTGTTTCATGATTCTAGATTGAAAATTGACGAGTGAGGAATGCACGCAGTTTTGCATGGAACCGGAGGGCACTTCATGTATCAGCCGCCATCTTGGACGCCATTTTGAAAAAAAAAAATTTATTAAAATTAAGCATTGTCGGTCAATTATAGAGGAACCTCCCCTTAAAACATTTTGGGATTCTAAAGTCATTTTTTGGGAAGACGAAGAAAATCCCGACGAAGCAACGCTGCCAAATTTAGAAGAGTTCCTATAAAAACGATGCCAGATATTAGAACGTATTGATGCAAGGGCGAATCAGACAAGCAACAGGCAAAATCTCGCATTCAGGGTAAAGTCGAAAAACCAGCAGCTTTGACGACCTTAACCAACATCAGCAAGTGTTATCTGTGTCAATGTGACCATCTTCTTTACCGATGTGAGACATTCTTGTCATTGTCACTCAACGAACGTCTGAACGAAATCCGTCGGTTGAAACTTTGCATCAACTGCCTAAAAAAACGACCGCTTCATGAAGGCATGTAAAATAGGATCGTGCAAGAAGTCCATGGGAAAACATAATACGCTGTGTCATTGACCACAAGTTTCAGAGGACAAAAACAAAAAGCTATAAACAAGTTGCAAATCAGCTGATGATCCAGGCACCAAATCGATCGGTTATGTCGCAATGCATCACGCGTCGAATGGACCGCAACGACAAAGTCAACAGTCAAAGAATCTCGAGCAAACGCTTAGAAATTTTTTGGGAAATAGAGAAATGCCAATCCGTCGCGCAATAATCGTTGTCAATAAAAGATCGAGAATGTGAGGAGTTTTTCGAGCGAACTACAACGCGTAACAGTTTAAGTCGTTTTGTAGTAAGGCTACCGTTTTATTCAGATCCTAAAAAGCTAGCCGAATCCCGAGAAACTTCAATTGAACGTTTGATTCAGTTGGAGAAGCGATTCAAAAACGATCGAGACCTAACAGATACGTCTGTTTCATGCGCAAATATATAGACACGGTTCACATGTCGCCGGTAAGTAATGCAACGCGAGATAATAAGCGTCCCATAGTTTATCTACCGCGTCACGGAAGTATAAAGGAATCGAGTATTACTAGAAAGCTTCGAACGGTATTTAACGCTTCAACAAAAACGGACTCGGGAATCAGTGATGCCAGGCGCTCCCGCAGAAAAGTCCCTCGGCTACCCCCACCCGGCGGCTTCCCTCTCCCGCGCGCCGTAGCAGGCACGGACTTGTAGCGGTAGGCCACGCCTCTCGGTCGTTCGGCGTACGCTATTATTTTTCATATGCTATTGTTCTCTGAACATTAAAAAAATGTAAGAAACAGAATAAAAATTAATGTTTATTTCTTTTATCGATCGGGTACATCATAATTTTTTTATAAACAAAAGAACTATTCACCTCGGATCGAACAGACAACCTCATGATTACGAGTCACGAGCTCTGCCGCTGCGTTACCGGTCTTCTTATGAGGATTCACAAATGTATGGCTTATTGAATGTTCAATATATGAATTAAAAAAAGTTTTAAGTAAAAAAATTGTTGAAAGTTTTAATTCATATACAGAATTCAAGAAAATATCATGGCTAAAATTGAACGGTGGCGTCGCCCGAAAAACAAATATTTTCGATAATTATGCCGTAAAATTTAGGTTTAGAATGTCAGTTGGATTCCGGTGAATTTTTTTTTCTTGCAGTTCATGACATTCCGCAAATTTCGGTTATTCCGAGATCTCAATACTAAGAATCATTCTCAAGATGTAGCTACTTGAGTAAAAAACTAAAAAAACATCAAATAGCGAGATATTAATCTTTTTCCAATTTTTTACTCAAGTAGCTATATCTTGGGAATGATTCATTCTATTAAGGTCTCTGAATAAACAAAATTTGCGGAATGTCATGATCTACAAGAAAAAAAAATTAACCGAAATCCAACTGAAATTGTAAACCCTAATTTTACGGTATAATTATCGAAAATAACTTCTTTTCCGGCGACGCAACTGTTCAATTTTAGCCATGATATTTTCTCGGATTCTGTATATGAATTAAAACTTGAATATTTTTTTTTTTACTTAAAACTTTTTCGAATTCATATCATAATTTGTGGATCCTCAGAAAAACCTCGCAACAGCAGAGCTCGTGACTCACAATCATGAGGTCGTTAGTTCGATCCGAGGTGAATTGTTCTTTTTTTTATAAATAAAAATTTATGCTGTACCGGATCGATAAAAAAAATAAACATTAATTTTTATTCTAATTGTTAAATTTTTTTAATGTTCAGAGAACAATAGCATAATAGAAATAATAGCGCACGGCGAGCGACCGGTGGGCGTGGCCTACCGCGCTAACAGCCACTACCGAGCAGCGGCGCGCGGGTGGGGGAAGTCGCGCGACCGTGCGGGCCGCGGGATTTACTTGTCCCGCAGGCGGCAGAGTGGGGGGTGAAAAATCCCGCCGAGGGACTTTTCTCGCCCGTCTGGCATCACTGTCGGGAATCGCGTTGACCGAATTACTTCGGGTCGGACCGAACATTTAGAGCAGTCTCATCGATATTATCGTCTGAACCCGCTGTCCAATAATCGCTTTAACCCCGAATATGAAAAATATGTTCCGCCAAATCCTTGTTCACCCGGACGACCGAGACTATTAGTGCATTCTGAGGCGATTCATTCCTTCCGAACCCGTTCAGGAATTCAATTGAATACAGTAACTTACGGTCAGGTAAGCTCGGCATATAGAACAATAAGGTACGTTCGCAAACTAACGAAAGAGGCAGAACCGGTCTATTCTGTCGCTTCACGAGTCTTACTCTATCAAGTATACGTAGATGATATTATAGCTGGTACCGACAGCGTCGAGGACACCACGAAACTGTACGAGCAGTTAACATCTCTCCTGCGAGACGGGGAATTCGAGGTTCATAAATGGTGCTCGAATTGTCCAGAGACTTTGGAGGAAGTCACTCTAACCTTCGAGAATGCACGTCCAAACGTCAAGTTGGTGGAAGCGACACAGTCAGGACTCTGGGTCTCAAATGAAGCCCTACAAACGACCAGTTCCAATTCAGCTTTAAGGGAAAAGAATCGGCGAGAACGAAACGACAAATATTAGCAGTGATTGCTGGATTCTTCGATCCTCTTGGAGTAATCGGACCAATTTTGACAGCGGCTAAACTGCTCATGCAGAAAACTTGGCAGAGTGCGGCTGAGACGACACCCTACCAACAAGCTTCCTCGAGAAATGGGAAGAATTTCGAACAGAATTAGATTTCATGGAAACTGTGTTTATTCCGAAGCGCGTCATCTCTTGCGAGCAACCGGCTAAAATTGTCATCCAAGGATTCGGCGACGCTTCCGACGGAGCGTGTCTTTATATTCAACTCAAGGATCAGTCTGTAATGCTGACCTCCCGGATTTTGTGCTCCAAAGCACGAATGCCGCCAATTAAACTGACCACCATACCCCTTTTGGAGCTGTGCTCAGCCGTCTTTTTGTCACATTTAATCACAAATGGCAAACGAGCCTTGCGAATTCAAATTGATGGAGTACAAGCGTGGACAGATTCACAGGTCGCATTGTGTTGGATCCGAGGCGATCCGTCCCGTCCTGATTCACGCGATAATTATTAAAGGAAGGTCGAGCGTAAAAACAGTAACAAGAAATAGGTACTGGTTTTTTGAATACCCATTGACATGAAGAACCTGAGTTCAACTGACAAGTTTGAACAAGTTTATCTTCTTGGTTTTCAAAAAATTAATTTTCCTATTTCATACCATATAACATTACTTCTTATGGCAGATTAACAATAAATGATGAATTTTCATATTTCTAAGGATAGTTTATACGGATACCATGTAAATTAAATTATTGCAAAGTATAAAGAATATATTTAGGATGATTTATGCAAAAATTCAGATACTTGTTCTTCACCGTTAATTAATAATAATTAATTATGTGACTGGAGATCCAGTTTTCGTAAGCTTGCGTAGCGGCGTCTTTGTCGCACAGTTTCGTGCGACCGCTTCCCGTTCCCTGCCGGGCCTATCCCCTCCAAGAAACGCGTACGACTATCCTTAAGAGAGAGCACCGCCGTCTACTACACGCCGGGCTATTACTATTGCTGTAGCTATGTGAACTTAGCACCCGATTTTAAAAAATCGTATATTTTTTTGCTTCATCTTATAGAGTTTTGTTTATAGTTGATTGTAGTACCAACATTTCCGTTTGCAGTCAAAAGGAAAAAAGGTTGTGCGTAATTGAATTTTTTTTTTCTTCGGTTCCTCCTTGATTTCCGACGTAATTGTTTGGAACCCACCGATGCAGTAGTTCGACGCCACGTTGCTACTCAACGAACTACAAACAAAACAATCGCTACGACAAACAACTGCAAACGACTAACTAGTCAATGTTTGCTGTACATGAATTCGATGGGGACATCCCGGGTCCAGAATTGTTTGTAGTTGTTTGTAGTAGCTTCGATTCGTTTGCATTTCGTCGAAAACAGGTGTGGGAGGTCCAGAATCGTTTGTAGTTGTCTGTAGTAGTTTCTATTCGTTTGTAGTTCGTCCAAAACAGGTGTGGGGGATGCAGAATCGTTTGTAATTGTTTGTAGTAGCTCCGTTTCGTTTGTAGTTCGTCGAAAACAGGTGTGGAGGGTCCAGAATTGTTTGTAGTTGTTTATAGTAGCTTCGATTCGTTTTTAGTTTGTCTAAAACAGGTGTAGAGCATCCAGAATCGTTTGTAGTTGTTTGAAGTTGCTCCGTTTCGTTTGTAGTTCGTCGAAAACAAGTGTGGAGGGTCCAGAATTGTTTGTAGTTGTTTGTAGTAGATTCGTTTCGTTTGTAGTTCGTCGAAAACAGGTGTGGTGGATCTAGAATCGTTTGTAGTTGTTTGCAGTAGATTCGTTTCGTTTGTAGTTCGTCGAAAACAGGTGTGGAGGATCCAGAATCGTTTGTAGTTGTTTGTAGTAGTTTCTCTTAATTTGTAGTTTGTCCAAGACAGGTGTGGGGGATTGTTTACAGTTGTTTGTAGTCCCATTTATTTCGTTTGTAGTACCTCGAAAACTATCGAGGAGTCATAATGTGCCGAACCCTAGCTCCAAAATCGTTTGTAGTTGTTTGTAGTACCGATATCGTCGTTTGTAGTACCTTGAAAACTAACGTAAAGTCAATATACTCGAAGATTTGACATTCAAATCGTTTGTAGCACCAATAATTTCGTTTGTAGTTGCTCGAAAACTAACGAGGAGTCATAATGTTTTGGACACTAGCTCCAAAATCGTTTGTAGTGGTTTGTAGTCCCATTTATTTTGTTTGTAGTATCTCGAAAACTAACATAAAGTCAATATACTCGAAGATTTGACATTGAAAACGTTTGTAGTACCAATAATTTCGTCTGAAGTACTCCGAAAACTAACGAGGAATCATAATGACCTGAGTTCTCGGTCAAAAATTGTTTGTAGTGATTTGTAGTGCCATTTATTTTGTTTGTAGTACCTGAAAAACTAACGTGAAGTTAATATACTCGAAGATTTGCCTTTAAAATCTTTTGTAGTTCCTCGAAAACTAATTAGCAGTTAAAATGCATCAACGTGTATCTCGAAAATCACTTATATTTGTTCGTTATAACTTTGAATCCGTGTGTAGTTAGTTAAAAGTTATAAAATTCCGCTCTTAGCTTCACCCAAAACCGACGACGTGGACGTGGCGAAAAACCGGTTTCATTTTTGTTTTGTTTTTTTTTTTTCTTGTTTTTTTTGCATATGTTTTGTAAGGAGTCTGGTGTAGGTGGTTTTTACAAGGAGGGTGCACGTGATTTACTTACAAAAAAATGACAAATGTTTATTTTCACCAATAACACAAAATAATAATAGTTATTAGGTACAATGAGTGTTGTCCCGGAAATAATTAATGAAATTGATGCCGCGAATTCCCGCCCGTTGTAGTTCTACCGCCCGTTGGTCCCGAAAATGCCGCACGACCCGAAAAACGAAGTGGTAGCGATCACACGTTGAATATTTTCCCGTTATTTCCCGGTTTTCTCCCGTGAAGTCAGGGAGCTCGAAAAGCCCTGACCCGATTCCGAAACTGATCCCGTGAATATCCCGTGAACTGAAGGAGAGAAAAACTTGACCCAAAATTTGTAATGTAACCCGAGAATTTCGACAAAGGCCGAGAAGAATCCGAAAATACGTGTTGCACGCTTCGCTAGCGGATCGAGAAGAAGGAGTCGTTACGGCAAATCGATGAAGAAGCGGCTCGCGAGACGCGTAGCCCTCGCAACCGCAGTGCCCGGAAAGTGGCGCCGCCAGCGTCAGCGGCCGCGCACGAAACCAAACCCGAGGCCGCGCAACGGCTGATTTTATTTCGCTAATTCCTGAACAGCATACTTTCATATTATTATTTTTTCATTTATCTCCTAACGTGTTAATTAACTTTGTTGCACCTCATGCTTATCATTATATTTAAATCACAAAACGATTTTGGAGCTAGAGCTCAAGACATTATGATTCCTCACTAGTTTTCGAGGTACTACAAATTAAATAAATGGGACAAGAACCTCTACAAACGATTTTGGAGCTAGAGCTCCGAACAGTATGACTCCGTAGCTTTGAAGGAACTATAAATGAAATTATTGGTGCCACAAACGATTTTAAAGTCAAATCTCTGAGTATGTTGACTTTACATTAGTTTTTGAGATACTACAAACAACTACAAACGATTTTGGAGCTAGAGTTCGGCACATTATGACTCCTCGTTAGTTTTCGAGGTACTACAAACGAAATAAATGGGACTACAAACAATTGTAAACAATTTTTGACCCTTCACATCTATTTTCGATGAACTACAAACGGAACGAACTTGATACAAACAACTACAAACGATTCTGGATCCTCGACACCTGTTTTCGGTGAACTACAAAGGAATCGAAGCTACTACAAACAACTACAAACGATTCTGGATTCTCCACACCTGTTTTCGACGAACTACAAACGAAACGAATCTACTACAAACAACTACAAATAATTCTGGATCCTCCAACCTGTTTTCGACGAATTACAAACGAAACGGACCTACTTCAAACAACTACAAACGATTCTGGATGCTCCACGCCTGTTTTAGACAAACTACAAACGAAACGGAGCTACTACATATAACTACGAACGATTCTGTATTCCCCACACCTGTTTTGGACGAACTACAAACGAATAGAAACTACTACAAACAACAACAAACAATTCTGGGCCTTCCACACCTGTTTTCGACGAACTACAAACGAAACGGAGCTACTTCAAACAACTACAAACGATTCTGGATGCTCCACACCTGTTTTAGAAAAACTAAAAACAAATCGAAGCTACTACAAACAACTACAAACAATTCTAGACCCGGGATGTCCCCATGGAATTCATGTACAGAAAACATTGACTAGTTAGTCGTTTGCAGTTGTTTGTCGTAGCGATTGTTTCGTTTGTAGTTTGTTGAGTAGCAACGTGGCGTCGAACTACTGCTGTTTATAGATCAGGCAAAGATATATTTATATATATCTATTTATATTTAAGGTCGTGAGTTTTTAGGAATGGGTGGGGATGAGTGAGTGAAAGGTTTATCACAAATAAAATACAAATTTCGCTAAAATAACAAACACTTGTTACGGCGTAAAAACCCTCACGGTTCAGAGGGAAAAGCCGTAACAAGCGGATTCTTTATTTATCTAAATTTACTTTACAACAAAATAAGAAAGAATAAAGTCAATCGACTGTAGTTGTCGGACGAATATACACTTATTATTTAAAGAGAAACTAAAACGCGGACAGTAATGTAGGCGCGACACGAACGATTAATAATGCGACGAATGATCATTCCGCAACCTATCGCGAGAGATCTCGTTGTACTTACTACTTACGGACTGGCGTCACAAACCAGCCGTCTAAACGCGGCGTTGAGCCACGAAGCGTGGTCAAGCCGGTCACGGGAAGCGCAGAGAGTGGTCTCGACCTGCACCACGCGCGCCCCAACGTCTTGGGGATCCAGACGCGTGATGCCCGGGCAACCAGGGTGTTGCCGCTTGCTGCGCTCGCCCTGGAACGGGTCACGTATCAACGTGGACACCGTTCCCCAACAATTCCCTACTGTCGCCTCGAGGCACACACACACACACACACGTAAATCGACTAATACGCGAATTAATCTTCCTTGATCGCGAAAGGAATGATTATACCGCGAAGGGAAGAAGCTACGACGTAACGGATTAAAAGTCGCTTCGAAGACCGAACGTAACGAGAAGGATAATACGCGAGGTGTCCACTCGTGGATCGCTGTCGATCGACTGTGTCGTAAATCTGCATCTCTTCGCGCGCGTCGAGAGAACAAAAGGCCCACGTGATCGCCTGCGCGGGCCCGACGTGCGCGCGGGCCTACAGACCGCGGCGCCTAAACGCGTGCGCTACGACGCGACGACGAACCCGTGAGGGCGCAATATTCAAACCGGCGAAGAAAATAGGAACGGCGCGAACAACTGCATCGGTGGGCTCCAAACAATTACGTCGGAAATCAAGGAGGAACCGAAAAAAAAATTCGATTACGTACAACTTTTTTTCCTTTTGACCATAAACGGAAATGTTGGTACTACAATCAACTACAAACGATTCTCTACCGATGTGTCATGCCAAATTTTAGTTCCGCCAAGTTCGGTAGATGGTCATTTTTTGACGGCTCAGAACCTTTTTTTAGCTAAACTACAAACGAAAATATTGTTACTACAATCAACTACAAACAAAACTCTATGAGATGATGTAAAAAAATATACGATTTTTTAAAATCGGGTGCTAAGTTCACATAGCTCTATTGCTGTCGGCAATCAGAGGACGTTACTGGCCTTTAAGAAGTCAAGACTAAGGTCAATCCACGCGAACTCACCCAAGTATAATAAATCGTATCGAACAAATCTATCATGTTTTAACCCTAATCACGAAACAGCCTCCATTCAAGGGAAAGTTGGTTCTCTTTCTGTCCGCGGAGCTAACCGACGAGCATCGGTCTTTTTAATCCGCAGCTGGTCACCGTTATCACTCTACCAGTAAACCGGTGTGTGCGAATTCCCGTTTCTGCGCTGAGACATAGCAGCGTCGGATGCTTCTTCCACTCTCCTTATGACATTTTGCACTTTCTCCTCTGCTGTCGATCCTTGGGCATCAACGTCCTCAATGCAGATTTGAAGTGCATCAGCATCGAAAGCACGCGCTCTCCAACCGGTGAATTTCTTCTCCAGCATTGGTGGATTATCGCATCTTTCCTGCCGTCAGATATCCCATACTATGACACGATGATTACTGAGGGTATAGATCCCTCTCATCAGCCAGCGAGCATTGCTTTTTACAAGGCCGCTCCTGACGAATGTGAGAATGAAACTTGGTCGCTTCACCTTTGACAAAAGTTGTCTTCATTCCGTTAATCAGGTTTAGCACGAAAAACGTTTCCAAGAGTTGTTTTCTTTCCTTCCACCGCCCAAACATTGAAGTTGCTTACGAGGGCCATCGGGTAACAGTTCTTTGCATCTGCGACCACCCGATCCAAGGTTCTCTTGAAGTCTTCCTGCGTCATCTTTAGCGACATATAGCAGCTGTACAAATGTACACCATTGATCTTGTCGCTGACGAAGGCATCTTCAGCAGTTCTCATAACCTCCTGAAAAGGGTGCGTGTTGCAAGCCCAGATTGTGGCCAGGCCTGCCGCATCCATCCTCCAGCAGGTCTTGCGGTGATGCATAGTAGTTGTAGTTAAGCTGCCGTACCTTCAGCGCGATTTCGCAAGGAGTGCTTCATAAGCCTTAGCGTATATCTGGCATTTTTACTTCCCAATAGACGACTCTTCTCGCGTCTCTCGGTATCCTTGAAGAAAACACAGCATGGCTCTACGGTGCATGATTCGGCGCTGTGGCCATACTGCAATCACATCCAGCATTCTGTGGGTTTCATTACTTGGCGAACTCGCCAGTTCGACCAGTTGACGCGCAGTACACGCTTCTCGAGGAGCTTCACAGCATCCTTAGTTAGAAGTTTGATGACCACGGTTTGGACCAAACAGAGTTTTCCTACAAGGCCTGTACGACCTTTAGTCCAGACGTCTACTCTTCTTCCAGCTCTCTTTGGAATGCTAGATGGACAACCCCCTTCGTCGCTGCGTCATCTAAACGTGTCGCCTCCAGCGTAGAAATGCACAATGACCGTCATTTTTCATTCCCGTCAATTGTCACAAAAATGACCGGCAAATGACCGTCATACTGTAATGCTTCGATTCTACATTGTGCAATGACCGTCAATTTCTTTGGCCGTCAGAAATATGGTCAAAACGACTATATAGTTGCACACTGACGGTCATCTTATTTTTTGAAAGAAATTTGGTCAGATTTTTTCAAGCAAAGTTAACAACGAGTGATTAGTTTTTAATAATGCTATTGAAATCATTCCACTATTATGTACCAGCCACTGATCCAATAATATTTTTTACATTTCTTACAATGAAAAATCCATGAGAAAGGTTGAATAATCCCAATTTTCTTCACCTCAATAAAACTTTTACATTATGCTATTCGTTTGTAATAGAAACAGGTTCAACAATACGTTAGATAGCAATTTAATAATCGTCGTCGTCGCCGGTGGCAGCACGAGCGACTGTAGATGTTATGCTGACTGGGTTTTAAAACAAAAAAATGAGCGAACACCAAACAGCATGAACAGTAGATCCTCTTACTCTATCTTGCATTAACAAATTTATTGTATCCCAATAAAATTATAAAAAGATATTACTTATCAAGTGAAAAGAACGATCGCTGAAGTGCAGTGAAATACAAAGTGGTTGTTCGGCTTTCCGAAATGGCCGCCATGGTTTAATTACGATTTCTCCGGAGAACAGTAGGTGGCGGCACTGTTGTCACGAAAGCGTCATTTTTTGGTTTGTCATTTGATCGTCACGTGACGGTCATGTCCAAAAAATGTCCGGTCAGAAAATGAGCGTACATCTCTACTCCAGCGCGGACTGACGCGCGGCGGCCCAAGTGATTGAGGGTTGCGCGGGCCGAGCACGGATGGGACGAAAGGGCCTGAGAACATGATGGCCAGCATCTTTCGTGACATAAAACACAAAGGGGCTTTGTGCCTCGCTGCGGCAAAGAAAGTGGACGTATATAGAATAGGGTGTGTCATTTTTGGGCAATTTTTTTTTTTCGACTCACAAACAGGTTGTATACTTTCAGGAAGGTAAAATAAGAAGCCTGTAAAAATTTTAGCTCTTAATATTAATATTTAGATGCGCCTCTGTTAAGAAAACCAGGGGGTCGTGCAAGAAACTATTCACGTTTATTGCCGAGTAAAAGGATTTATTAGAACACAAAGGGACAGCTTGTCTTGATGGAATTCAATGAACGACTAAACAGAAAAACAGAGGCTGAGCATAATCCATAACAAAAGACAAGTGACTCCACAAAAGACAAAATAGAAGCTACACAAGGGGCGGTTCGATTTGCACATAAATAAAGACACCTATCTAACACCCCCTCTCAAAGCGAACAGTCTATTTTTCAATGCCTAAGTAGTTTAGACAGTTCCAATGTTTGGGACTGGTTAGCCCTTTGGTGAGCACGTCTGCTGGCATCTTCTCAGTAGGTAGGTACTGCAGATTAATCTCGCCTGCGGATATCGCCTCTCTCACAAAATGATGCCGTGCATCTATATGTTTGGTTCTCGCATGGTACACGGGATTCTCTGCCAACTTCTTAGCACCTTGATTATCGATGTGAATGTCGATTGTTTTCGGTGGACGAGCGCCAATCTCCTCGCTCAGTCTCTTAAGGTGCATCGCCTCTTTGGAAGCCTCGGTGAGTGCCATGTACTCCGATTCCGTCGAGGACAGCGCGACTGTGCGCTGCTTCCTCGATTCCCAGGAGATAGGACCACCATTCATCATGAACACATAGCCGGTGTATGATCTCCGATCATCAATACAGGCGGCCCAGTCGGCGTCCACGTAGCCAGTCAGGCATCCTCTCTCAACACTGTAGTTCAGGCCCACGTCGAGTGTACCTTTAAGGTACCGCAAAACTCGCTTTGCAGCTTGCCAGTGGCTAGTTCCGAAGGAATCGTTGAACTGGCTCAGGGCACTCGTTGCATGTGCAATATCCGGACGTGTGCACACGGACAGGTAGAGAAGGGCGCCGATGAGTTCTCGATACGGTGGTTTATCCCCGTCTTCTTCACTCCAGATGTCATCCTTGGACAGCTTGGCTCCAGGAACGAGTGGTGTCATCACTGGTCGACAGTCTGACATCCCAAAGCGGTCAAGTATGTCTAGGACATATCCACGTTGACTCATGGTGATCGTTGACTTGTCCCGAGAAAACTCGATTCCCAAGCAGTATGAGACGTCGCCCAAATCGTTGATCTGGAAGGACTTGCTCAGGAACTTGTAGACTTCGTCGATTCTCTTGGTGTCACGTGACAGGACAAGAATATCGTCAACATACACAACGATTGCGAGTGGGTCGTTGTCTGTGTCCTTCACGTAGATGCTTGCATCTCCTGACGTCGGTCTTGCTCCAAACTTCACTAGCTCCAAGTTCAAACGTTCATACCAGCATCGTCCCGCCTGTTTCAGACCGTACAGAGCCTTGTGCATCTTGCACACCTTGTTTCCAGACGATAACTGGGACAGCATGTTTCCAGCTTTGTTGATCACGTCACGAGAGCCGTATCTATTCTTCACGATGAACTTCAGTACATTATTTGCGTAATGTGGCAACTCCATCCAGATCTCCTCGTCGATGACGCCGTTCAGGAAGGCTGTGGAGACGTCAAACTGTCGCACGTGCATGTCATGTTGTATCGCAAATGCCATGGCGAGTCGGATCGAGCTGAATCGAGCCACAGGCGCGTAGGTCTCGCCATAATCTAACCCGGGGCGTTGGGTGAACCCCTTAGCCACGACTCTAGCCTTGCGCTTGGTGACAGCCCCGTCAGCTCCATACTTATTTCTAAGCACTATTCGGCTTCCGACAGTTGTGCGATTCTTCGGGCGATCTTCCAAGGTCCAGGTGTTGTTCTTTAGTATCGATGAAAACTCGTCCGCCATCGCCAGCATCCATTCGTGTTCCTCAGGTCCAGAGACAGCTGATTTGAGTGGAACTTCCGCGATCAGAGCCAAATCTTCATCTGCGGTTTCGTAGTTCTCTTCCTCGCTCCTATTGCCTTCTGCAATCTCGTTTCTTCTCGCAACTTCGTTCGCCTCCACGACGGGGTGCTTCCTTGGTCTACCAGGTTTACCTGTGAGGATTTTCCTCGGTCTACCTGGTTTGCGCTTCATCGTTGGTGTCGGTCCGACTGGACCTGGGACTGGAGTGTCAATTGATTCAGGACCTCCAAAAGATTCGTTGACTTCGGCTAAGACTTCCACTGGTTGTTGTTGACCTGGTCGTTGAACCGTTTTCTTCGTCGAGGGAACTTCTCCTAGCACAACATCGATAAGATCATCCGTGACTGTGACAGGGTCCTCTACACCCTGTCCGGCATTCGACTGAACTTTCGTCTGCTCCAGGAAGAACTCCTCGTACTGGTCGATGTTGTTTTGTGCACTAGTTTTCAGGAACTGAACATCTCGTGAAATCTCGGTGTGATGTTCCTCAGGGATCCACACCCTGAGCGCCTTGGAGTTCTCAGCGGGGCCGAGGTAGACGCCTTTACGGGCACGAGGTTCGAACTTTCCGGTGCTCTTGGTCCGGTTCAGGCAGTAAACCGGTGCGCCGAACTCCTGAAAAATGCTAACGTCCGGTATCTCTCCCATCCACAACTCGCACGGAGTTCGGCCATTCAGTGCTGAGGTTGGACAGCGGTTTCTGGTGAAGTTCGCGGTGCACACAGCTTCCGCCCAGAAGGAAGGTGGGAGACTAGACTGGATCAACATACATCGGGCCATCTCAACTAGGGTGCGGTTTCTCCTCTCAGCTATACCGTTCTGTTCCGGGTTGTTCGGAACAGTCAGTCGACGTTTAATGCCACAGCTTTTCAGGAAGTCATCGAACTGATAGCTCGTGTACTCAGTGCCGTTGTCCGATTGCAGGCACTTGATCTTCCTGTTGTACTGCGTCTCGATCATTTTCTTGAAGGCCTGGAATTCGGAGAATACCTCGCTTTTCTGTCGTAGGAAATACACCTCACACCATCGAGTAGCGTCGTCTATGAAAGTGACGAAGTACCTAGCGTGGCCGTGGGACTGCACACGCATTGGCCCACACACATCCGAGTGGATGAGTTCGCCAGGTGCTGACTTCCTCTCGGAGATCTTGGGAAACGGTTGACGTGTCATCTTGGCCTTGATGCACACCTCACAGTCCAGCACTGTGTCGTCGTCGCTCAACTCAAGTCCTCGAAGAACATTGTTCTTAGATGCCTCACGAATGTCCTTCACGTTCAAGTGACCCAAAGCCTTGTGCCAATCCATCAGCGACTTCTCGTGATTTTGACTGGTAAGTGCGGCGCTCGGCTGCTCAGCAGCGCGCGAGTCGTTCACAAAGTAGAGTCCGTCGGCTCGCTCCGCACGCAGCACGACACGATCGTCCTTTTCGCTGATGACTTTCGCCGAATCCTGGCAAAAGGTCACTCGGTAACCTTTGTCTACGATCTTCGCGACCGATAACAGGTTCATGCGTAGATCCGGCACGTACAGCACGTCACTCAATTTAACCGTCTTATCGTCTTCGTTCACTCGCGTAATAAGTCGCGCATCACCTTTCGCACTAATTTTCGTGGAGCTAGAGTTGGCCAGGTTCAATGAGTCTGAAAAGTTCTCATCTACGCACTCGAAATTGTCAATGTCACTGACCATGTGTGCGGTACAACCACTATCTAGACACCACCGTGTTTGTGTCGGATACGCCAGTAAGGAACTCACGTCTCCAGATCCACTGCATTCCGCAGCATACAGAGATATACCCTGTGCTTTGTTCCTCTCCTGATTATCCTTTTTGCCTCGACACTCCGCTGCTTTATGACCCGGCATTTTGCACTTGTAGCACTTGAACACAGGCTTTTTCCCGTCACGTTTGTCCTTTTTCTCTGATTTCTTTTGACTTGACCTGTCTGCTATCATCGCATTCTGCACTCGATCTTGCCTATTGTTCTTTCGCGCGTCATTTTCTTCCACAATTTTGATTCGCAGCGTTTCCGGACCCGGGAGCTCGTCACGTGACTCAATAGCAACTCGAAAGCTATCGAAGCTGGCCGGTAGACTGTAAAGCAATAGTATTGACAGTAGGTCATCGTTTATCGGCACTTCCATATCGCTTAGTCGATCTACAGCGTCAAAGAATTTTCGCAAATGGTCGCGAATGTCTTCACCCTCGCTCATCCTTTGCAAGATGATTTGCTTCAGCAGGTTCGCTTTCCTCGCGGGGCCCTTGGACTGGTGAATGGTTTCCAACTTCAGCCAAAGTTCTCTCGACGTTGCACAGTCTTTGACCTGTTTCAGTTCCGAGGAGGAAATCCCCAGAAAAATATCCGACATGGCCTTGCTATCGCCCGTGATCCATTCCTCAGTATTGTTTCCGTCATTTGGCTCGGGCTTTACTTTCGTGCCACTAACGTAGCCCCATGCATCATTTTTTATCAGTAAGGCCCTCATGTGGATCTTCCACGTGTCAAAGTTGTCCTTTGTCAGGGGTTCGATGCGCGAAATGGTGGCAGCCATTTTGATTGCCTCGTGGAACTTTCGAGAACCGAACGGAACCTCACTTTTGTGTATCGATTTTTGATCAATCCTATTTACTATAGTTTCTTTTATTTCGCGTCGCGTACCCTGGGCCCATAACCTGTTAAGAAAACCAGGGGGTCGTGCAAGAAACTATTCACGTTTGTTGCCGAGTAAAAGGATTTATTAGAACACAAAGGGACAGCTTGTCTTGATGGAATTCAATGAACGACTAAACAGAAAAACAGAGGCTGAGCATAATCCATAACAAAAGACAAGTGACTCCACAAAAGACAAAATAGAAGCTACACAAGGGGCGGTTCGATTTGCACATAAATAAAGACACCTATCTAACAGCCTCATCGCGAATTTCTATTTCCCATTTAAATAACATGGGAAAAAAATTTTTTCATGTTTGGAATTTTATACGTTGGCAATGGCATATTGTTCGATGGAACGCAAAACATATTTTATAGAGAATCGCACGCTCTACAAAAAAGATGTCTTGCATTTTTTCGATAGACATAGCCATTCTGATGTTATTTGAGTTCAAAGTTCAAAATATACGAAAATTCATCTTTTTGTTAATATTATAGCGAAACTATTGACATTTTTTTTACTATTAATGGAAATAACGAAAGATATTTTTCGTGAGTATTTTGTCGATTTTTTTTGTAACTATTTATGATAAGTATCAGCCCATTAGAACCAGTTTCGTGACAGAAGACAGGTCTCTACAGCATTGAACAATTCACCAATAAATATTAATTAATCATGGATGAGACAATTTTCATGGTAAATTTAATAATTTACATAAAAGTTGATTGAAGATTCTCAATAGAGTCAATAGTTTCGCTATAATATTAACAAAAAGATGAATTTTCGTATATTTTGAACTTTGAACTCAAATATCATCAGAATGGCTATGTCTATCGAAAAAATGCAAGACATCTTTTTTGTAGAGCGTGCGATTCTCTATAAAATATGTTATGCGTTCCATCGAACAATATGCCATTGCCAACGTATAAAATTCCAAACATGAAAAAATTTTTTTCCCATGTTATTTAAATGGGAAATAGAAATTCGCGATGAGGCGCATCTAAATATTAATATTAAGAGCTAAAATTTTTACAGGCTTCTTATTTTACCTTCCTGAAAGTATACAACCTGTTTGTGAGTCGAAAAAAAAAAATTGCCCAAAAATGACACACCCTAATATAGAAGCACAGAACCTGTGCTTCTGGTGAAGACAAACTTTCTGCGACGCAATCCGCCGCTTGGTGGTGCTTTAGTCGCTTGCTACACCTACAGGTTCGCACACAGGGTAGGGTCTAGCGAATCATATATTAGTACGTAAGGTGAAGGTAAAGTAGGAGTCGACGATAGCGGTCAGTATTAGTAGATGGAATTTTTAGCGAAAACATCTCTATGGTCGGAGACATACGATCGCTCATTATATTTAGTAGATGGAATTACTGCGAAACATATCTCGGGTCGGAGACTTATGATCGCTCATTATATATCGATTGTGGCTGCTTAATAAATTTTTTTATTAAAATTCATTAATCAGCCACAATCTTAATAAATTTTTTTATTAAAATTCATTAATCAGCCACAATCGACGATTTTTTCTAAAACGCGAATGATTGTGAAAAAAATCCTGCCACGACCCGGGTTCGAACCGGGAACCCCAGAATTCCAGCCTGGTGCGTTACCAATTTCGCCACCGTGGCCCTGGCAGAATCGTTCCCACAATCATTTTTAATTTATAAGTTTAACGTCAGATAATGACATATATATAGTGATAGGCATCGACCGTTGTAAGAATGGTGAAGGTAAAGTAGGAGTCGACGATAGCGGTCAGTATTAGTAGATGGAATTTTTAGCGAAAACATCTCTATGGTCGTACGTAAGTGAGAGTACGTAAGTGAGACTCCACCCCTATGTCTATCTTCGTTACTTCCGTCTCTGCGATGATGATGTGTTCTCGCTTATACTTTACAAGCAATATTGCTACAATTATAATGTTCGAGACAAGTAAAGCTGTAGCCCGTTTTTTACTGTAAAATTTGTGACGAAATATTAGCATTCGGCTAATGACCATAGCAGTAGACGCCGTAAAAAATTTAACAATATATATATATATATATATATAATATATATATATTATATATAATTCAAAAAGGTATTAGATTAAGACCTCTGCTAATACCTATCTAATATATATATATATATTAGCAGAGGTCTTAATCTAATACCTTTTTGAATTTTTTCAAAAAAATAGGTACGCTCTGTAAATTTTGTAAAAATAGCGAAATTTTGGTAAATAATTATTCGTATGTACGGCTACTCTTAATGTTGTTTGGTATTCAACTTGACAATTAAAAAAAAAAAAAGTGATTGTCCGAGAATCGAACTCAAAACCAGAGGAGTCAACGATACAGAACATGCTTTAAGTACTACGGCCATCGCTTTTCTCGCACATGTCTAAGACAAAAACCTCTACAAAAGTTGTGGCACTCATACTTTTGCGGAGAATTTCGGTTCAACGGCTCTTTTGTTTTTTTTTTATTATTGACATGTGTGTAATTAAAAATGCGTCAGTGTACTAACGCATTCCTGCCATGAGAGTAAAAGACATCGCATCTGTACTTTGGTCTAACATGCAAGTGAGAAAGAACGCATCAGTACTCCAGTGTACTGTTGCCATGAGAGCGAGTAAGACCGCGACAGTACTCCAGATTTGATATATGAGACTGAGAAAGAACGCCTCTGTTCCCAGGGTATTGTTTGCCATGAGAGCGAGAGAGACTGCAAATGTACTCCAGTTTTGGTATGAGAACGAGAGAGACCGCATCTGTACCCAAGTTGTGACATGAGAGCGAGAGAGAACGCATCAGTTCTCCAGTGTATCGCTAGCATAGGAGTGAAAGAGACCACGTCTGTACCCCAGTTCTGACATGAGAGCGCGAGAGAACGCATTAGTACTCCAGTGTATCGCTGGCAAGGGAGTGAAAGAGACCGCATCTGTACTCCAGTTCTGACATTGGAGCGAGAGAGAACGCATTAGTACTCCAGTGTATCGCTGGCATGGGAGTGAAAGAGACCGCGTCTGTATTTCAGTTCTGACATTGGAGCGAGAGAGAACGCATTAGTACTCCAGTGTATCGCTGGCATGGGAGTGAAAGAGACTGCATCGGTACCCCACTGCATTAGTGCAGTGAGAGCAAGAGAGACTGTATGCTTTCCACGTACGAGCAAGGAGGAACGATGAAGGGGCGGAGCTTCACTTCACTGCTCCTCCTTTGCTCGTGTCTGTGAGCAATACAAGCATACAGCGACTGCGGCGCTACTAGCAACTGGAGTACTAACTAACGCTGGTACTCCAGATTGCGCGCCTTACCAGAAGCATAGGTTCTGTGCTTCTATATACGTCCATTTTCTTTGGCTGCGGGCCTTCAGTGGTAGTAAAACATTTGGCGATCAGCAAAATTTCTTCATGAAAAACTCCAAGAGATTTATAGCTGTTCTGGCGAAAGTAAAATTTAAGTAAAAGTAATTTTTGGCCGAAACGCAGTTCTTAATCTTGCTTTTAGTTTTCGAATCACGTCGTTTTACAGATACTAACATTTTTCTGTTCACAATTTTTGCACGTGTGATGTCGAACTCCATGTTCTCTGCTGTCATTATTGACGTGAGAATATTTGTCTTATGCAATAAACAAATCCATTTTTAAGAGAGGCGTATTCTGCCCCCTGGCACACTTCAGATGTTCTCGGCATTCGCCGAGGCTCTCGGGGAAGCCAGGATAAAATCCGAGAGAGAACATATTTCATGTTAATAATATTGTGGTGTCGGGGATGTTTTATTTGATTGTATTCAAACAGTGAGCAGCGGACTCTGCTACGGAACGCCGTTTTAGGAGGACAAGACGCGGTTGACACTTAGTTGTCATACTGGTGACAACGTTTATTATGATGGTACAAAGAAAGAACAGTGTATCGTTCTTACAGAGATTCGGAGACTTACTGACTAACTGGATAACGCTGGAGTCGTTTATAAGGCGATAACCGTGAGAAAATAGTGGTAGTCGAGAGAAATTTTGGGAAGAACTCTGGAAAATTCTAATGAGGATTAGGACACACGTGTGATTAGATTCAAGAAAAGCAGCTGGTAAGCGAAGTGGGACTCACTGAGGTATTGGTGGGAAGAGGCAATAAAACGTGGTTATTAGAGAAAGAATTCGAGGGCGGGTTACGCATAACATATGGGAGATAAAATTGGAATGCAGCATACAGGGTATAGTGTAGGGGACGTGAAGTTAGAGTAGAAGCGCAGAGTGGACAGTCTCGTTACAATATGTACATATATATATACAAGTAAATTATTAGTGACTACATTAAAAACACATTAATCCATCTATAGGTGTGTGTCAGAGTAACGGGCCGCTCTTAGACACTTTCGTTTTGATTTCAAATACTGCGTCATAGGTGGCGGATACGTGCCGAGCGCCCGCGCGTCACACACGTGGCAGTCTCTTTCCTATATCCATGTGTGCTACAGAGGTCGCAATGCTCGCAGCGCGGCTATTCAAACCACGCTCTTACACTCTTTAACAGAATCAAAGAAAAGATAAATATTTCTTACAGTGCTTCAGTAACTGCTGTTTTTGAGTTGGAGGATGGCAGTGAAAAAAGTTTCATGAGGACTGTCCAAGGTTCGTCTTCTGAGCACCGTATAAATGGCAATGTAAGAAGTCCTACTAGTTATTTTAGACAGACATTAATAAATATTTATTAAATGCCAGTCATGGAATTGCACCCCTTTTTGCAGTTTGTTACTAGCCAGGCCTACCTTATCGAATTGGAACAACTTGGAATCAACGTAAAGGCCAAAAATTTTCTAGTTTTCCAAGGCGCAGTCGAATCCATAGCAATGAAGAATCCAAAAGAACGAACGGCTCTCTTTGAAGAAATCAGTAACTCTGGGGCTCTAAAATCCGAGTATGAGAGGTAAGTCACAATCTGTTTTAATAATTTTTTCCTTTTGTGTTTACTTTACGTTAACACTGTAATGTGTAATTCGTGTCATAATAATAACCGGCAGTCATTGTAAAAATATTAATACTATTAACTTAATTGTACGGCTATGTTGATCTGACATAACGAGGAAGAATTATAACCCTGGCTATTGTGCAGAACCGTCGAACAAACATTTCACCGCAGATTACAATTGAAACTCATGCTAAAAAATAATTATATAGGTTGAGAACTGAAATGCTTAGAGCTGAGGAAGAAACACAGTTTTCTTATCAGAAGAAGAAAGGCATCGCCGCGGAGCGTAAGGAAGCAAAACTCGAAAAGGAAGAAGCAGAAAAATATCAGCGTCTTAAGGAAGAATATGTAAGTTATGTTACGTATTAGCATTTGATTCTGAATCCTCGAGGAAAGTAATGATGAAGAAATATACGAATCAATTGTACAATAGGTGGAGAAACAAGTGGAGCTCCAGCTATTTCGTCTATATCAGAACGAAAGAGCGATTGAGAATCTGGAGAACTCGCAGAAAAAGAAGCAACACGATGTGGAGAAGATTGAAAAGAAGAAGGAGAAGGCTGAAGAAGGATTAAAAGAGAAAAAGAAAGAATCGGGGAAGCTTGGCCGTGACTTGGCTAAAATCGAGCAGGACATAAGAGAAGTTGAAGTGGAAATAACAAAGAAGAGGCCAACTTTTATTAAAGCCAAGGAGCGCGTTGCGCATATGCAGAAGAAAGTTGAATCTGCGCGAAAATCTTTAGCTCAGGCTCGAATCGCTGACGATGCCCACAAAAAGGATATCAATGAGCTACAGGAGGAATTGCGTCAAGTGGAGGAGACAAAAGCTACTTACGAGGCCAGCATCGCTGGTCAGTCGCAGATGCAAGGCCGCGACGTTCAGCTAGAAGACGAACAGGTATATCAGATTTCAATTACCTTTATCTATTTTACTTTTGGATTCACCATTCACATTCTAAGCCTACTCAAGGAGGCATCTTCGAGTATTGATTTGAAAGATTACATTCCAGAAGCAATATATATTATAGCTTGAACATGCTGAAAAAGCTCAACATTTCTGAAAGGTTTTCAAAGGTGTATAAACGGACACATTGCAAGTTGGCATTGATTTTTTTAATATGGCTTGAAACGAGAGTCATAATTAGCAAGCGTTGTGTTGGTAAATCCTCAATTTTAACATAGAAGATGTATTAAAAAGAATAATTTTCAATAATTCATTCAACTATTATGAAACATTCAAAAGATGAAGAATCCCATATATTACCGCCGAAATGCAGCAAAAATCGACGTTAATGTCATGGGTTCGTGCCGTTTTCAATCGTAATAAAAAAAATATATGGCAATGCCTCGGGAAGCAGAATGGATTTGCTCACGGCCGGAATTTTTTAAGTTAAGAAATTAATTTTCGCATCCTATGGCTTTTTGTAAATGCTCAAAACATACTGGTCCTTCACTCGCTCGGGTATTCGAGTCGCACAGATTTCTTTCCTTCGAGACTCCTGCGAAAGGAAAAGACGCGAGACAACGAAACCATCAAATCATTACAAGACAGAAAGTGGGCTTAGTCATGCCAATTTCAATATATGTGCGACGATGCCACGACCATCGCGTAGCTGCTCGACACATAAAAACTGACCTCCCGAAATAATAAATGTCAAATGTTGTATTAGTCGTTGTAAGAATGGTTTATTTGAGAGGACTTCGACGAATGACGGCTCTTCAAGTTTTTGTTAAAAACTTAACGTATCGCCCTGATCAGGGCCTTTTCAGAAGTATGTTTATTCTCTATGTTGAATTCTGTGACATATTTTTCAAGTTTAATTGTCTATGTAAATTTTGGAGTAGATGTTGGTCCTGTGGTGGTTGATCAGACTTTCCGATCCAATAGATTATGTCTGTTTTGATTGTAATTTGTTACATTTTTTATCATTGTTTAATAAATATTTTAACTAATTTTTAACCGGAGAGTCCGGTCAACATATGATCACATTTTTCACTACCGGTCACTTATGAGGCTCTGATCAGAGCGAAACGTTAAAAACGAAAAACTTGAAGAGCCGTCATTCGCCGAAGCCTTCCCAAATAAACCTCCCGAAATAATGTTGGCACAATAGTCAAATGAGTTCTTTTACAATTCTGTAAAACCTAAATATAGAGAAATTATATTTCGTGACCACACCTTACACAGAGACTGAGGAGAATATAGACCGATATGTTCTATAAATGTAATTTTTATCTCATTTAACATATACCTGATTGAAGAAGATAAACTGAAACTAAACATTGGATAAATAATCCACTGCCGATGAAGCCATCACTTGAGATATTTTTAGCTTCATTCATCAAGAATTATAGTCCGATTTTACAAATTTCCGGCGAGTCATACATGAAATCGTAATAGATGATTTAAAAAAAATTAAACTTTGTTATCGTAAAAAAATTTGAATCGACTTTAGATGCCAATTGTCGGAAACCTATCTGACGGTTCAAAGTGAAATTGTGATAAACCTTTCACGGAAACTAAGTATATGCGAATATATAAAAGATGTACAATATAAATTATATAAAATATATAAATATCGAAATGAGAATGAAAACTTGCAAATGTTGTTTTAACGTTATTTTGACATCAAATATGAATATTGAAGGACTCCCACGAAAATAAACGATGCACGGTCTGTAGAAAATATATATTTTCAATAGATAAAATACATTTAGACAAAAAAATTCTGTATCTATAGTATATTGTAGGATATACACAAAACGTATGATAGGGAAATAAATATGAGAAATGTATCTAAAATATACTTAAAATGTATTTCCAAAATATAATCTGGTGTGAAGTTTAATATGTCTGACATAGTTTTGAATATACTTATTTTCTATGGGAAAGTACATGAAACTGAAGCCAGCTTGTTCTTCAAATTAAGATCCGATTTAAAAATGATTAACAAACCAAAAGAGCTGAGCATTTATTCCGCCGCAAGAAAATTTTTGAGTGATTTAACGGTATTTGCAGGTTCGAGAATACAATCGGTTGAAGGAAGAGGCAGGAAAACAGTCCGCCCGATATCTTCAGCTTCTCGACTCTATAAATCGTGAACAAAAATCCGACCAAGACAGACTTGACAACGAAGGCAGAAAGAAAACAGAGATCGAAAACAAGCATAAGCAGAAAGGCCATATGAAGGACGAGGCGATGAAACGCGTGGAGAAACTTGAGGAGCACATACGAACCTCCGAAGCTGCTCTCGAAGATCAGAAGAAACTAAGAAATGATCTCCAGTCCGACGTTGGGACGTCCAAGGATAGGATTCAGAATCTTCAACGTGAGCTGGAAAAGATTTCGGAGCAGTTGGGAGACGCAAAGGTCGACAAACACGAAGTATCGAGAACCAAGAGGAAGACCGAAATTGTTGAGAACTTCAAAAGACTATTTCCCGGTGTAGTAAGGGGCATTTACATAAAATATTCTCCATAAAGTTATTTATCGATGATTAAAATATTGTTATTGCATTTCAGTACGATCGGATGTACAACATGTGCGAACCGATTCACAAACGTTACAATGTTGCCATAACTAAGGTCCTCGGCAAGTACATGGAAGCCATTGTCGTGGATACAGAAAAAACTGCAAGGCAATGCATCCAATACTTAAAGGAACAGTATCTTGAGCCTGAAACGTTTTTGCCACTTGACTACATTCAAGCGAAACCGCTGAAAGAACGCCTGAGAAATATTCAGGAACCGCGAAACGTTAAACTGTTGTACGACGTTTTGCATTTTTCACCAAAGGACATTGACCGAGCGGTTCTCTTCGCTACCAATAATGCACTTGTTTGCGAAACTCCGGAAGACGCTAACAAAGTTGCTTATGAAATGGATAAGAAAGCGCGATACGATGTGCGTATAATCCAGTAAAACATATCATCACTTTCGTTTTCTGAACAAATTTTCAATTACATGTTTTTGCATGCAGTGCGTGGCTTTGGACGGAACGTTTTATCAGAAAGCTGGTATCATTTCCGGTGGTAGTTTGGATCTTGCAAAGAAGGCCAAGCGGTGGGACGAGAAACAGATGTCGCAACTAAAATCGCAGAAGGTTCAATTTTTCTTTCCGTTACAATTGTACACCCGTGAGGATTTTTCACCCCCAAGCCATCCCCTCCTATCACACCCGCACTCCACTAAGCTAATGTAACTTCCACAATCGACTCAGCTATGCTATACCGCATTTGCCATACGCACAGGTAAACTGTGGAAAACCCGTACCGGTACAGAGAGAGACCCGTATATTCTTTTGACTTGCCGGTGTATACACGAAAGTACTTTACTTAGGTATATACACCGAGGCCTCAGAAAAACTGAATTTCCGCTCACTAATTGATGAGCCAGTTGAGGCACGGCTACGCGGTCACCTATCCAAGTTATCGCTGCAAATAATGTTGCATAACTTGGACGATTAGCAAAATCGTACACCGACCGCACAACCACCAGCGTCGGTTAGATACACTTATGATTAAAGCGAGATAAATTATAGTCTAATATATTATCACTTGCCACAACTAGGCTTAATTTACGGTTTTTGAATGTTTTTTTACAGGAGAAATTGACAGAAGAATTGAGGGAGTCATTGAAGAAATCTCGTAAAGAATCGGAGTTGAATACAATAGAATCGCAGATTCGCGGTCTCGAGACGCGGTTGAAGTACAACAAGAGTGATTTGGTAGCGACAGTGAGTAACTTTTTATTTAATACCAGATTGAGTAGAACTACTGGCTGTAGGCACCCATTAGCTTCTATAGAGTTTTGAGATTTGCGGTTAGTGAACTAACTACGAAAACGGTTTTATCTTAATATGGATCCTTTCGTTAGAGGATGTTATACAGTATTCTCAAAATAGAAATGGTATCGTTTCTCTCGCAAATTACAAACTAAGGAAAAAAGTACAAGTATAGAGGCATATTTCACCATTTGAGTTGACGAATGCCCTCCAACGGCCCAAGCCTTTCCGTTAGAAATAATGATTTTTCTTGCATATACGACACTTTTTCGAACAAAAATTATGGAAAGGTTCTTTTTTTACAGAATAAAAGCTGTTGAATGCATCCTTAATAGAACTGCGCTCTTTACCATTTATTAATCTTTTTTTTGTTTAAAATTAAAAAAATATGTTTTGAAAAACAATTATTCTTTTAATAAATTACAATTCCGTTTTTTTAAATATTTGTATGGGTCTGTCTATTCGTGTTTGTCAAAGTTCTTTGCAATTTCCTCATGCTGCATTTGACTGCATTTTCATGGAAACATTGTTTCTGTTAGTTTTTTTTGGCTATAAATTAGAGATATCGTAGAATTTTCGCACCGTCCAAATTCAAACTGGGCACATTTCGAGGCATCAATTTGACTATAAGTTTGTTAATCTTGAATATACCATGAAAGATCGCTGCTTAAATTTTTTTGGTTTTTTTCGGTATCGGCTTGAAGGTTTCCTAACGGTATAAAGTTATTGCAATTATTCTATTTTCTTCGTAAAATTTCTTTAATACAGAATCAATAATGTATAAAAAGAGGTCAAGACATGTTCCTATGTAAAAACGGCTCAGCTTCGAATAAATTGCTATTAAAGAAAATGTCATCCGTATCCGAAAGTGTTATAATGGTAATAATCGACCGATAACTTTAAAAAAGGTTTTGAAAGGGATCATATGTCTATTGTGCATTTTCATTGGGAAACTGACAGCTTTTCACAAAATATATGTCATTTTTATAATGGATCATCAATGGTTTATTTAGATATGGAGCATTCCACAACTCGAACAGTTTGACATTTTTTTTTAGATTTTCATAATTTTTGGCCATATTTTAGTATCTACCATAAAACTCCTTCAGGTAAATTTTGAGTTTTTTTTTATCACCGTTTCAAAAATCCCTTTATTTCGGTTTTTTGCTCATAACGTCTTCAAAACTGGTCGAAATTCAACGTATTTTTTTTTTTTTTATTCAAAATGTTTGTCTTTTCGTGTACTTTCAAAAACAGAATTTTAAAAAAATTCAATGAAAGTTGAAGATCTGTATAATATTCCGATAATTCGGATCGGATCATTTTCAAAAATAGAAAAAAATTAGTTGCCATGAAGAGCCCACGATCGGACCGGGCTTAAAAGCTGCAAAAAATATAGTAGTTTATTATGACAGATTTGCATGAAAATGAAATGCATGATATTCAGAGAAACGACTTTGAAAATTTGAAACTAAAAAATAACACAGAAAAAAAATTCGAACAATTTTGTAATATTTGTTTTTCGGAAGTACATGAAAAGACACACATCTAGAAAAGAAAAGAAAAAACATTGAATTTCGACTAGTTTTGAAGAAGTTATGAGCAAAAAACCGAAATGACTTTTGAACCAAATTATGAAAATATACAAAAATTTCAAACTCCCCGATTCGTCGTAGAATTCCCCATATCCATTAATTTGTTTCAATAAAACCACGGTTATTAAATTTATATCTGAATATGTATGCCTAAATATATATCCCGATTGCTCTAGGCAATTAACATGCATACATCTAAACTAATGGTCATTATTTTCGGATAAGCTACCACCGATCTTAAGACTTAGGCAATTGTCAAGATTTCTTATTCCTTTTGTTTAGAAAAAGCAAATCGCCGAGTTGGAAACTGAGCTAGCGAGTTTGCAGACTGAGCTCGACAAATTTGGGGCAAGTATTTATAACAGTCAATACACTATATCCATTGCCATGAAGGAGAAAACTTAAGGTTTAAAATATTGACATTGACAATTTTTGTAGCCCACAATCGCAGCGATAGAAAAAACGATGGCCGAGAGAGATCAGGAGATTCAGAACAGCAAAGAAAAAATGAACAATGTGGAGGACGATGTGTTTGCCAGTTTCTGCGAATCAATTGGCGTTTCGAATATTCGCCAATATGAAGAACGGGAACTACGGTATGTACAGCAATATCAATAAAAAATTCGACTGTTTTTTAAAAAATTATGAATTGCCCTTTTTCGTTTCGTTCGTAGATCCCAGCAAGAACGAGCCAAAAAGCGTATGGAATTTGAAAATCAGTGTAATCGCATTTATAATCAGTTAGACTTTGAGAGACAACGAGATACCGAAAGTAAGATTAGTAGTTTACCATGAAATGTACATGAGTGACATATAATGTGGTTAACTGTATTATTATTTGCTGATACGCAGGCAATGTATTGCGGTGGGAGCGAGCTGTGCAGGATGCCGAAGACAAGCTGGAATCTGCTAGACAGACCGAAATAAATCAGAAAACCGAAATCGACAATGACGAAGTCCAAATGGAGCAACTCAAGTCCACGCGGAATGCCAAGAAACAGGAGGTTGATCAGAAAGACGAAGAAATCGGCAAATGCCGACGCGAGGTCGGCGCTATCGCAAAAGATATTCAAGCCGCTCAGAAACAGCTCAATACTATCGAGGCAAAAATTGAGCAGCGCAAAGCGGACCGACACGCTATTCTGATGCAGTGCAAGGTTATATTTCATTATAACTAATTATCAGTACATCTAAAAAAATTTAATTCGAATAAAAATTGTGGTTACTGCATTCAAAGATAGAACAATAACATAAAGTATTGGGGATAAAATGTAAGTAGTCAAGAGTCGGACCCAGGTCGAATTGGTATGGAATGCCACACAAAAAATTGGACATAAACAAAAATGCAATTTCGGCAATTCGAGAAACGAATTTCGAAATTCAGAGAATCATCAACCACAGAATAAAAAATGTTTGCTTTTTAAAAATCGGTATTCTGAAATGCAAAACTCAGAGTGGCGGACTATCAGTTTTCACTTTATTTTGGAAGGCAGAATAATTTAGGCGATTGCGTTACTTCTGTCAAATAGGTAGAGCTACAACACGAAGCAGGCGAACAAAAATAAATCTGCTTGGCGGATGTAATTTGACAATTTCGTTATCATAACGCTCTTCATTTTTTAGGGATGAGAAAATGCAAGGGTATAATTGGCAAATTCGCAATTTTCTTAGTTTCGGTGGACACTGGTTTATCCAGTCTTGATATTCAGGGCCTATAATATAGGCGACTATCCGATTCAATTTTTTTTCTTTAATTTTCAGATGGAGGATATTGCAATTCCAATGCTTCACGGAAATATGGAAGATATAGCAAGCGAAAATAGTACGACGAATAACGAAACGAACAATGATTCGACAATCAATACTCAGCGACAGTACGAACGGGAGAGTCGGATTACAATAGACTACGCACTCTTGTCGACTCGTCTTAAGGACGTTGAGGAAGATGATCTTAAAAAGACTACCGATAAACTCAATAGAGCAATCAACGATCTTCAAAATACAATTCAACGGATTCAAGCGCCCAATATGAAAGTACGAAATATATATCTTGGTTGACAGTCTTATGAGGCTCGATTATTATTTTAAAAAGAAACAGAAATCATATTATCCATTCAATCGTATTATTTGCGAAGAATTATATAATTCATTTTATAAACATTCTTTAAAAAACGAAAGTTTCATAAAAATATATTCTTCAAATATTTCAAAATAAAAACAAAACTTCGTCCTTCCATTTTCACTATTCTTTTATCAAGTTTAAAAAATATATTCTTGTGCAATTATTTCGAGTATTAAAACGTTAATTCATCATTGATATTTTAACAGGCTATTCAAAAATTGTATCTGGCTAAGGAGAAGCTACAAGAAACGAATGAAGAGTTTGAGCAATCTCGTAAAAAGGCCAAAAAAGCGAAAACCCAGTTTGAAAAGGTGAAGAAGGAGCGACATGACAAGTTTATGGCTTGTTTCGAGCATGTTGCCAATGAAATTGATCCTATTTATAAGGTGATTTATTGAATGTAGCTCAGATTTAAATTTTGAATTATGAATTTAAAAACTTGTTTAGCGCATTTCTTTATAGGCCATCTAACTGTTTAACTCTATCTGCAGAGTTTGGCAAAGAATCAGTCTGCCCAAGCATTCCTTGGACCTGAAAATCCGGAGGAGCCGTATCTTGATGGTATTAACTACAATTGTGTGGCTCCGGGAAAGCGATTCCAACCCATGTCGAATCTTTCGGGAGGAGAAAAAACTGTTGCTGCTCTTGCGCTTTTATTCGCTATTCACAGGTAAGAACATTCGAAAAATCGAACGCTCACACTACCGAGAAAACATCGGAAGCCCTTTATCAAGCCTCAACAAATTTACAAGTTTACTTCAAATTCAATGTCGTGTTGTCCTTCCTTGTTATTTTATTTTCGAAAAATTATGTAGCTTGTTCGCTAAAAAAATGCAAAAGCCAAAGAGGAGATTATTTGTGATTCCCGTCTATGAGAAAAAATACATTACGATACTAGGGCGATAAAACTGTTTCTGTCAAGTGTGAGTTCGCTGCACCACCTGAAGGTGGGTGTTACAATCACACGAGTTATGAAAACATTTATCACACGTGTATTACACGAAAACTTATTTCACAAGGTGTGAAATCGAGATTCACGGATGCGACACGTGCATAAAATCGCGTTTCTTGCATCGAGTGAAATAAATTTTCTTCTTGTAATTCATGCACGTAATATCGTACATTTCGTGTCTGCAAAGCATGCGTGATTTTAAGCCATAAGATGATTTCACGTAATGATTTGCAGACACGAAGATGTGCGACAGGACGTTGCCATTCGTTGCAAAAAATAGTATGTGGCACTTGTGCGATAACGGCCGCTTTCTCGCACTAGTATTACAATGTATTATTTACTTCTTCCTAGGTAACTATCATCATTATATATCGTCTCAAATACATCTCTGCGAATTGTTCTTTGGATACAACACGAAATGAATATTCAGCACTCATCTGACTATCTAACTCCCTCAATTTTCAAAACAAAAAAGAACTCAGCAACAAATCGTTATTTTTCTCTCATCCAGCTTCCAGCCAGCGCCATTTTTTGTTCTCGATGAAATTGATGCCGCTCTCGACAATACCAATATCGGCAAAGTCGCGAGTTACATTCGCGACAAGACGAGTTCTTTGCAGACGATCGTAATATCGTTAAAGGAAGAATTTTATTCGCATGCAGATGCACTTATCGGCATTTGCCCGGACGTATGTATATATATTTAGTACTATCACTTGGGACACTTAGATCCATTGGTAAATCAAAAACTCGATTTCTTACAGGTCGGAGGATGTCTAGAAAGCAAAGTATTGACTCTAGACTTGACGACATATCCTACGCAGATCAATTAGGATATCAAGTGTGTTTCATTATTTTATTACGTACCCTCTATTTCCATAACTTTTATCATTAATTACTATGAAATGAAATTATGCCCTGTAACAAGTATCTTTGAAATAGTCTTTTTAAGGAAGAAATAGAAAAATGACATTGTGCGTGACATTGGGAAATAGTATGCCGGAGTCGCAAACCTGCCTTGCCGATCGTTTAACCGAATTTGACCGGATGGTATTAAGGGGAGGCACCTCTATAATTGACCGAAAACTACACTAAGTTCAGGAATTAATTGTGGATGAGCAACAAGACATAATAAGGTGGTTTCTTTTTTAAAATCTTTATTTATGCTTCAATTGTAATAATTTTTTTTTTTTTTTTTTTTTTTCAATTTACACGAAATGGCGTTCAAGATGGCGGCTGATACATGAAGTGCCCTCCGGTTCCATGCAAAACTGCGTGCATTCCTCATTCGTCAATTTTCAATCTAGAATCATGAAACAATATTTATTATAAAACTGAATAAATACCGAATAGAGTGAACCTAAGAAATCGAAAAAATATTGAAAAATGACAAAATGGCGGACATGTGAGTGAAAAAAAAACATCGAAAAAACGAACTTTCAAGTTCACATGTCCGCCATTTTGTCATTTTTCAATATTTTTTCGATTTCTTAAGTTCATTCTATTCTGTATTTATTCAGTTTTAAAATGAAACTAATTTCATGATTCTAGATTGAAAATCGACGAGTGAGGAATGCACGCAGTTGTGCATGGAACCGGAGAACACTTCATGTATCAGCCGCCATCTTGGACGCCATCTTGAAATTATTTTTTAAAATTACAATTGAAACAAATAAAGATAAAAAAACCAGCTTATTACGTCTTGTTGTTCATCCACAATTAATTCCTTAAGTTAGTGTAATTCGTCGGTCAATTATAGAGGAACCTCCCTTTAAGTAATCTAACGTCCAATACCAATAACGGTAAAATCGTTGTTATGGGAAAAAATAGTAGTTTACTTTACTCTATCTGACAATGGATGTTTCTTCCACCATTTACGCACGAAAACCCCTAATGTTTCCGCCTTGTAAAATAAAACTGTACAATACTCGGCAGAATAGCATATTTAACGCAAACAGAATAATTCGAATTGAATGTTAAATTCGTAATCACTCGAGTTGAGAATTTGCTACGGTGTATGTGTCACATACAATATTTTTTTAATACCTGCATGAAAAGTTTCGGTTTTATTTAAATTTATTCGTTTTGTGCATCATCATGCTGACAGGAAGAGAAGTGAACGTCTTTTTTTCGCCAACACCGATTAATCTTATACACGTTAATCGTACAATCATATAAAATGTAAAGATCGAGGATTTGGCGCACGTTACGCAGACACGAGAATTCTAACTTTGCACGCAGGCCCTAAAAAAAGCCGCCATTTTCGTCACACTTGACTAGTATAAAAAACGAGATATATTCTCGACGCCCGTTCTCGAAGTCATACGAAACAATTTCCTTTAACATTCGAAGGAAAAACGTGATTTTTCTTCCTAGGGTTGAAATGGACTGTATTGTCCCTATCTTAAGGGCTTATACACACTTGGAATGAGCGAAAAACCCGACATTTAAACATATTTTACTCTTTAAATACAATGTCTGAAGAATATTCTCACTAAATTTTATGAAGAGCGGAGCATTAGTTTTGTAACTATACGTATTTCAACCGACCGCTCGGTGCGCTCGTAAAAACATCGAATTTTTTCGATTATACATATGGCTGGTCAGCATCATAAAAGTATTATACACACCAATCAAAAGCATGTACAAGCTTACATAAAGATCGAGTGGAAAAAAGAAAACAATCTCTTAACTGGAAAATCGCAGAGACTGACGATAGTAGTAAGTATAAATAAATGAACTTTAAATATATACTTGAATATTTCAATACAATTATCTCAGAATCGTTAAGCCGATCCAATCCAAATTTATGCCACTTAATCATTATAATAATAGCTAGGATGAAGGATTTCAAATTTTATTGGAAAAACAAAAAATTGTTACAAAAAAAAAAACTGAAAATTAAGGACCTCAAAAAATGTTTTTTTTTGTTAAAAATGTCGTCATTTTTTTTCATGAAAATTTTTACAAATCCTTCGTCTAGGCCCAAGCCGATGCAATGTGCTAATGTAATCTTTTTGAATTCTGATTTTCAGATAAAGCGGTCTCAAGTTATCATTTCCACCGCAACTGATGCTCAACAAAAGGTGCTACTGGAATACAGCTGGAGTTTCGCCACTTCGAGAAATTTTTTGATAAAAAAATTGTACAAATACATGAACCCGTGTACTAATGTCGTTCAGTTTTTCAATAAACATTTATTTTCTTGCCGAAAAAAAATTAAGAAAATCACGTTTTTTCGTCCGCTGCAAGTGTATCTAAGGGCTTAATAAACAGTAGAAACGCTGGTTTGGCAGTCTACATAGGCAAGAACCATGATTAGCCCATCACTTTGGGACATATAAGATGAACGTAAAAATGTATTGAAATTTATTGAATAGTAGACTACATAATAATCCTGATACACGCATGTTGATAGCGTGCCGTCACAACATCGTGCCTTCATGTAGGTCCGCATATGATAACACAATGTTGGCACGCAGTGTCGTCAGATATGGACGAACATGACGGCTCAGGACGCATTGCTTGCATTTCATATATTTCGACGTATGTACTGTGTTGGTGGAAAAACACTTCGACTTAAGACAGCTTAGCTATTTTTTCTATTGGGCTTTTGACGACCGATACGACTAGACGCAGCATCCGCTACAAATATTGTCGAAGATCTATTTTCTTAACATTTATTGATCGTAGATTTTTGCATGACCTATTCGGATATTAATTTTTATAAAACTTTACTATAATGCGATGATTTTCCTCTTGGAAGCTTGGAAGTTAAGGAAGAGAATATGAACCATTTTGCATTTAAAATGATGAAGAATTCAGAATTTTACTGAGAAAAAAAATCACTGAAAACAGACCATACCGGAAATTAACGTGAATCAGTCATATTTATAACAAATTTATTATTATCATTATTCATTATACAGAATTTTGCATAAACGGTTACAAAGAATTTTGCATCAAACTGCTATTGTGAAGTACTTTGAGGTTTTCCACACACTATTGATGTTGTAGACAAAAGACTAGAAGTACTGACAGCATCCCAGCACTCGACAGTCGGCACTTTTCAACTTTTATTTGAAAAATCAATCATGGCGAAGAATAACACTTCGGGAAGATTCAGCTATTGCAGTCGCACTCATGACATCTGAGAGAGGCAGACGATATGTAGCATATCACGGTAAGGTGGGCAGATATTTACTCATGTAGTAAAAAAAAATTGTAAACCCAATTTTCCAGGACTGCCCAATGTTTATTAGTCCTTGTAAAGAGAATTAGAAATCATTTGTCTTATAATCCTGTAAGATGTAAACCTTCCATTTTGCTTGGAACGAATCCATATACCATTGTATTATTGGTCCAAAAATGATTTTATCGCATTTATAGAAATTTGAAATCCTCTAGATAAAGTACGACAAATAGCTCACACTCATGTTCACACCAATGTAACTTTAATGCCACATAGGTGCGTTAAAGTACGTCAGGTCAGGAAAATATGTTGTACAGTGTCAGACTGTACATTAGATTGTCTTTAAAAAATTTTTTTTTTCACATGAAAAACTTATAGTTTAAACTCTAATATTTATTCGTGTGGAAGAAAAGCATCGTTTTTTTTTTACTTTGGGTAACCGTCACTTCAGAGGCAAAATAAAGTTAACGATTGCATAAACGTCAGATAGACATAAAGTGTAAGTCGCTTGACTCTAAAGCGACCCCGATTAGACTGAAATGCGATCGATTGTCTTCTTGTGCAAATACAAAACATGTATAAGGTTTTCATGAGATGGTACATATCCTCATCAAAGTGACTTTTCTGCGGCTCTAAAAAGACGCGGAAACAATGTAACCATCCATTTACAATCGCATCGTAGTTTACAGTTGCACAAGTATCACATAGGCATGAAATATGCGTCTCGCGACGGCAACGAGACCCAAACGGAGAGAAAAAGGTTGATTTCGGCAACTACGTTTTCAGTTAGCCGGACCCAAGCTTTACAAAATTAAGTAGTTGCGACACCTGATCAATTTCTTCCCGTAACCATGTCAAATAGTAACCTGAAATATTCACGATTAGTTCACGCGAAATAATGAGCTTAGGGAATAGAATACTTCGCGAGCTAACATTCAAATTGTGTATCTATAAGCTCAAACACGTCATTTCCAAGGCTTCAATTGTTTCTTTCAGGGCACGATTTATGGTGCTTATTAATACTGACTAGCATAGTTTGTAGCATCCGTGACTATTTTATTACTACAAACAATATCACAATTAACAAGAACATGTGATATTCAAGAACATATCCTGGACTTGCCTTTCACGAAGTAGATTATTGGAATATAAGTTGTTTCCGTAACTAATGCGTTACCTACCTCTGGATTACCAGTCGTGGGCACTGCGTCTTTGGCCACTCAGCTCGATGTTAAAAATTTCAAATTTATTCCTCATAAGGTAATGTACGTTACGATAGATAGCATATGACGAATATATGTATGATCATTAGCAACGAGTCGAGTGGCCGCGGACGCAGAGCACTTGACTGGTATTCCAAAGGTTACACGTCCAAGACCTGCTGTTCACATAATTTTTTCTCTTCCGAATACAATATTGCGCGCGTATATCGTCTTGTTCCGCCTACATACAATTAGCAATTTACAAGTATCGACCAAAAATAAAAAAGGATGCAAAGTAGAACCTTGCACATTGCTTCCTCATTTAATTTTGCTCTTTACATAGCAACCTCTACGAGGAAGTATTGTAATTGATTTTGGCTTCCTCATAGCTTTGTAAAGAGCAAAATTTAATGAGGAAGCAATGTGTAAGGTTCTACTTTGCATCCTTGTTTTGAATAAATGAATAAATCGCCGGCACATCTCATTTTTATTAGGCACAAATTTTGTTTTACTTTATTAACTTTTGTGGAGGTTATAGCGAAAATCGCTATTTTTTCAAATATTCAAAATGGTGTAAAATTTCAACGACTTCCCCGATCACCACCAAATTTGGTACACAGTATGGCTGTATGTTATTTTTCGTTTGCAGAATATTTCAATTAATTTGCTGAGATTCAACGTGATTTATAGCAAAATTTTGATTTTTTACAAAAATTCAAAATCCTATAAAATCCGAACCGCTTTACCGATTTTGTCGAAATTCAATACCAAACAGCATTTAACATTTCCCTAGTTATGAAGAACTATTTAGGTCTATCGGCGAACTTTTACGAAAGTTAGAGAGTATACGACATTTTTCAAAAAAATTAAAAATTCCATAAAATCAGTATACATAAATATATTTTCTCAAAAATTACAGCAATTGAAGAGGAATTCATATTCTACTTGTGTGCCAAATTTGAGCTCGATCGATCGTGCCATTCGCGAGTTATCGACGATTGAATTTTAGGTCCTTGAACACACACACACACACACACACACACACACACACACACACACACACACACACACACACACACACACACACTCACACACTCACACACTCTCACACTCACACTCACACACATACGGACACATTTTCTAAACCACTTTTCTCGACGTTTTAGGTGATTCTAAGCATACTGACATGAAAATCTCGAAAAAAACATTTTTCATGAAAACAAAGCTTCCTCTATGAGGAAGCAAGATGATCGGTCGTTTTGCGTCTATCCGAGGGTAACATTTTTTATTGCTCTAATTACAAATGTAATTCTGTAGCGACTTAAGAGAAAATTACGAACGCTGCATGAAAGTTTCATCAAAGTCTCAATATTGCACATTGTGCATTAGTCAACTCCGCATATCGTCAAAACAACTTTTTAAACCGCATATTGTCCAAGATATTCAATTCCGCATAAATAGGTTTGTTGTACTTTTCCAAAAAAAAATTGTTATTTCCAAACTACTTAACTTTCTTGACAGGACCGCGGGAGGGGTTGTGCCTAGCTGAATAGTTTACATCTCGTTTGTGCCTACTTCGATTGTACTTACACAACTAAATTATGTGCGCAACATATTGTTGTGCGCAATTCTTTTTGTGCATATTTATACCCCCAAAAAAACCCTTACGGGTAAAAAAATTGAGACAAGTACATTTATGTTGTGTCATTCTATATAAACCAAAAAACAGTGTATCAAAAAATTGAAATAAATGGTATACTATGTATTTTGCACAAAAAGTTGTGAAATAACCAGAAAACATCGGCAGCATATATTGTCAAGTACATTCTGTCATAATTTACACATACAGATATATAACTTTCATAAGTGTTATTAAAAAGGTAGGAAATCGCATTTGATAAAAAAAATAATGATACTCATAGATAGTTTATTTTCTTCATGTACGGCTTCTCGCCTTCTACATTCTCCCGTCTTCTTCTCATTTAAATCTTACATATATATATATATATACATATATAATATATATTTAATGCCATTTTCATATATTTTCATCTCTTATTTTACCTTATTTATTTGTCTTAGCTGATTCCTATTCTATGCTTGTTCTATATCAATGTCACATTCATCTTTCTTATCTACATTTCCTCTCTCTTACCCTATCTTTGGTTAGTTCTACCCGCTACTCTCTTTCGCTGGCCTCGACTCGTGTCTTATTCTAAAACATTACTGTCTTACCTAACCTATGCTTTCTGTCTCAGTCTCACCCTGCGATTTTTGGTTTATCACGTTCCTTTATTGCTTTCGTCTGTTAGCTCACATTCTTTCGCTCCGTGCTCTACGGCTTCCTCGGTTCTCGGTCTCTTCAGGCTTTCAAATTCTCTTACGTACTGACATATCGCTTCTATCGGTTCTTTCTTCAGGGTCTCTTTGGTCCAGCGCTCCAATTCCTCCCCCGTCCTTTGACCTCTCCACTCATCCACTGCTTTTACCCATTGCTCTTTTATAATAACTCTTGCCTCTTCACATTGTCATACGTGCTCCAGGCTGTCTATCTCTTGTTTGCAGACTCCACAATTCCAATTTTCGAATCCCTTCTTTCCTACTTTCCCCACATTTCCACATCTAAGTCTCGCCCACTGCTCCTTTACTGTACCGCTTATTTCTTTCCGGTCCCAGTACTTCTCTCTTTCTCCATTGTCTTTAATTTCCTTATACCATGGGCAGAAGGTGAACTTGTCTACCCTGTTCCAATCCTTTTGCATGTCCTGTTCTTCTTTTATCTTTAAACCTTTGCTCAATCGTCTCTCCACTTCCTCTACTTCACTCCAGTCTTCCCATATCACTTTGATAATTCTCCCATCCCCTACCTCCTGCATGGCTTTCTCAAACTCCCTGCCCCAGCTAGTCGGGCGTTTGTTAATAATTCCTCTTATCTCCTGTCTCAAACACACTTTCGGCCATCTATTTTCCTCCATGTTCATAATATTCATGATATATTTTCCTGCTCTCCTCCACGCCTCTACTTACACACTCCTCCTGCCTGCTTCTAATTTCCACAGGTAGTCTGGCGTGTTCCGTGCTACACCGAGCGCCGTTTTTGTTAACCTTCCTTGTAGTTTTTCCATTATCTCTCTTCTCTTCCATCCCCATACCTCCACTCCATATAACGCCCCTGACTTTACCAACGAATCGAATAATTGCAACCTCTTTTTTAACTCATCTACCCGTGCTCTTTTCATCACCCCCATACAGAGTTTGCCGCTTTCTGTGCTCTTCCTGCTAGGTTCCTCCTGTGGTTCCCTCCCGTGTTCCTCGTTGAGAACCAGTATCCTAAATACTTAAACTCATTCACTACCTCTATTTCCCTCCCCTTGAATTTCCATTTCTCCCCTTTTTGTATATTCCCTTGATCATTCTCAGCAGTTTACCCCCTACTCCCTTCTCTTTTAGTTTCTTGAATAAAAAGGCCGCTCTAAAATCAACAAAAGTCACGGATAACATTCGCCCCTTGTTCTTCAACCTGTTGTTTATTAACGAGTTCAACATAAACAGGTGACCCCTCGTACCTCTGTTTGCCCTAAATCCTGCTTGGCTTTCCCTGAAGATTCCCTCCCTTTGCACCCATTTGTTTAATCTCCTATACATGATGCTGCCCAATAACTTGTATCCTATGTCCAGAAGCGAGACCCCTCTGTAGTTGCTAGCGACTCCCTCGTCCCCTGCTTTGTGAATTGGGAATAGTCTCGCTATGTCCCATCCTTCCGGCAGAACACCTGTGTCATATTTGGTTCACAATTTCCCTCATTTCCTCCCGTCTTTGCTCTGGTATCCCCTTCAGAAATTCCGCCGTGATTCCGGCTTCTCCTGCCGCTTTTCTATTTTTTAACTCTTTCGCCATCTGCCTCGCTTTGCGCATCTTCTTCCACGCCATCTGTCTCGTACGCCTCGAACTCTTTCGCTCTGTTCCTTTCTACTGCCTCCTCTCCTTTGGCGCCTGTCCCCTCATGTTCCGCCATTTTCCCGCCTGTTTCCTTCTAACCCCTGCACACACCCACTTTTTCACAGTCCCACAGCTATCAAACTACTTCGACTCTCCTCTTGCCTACATTTCCTTCGGTGACTTTCCACTTTCACTCACTTTTCTCAACTTTTTAGCTCTTCCTTTGCTCTTGAACCCTCAAAGCTAGCTTACTTCTACGGAGCCCGATTTCACTCGACCGTCCTCTTTGTCGCCATTTTTCCTCCTCTCTAATAATACTCATATTAATAACTATGAAATTAAAACTAAACAAGAATTTACATATATATCGACACGATATATATGGGGCATTCCACGTCAAATCAGCAGGCCATGACGGATGAAAAATGGCGGACATGTGAACTTGAAAGTTCGTTTTTTGGATGTTTTTTTTTTTCACTCACATGTCCGCCATTTTGTCATTTTTCAATATTTTTTCATTTTCTTAGATTCATTCTATTCTGTACTTATTCAGTTTTAAAATGAAACTTGTTTCATGATTCTAGATTGAAAATCGACGAGTGAGGAATGCACGCAGTTTTGCATGGAACCGGAGGGCACTTCATGTATCAGCCACCATCTTGGACGTCATTTTGAAAAATAAATTTTTTTTTATTACAATTGAAGCATAAATGAAGGATTAAAAAAAAACCACCTTATTCCGTCTTGTTGTTCATCCACAATTAATTCCTGAACTTAGTGTAATTTGTCGGTCAATCATAGAGGAACCTCCCCTTAAGGAAAAGGAGTCAGGTCTAAATAGCTGAATTAAAAAATTCAATATTATCCATAATCTAGTGTATATAAAAATGATCAATGAACTAGATTGTTAAAACTTCATCAAGGGGTTTTTTCCTTTGGGCAGAATTTTTCTTAAGCGTCACATGGCTTAAGCGCAGTTTTCAATTTTTTATCTCTACGCATGATGCTGACTAAACTGCTCAGTTCATTTTCCTCAATGAGGTCTCTCTTTTCCATGAGACAACACACTGTCTAGGCGGAGCAAACTATTTTGTTACATTCTCAAAGCTGATTTACTCGTCTACTTAATAAACAACCATTACAGTTTTTCTATTATACTAATGCAGTTCACAAAATTCTATCTTCAACTTATCTTGGTTCTCCTCAGCAAGTGTGTCCTCTCATGGCTAAAAAAATGAGATGTCTCAAAGCCAAAGCCGTTCATTATATAAACGAATTAGTTGAGTCAGCATCATGCGCAGAATGACAAAAATTAAAACATTTTTTCCATTCGCTGCCATTTTTTTCCCTGATATTTTTCAATTTGCTGATATCTCTTTTATTGTTCTTTGTTGTGCGAGAAAAGAAAAAAACAAAGGTTTTGGTGTTAATGATTCAGCTAAGTTGCTGAAATTTTTTATTATGGATAAAAATATCAGTCCTGTATGGTTTGATACACCTAAGAATCGCAGCCATGAAATTTTGCCCCCTCAACGAATTGTTTTGAGATATTCCTTAGAACAGCATGGGTTATTAATTACAAAAAGCTGATAAAACTATTTCGATACGCCCCAGCTGTTAAATAAAAAATCTTGAAATCAATACTTCAACGATACAACATCTTATGGCTGTAATTGTCAATCGATATATGAATCTACCCGGCGCTGACATTTTTATCAAGTTTCAACAAATTTGAGTAGGTTCTATACTGCGCTGACATTTGTATCAAGTTTTTACAAATGCCACTAGGTTCCATATGGTTCTGATATTTGTATTAATCTATACTACACTGACATTTGTATCAAGTTTTTAAAAATATCAGTAGGCTGCTTCCAATATTCACTCTAATAATTTTATTTTTCAGCACGATAAAAAAATGTTTAAATTGAGAAGGATTTTACAGAAAGCAAAAAAAAACGCAAATTTGAATTTAAAATATTTATTCAAAGAAAAACATAGAAAATATGTACATATTCACTAATAATAACACTGTACAGGTTATAAAATTAAGACAACTTTTATTTATCTATTTCTCGAACGGGAGATTAAATTTAAAAGCGCGAAATAGACACGAAGCACTGTAATTTTATTTTTCAGCACGATAAAAAAATGTTTAAATTGAGAAGGATTTTACAGAACGCAAAAAAACGCAAATTTGAATTTAAAATGTTTATTCGAAGAAAAACATAGAAAATATGTACATATTCACTAATAATAACACTTGTATAGGTTATACACATTTTATATTGACTAATAATAACACTTGTACAGGTTATAAAATTAAGACAACTTTTATTTATCTATTTCTCGAACGGGAGATTAAATTTAAAAGCGCGAAATAGACACGAAGCACTAATCACACAAGCAAAAAAATATTACGTTCACGAAATGTCACGAATTAATTATATCACTGGATGACATATATAACCACTGAACGATATATATATATACCAATTATTTTTGGGCATATTATATATGTGTGTACGACGTGAAGTCGCACAGGTGCCATGTAGGGCATGAAGGTGTGTGCGTGCCGTAAAAATGAAATGATTAAACCAAAATATCTTTGTTAATCCTATAACTTTAAGTACTGGTTTTGGTCTTAATCGTAATATTTTATGCTAATGAATCTTCCTGCCATAAAAAATATCCTCAAGAGACTCGAAATTGGTTTATATCATAATATAACCTGTTGAAAATGCGGCTAAAATGGGTGAGTTCGGGAAAAGATACTTGGTAGCGTCTTGTTGATTCATAAATGTACTTGTCTCGAGACGCTACCGCGTCTCTTGATTGGACACTCTCCGTCTGCACATAACGGATTTTGTGACCGGATGCGGCACCCACAAGTGTTTTTAACCACGTGATCATTAGCTACCATTGCGATAAACTATTCCTTGATCACAATTCGCAAATGCGTACCTTTTTTGTACATTCACAATTTACAGTTCCTATTCTGGTCTTTCTTTTTTCTATTTCTCAGGAAATTTTTCTTTTAACGTGTCTAATCAGATCCGTACAATAAACGGATTGTATACATTAATCCAAAAAATAATGAGACCCTGTACCTCGTAGAATATTATCAATGATTACAGTAAATCATTGATTGAATTTAAGTAGACTGACGTTCTACGACCTGCAAATGGGAAACGGCGACTACTATTACAATATTTATGTATGATGTAATTTTTGTGCGTGGTACTGAATTGGATATGTGCTTCGCAAAAATGCCATCACTTGTAAAGTTGCTCGCTGATAGTCGTTTAAAAGCCAGTATTAGGAATATTCGGTCACAGCCTACTACGTACTATGAGCGACTTCTGCTCTACTATAAATACATCCTTAAATTGTAGCCAGATGAATAAAAAATTATAATTGTGGTTCCATCCAATTGGATACACAAAATAGTACGAACGATGTACGCTAATCGGTAGCCATGCATTCGTATGACTCCATAAAGCGCTTGATGAGCACAACAGAAAATAAAAAGTTCATGCTCTAATAAAAACTTAGTTTGATATCTGCGGATAACATTAGGCGACATCTGATATAGTAATAACACTTACGACGCTGCAATCTAATGCGAATTATGCATTTCTCCATTCGCATTACAATACACAAAAAGAGGGTTCCAAGTAGTGATTGCGTAAAACGAAATGTACAATGTGACTATAATATTTTGGCCAACAATTTCGTAGCTTCGAGGGCCATCGGACAATCGATGAGCAGTTGGCACTGTTGAAAAATATTCTTGTAGTGGTATAATAGGTCTGCCGTCTATGAATACGTCAATTTGCTACAAAATGCCGTATTTTGAGAACAGGCCTCTCCCAATTCTCTTTTCAAGCCATTACGTGCGTCCCGAATATCATTGTTTTATTATTATCAGTGCAAGTACGAGTGTTGTCGAGAAGTGCACGTGTAATGTAAACTCTGTTTACGTAGTCGAATCGGAATAATACTCATGCTCTTCTTAACCGACTCTAATCTCTTGTTACAAGCAAACAGATTCAGTAAACGTACATTACATTTTTTATACGCGTCTTTTATACTATCGCCAATCCACTGATCTTGAAATACACCAGTCCAGTCTCGTTTTTCGGATGTGATTCATAGAAATACAAAACAATTCCTAAAAGTACAAAACAGATAGTTTTTACAATTCCAGCAACTATATGAACTTTCGGTAGCTTTACAAATTTATGATTTTTTTTTTCATTTTATATAATAAATTAATTTTATGCAAACAAAGCATTCTATAAGGGGGCAAAATTATCAAAAAAACTTTTGGTATCACTAATATATTCTGGAGACCTAGTGGCTATGATCCGTTTCTTATAGTTCTTGCTTTTAAATATTGTCAATAACTATTTGGTCTCAATTCTATTTTGGTGACGCCAATCGTTTTTTTTTCTGTAATTCTGGCAGTTTTATTGTCAATAAGAGGATTATCGTTTCGACTGATGAGTTTTGCTGTAATATATGTATCTGATGCTCCTGTTAAGGGAGATCGATCGTATCGGGCATTAAGCATACCCAAGGGATCCACAGTACCATACAAGTGTGATTTACGGCTGTTTAAAGCAAATGAGTAGGTCCAGGTCAATATGCGCTCTATTACGGTTAACGCATCTTAAGTAAGCCACGCTCATCGCAGAATGCGGCCAAAATAATGATTTGCCTCTAATAATCTTATTGAGTGAGTACGGAAAATATAGCACGTTGGCAACGAGACGCATCGTACTCAGTTATACGCGGCAATGACGATGCAGTTGATCAATTGGAACGCTGCGATACTCGGTATCCAGAACACGAGACTACCACTTCCGCAAAATTACCATTAACATCACTTCTTTTCTGAAATTTCTTTAGGAGAACAACCATTTTATAATGTATGACATTCTAAAAAAAAGATCAATTATGTTATTAATCAGTCCCATAAATGGGATGATAATTACAAAGTATACAAATTGACACCGAAGCATATATAAAAAAACTTCCTAAATGCAGCAAACATATAAATAAATATATAATGAGCCGCCCAACTATGACAAAGTGATGACCCTCAAAATTTCATCTTCAAAAAAAAAAAACTTTAGCACGCTGTAGCGCCGTGACATTAGTTCTGAGAGGAAAATGCTTACCACCTTTTTGTTTCTCTTTAAATTCCCCGATGGCGGATAGTTTTGAAAAAAAAATAATAATTTGAAATTAAGACGATTACTGCGATTTGAAAACTTTGGCACGCTGCATCTTTTTCATTTTGACTCGGAGAGAAAAGTTTGTAGGAAACATTTTCTTTCTTTTCTAATTTTGAGGTGGCGGTTATTCGTACTTTTCGGGTGGCGGTTATGTGTGGGTAGTTATTTGGACTTTTGTCTTTGACAGTGGTTCCTGACTAGAATATTGATCATAGGCAAAAATGCCAAAGGACTTTTTTGTATCCGGCGGAACCCGCCACTAGATAATCGAAAAAGGAACAGAAACGGCACATATATTTTTTTCTCTAGGAGGTGATCTGGCCAAGATATCGCGATCCAAAATTTTGAAATAACAAAAAAAAATTTGTTTCGCCCTTAAAAAAAATCCGGCGGAACCCGCCACTAGATAATCGCGAGTACTACAAAAAAGTCCTTTGGCATTTTTGCCTATGATCAATATTCTAGTCAGGAACCACTGTCAAAGACAAAAGTCCAAATAACTACCCACACATAACCGCCACCCGAAAAGTACGAATAACCGCCACCTCAAAATTAGAAAAGAAAGAAAATGTTTCCTACAAACTTTTCTCTCCGAGTCAAAATGAAAAGATGCAGCGTGCCAAAGTTTTCAACTCGCAGTAATCGTCTTAGTTTCAAATAATTTTTTTTTTTTTTTTTTCAAAACTATCCGCCATCGGGGAATTTAAAGAGGAACAAAAAGGTGGTAAACATTTTCCTCTCAGAACTAATGTCACGGCGCTACAGCGTGCTAAAGTTTTTTTTTGAAGATGCAGAAATTTTGAGGGTCATGACAAAGTGAAATTTAAACGGAATAATTATCCTACAGAAATATGTATTTACATTGAACATCCATATGTATTTTGCGATATCCTACACATGTACATTATATATCGTATGAACCGATGTAAAATAGTATTTCTCGCAACTGGGAACAACTAAAAATTGAAAATAACTTTACTATCAACTCGCAGCTTCTTCAAAATTTGGTAAGCTACTAAGTTAATTATATACAGCGTTCTCATAAATACATAAAGTCTTTGATGAAGTTATTAATTACATAACCCTGACGAACCGTTGAAAATATGCATACCGACTCCCAAGTAGAGCAGAGATACTTCGCGCAATAAATAATGGAAAAGCATGTAAATAAACAAAGAGCCCCGATAAAAATACTGATGGGAAAACGGGCTAAATGCTTGCAGCTGAGACCCAAATTGAGAATAATTGAACATTGCAAGCACACATATCGCATGATAAAAAGCAGAAAGGCGTATTTACTGAGCACAAGCACAGAAGATATATATCCCTTTCGCTAAGTCACGCGATCTATTAATTTCTTTTCACACAAATGAGGAAAACTGTGTCGATTTGAAGAAACATTAAAATCTCGTATCAAAGGCCATCGAATTCTATTTGCGGATTTACGGTGCAACATATTTTTTGTCGTTATTGAATATTTGGTAGAAAAGTAAGGAAGCATTCGGAGAAGGAGCCGGAAAATGATTAAAGGAGGACAGTGTTGAAGTAGCTTTGAGACGAACGAGACGGATTAGTAGCATAAAGAGAAAAAGAGGTGGAGAGAAAGACGTCACTCGCAGGAAAAAGACAGTGAGAAAGAAAAGGAGGCCCCGCTGCATGTGGATACTATGTCTATGAGTAGAGGATGATGACCTCCCCTACGAGTCCGTGCATCTGCTAAATAGTTGATACAACGCCTGCGACAACTCTAGTTGCCCTCAGACTCAACGAGTGGCGAGTCGGCTCTGAGGAGTGAAAGCTGCCTGAAGAAAACTCAACTTCCGACCGGGGCTCCAGGCCCGACGAGAGGGTGTTCCTGTTAATATGGTGAAACGGGCATTTAAAGTTTTGGCTGCGCTATTCGCGGCCCAATTATTAACTGGATGGCAAGTCGATTGCGCCAAAACTCGGAAACAGCGGCCTAGACCGGTCCAAGCGCAGCAACCGGCTACGGACGATTACAGCGAGTTTGAGTATTACGAGAATTACGAGGATTATGAAGAAAATCGAAATGGTATGTACGGTATAACTTCGAGGAAAAAAAAAAAAAAACATAGAAGGTGCACTAAAACTATCTAATCTAAAATAACAATTAGAAGATAGAAGTAAAAATCAGTGATGTTTATTGATGAATATATCACTCGTTTGGTTGCTGTTGATATATTAAAAATAGTGCAGTTGACATTGGAAACAAAGAATTTTGTGCTGGGTGGCAATGCATCGGGCTATTCAGGATGATTTGCAATAATAGTTGATGGATTTCTCGCTATGCACTTCCGACATGATTTTAATGGTTTAAGATGAGGTTGAAATTTTAAAAATTCCATATTGTACCGCACAAGGTGAATGAGAAAAAGTAGCCCTTGGAAACCTGCAGCAGAGAACGCGTGGTCGGTGTTAGAGATAAGCAGCATTTCTTACGGCTATAAGTTGGGGGGTGACGGCTGAACTGGGCACTGAGTTTCACGCTAACTGTGCTTCGCGGACTGTCGTTTTCCCGAGTTTTTAACGAGGTTGACAACGCGAGATGCTAAAAATGCGGCCAAATTTTTCAAATTTGTCGGCAACTTACGGACGACTGTATTATACTCGAAAGTACACTAAAAATAATAACAAAAGGTTGATAAGGCAGAAAAAAATTATTCCTTGTATAGTTGAGAAGAAGTTCCACAAACACTGAAATGATTCGGCTGCTTGGTTGCCGCGTAAACAGGAAAATAAAAATTTTCAGATCGTACAAAAATGTACCCTGGATAACAGATTCGATTAAAACTAATAAAATGGACCAAAATCCGATCGAAACCTATTACATATGATTACTTCGAAATCGGAATTTTGTCCATCTTATCGATTTCCATCAGTTTGAATCGAAATTTCTAAACAGGGTATACCAGCGTTCGAGGCCTTACTGCGCACTTACCCGCAAATAACGTGATCCAACCTCCTTGATGCATTCTCGTGCATTAGAAACTCCGTAAAAATAAAGCCGTTCGTGCAGCCCAATTTTTCGCCGTTTTGCTATGCCCTCAAGATAATATGATACAGTAGTGCAATAGTATGACAAGCTGAGAACAACACTCTAGGAGAGACTCTAGGAAGGAACAGAAAAGAAGGAGAGGGGGGAAAGTAGAAGCCTACAAAAGACATACGAAGGCATAATTGGAATTAAAGAGAAAAAATAGCATTGATCTTTGATATTCATTAATCTCATGAAGATTTCGCTTGTTTGGGTACTAACGATAAATGGAAAATATGTGCTGCTGACACGTCGAACATAGGATTTTGTGCTAGGTCGTAATACATCTAGCTACCCGGGAAAAAAATTATTAGGTTTTCGGAACGTCATTTCGTTTGATATTTAATTGTAACCAAAACCGAAAAAAACTACTGCGTAGAATAGATTGACCTTTTTCACACACAAGCCATTCTACACCGAGAACAATGAGTAGTTGGGTCAACTCCTCTTTAATGAGTTGGCTATAAATGAGTTGCTACAACAAAATTGTTGAGTAAATACGCGGTGCCTATAACCGTCTCGAATAGTTGTCGTGACAACCCAAAATGAGTTCTCCCAACTCATCCGTGATATCGCGCATTTTTAGTAATGAAATGCTTTCGTTAGACATTTTTGTGAATGAATTCTGTTCAAAGATTGTTTTGTATTGATATTATTTTTATGCCAAACCTATAATAATACGATTCTGACGTGAGAATCACAAAATAAAAGATGTTATAATCTCAAAGCATATTAATTTAATCAGCTGTAACTTCAAACCGTATTATCGTGCTCCGTTTGGTGTGTGAGTGGTGCCAACTAACCGGTGGGTTGCATACAACCAATAAGTGGGTGCTGCAACCCAGCCTACCCGACTAATAAAAAGTAGTTATCCCAACTCACAAAATTCATGGTTGTAGGGACCTACAAAAAGTGAGTCCGTACAACCACTTCTGGGGTTTTTCAACTCATTTTTTTTCTCCATGTATATCAGCTCTCAAAACATATAATGATTATGTGGCTTAAGTGTGAAGTTGAATTCGGAAAAATATAATTACCGAGAGTCAGGAAAGAAAGAAATGGCTTTCCGAACCACCAAATATTATATATAATTGCATATAATTATATATAAACGATTCATATATGATTATACAAAAATGTTGTCTATATAATTATACTAGAATGCTATTGGGGTTCGCGCACTCCCAACGGGGGCTTTTATAGTATAGAAAGATATACCAACCATAGCAACGGTTGCTATGCTCGATTCTTGTGCACGGCACCAACAGCGAGATCTTTTTATAATATAGAAGAATATGATCGTATATGATTATTCATAACCATTATTCTCCCAGGTGAGTACATAAGAAAAGATGCAAAGTAGAACCTTGCACATTGCTTCTTCAATAAATTTTGCTCTCTACGAGGAAGTATTGTAACTGATTTTGGCTTCCTCATAGAGGAACACACACATTTTTAAAACAATTTTTTTTACGTTTTAGGTGATTCTGAGTATGCTGACATGAAAATCTCGAAAAAAAAAAATCATGAAAACAAAGCTTATGAGTAAGCAATAAAGATTTATAGAGAAAACTTACAGCACGTGGGCTCATACATAAACTTTTATAAATGCATATATTTTAAAATACACAGCTGTGTATGAGGCATTCCATACCAACTCGACCTGGGTCTGGCCCTCGACCTCTTGGATTTCATCCCCCATTTTGCTTTCTCATAGAAGGTTTGTTTTCGTTAAAAAAACAATTTTCGAGATTTTCGTGTCAGCATACTCAGAATTACCTACAACGTCGAGAAAAATTGTTTTAAAAATGTGTCTGTATGTGTGTATGTGTTCGTTCCAGGAACCGAAAATTCAATCGTCAATAACAAGCGAATGGCTCGATCGAACGAGCTCAAATTTTGCACGCAAGTAAAGTATTGATTTCTCTTCAATTGCTGTGATTTCTATATATATCTATTAGGGTGTGTCATTTTTGGGCAATTTTTTTTTTTCGACTCAGAAACAGGTTGTATACTTTCAGGAAGGTAAAATAAGAAGCCTGTAAAAATTTTAGCTCTTAATATTAATATTTAGATGCGCCTCATCGCGAATTTCTATTTCCCATTTAAATAACATGGGAAAAAAAATTTTTCATGTTTGGAATTTTATACGTTGGCAACGGCATATTGTTCGATGGAACGCAACACATATTTTATAGAGAATCGCACGCTCTACAAAAAAGATGTCTTGCATTTTTTCGATAGACATAGTCATTCTGATGATATTTGAGTTCAAAGTTCAAAATATACGAAAATTCATCTTTTTGTTAATTTTTAACATAAACATAAACATTTTTTTTTTACTATTAATGGAAATAACGAAAGATATTTTTCGTGAGTATTTTGTCGATTTTTTTTGTAACTATTTATGATAAGTATCAGCCCATTAGAACCAGTTTCGTGACAGAAGACAGATCTCTACAGCATTGAACAATTCACCAATAAATATTAATTAATCATGGATGAGACAATTTTCATGGTAAATTTAATAATTTACATAAAAGTTGATTGAAGATTCTCAATAGAGTCAATAGTTTCGCTATAATATTAACAAAAAGATGAATTTTCGTATATTTTGAACTTTGAACTCAAATATTATCAGAATGGCTATGTCTATCGAAAAAATGCAAGACATCTTTTTTGTAGAGCGTGCGATTCTCTATAAAATATGTTATGCGTTCCATCGAACAATATGCCATTGCCAACGTATAAAATTCCAAACATGAAAAAATTTTTTTCCCATGTTATTTAAATGGGAAATAGAAATTCGCGATGAGGCGCATCTAAATATTAATATTAAGAGCTAAAATTTTTACAGGCTTCTTATTTTACCTTCCTGAAAGTATACAACCTGTTTCTGAGTCGAAAAAAAAAAATTGCCCAAAAATGACACACCCTAATATCTATGTATACTGAGTGTATAGAATTTTTAAAAATGAAAAATGTCGTATACTCTCTAATTTTCGTAAAAGTTCGCTGATATGGCTAAATAGTTCTTCATAACTGGAGACACGTTAAATGCGGTTTGGTATTAAATTTCGACAAAATCGGTAAAGCGGTTCCGATTTTATGGAATTTTGAATTTTTGTAAAAAATAAAAATGTTGCTATAAATCGAGTAGGATCTCGGTAAATCAACTGAAATGCTTTACAAACAAAAAATACCATGCAGCCCTGCTATGTGCCAAATTTGGTGGTGATCGGTAAAGTTGTTCAAATTTGACACCATTTTGAATATTTCAGAAAGTAGAGATTTTGATTTATTTAGATTTTGATAGAGATTTATTAGGCACAAAACAAATGTTTGTGCCTAATAAAAATGAGATGTGCCGTTATTTAGTCAAAATAGGGATGCAAAGTAGAACTTTGCACATTGCATCCTCATTAAATTTTGCTCTTTACAATGCTTCCTCTATGAGGAAGCCAAAATCAATTACAATACTTCTTCGTAGAGGTGGCTTTGTAAAGAGCAAAATTTTATAGGGAAGCAATGTGCAAGGTTCTACTTTGCATAATTTATTTATTTATTTATTAGGAACTCATTTACAGGGCGGCACGGTTGAAATTCGACCAGACTCTTCTTAACGACCTACCTAATTTATATTGTAGGTGACCAGAGTAAACAAATGCTTTTTTCAATGATGAATAACTTTCTTATTCAAAGGGTGAACAGCACATATTTTTTCATATAAAAACAACAACTAAGCGAGTGAAATGATCAACGTAACCTAGATTGTGACAAGATCATTTCTCCTAAGAAAAAAGGAAGTTTTCCATATTTCAAAGTTCAAAACATTGTTGGCAATAAGGGATATTTATGGGTCGAAACCAAATTGTTATGCCACTTATCAAAGATCCAGTGAGGGTATAAAATAATCTGAGTTTGTACACAATTGATTATACCCTCAGAGAAAAAAACTGTTTCAAAAAAAGACTATCAGATTTTTAAAATGGGTAGCTTATTCTCAATTCTTAACGACCTTACGAGTCTCTTACGTAGACTCCAGCCGGGAATGTTTTTTTTTTTCCTGCGGACGTTATAAAAAAATTGATTATGGTTGTTAAATAATAAAAAATGACTCATGTGAACATGTTCATCATAAAAATGGCAATGAAAACAGATGTTGGAAAAATTGGAGCAATAAAAGTGACGAAAGCAATTGGGTATTATCGGAAAGGTTTGGCAACAATTAATTTTCATCGTATTGACCCCCTTAAATACAATGAAGTATGGTTCTAGTTACCGATGACGAGAAAAATGTTGTGTAGCTGATTCTCTTAAGAATACAAATGAAACCGAAAATAGGAATTGAGGCAATAGAGTTGAGAAAAATGATCTCCAAAGGCGAGCCTTGAAAGCTTTTAATTAATATAAGTTCTATTAGTACCGCGGAATGAATGTATGATCTTAAGACAATGGTGATTAATCAATTATTGCAATTGCTAATACTTCTCGAGGGTCTTGCATTATCGTATATCCAATAGGCAACTTTCATGAACAGTTTCCGGCCCTAAAAAATTCATAATTTATTAAATACATCGAGACAAGCGTTGCGTTATATTGTTGAACTTATGTAGAGACAACGACTGAGGGATCACCACCGCGAAACAGCAATCATGGACGACCTAATCGAACTGGTAAGAATTTAAAAATAATTTTACCAATAATTTATTTACAATCCGAATTCATGAAATAAATTGCATTTTCTGCAGCTAAATATTTTTGCATCTTCATACACAAAACTTCATTTCAAATTGTTTTTCAACATTTTCATATTATAATTTTCAGAATTGGCAAAACGTCGAGAAACGTAGTCAAGAAAAACGACAAAAAATGTTTTATACTAACTGGAAAACTATTCTATTAGTCGAGCTGAAATTTAGCATACAAGTAAACCAGCAGCCGTTTTTTGGATTTTGCAGTGTTTGATAAAATGTGGAAATGCACAAATAAAAAATTGTAGTTATTGCATTAAATTTTTGTGAGGTATGAATTGACGAGCTTGAATTTTGTACGTAACTGTACATAGAAGATAGACAGAAGGATTTCAATTCTATACGAATCTGAATTTTTCTTCACCATTGCTTATATAAATAAATTTCGTCGACTTTAATTTTAAGAATTTATTCAAAACAAGAATGCAAGACGAAATCTTGCATAGTGCTTCCTTAGTATTTTCCCTTTTTTACAAAACGTTCTCTAGAAAAAAATTATAATCAATTCAAATATTTGAAGTGACTTTGGTCAAATAATGAAAAGAAATATGCAATATTCCATTGGGGCGTTCTGTTTTTAAGATTATTCCACTGATGCTCCCGAAGCAACTTTTGCACCACGGCCAGTGGAACCCGCTGCCACGTATCAGCCAGAGCCCGAAACTACACGTCCCTCAGAAGCTGGTGAGTTTCATATTGTTACGGTGGTTCTTGCACCAATATCAAATCAGGTTTTGTCGATAAAAATATGGAGAAATGAAAGTTTAATTTTACTAAAAAGTTACTCTAACGTTGCTAAAAGCATGACTATATCGTTTCATAAATCCCCTAACGGATCCGAGTGATTGCCATTTTGTGGTCTCTTTGTGATTACCCTAGCAAGTCGTGGCACCACAATTTATTACTAGTCGACTGTAAAAAAATGTTGTGAACTACATTGGCATATTGCTTCCTCTCTTCATTTGGTCGCAGTCTATCTTACTCGGATTGTATCAAATTACATTTGTCACTTTTGGCTTCCTCAAGAAGCTTTGTTTTGTGATTCATTAGTTTGGTTTGTGAATCGACTCAATCGACGCTCAATCGGTCAATCGACCGAATTTACGCTACATATAATCTATCACATTTAAGAATAAACTTTTTGTCGTGTGGCGTTGAGTTACAAAATGAAAATGTTTGGTTCAAATTTCAACTCGATATGTGAATATTTACGGACTTTGGAGCAAAAACGAAGTTTTTTCGAAAAATGTAAAATTACATATAATTTGAACGGTTCGGCGGATTGACGCCAAATTCAATACCAAACTGTTTTCAATGATAATTAATGTTTGCTCTAAATTTAAGGTTCAAATTTCAAAAAATGTAAAAGTTAGAGAGCGTACAGAAAATTTTAACCGCTGTACCGATTTTCCCCAAATTCAATACCGATTTTTGGACCACGATAGTTCAACTTTTTACCAACTTTCGGCCAGAAATCTAAAAAAATATGAGAATTAGAGAGCGTACAGTGAATTTCGGCAAAATTGAAAATGCTGTAAAAAACAAACAACTGCATAGACTAAAAATTAAACCAATTAAGGGAACTCAACCCTTCAACATGTGGTATAAATTTGAGTTTAATATCTCAAACACACGGACATTTTTTTCTAAATGTGTTTCCTCGACGTTTTGGAACATTCTAAACACACGGACATTTTTTTCTAAATGTGTTTCCTCGACGTTTTGGAACATTCTAAACACACGGACATTTTTTTCTAAATGTGTTTCCTCGACGTTTTGGAACATTCTAAACACACGGACATTTTTTTCTAAATGTGTTTCCTCGACGTTTTGGAACATTCTAAACACACGGACATTTTTTTCTAAATGTGTTTCCTCGACGTTTTGGAACATTCTAAACACACGGACATTTTTTTCTAAATGTGTTTCCTCGACGTTTTGGAACATTCTAAACACACTGACATGAAAATCTCGAAAAATGTTTTTTGACTATAACAAAGCTTCTTGAGGAAACAAAACCGACGTCGTTTTGCGCAGAAAAGTTACCGGCGATTACCGCAGAACGAACGAACTTTTTTCATTTTTCGTCGGTTGTTTCACCGTTGAGGTTACAAACAACACGATATACGTGCGTCTTTATAATATCGTATTTGCGAGGGGTGGGGGTCAGTAAAATAACATCGATCGTTCTGCTGTGAATTTCATCTGCGGTAAATTTTATACACAAATCGGCGTCGGTCATTGAGCACTCGTTTATCGGTGTCGCGACTTTTTTTTCGTTTGCTTTATGGATCATTGTCCCCAATAGACATTTGACAATACGGTAATCACAGTTAGGTGGAGTGTAGTGGCGAACAATGTCGCAAAAAATATAACATCTGCCCCTACACTAAGATCAAGTCTGACAACATAGTTATCCTAAATGCAGTGGCACATTCCTGCTGAAAATTTTCACATGCCTGAGAAACTCGTGTAGCAGCGGAGGTAGGAAATCATGCGGGAATTCCTATGTGAGAATTTAACATTCAAAAGGGCATACCTACATAAGAACTCATGTGGGTTCCCTATACGGAAATCATATGGGAACCATTACGGGTTCTACTTCCAACCACGTAATCAAATCACTGAAATTTACAAAAAAAAAATTGTTGCTCCAATTTCATCACTAGATTTACCCGTCTGATCATATTTTCCAATAATTTATCTTTAAAAAACGTTATTCATTTCATGTCCATATAGACTTGAACTTAATATCTCGAAGTTTGTATAGAGTGACGAAATCCACTCGACTATTTGAAACTTGGGGTGAAAACACTTCGAACTTATACATATCGTTTAAAAATAATATTTATGGGTCCCGACTATAAGCTTTAACAATTATGGATTCTTGATATGTTTGCCAACACTTAAGTAGGGATGTTGATTTGTTAACAATTATTGAAATGCTATCACAAGAAATATCTCTTCAAGTTAACACACATGGATTCCTTTGCAGGTCTCCCATAGAGGGAAGTTCCTACTATGTTGTCCTATATAGGTTCCCACATGAGTTCCAAACAGGAAATATCAATGTATGTGATACTTTGTGGGATTTCAAGTAGACCTGTTTGGAGCACATTAGCTTATATGATGTATCTTTTATGGTCAGTAAGAATCGCGCTTCGTCTGATCCGTTTAACACTTGCAAACACAGATTGCAGATTTCATAAATTCTTGATTGATAATAAAATAAATGTTTGCTTATCATCACTATGTTATCGTTTAACCGAATTCATACTTACGTCTTAACCAAGCCTTAAGTTTGCACAAGTGGATGGTTGCAACAAATTAATTTAACAATTGTAATGAATTATTATTCAGTTTGAGTGTAGAGTAATTTAATCAACGCAACAAATATTTCAGTCGAAAAAAATCGTGGTTGAGAGAACCATCATTTTTAAAAATGTGCTATGATTACCCAACAAGACATTCAGTATTTACGATTGACAAGTAAGTTGATTCAACATTGCGCTTACTCCAATAGATGGAACATGTATTTCATTAGCTGTTGCATGTAGTTTGGCATGTCGTTCGGAGTAACGTGATGACCTGTTGACCAAATAATTCTGTCAACCTCTTAAATATATATTTATGTTTAAAATACTGCAATATTTTGTTTGAGTGGACATAGCGCGTCCAGAAATTTTGTTATATGTATGTAGTATTTGTGACGAATAATTATTATTGAAACAAAGAAATTATGTTGTCATTCCAAATATGTAAGTGCGGTCAACTGATTTGCTTTGAGCGAAGTTTTAGATTTAGTTGATTTTACAATGGCTTTCTTTTTCCAAACAACATTTTGTTGAAATAGAAAAATTCCATGTCAACAAAATGTACCTCGGGGCACTACACAATTATATTTTTCATTAATTATTAAAGACTGTCAGAGAAGGAACAATAACATGTTTGATCTTGGCTCTTGTAAAACGTAAGTAACTTCACCCTCTCCTCCGTGAAGAAACTATGACTATAGTTGTTATTGTTGCTGTTGTAGTTGTAGTCGTTGTTGTTGTTAGTGTTATTAGTGTGCAAGAATGCGCAATCCATAGCTAAGTCCTGACGCCCCGGAAGTCACCATGCTGCCTATTTTTTAGGCCACATGAAAATTTCAAAAATTCAATATCTCGGAAACTAAAGTAGATATGACTATAGTTCATCGGAACTTTTTTGTTCCTCATAAAAAGTTCTATTAGAAACACACTTCAAATCAAGGGTCCGGAGATATCGGAATCTTGCCTTTCTTTTCTATATAAGCAAAATAAGCAGCCCACTATTTCGGCGGATACGCAGTAAAAACTGTTTCGCATACGTGTTTTGCAATTACAAGTAGGTACAAATACGTCAACCAACGGCGTAAGGATAAAGAATCACTGATGAACGAATAGGTCATCATACAGTACGTATGCACAATTTTGGTTATTCTTTTTTAGTTTTCGGCTTTGGGTATTACCGCAGATTCTCTACACACGCTTCTGCCGAGTCTAATGTTTGCGGACCACAAACGGAATAACATTGTTACGCGTAAGAAATATCAAAGTTTCTTCCATTATTTTGCAATGATATACACGCTCCAACTTCCAGGAGAACTAATAGTAAAACCAAGCGCAGCGCTGCAGCTTGATTGTAAACAAATTACAGATTCATACCGCCACAAAAGGTCTGACTGACAATAATGTAAGCATATGTCTTGTGACAGGATTTTTTCATCCGACATAACTCGGGAAAATTATCTCGAAAATACAATTTTCCAACGAAATATGAGGGCGCCAGGCCGTTTCGATTTGCACCTGAAGGGCCAAGAGGTGGTTTTGCTACGCGATTTTCCCGCGCCGGCTGCTCAGACGAAGATACGGGATGGCAGAGGGTATGAGCGGGGAGTCTTGAAATTAATTTTCAAGACCAAAAACAGCTATAACATGTATGTCTCGCTTTAATTAAATATATGATTGGACAAAACAGAGCGAGTACAAGAGGAGGTTCATAGCCTCCAATATTTCCCAAAAGATATTTACAAAAATGAGGTTCCCTGAAGGGAAATGCGTGCTCACTAGCACAACTGCTTCTAAAGAAAATAAATTACAATAAGAAGTAATTTCCAAGTTCGTGTCAGATTGAGAGAATTCTCATTCTCTCTCTCTCTCTCGCCCGTTACGGGACGGTTGAGGCCGGTCTCGTGATTTTTTAATAATGTGGTATTTCCAAACAAAACAATTGCCAAAATACAGTAATCAAAAAATCAATTAGGTGAAATATAATATTTCATTCCTATCGGTTGGCCGTAGTCAAACCGAGCAGGACGAGACGGTAATCGTCTTGCCTCGTGGCGGCTGAAGGCTTGCATTTATTTTACAATTCGAAAAAAACAATTACGAATGTTCCAAACTCGATTATGTCGCGGCACTTCTACAATACAATATAAAAGGCACTGATTCACCTCGATATTTGCGAAGCTCCGTCAAAGATATTTATACAAAATTGTTCGTTCTTCGTTTCCGAATCCGATTAATTTCCAATAAAATTTCCGAGTCAATACAATTTTTGGGGTGCTACTGGTTGCACGCGTGTCCAGCCAACACGTGACGAGTCGCGGCGCGTGCCGAACTCGCCAAATTTCGCCACCGGGCCCGGGGCCCGCAGAGGGTGCGCATCCCTTCGCGCGACGGTCGATCGTGATCGATCTATTGCGACGTCGAGCGCTCCAGTCGTAACGCGGGAGTGCCAAACTCCTGTATGACGATGCTCCGTTCCGCAGCAGCTCTTCCGCTGCGCTGCTGGTGATTTGCTCTTCCAATGACTGTGCCTCGGTGCGCTGGTTTCTCTCCGTCCATGTTGCTGCTTCTCCGAAAATACAACAATATCGATTTGAGGTACTGATGCAGTACCTCCCTCGTCGAACGGAGCGAATGTGGATCGCCAGTGGGAGCGGTGACCGTCACATGAAAGTATTTTCCAAAGAAATCAGTAAATAATTCCAATAATCTCGCGTTTGTCCTATCTTATGGCCCTATTTTGCCTCGCAGCTGTGTCCCGGCTTGCTGGCTGGACCATTTTTATGTCCCGGCGAAGGCGAAGGGGGGGGGGGGGGGAGGGAGATGCAACGCACATTGCGTAATGCGAAATGCCGCGTTACAGTCTATAAGAATGTCCTTTATTTACGTCGACGTCCGCTTACAATATGCACTGTTGCATACGTATTTATCTATCGACATTAAACGGTGTATATCTAAATGCGGGCGGATCAGCAGAAATAGAGAGAAAAAAATGGTCCGCAATAGAGTCCGGATCGAAAGTCTATCCTGGAGTCCATCACTCCACCCGGGACTCTCGAAGGGACTCCATCTGGATTTCTTCCAGGACTCAAAAAACTTCCCCGGACACCATCCGGGATGCCAAACACTTTTCGGGACCTCACATCTGGGCGGTCGGTGAATCAATCGCAAAGTCCATCTCGTTATCCATTTTGGATTTTCCACTAAACTGTCTTAGATTTCAGCTCGGACTTTGCCCTAGACCATCGGCGAATCTCGGTGGTCTCGTTTCGTCTGTCGTGGTTTCCAATTCGATTCTCAATTGGTTGTCTTAAATTGCATCGCGGAATTTACCCTGGACGATCCGTCAATCTTGCCGGTTCAATCGCAGAGTTCATCCTGGTGTCCATATGGAGTTTTCGCCTGGTCTTAATGCTGGTATCCATCAAGATGATGGACTGTCATCTTGGACACTCCTGTCAGAGTCCTAGGTTTTGCGAATAGTCTATATAAAGTTCGGGATGGATTCCAAGACTCTCCAGGCTAAAATCTAAAATGGAAACCCAAATGGACCCTACGATTGATTCACGGACCGCCCAGGTGTGGGGTCCCGGAGAGTATTCGGCGTCCCGGATCGTGGCCGAGAATTTTTTTTTGAGTCCTGGAAAGTATCCAGATTGAATCCATTCGGAAGTCCCGGATGTAGGGATGGGGGGATTTTTGGATTGGATTAGAAGCTATAGTCCATTTGTGAATGCATTTGACACCCCCGTCCGGATTGAAAAATTTTATCCGGAACTTCAATCCGGACTCTATCTCGGACTATGTTTTCCCTCGCGGCTTGTGCCGAAAGTGAAATTTCAAAATATGGATCAGAAATAGAAACGTCGCTTGAACAATACTTTACAGATATCTGTGTTCAAAAATTCAGTAATAAACAAATTCGGTCATTCATTTATGCACCATTTTATTAATTTTTATGCGACGATCATTGAACTCACATAGGGCGTACATGTGAAGGCCATGCTTAACTCAATAGCCGCGGGCTTTTACGCTCGAAATTCCGCTCGTTACAAGGGCTGCAACTTCCACGCCTGTAAGACTATCGGTATGAACTATATGCGGTTTTATTTGTCAAAGTAATCTCTTCACATTGGGCTCTGGACAAATTCGATCCGACAATTGAAGCCAGAAATACAACATCAAAAATGTAAGCTACATTTCCGCACGATATTTGATTTTAAATACGACGCTATTTTGTTGTTATTCAACATTTCATTCATTTTCGTCGACGATCGTACAGCTTACGGTTCCTGAGACCTAAGCGTGCACGACTACCGACGCAGAAAATTCAATCAAAAATTCTAGCAGTATACTGTCTATATGTATAAAAAGTTTTGCAATAAACTAAAAACATTGATGGCATGTCATGTGAAGTACATTCATGTAACGTTACAAGTGAAATATAAAAGATGATTGAAAAATAACAATAGAAGTAATCGAAAAGTTTGTGCATTTAGAGAAACAAAAATTATTGAAAAACAGAGACAAAATTTCTAAAGTAATCTAGTAATTTTATTGTAAAAAAATTAGACCTTCATACATGGCGAGTGTGTTAAATGTGGTCAATTGTTTCATTATTTATGTTTATTATGTTATAGTAACTTGCCAAGTATTAAGCTGTAATTTTTTTTGCAATAAAATTACTAAATGAATTTAAAAAATTGGTCTATATTTTGAATAATTTTTGATTCTCTAAATAAACAAACTTTTCGATTAGTTTTACTGTTATTTTTCAATTATCTTTAGTATTTCACTTGTAACGCTATATGAATGTACTTGACATGACATGCTACCAATGTTTTCAGTTTATTGCAAAACTTTTTGCACACATCGACAATATACTGCTAGAATTTGTGGTCCATTGTGCTTTTTGGAGCAGAATGTCAATGGCGTAAATGTACTTGTCTCAATTTTTTTACCCGAGAGGGTTTTTTTGGGGAATTTCACAACTTTTCATTTAATTTCAAACTCTGCTGAGTTTTTAGGCCCTCACGTTTTAAAATAACGCACAAAATTGCCTATTGCATTCGCTCTTCACATGCCTGAATAATTTTTGTATAGGTTTAGCTGTCTTCAATACTATATGTATTGAATATAATGATATTCATTAATGACCTTAATATTAGATGATGGTTTTTCATATTTCTTAATCAGATTTGATGTTATAAATATACATTCATGAAATTCCAAACACCTATATACTTGGGTATTCGTTACCAGCCAGCGAGCTGATTTAAACGTTATTATGTTTTGGGCTGAAATGTATGAACAGAGTTAGTAGCAAGTTAATATTGAACAATAAATAATTCAGTACAAAAAACCTGTGTTCATGATTTTTTTAGAATAGCTGCAACATGTTATCAAATATGTAAAAAATGTAAAAGTAACAAACTCAGTTTTAAAAATTATTTTATCACGTTGATTCAATTAGAAATACTTTGTTTTGCTGCTGTCGCCATAAATTTTTCTCAGTGTACTGAAACAAATTCAGGTTTTCTCAAGAGTTGGACAAACTAACAAATCGCTATTGCTTTGAGAAAATCGATGGAAGTAAATAATGAGGGGATGGTATCGTGTACTGGACCCGAAGGAGAGGTTTTTGGATAGAAGGAATAAACCTCATATATCCGTTTTAAGCAATAAGGCAGGATATTTAATTCATCATCGGTTTAATATTCAATGATGATGAGAGATAGTTCTAAATAGAGAGATCGAGTTATAGGCAGTAAGCTTTTGTACTCGAGTCACTTATAACAGGAGGTTTATGCGGGAGTATCCCGAGAATGTGAACAAATGACTGAATAATGGATTTCTTTTTCCCCAACGTAATATATTGGATTTTTAATATTTTTGGAAGGAATTCGTTGTTTGAAAGTGATATTTTTTTGGTTTAGGGATCGCTACATCCCGTTATTCACTTGGCGTCCAATTTTTGTTTTTAACAAACATTTTTTGGGGGTATAGACTATCCCGAGGACTCCACTGATAATAGTTGTGCCGATGGTTGGAATGAATATTCATTTGCTTAATCGCTGGCATTTGCCGATGCACATTACCGTGATTATAGGGAGGCTTATTATGCCGAGACTTTTCACGCTCTTTTCGAATAGAATCCGGGTTAGCGAGGGTTTGACCAATTAAACTGCTATCATTGAAATTTATAGTCGCTAGTGTTTCTTTTACCCAAATTGGGTATTGCTGGATGATGCTATAGTTAACTTCATAAATCGAAAGCTCAGGAATACAAAAACCTGACCGTCTGTTACTTGCTGATAATAGTATGTTTGTAATGAATCATTTTGGGGATTGAATCTACGATCTGTCCACTTATTTTTGTACTGTACTCTAAGCAGTACGGAATAGAATTCGTCAAGAAAATGTACTTTAAAGCTTGCATACGTCTCAAAATCAAATACGATCAAAAATCGGTTTGGGTCTCGTACCACAAACTAGCCCTGCCTTCCAACGCTTGCTCAATTATCAACATTTGTTTGGCTTCATCAATGTTTTTTGTTTAAAAAAACATTTCCATCTCCTCTAAAAACTCTTTTGGATTTTTTCCCGTCTCATCCCTAAATTTCGGTATGTTACGTCATCGATAACGTCGCATATATTAGGTTGGGGAAAAAGAAATCCATTATTTTTATATGAACTTCAGGACTTTATTTAACATGCTTCGAATTGTCCGATTTTGGTCAAATATGCACCGTTTTTTTGTATGATTTGTTGCCATTTTAAAGGTAACTTCATAATACCTCTCTCATAGAAGTCCTGGTCTCTATTTGCAAAAATCTCTAGTAGTCGATTTTCACAATCCTCCCTAGATGCCAATTTTTTATCATTAAAGAAATTTTGCAATGCAAGAAAAATATGATAATCGCTTGGTGCCAAGTCCGGACTGTATGGCGGATGCATTAAAACTTCCCAACCAAGCTCCCGAAGTTTCTGGCGAGTCACTGTAGATGTGTATGGCCTAGCGTTGTCCCGGTGGAACACGACACCTCTCCTGGTGGCCAATTCTGGCCGTTTCTGGTCAATCGCTATCTTCAAACGGTCCAGTTGTTAACAGTAGAGATCAGAATTTAGCGTTTGGCCATATGGAAGCAACTCATAATAAATAATCCTCTTCCAGTCCCACCAAATGCATAGCAGAACCTTCCTGGCCGTTAGTCCTGGTTTGCCCACCGTTTGAGGTGCTTCACCGCTCTTTGACCACGATCGTTTTTGCACAGGGTTATCGTATGTAATCCATTTCTCACCTCCAGTCACCATCCGTTTAAGAAATGGGTCTATCTCATTCCGTTTGGCCAAGGCTTCGCAGATGGAAATTCGATCCATCATGTTTTTTTCTGTTAATTGGTGTGGCACCCAAACATCGAGCTTCTTTTTGAATCCAGCTTTGTGTAAACGGTTTTAAACTGTTTTATGGTCGATTTTTAGCTCCTGGGCGATGTTACGACTGCTAACATGCCGGTCAACTTCGATCATTTCTCCGATTTTATCGACATTTTCGACGACCGGCCTACCTGTGCGAGGTGCATCTTTAACATCAAAAATTCCTGAACGGAATCTACGAAACCAAAATTGCACATAATTGGCTGTTACAGTATCGGAACCATAAACACCATTCACAATTTTAGCCGCCTGGCTTGCATTTTCGCCTTTGTCAAAGAAAAACTGTAAAATGTACCGAATTTTCTCTTTGTTCACTTCCATTTTTAACACCCTGTAACTCACAACTGAATGCGCCAAACAAAAAACAGCAAAAGAATTTTTTTACTGCGAAATGTCACCTTTCCAACGAGCATAAATCTGAAATTGTTTGATCGATACTTTACGAGAAATCTGTCAGTACAGCCATCTACCGAAAAAATAATGGATTTCTTTTTCCCCAACCTAATATATCTATTATAGAGGAATAGCCTTAGCCAACGCGCTATCTAAGATCTTCACGTCAATACCTGTAAAAAAACCCAACTTCTGGTGTGAGAATAATCAAGTACCGTCGGAAGCGCAAGTAAGATTTCGAAGCGGGTGATCATGTGATGATATTATTTTGATATTGAATACAAAAATTGGTTTAGCACTGGCTCGACCCTCAGGAAAGTTATATGAAGCTTTTTTCGATTTCGCTCATCATTCGGCTCTGATAGTAATTCTATATTGTGGAAATTGTCTGCGGCACCGAGTTCGAGTGTTTGAGTGCAATATTGTGAGAGTATTTTATAATTATTTTGAGTTGTTTTTTTGCCCCCTTTATCCTTCATTTTTCGAGTTTCGAACTATAGAGTCAATATTTTTGTATCGAACTAATCCGCTGCCACCACGTGGAGACCGGCGTTTTTCAGTACAGTTAATCAGTGATTATTTAGTGTTTGTCGCGTGCGAGGTAGTGTGATTGTTATAGGAATTATCTCGTGTATTTTTAGTATTATGTTTTCGATATTAATTTAAGTTTTCCCCGAAAGTGAAAATTTCCGTGCCTCACCCCCTCGCCCTCCCTACTGAAGTAATAATTAAGTAGCCATAAAATTCGAGAATTCACTCCCTTGAGACTTCTCGTATCTCTCCGCTAGCATTGGACCATTTTTTAATTCACTGCCGGATTTATTTGTCAATTTTTACTTCCTCACAAGCAAGACTTTTCGTGAAAAATTTTCTTTTTTGTGTGACAATATTTCGAGTTGGCACTTGTTTACACGGCAAAAGTACCAAGGAGCGAGACAGCAAAACAACACCCATACTACGGCGAGCGGCCACGTAGCACCGCCTACACGTACAAGAGCCGAGCTGGTGGATGTGCGCCACCGTATATCCAGCGCGCACTACTACTCACGCACACTTTACCTTGAGCGACAACCACAGACGACGTTCGGAATAGTAGGAGTCAGCGCACACCACTTAAGGCTCAGCGATACGTCGATGCTGCTCGCTCTCCCGTAGACAAAACATGCTCTCTCTCTCTCTCTCTCTCTCTCTCTCTATAAGAACTAATTGCTCAATAATTCATAAAGTATAAAAGTTAACTAACACCACTTACAACCAAAAATTGGAAGAGACCATGGAGCATCATTCATCCAAAAACATCTAACCAGAACAACAAACCAAAGGAAATATTCAACTATTTAACAATTTTAGATAAATTGTTGTATAATTCCTTAAGAAATCACAGAATGTCATCAATCATACCGGGAACGCCATGGAGGGCACTTACTTTCAATAAGTAAATAATCCGTTCAATGACAAATTGTTATTTGAACAAATGACCATTTTGAACCTACAACGGCATAGGCCATAGCCCGGGAGTACGAAATTCAACCTCCTAGGAACCTCCATGGAATCTCGAGTAACCGATAACGTGGCCGGCGCGCGTGACGCAATCCACCTCACGCGATAGTCACGTGACCGCCACCAACGCCGATTCCAACCGCGCGGAGGGCCCCGAAACCGTACCGTTTCACCGCCCCGTCCATCCAACGGCGATCGGGTATATAAGCGACCACCGCGGACAGCTCGGCACTCTTCTTTTCGGCAACTCTCAAAGTTCGAGTCACGTACTGCTGCTTCTCAGCAACAGTCAAATTTTCGTTTGTATTTGTAAATCAGTGTAACGTGGAGCCCAGAAACCAGTTTACTCGAACGACTCGGTCCCCTGACATTGCGTTCTTGCTATCGAGTCTGAGAGTAAACTTAGGATATTCGGCGTATTACTGTCTCCGTCGCACAGCGCGTAGGCCGGCATAATACGTTCGCATTAGGGCCACTTTTTCGTATTTGGGTCCCCACACACCGCGTTGTGGCTATCCTCTGCGAAAAGTGAACAATTAAAATAGGAATTATTGTACCCCGAGCACTGCGCATCGGCTTGCAATAATTCCCACAGATCTTTTCGGTGTAAAGAGTTCTCAGTTGGCAGATAATACGAACACAAGTGTGGGTGCTTCTCACTCACACTTGAATCCCTGCGCGAATCGTGCTTAACACGAGCCTCGCAAAGTTTGGTTTGGTCGTATAAAATCAGCGAACTCGGATCTCATAGGTAATTCCGACCTTGAGCCATCCTTCACACCCAAACACGGAGTGTGAACGTCTCATCGTTGGCAGATAACACGCACACAAGTGTGGGTGCTTCTCACCCATACTTGAATCCCTGCGCGAATCGTGCTTAACACGAGCCTCACAAAGTTTGGTTTGGGCGTGTGATCTGCGAACCCTGAGCATCCCGGTGCCTTACGCTAAGAAGCCACCCGGTACGCACATTCGCCAGTACAGTCGACGCAATTAGTCCGCGCTCTTCTAAGAGCGCTGATTGAGGGCGTGGGCCGAGTATCTGGTGATCTCCAAAATCAAGCATATAAGGTGGCAGGGAAGGAGTACCTGACACCGGAGCACATCTGTGTCTAGATACACAATAGCTTAGGGATCGCGACACAGACAGACGACTATCGAGTAGGCCTACTCACGAAGACTGTACCGACAGACGAGACAAAAATCGCGAAACGTTTCAGTATGTATGTGTGTGAGTACCAGACTTGTAAAATTCAAACTGCTGAATCTCGAAAACCACTTTGACAATGAAGCTGAAGTTTAGTACAGTGATGGATGACCGATGTCCCGTTCTATGTATATATTTTTTGCATAAGTTTATCGAAAATTTCAGATTTTATGACATTGAATTTGAGTTTTTTGCAAATATAACAATGAGAAATGAAGATGGGTATTGAAGTGGAGCGAAATCCATCAAGCGGTTTAGATCTTATGGAATTTTGAAGTTTCGAAAAATAACATATGGTTTTTGTTCTAATTCAATTTAAATTCGACCAAACCTGCTCAATATTCTGGAAGGTAAAATTTATACCCAGTTGTAGTAGATATTGAATTTTTCAAAAAATCTCTGTATGTTCTCCAGCTACTGCAACTTTTTAGCTATTGAGCTTAAATAGTTCTTGGCAATCTTTTATTGACAACGATAAAAAATACCAGTCGCTATTGTATTTGACCGGAATCCATAAAGCCATTTAGATTTAGTAGAATTTCGAATCCTCGAAAAATTTGGCCATAGATATCCATTTTTGAGTTTTTAGAACACAAATTATAAATTTACATTGTTTTCGGTATATTCGTCCTGTAATTGGTCGTCGGTTCCGTTGGGTATGGCGAATAAACTTAGCTGTCGAGTTTGACAGTTCCGTCCAAATATCGTTCGGGTGCGCGCGAGTTTTCAAAGTGTATATTCAACCATATTTCACGGAAACGCACACTGTTGAATTGTTTGCAGTCCTAGTAGAACAATAAAGTTTCCTCTATGAGGAAGTCAAAATCGATCAACAAAGTCCCTCATAAAGGTAGCTTTGTAAGAAGCAAAAAATAATGACGAAGCAATGTGCAAGGTTCCACTTTGCATCCTTTTTTAGTAGTATTAAATCACTGAATCACGTAACCAGTAAAGTTACATTGCTACACGTCATGTAGCTGGCCCTCGGATTTCGCTCTATACTATTCTATTAATATATTTAATTATTATAAACTGTTCGGGTTATTCGGTCGGTAACCGAAATTCAAATCTCACGCCGCATTTAGTGTGCTTAGTAACGCTGCCTGTAGGGAGAATTCCCAGTCTCGTGGGACACGCATACTTTTCCCGCGTGCGGGGGTGCGTTTTGCGCGGGTGAAGCCACGATCGCGTGAACACATGGGGTGTACGTAACGCTTTCAGGCGTCCTGAAGGAGCGCCTAGAGCCAATGAAAATAGAGAAGGAGGGAGGTTTTGGGGCCTCTCGGATGAGTCGCTCTGTTACGCTTCATTTCGTGTATACTGAGTGTGGTCAGGGCCAGCGTCCCTTTTCGTACGTGAGTTGAACGATCGGCGTGCGAATTATTATTAGAAAAAGGAGGAGTGTGTGTACCTAATTTAAGACCAAGGACGGATCGAACGGGAATTCCAGCCATGTGCGAGACCCCTCGACGTGCTGGATTCACTCTAGCGATCACCTACGCGGCAGAGTCACAACAGTACTTGCCCGTGGTACAGGTACGGTTCCCTCGAGACGTTGAGGCGACCTGTACTAGGGAGGTGATCCTCATTGCAGCCGGTAAGGACCCTGTGCCGAGCCGCCATACATCGCATAAGGTTAAGGTAAGAGAGCCCTCGTGCGTGCGTAAAAGGTACCTCGCGGCGATTCGTTTCTGTGCGCGTATAGTTGATAAGTTACCGAGATGTATCAATTCTCGCGATTACTTTTCTTTGTATCGTTGTGTTGTATTATTGTATTGTATTATTTTTCCTTGTATCGTTTAAGTTTATAATAAATAGTTTCATCACTTGCCCCGGCTTTTCTCTCTGCATCGTGAGAGTTTTTACGCCGAGGCAAGTAGTCTTGTTCCCGCGAAATTGTGTTCATGTTTTATTTGTTCATCCGTCCCTCATTCATTCCTTCCACCAATAGTAAATTTAATGTTTGAACTTGCTACATTTAACTTATATTAAGAAACTTTATTAATTCAATGGGGTGGAAGGATCGGTTATCGGCTATCCGTCCGTTATATATCACTGCCACAGCAACAACATAATTAAGTTAATTTTTTTTTTATTAGCATTTCCCCCTGCCTGCAGGCACTGCGCCTATTGCAGGGTCGGCCCGGGTCAGTAGCCAGTCCCCCCTGGGGATCTGGTCCGGATTAGTAACCAGGCCCGCATGCGGCCGCATCCGACTTCCCCCTCTACATCGCATTTGCCATGGCATTGCTGCCATGGGCATAGGAAAACTGCGGAAAACCTATGCCGATGTAGCCGGTCTCGTGATCGCCTCACGGCACCGGAGCTACGTCACGTTTCGTCGAGAACATAAACACGGACTACAGCTGTATACATGTGACCCCCACAGGCAGAGTACCTGTGTGTGTCCCACGTATACATCTGGAGCTTCATCGCGTCCGTATTTACATTTCTCAACGAAAATCGACGGCACCGGGAATCGAACCCGCGACCTACCGATGCTCTGGTTTAGAGGCTAGTACTCTAACCGCTAGACCATCCCACCGGATAATTAAGTTTATTAAATACACTTTGTTACTTTTTTTCATCATTATTTTGATCTTAGAATTTCCCCTCACTGATTCCTTCCCTCTTCTAATAAAGCGAAGCTAGTTATAGTCTAAGACAGAGGAAAATGAAATTTGTCTGGTATGTAACCTTGGAAAATCTAAAACGTTATGACATATCTTGTCAGGCTGTTCAAGGTATTCAGATTTCGATATCTAGGACCAGTCCTATATCCGATAGGTCTAGACGAACTGAAAATAGAAGAGGCTAATAATGTTGCTCTATATTTAATGAAGATATGTGATATGCAAACATTTATAATATCGTTATAAGTGAGCATGTTCTTATTGTAACACTAATCCGATTGTATCACATAGAATTAAGTCTCAAAGGGGAGCGATTATTATATTCCAATTCGTAATAGAGAAATTTTCTGAAAGCAAATAAATACTATTCTATTCTATTCTCTAGGAGAATATAGATTTTGATTGAAACCATAATCCATAGAAATACATAAAAAGATATGCACGGCCTATCGGCCAACTGTTTTGTGTGGATAGACCATAGAGGCATGTGATTGGAACCCATAGCATTCTACTGGATCTTCTCAACAGGGTAATTGCCATCATTTCAATAACGCGCAATTTTGTGATACTCTTGTAAACATGTAACATTGAAAATGCATTAAGAAATACTAAACTATAAGTTTGAGGTAATGAATATTTTATAAAATGCTATTGAAAAACTAGCCTGATTCACCATTCAGTATTGCACTAAGGTACTTACCATCGAAGACTATAAACATATCAAACACGCGCATGACTTGGCACATTGGCGGTGGTACAATGTTAAGTGACTGACTAAATTTTCGTAATTTCAACACTTATGAATATTGGGAGATTAGTCAAAAGAGTGTTTGCTAAACGGTTTGTCTGATATAAGAACTTTCATTAACAATGAATAAATGTGCGCGCATAAATACATGTTCGACTCATAATTGGTGCAAGAACCACCATAACGGAAACTTGTATAGTGTTTTGATACTTTGTCAAGATATTGTTATTAAAATTAATACCTTTGCAGATGGAAATTATCCTTGCGAACTTGATGGAGTGATACGCGCCCCCGGCGAGATGTGGAACCCGAATGAGTGCACCACGTGCCGTTGCTTAAAAGGACAAGTCGACTGCACAGAGGACTCGGATTGCCGCATAGGTTTTATAAATTAAATATTCAGTCGGCTAACAGTCGGTGACCAAGAGTAAAAATATTTTACCTTGTCATCTTTTAAGTGCTAAATTACGATACTTAGTACCCTCGCGGACTTACCCAACCTCGACCGATCGAAAACCAACGGTTGGTTGGTGCATTTTGTCAACCTTAACCCGACTATTTGAGATCGTTTTACAGTTGCCATTTTGACTTTTAACTATGATTCAACTGTTATTCATAACGGTATGATGGTTGAATTATAGTTAGATTTTTATAAACCAACAATTTTCCAACTGTGATCGAATGAATATTAATGGTTTCTTCCCCGACTATCATAAATCTAATATAGACGGTTGATTTATGATTCGTTTAATTGTTAACCAAGCATAAAACAACCAAAAAATTTCTGTTGATTTTTCAGTTGGAATAATGCTCCAATCACCGGTTGGTTTTGGGTTGAATTGGAATGCGTCAACCTAATCTCAACCATTTATTGACTTCCAACCATAAACCAACTAAAAATCAACCACTAATTAGGGTTGGATGAGTCCGCGAGGGTAGCCGATGTATACTAGTGTATAGGAAATAATGTTGTTTATTTATTAAGGATCGACTGAATCACGCCTTCATTCAAAAGATAGTGTTCGTCCGGTAAGTAAATCGAAAGTATTTACACTTTCAGTATTTATTTTCTCTCGACTTTTGTGTAAGTTAACTTTTTAGAATGTGGGTTTCCGTTTTTTCATTTTCATTATTTTTAACCGAACCATTTTTCTGATAACAAAATTGTACGATAATAAATAGTATTAATATCACAATATAAATGTGGTTCATCTTGTTTTACGTTAAAAATTTGCCATAAGAATACTAGGATTGCATTCCTGAATCCATTGTTATATTCTATATAATTTTTGGGATAGCACGTGTGTATGTCCAAGTTTACAATTTTTCCCAATTTTAATACAAAATGTATGCAGATATTAAGATTTTTTAGCTGCTTGATGTTTTGCCAAATAGTTTCTATAAGTGTAGTTACATGTGATGTTCTCGGAAATTAAGTTTTGCCGAAAATAGAAAAAGATCTAGAGATTATGGAGTTTTCAAATTTTCGAAAAATGTATAATAATTGCATTCACTGTTGCAAAACATGAATTAGTAAGCCCCCAAATTTTGTAGAGGAATGTTTTTCGGGGATGCTAAATACATAATTTAAAAAAGATCCGCTTGACGGGTTCGGATTATATAGGAATTTGTATTTTTCGTTATGATTTCTTGACGATTTAAATGTGCAAAGTAGAACCTTGCATACTTTTTCCTTATTTTTTTTCAACCTAGTACAAAGCGTTTTCTATGAGAAAACTAAATCAAAGGAAATATTTCCTCACAGGGATAAATTGTTTAAAAGTTTTTCATTATAAACAAACTATATGCAAGGTTCTACTTTTCTTAATCAGTAATTGACTAGAGATGGTATGTGCGTATTATGAAGAAGCAACTATACTATATAACCTGCTCTTGAATTTTTTATGTTTGTCTGAAGAAATAAAACTGAAAAGAATTGTAATTAGGGTGATTGGTAATTTGCTAATCCTATAAAAAGAATCCTGTTTCTGTTTTAGAAACCAACCGAAATTGTTCCGGGTGAGAGCAATCTAGTGAGTTCTATTGCAGTCACGGGACCACGTGTAAGTGATCTGAATTTGGACCATTTCGTATATCTCGCAACATATGAACTTTAATAACAGGATCGTTAAATTAAGAGGAATACGTGACAAGCTCCTTACATTTGGAACTATAAATACTGTTATTTGTAGACGAGGGATTGAGTGCGCGTGCGTGCATAAACAGATCAGCTCGGGGGAGAGCAGTTAACTTAGAATATTTGGGATCTGGGGTCCAATCGTCAAACAAATTCTCATATAAAAGTAAAAAACGGTAATAAATTAAGGTAAACCCAAAAAATGTCCCGTAATGTATGATGGTTTTAGGGGTGGTTGATTCTAAAATCACCGAATAAAAGGTTAAAAATAAATGTTATGAACATTTATTTTAATCTTTCGGTAGTTCACTATTCCTTTCAAGATCCAGCATGCACCCCAGAGTAGACTCCGACGGGTTAAGAGTAGTTCGGATTCATCGACAATTGCTGTAAGGACCGAATTTATTTCAGGTTCTTACAATTGTTTCGGCCGACTTTTAGATTTTTTTGCAAGATCTACCCGGACGTTATTATATGGTAAATCGTCAGTGGTATAGATTGTCAAAGTATTTAAGGATAAGTGCCCGGACAGATATTTGGTGGCACGAGGACACCATAAACGGCATGCTATGTTGGAATTGACGTAGCGATGTGTGTCCGATTTGAGTAATTATGTAACGGCACAAGATGCAGTTTTAACATGATGCTAAGACAAAGTCATATTTGTGGTATTTTAATATTATGGTATTGTGCATAATAGCATTACAATGTTGGCATTCCGTACATTTATATTGCTACTCCATGTCGTTTCAATTGCTCTAAATCAGGGTACTAGGTATCTGAATTATGAACAACGTGCTGTTTTTAATGTCACTTTTGCACAAGAAAACATGAGCGTTTTATTTTTTATATTTATTTTTTGGTAACAAAGCTTTGATTAATATGTAATTCGTTTTTGAATTATTTTTCATCATATCAATATCTGACTCAATAGAGGAAAACTACACGCCATTTTGATATCTACGAATATTAAAGGTTGCTAGCACCGATTAATTTGTACATCAACGAAGCGTAGAACTGGGAAAGCAGTGGCATAGTGGATGAGGGCTCGGGTTTGATTCCCAGTTGACACCCCTGGAATTTTTCTAAGTGTTTTTTTCTGTGATCCTGGTGGTTGGGTTCCCACCTTAATAAAAATGCGCCTAAAAACACTCATCAGCGATGATTCGTGTTCGGTTCGAAAGCTCCCGCGAGTTCTTATCTGGCGGATGGTGTACTGCGAGCCGAGCAGGAACAGTACTGAGGGTAGATGCCGCTCTAAGCATCGCCGGTGTACGGGTTCAGTCATACAACCACCACAGACATATACTTTTTATTTATAATAGAAAATCTTTATTAACGAGACAAAGGGTAAAAAAAGGTACACGATAATATTGCGTCGCTTGCTTTGAGCGTGAGCGAAGAACTCTGACTCTTCTCGATTACTTCTTGATACCAACTGCTTGCGAAGAGCGCCAAGCCAAGCCCGTGGCGTCGCGGCTCCTCATTCGTCGATCGTTGTCCAATAGGCGATGGCTTCCGTTAGTCGCTGATACGTCGCTGATGTGTGGATACGGTAGAAGATGCGCAGGTTCCACAGTGCCCCCCTCCAGCAACCAAATTATGCTCCGAATTTTACGGTTTTCTTTGGTTTACTGTTTGTATAAGTTTTCGGCGGGGCGTCAGGCCTGGGTGTGAGAGTTGGAGGTGCTAATGGCACGAGCAGTCGCGCCGTTTGCTTTGCAGGAACTCGTACGGCCTTTTCGGAAGGTGTGACTAGCTGGCTTCGTCTGTAAGGTCGATTTTGACGATGTAGAAGTCGAATTCGACGACGATGATGTCGGCTGATCTGTCGTTTGTCCAGCTTGGTCTGTTGCAGATGTATGCGGCAACGTTTCCATGAAAGCTGGCTTTAGTCGTTTTGTGGAGACGGTCATAGGTTCACCGTTGACCTCGATTTTGAATACGGTATCTGATAGACGCTCGAGTACTTTATAGGGTCCATCGAAGGGTTGATCGAGTGATTTTTTTCCCCCGATGATTTTTAGGAGTACGTGAGAGCAAGTATACAGCGTTTTGTGCGTGAACGGTTTTCGCTTGCAGTGGTGTGCTGTTGGTATTGGTCGAATCTCTCGCATGTGACGACGTAATTTCTCCACGTAGATTTGTATTGGGTCGTTGCTTTCCGAATCGACTATGAACTCATCTGGAATTCTGAGAGTTGTTCCGAAGTCGAGCTCAGCTGCTGACGAGTTGATATCTTCCTTCACGCTGATTCGCAGGCCCAGAAGCACCAAGGGAAGTGTGTCGACCCATTGCGTGATTTCGTGGCACATTATCGCCGATTTTAGTGAGCGGTGCCAACGCTGCACCATACCATTTTATGCCGGGTGGTAGGCTGTTGTGCGCATCCTCTCGCATCCGATGAGATTAGTGAGGGCTTGGAAGAATGCTGACGCGAATTGAGATCCACGATTCGTCGTGATTATAATAGGGGCTCCATAACGTGCGATCCATGTGGCTAAGAATACGTTGACCACAATGTCGGTTGTGATATCGGTCATAGGCACAGCTTCGGGCTACCTGGTAAAGCGGTCGATCATGGTAAGACAGTACCGGAATCCTCGCGAAACGGGTAGCGGTCCGATTATGTCGATGTGTACGTGGCTGAAGCGAGTATCGGGCACCGGAATGAGCTCCGGAACTTTGCGATTGTATCTCGATATTTTACTTCGTTGACACGGGAGACACGTACGTGCGAGTTCCGTCACGTCCTTATTCATCGATGGCCAAACGATCTTTTGTTTTATCATTTTCTTTGTTACCCTGCCGCTGGGATGCGATAAGTTGTGGACTGCATCGAAGATACGTTTCTTCAAACTTGCTGGTACGTAAGGGCGGATTTCCTCAGTAGACACATCGCAGTAAATAGCCGTACTACGTCTACGCGTAGTTTTCGAAGTTGAAGCGAACCGTCGGACTGCAATATGCGTTGAAGTTCTTCGTCGGATTCTTGCGCTCTGGCAATGTTTTCCGTTGAAGTGATGACGGGCATGTCGATGGTGCTAACTCTTGAAAGTGTGTCGGCTACGATGTTTTCGACACCGTTGACATGAACAATCTTTGTCATGAATTGCTCGATGTAGTCGAGTTGTCGTTGCTGCCTTGGCGATGCTTTGTCGGCCTTTTGCTTGAAGGCGAACGTGAGGGGTTTGTGATCCGTTTTGACGATGAGTTCTCGTTCATCTACCAGATAGTTGAAGAAATGTATGACGGAGAATATTGCTAGTAGCTCCCGATCATACGTGCTATACCTGGTCTGCGTCGGTGAGAGTTTTTTCAATAGAAACCAAGGGGTTCCCAGCGACCTTCACAGAACTGCTCCAGTACCGCGCCCATCGCTGCGTTTGATGCATCAGTGTGTAGGATGAGCGGAGCGTTCTCGAGTGGGTGAGCGAGTAAGGAAGCGTTCGCTAATTGCGTTTTGCATACCTCGAATGTTGCTTCGGCCTTGGTGGTCCACTCAATAGGTCTTTTCTCTTTCTTTTTCGTGCCCGCGAGATAAGCATTTACCGGGGCTTGAGCTTCCGCCGCGTTACGAACAAAACGTCTATAAAAGTTGACGACGCCCAGAAATCTGCGAAGCTCTGATACGTCCTCCGGCTTTTCGTAGTTGAGGATGGCCTCGACTCGCTCCGGAAGAGGACGTGTGCCATTTCGATCGATTAAGTATCCGAGATATTTGTCACTCTCTGCTGCGAACGTGCATTTGGCTACATTAATTGTTACACCAAACTGCTGTAGTCGCTCGAAGATGGTGCGTACGTGTCGGATGTGTTCGGCCTGATTTCTTGGTGCAATCAAGATGTCGACGATGTAACAGAATCAAAAATGTAGGTTGCGTAGCACCGAATCCATGAATCGTTGATACGATTGAACTGCGTTGCAAAGACCAAACGTCATCACGTTGAACTCAAAGAGCCCAAACGGCGTGATAACAGCTGTCTTGGGACGATCTTCAGGCGCCATGGGGATCTGATGATAAGCTCGCTTCAAATCCAGTGTAGTGAAGACAGAGCGACCGCATAATCGATGTGTGAAGTCATGTAAATGCGGGACTGGATACTTATCTGGGACGGTAACACCGTTGAGTCGGCGATAGTCTCCGTATGAGCCCGAATCTCCATCTTTGTTTTTCGCGACGAGGTGCAAAGGACTTGCCCATTGGCTGTCCGAACGGCGGCAAATTTCTTTGAGCTATCATAAATTCGAAGTCTTCTTTTGCTGCTCTGTACTTTTCCGTATTGAGACGACGAGCTCGTTCAGCGATCGGAGGTCCTGTTGTCACGATGTGGTGTTGCACGTCGTGTTGCACCGGTCCGGAGAAAGCGATCGATCTCGTGATTGTCGAAAATTCGTTGAGTAGGTCGTGATACGAGCTATCACCTTTTGTGAGGGTCGAAATTGACGAATATTCCTCGCAGGAGATGATGCCAAGAGTCGAGAGATGTGTTACTGTGTCGATGAGTCGCTTATTCTTGAGGTCCACCAGTAGTTCGTAGTAGACGAGAAAGTCAGCGCCCAATATCGCTCTAGTGACATCAGCGATTACGAATATCCAGCTGAATTGACGACGTAGTTTCAAATTGAGGTACAGATGGTTTGTTTCGCACAAAACCAGCTGCATTCTTTGGTATCACCGAGACATCGGCTCCCGTGTCGACGAGGAAAGATATGCCGGATGCTCTGTCGAGTATGATGAGGCGATAATGCTTGACCGCGTCACCGTTGATCGCCTCGATATGCGATGACGGTTTTAGTTTTCCGCGTCATCAGACTCGGAACTCCAGGAACAAGGTTGACGACAATTTCTGGCTTTATCACTGAATCGCTGATGATAGAAGCAAGCTTTGTCAGCGTCGCTATCGTCGTTATTATTGCGTCGATCTTGACTGCTGGGACGAGGCGATTTGGAACGATAACGATTTTTGTTACCTCCCGTAGTAGGTGATCCGTCGTTGTTGCAGTCGCAGTGACAATTACCTGAACATCTGGATTTCGAGCGGAGTCGTTGTCTACCGCGGGCGTTGGTTTTGTTGTCCTTTAATACCCTGTCGAGCTTAGCAGTCAGTGCTTCTACTTGGCGTACAAGTGCAGTCTGCGTTGGATCTGCGATGGGTCCGTTTGCCGGAGATGACCGTGAACCCTGAACGGCGAAGATCTGTGCTGGGCGTTGTAAGTCTGTGATTTGGTCGGCGAGCAGAGCCAAGTCATCCTCGTGACTGGTTGTGAGTATTGCGTCAACTTATTGTGGTAGCTGCTCAAGAAACAAAGATTTCAGTACGGCTCTTCGCATTGATTAGAAGAGAGATTTTTCAGATGCAAGAGGAAATGCGAGGGTTTTTGATCCCCAAGCAATTGTCCTTTTAGCATGCGTCGTAGTTTGCTTTCCCTCGATTCGGCGAATGAAGAAAGTATACGTTGTTTTAACGTGTTGTATTTATTTTCAACAGGCGGACTTTGAATAATGTCCGTGACGAAAGGCAACACACTTGAGTCTAGGTTAGCGAGCAAATATTGATACTTAGTCTCATCCCTTGTCACAGAGGCTATGCCGAAGGAGGCTTCGACCTGGCAGAACCATATGACGGGGTCGTCCTTCCAAAATGGCGGTAAGTTTGCGATACGAGACGCTTGTACTTCGTTCGTCATGTTCGGTATGCCCGAGTCTGCTGGGACGCTTACGTTGACTAAGGAAGTATCGTCGTTCGATATATTTCGGCCGTCGTCCCCGCGGATCGTCGTTTCCGCTTCGCTTTCGTCGTGCGTCATCTCAGGATCGCTCATACGAGATTACTCGTGTATCTGGAACAGCGCGCGTATATTTCCCTTATGGCGCGGGAATATTACCTTTACGATGGATGATGCAACAGGTGTTGTATGGCGTGCGACGCTTCGGGTTAGCCAAACACGCGGTTTTTCGTAATATGTATTGTTCATGTGGCACACTGAGAAAAATGTATGGCGACAGCAACAAAACAAAGTATTGCTGCGTCCATATTTCTTTTTATAACCATGAATTTACTTACATAACCAATGCGTATTGCTCTAGCAGCAATATCGTTTTGCTGGTATTGTATTCGTTACTATATCTATGCGGGAGAGTACTCAGAACCGTATGCCTTAGTTACTGGAGAAATTTTGTTAGTCGGGTGCTGTAAGAATCCCAATATAGCTGTGGGAGCAATACACGCCGGTGCAGAAGCTACACGCTCAATTGGAAGAGCGATGCGCGTACGCTAGAAACGTGGGTGACGACCGGCAAAACTCGCGTAGCTCGATCGTGACGCTGGCCATTCTTCGTAACCTGAACATTTTACATAATTAGTACATAAAAAGTACTTAATTCCTATATATAGTATAGTCATTTTTGAGAATTTGCTCTGCTAGGTTTATACAGGTAATTGCATATGAGTGTAGATGCTCCGCGTGACGACGCCAGTACTCTCACGTGAACTTTCGAGTCATTTGTTTACATTCTTTGGGATCCTCCCGCATAAACACAAATCTATAATTGACCGACGGGAGTTCTACAGATTATCTCCTAATACTCGTCTCGCCTTTGTGAACCATCGTTCACCATCCCTTAACGTTGAATCGATCATGAAATAAATATCCTACCTCGTTGCTAAAACGGATATCTGAGGTTTATTCACTCTATACAAGAACCTCTCGTTCGGGTCAAGCACACGATACTATCCTCTCTTTTTCGAACATAAATCGATTTTTTGAAGGAACAGTGCTACTCTAGTACTATCTTTAAAGTCAGGCAACCTCAATTTGTTTCCTGACTTTTTGATATCTAGTATAAATATATACATTAGGATGTTATAGGGGTTTGCGCACTCCTATTAGGGGCTTTTATAATATAGAGAGATATAGCAACGATAGTAACCGTTGCCATGGTGAGCATTGTCATGGCAATGGTTATTAGGCTCGATTCTTGTGCACGGCGGCGGTAGCGACAGCGAAATCGTTTTATAATATAAAAGAATAAATATTTTTTTCACAACTTCAAATAATAAACTAACTTAGTGTCGAGTCGCTACCGCGACTCTTGATGTATGTTAGAACTTCGCCATTTTTCCGAATACCAATTTATGACTTTACTCTTAAATAGATTACATGGTAATGAACATTATAACAAAAAAAATATCGATTTCTTTACATTTTTCACCTGATCTCTTCCCTTAAGGAGTAACACTCTAAAATGTAGTGCTTTTGTCCACAATTTTTTATTGGCTGGAGGAAAATGCATCAAATAATAATATTCGAGGATGCAATTCAGCATATGTTTAAGTATTGTGAGGCATTTCCCTGGCGGGACTCACAACCCCGGCTCCCCTCCCCTCGACACGACCCACAACTCGAAATCACACTAAGATACTAAACCGCTTAAAACTCATCTTTAATTTATTACTTAATCTCAAAACTTAACATGATGCGCGGATCCACCTCACGGCCGACTGGACGCCAGGTACCGAGGTACCGCCGATTTTCATCGACTTATATTGTCGCCCATGAGGTGGAATCAGAAGCGGGGTCGCGCGAGGACGCGGTGAGAAGCCACAAGGCACACGACTAGCTCAGGCTCCGCGAGCTGATATATGGTAGAGGGGCTGGACGAAATGAGGTAACAAAACTAGACTATTAAAGGAAATATTTGGTTTATTAACCAGTTCCCGGGCGTCACTTGACAAGGTCAAGGCGCATTTACGATGACATGATGGTGGACAAAATGAGCGTAATACTACGGGGAATCGATATAAAATAAATGAAAGAAACCAAGCAAACAAATTAGTCACGTGAAGTTAAAGGTAGCGTTAACTTGAAGCGGCGACTCAATCAATAGGTAGCGTGAATAATTATAATTTGGATTACTAAATAATAGCCGCAGAACAAAAGGTAGCTTGAAACAAATAATATTTAAAGAATCGCGGAACATAATCATAATAAATCATCGAAGGTGGCTTAGATACGAAAACGACCTCGGGAAAGAAAAACATAAGCCGACCAAATAATTTACGCAAACCAAAAGGGCAAATTAACAATCAAAATTAACAAATAATCGCTCGCACGGGGAATCGGCAAAAATCTGAAGGAGGGGCAACAGATAAATCTCGAGTCCTGAAAATATAGCTAACGCAATAGTAACATAATAAAATATCAAAATCATACTAAGGTAATCATAAATTAAAAATAACCGACAAAACGCAAGAGTCGAAGATTATAAGGCGTAGTATAAGTAGCATACTATAGGTAGCATCAACGACAGCAAGATTCATAATATCACAGAATAAAATATACAGAAAATTTACGAGAACACTAAACTGTGAATGTTCGGACAGCTCAAACAAAGATAGTACTGTAGCGTAGGGGAGGTAGCGTGAGCCGAACAATACGCGCGAGATGTAAACAACGCGCCGGTCCCAGTGACCTTCGGCGAGTACCTCAACGGCAAACAAGCAAAAGACAAAAAACTAAGCATATTTAATTTACACGCATGAAATATTACGGCGCAGTAACACAAAATTAACATAATTACAGAGAGCCAAACTAATACAATAATTAAACGATCGGGAAGATAACGTAACTCAAAATATTGAATCTTAACAGCAAGAAGATAGCAAAATTAACTCAGTCAGAAGCAATCGCGATTAAACAAATATCTTTAACCATTAACTTAACGCAAAACTCAGAACAAAATAATTCAAAACGGAAGCTCATCAAAATTTACGACCAATTAATTGTCGGGCGACCTTTACTCCCAGCACGCCGCTGCGGGAGCAAGTAACCCGAGTCCTCCGTGAGTAACTCTACGCAAAATTCTCAAACTCTCAAAATCTCAAATACTAAACTTCAATAAAACAAAAAGCAAAACTTACTCACGGGGCCGAATCACTAGCTCCTAAAAGATCGCCTGACTCACAGTAGTAGAGGGTGGGCCGAGTCTCACCGGAATCTGCTTCGTCCCGACGATGGTCGCGAGGTCCTGGTTGCCGAAGATAGCGATGTTCTCGTGCACGTGGTCAGCAGAAGAGTCTGGATTTTTGCGATCCCTCATGGGCCGTTCATCGATAAACCCCACTCCGCCCGCTCGCCGGCTACCGCTCGCGCACGCGCCCCGATGGAAAGTGACTCCCACGGTGTTTGGGAGGTGCGGCGGCGCACTGTGAATCTCGCGCACTGGCGCGCGCTTCAAATGATAGTTTGAACTCTCCGCTGCATTTCGGTTGACGTAGTGGCCCGCACCGTTCATATCGCCGTTTCCCTCCAATTTCTTCTGCGGCCAATTAATACTGGAGCGTGGGTGTCTTCCCCTCGGATCCGGTGGCCCCAGTGGACGAGTGCGGAGTCCCTCACGCCGGAATTCGTGGCCACGATTCATCGGCGGTATTGGACCCACAACAAAAGGCGCAACACTGCAATAAACTCGTTCCACTGGTGCTCCTAGACCCTTTCTTCATGAGGCGCCGGGTTGGCCGGACCGCGACAGTCCAAGCTCCAGGGGATGGTCCAGCGCCGGGCTGGGAAGTCGTGGGGAGGCGGGTGGCACAGTAGTATGTCGGCCCATTTTCCAGCGCGCTCCCCGGGCATCCATAATCCACGGGCACTGTTGTTCGGTGCCCGCCCGCGATTCTGATTCTCAGAATCCCAATATCCAAAACTGGAGTTTCGGGCCATAATCCATAACTCAAAACCAATATCCAAACAAAATACCCGAAATCCCTCGGTGTAGGGGCACATCGGAAACGTAAGAGAGCGATAGGTAACGGTACGAGCGATTGGCGAGCGCGTGGGCGTCAGGTAGCGGATTGCAGGCGGATGGGTAGTCCCTCGGTGGTCGTAGGTAGCTGGGGTGAGACTCAGTAGAGGGGAACAGAGCGGTCAAAACAATACTAAATCTAAAGAAACTAATTACTGTCTAATAAAAACGCTTAAAATTCCGATCGCAAGGTAGCTCTGACGAAAGTAAGGTAGGGAGCGAAAAATAGAGAGCGACTCCGCTGTTGACCCGCGGTTGGTAGAAGCGAACGTGCACCGACCCAAGTGTCGTAAATCCGACACTCCTCGCCGTTTACACTTCGCGCAGGTGGCGTGGCAAAAAATCACGTCACAGTATTAAGTAAAAAATTATCATCGACGACTATTAAAAGATGGTAACGCAATGGAGGCACTCTCTCAAGGTGCAATGAATTTGAAGCTCTCTTCAAACGTACCCAGTATCGGTTAGAATGGAACAAGAACGGACACTTAAGCAGAAATAGCGATTAAGCACATAAAAAACGGAGTAATTACACAACTTAAGGCTTTAAATCACAGTTTCCCATGTCTTCTTTCTAACAGTGACAACGTACTCAGATATACTAACGAAAAATTTGCATTTTTGCGCGTTTGTAAGCAATCCAACAATGTCCCCATTGGGTCCACTATCGGGGTAATGGCTAACAGGATGCGTAGACAATCATGGTGTTTTCAGACATTGAAAATGTGCGTTTCAATGTACGGCGATAAACGAAAACAAGGATGCAAAGTAGAATCTTGCACATTCCTTCCTCATTAAATTTTACTCTTTACATAGCAACCTCTACGAGGAAGTATTGTAACTGATTTTGGCTTCCTCGTAGAGGAAGCTTTCTGAACAGCAAAATTTAATAAGGAAGCAATGTGCAAGATTCCACTTTGCATCCTTGTTTTGAATAAATGAATAAATCACCGGCACACCTCATTTTTATTAGGCACAAACTTTTGTCTTACTTTATTAACTTTTGCGGAGGTTATAGCGAAAATGTCTATTTTTTTAAATATTCAAAATGGTGGAAAATTTGAACGACTTTACCGATCACCACCAAATTTGGTATACAGCAGGGCTGTATGTTATTTTTCGTTTGTAGAACATTTCAGTTAATTTCCTGAGATTCGATGTGATTTATAGCAAAATTTTTATTTTTTACAAAAATTCTATAAAATCCGAACTGCTTTACCGATTTTGTCGAAATTCAATACCAAACAGCATTTGACGTGTCTCTAGTTATGAAGAACTATTTAGCCATATCGTCGAACTTTGACGAAAGATAGAGAGTATACGACATTTTTCAAAAGAATTAAAAATTCTATATAACCGGTCATTTTGATGTTTGTCAGTTATGTCAGTCAGTTTGATATTATCAGTTATGACAATAACTGACAAACATCAAAATGTGACAACACATAGACCGAACTCTCCGGTCAAAAACGCACAATAAAATCATGGTTAATAACAAAAAACAACAAACCACAACAAAACAGATAAACGGTACAAACATAACCTATTTGACCGGAGAGCCCTGACAACCATAATATTAATACAATGAATATATGAATAAAATTCTGAAGAGGCCCTGATCAATTGAAAAAGAATTACTACTCTACTTGCGTGCCACATTTGAGCTCGATCGATCGTGCCATTCGCGAGTTATGAACGATTGGATTTTCGGGTTCTGGAACACACATACAGACACATTTTTAAAACGATTTTTCTCGACGTTTTAGGTGATTCGGAGCATGTTGACATGAAAATTGCGAAAAAACAAATTTTCAAGAAAACAAAGTTTCCTTTATGAGGAAGCAAAATGATGAACACACCAGAATATTTTTATTTTAGCATTTACGACTATTCGTAATAAAAAACGCTTATTTATAATGTGGCGAATTTTAGATCGTGATAAAAAACTACGACTTAGTTACACATCGTGTACTCTAATCGAGGAACGAAATTGTAATGCGATATTATCAACATACTATGAGTTATCGTGGTGTTCAGTAACATCCACTGTACACCATTATCCCGTTCTCCACTATGTGGTGCAACTTTGAATTTGGATGAAGAAGAAAAAACCACCAACTACATGTATACCTAGTGAAATTCATAGGGGATTATGAAAATATTCTTTTTTTGTGTCACTGGCGAGTATTTAAATTGAAAGTCATTAAGTTTTCGATAAACAAGGTAATCATTTGTTAGTAATTGACGTTTAAATCAACATATCGAAAATCCCGTACGTATTTCACTTGAAACTGTTATTCTAAAGATATTGTTGGAAATTTGTACAACGAAAATTAAAATTGTTAGAGTTATACTGGGTGCACTGAAAAAAAAATTAGTGAGTACAACGGAATCGAAGTTGCCTCAACTACTCCGTGAGGTTAGATACGGCGAATTGGATGCGGATGTTGGGTCAATCTCACCAAGTGGTTGTCAGGTTATCGTCGAATCAAATGTTTCACGTAGTTGAGACAACCACAGCGTCATTTATTCTAACCCTTATATTGATTTGTGTCGGACAATGCGCACTCCTGAGTCAATGTCTAATCGATTTTATAGAACTATTAATGCGGTTGGACCCACCACACTCACAGTTCAATTAAATTCATTATATGTTCCAGCGAATCAATCGTTACACATGATTCGGGCACCTGAACTTGCCAGAACGAAACTTCATTGTTTCATTCGAAGGCTACACTTTTTGAATTAGAATTATGTTACGTTGAGTCAGCACTATGCGAGGCTCAGACATATGTCTTACGTGCATAATTACACGCAACGTACGGTTAGGGCAAAAAAATCGCAGTTTTATCCAGCAGGTTGAATTTTCATCCAACGTCGTCTTGCTATTAGTCGAAATCATAAAATGAATTTATTGAAAAAAAATATTGTTGAACGACCATTGTACGATCTCGTTACAATCATGTTAAATCCATGATTTAATGGCGCCCACCGCTGAATCAATTCAAGGGGCGTTGTGTGAAACTCTCAAAGATGAAATAAATTCTTCGAAACCTCACATTTGCTATTCGTAGCTGGTATAATAATCGAGATCCGTAATAGAAAACATGTAGGGCATTTATGAAAAACGTTCCGTACAAAGAACGTAATATTTATTCATGTAGATGGTACATGGAAGTAACAATCAAAAGAATTTTTTCTTACAACAATAAGCAACATTAAATGCGACTACAAAATTTCTGTCATTTTTTAAATGTGCCTAACAAACATCGAATAAAAACATAAAACCAGTGTGAAACTTACGATATTCTCAAAAGTAAAAATTGTTGAACACAAAATGACATTTTTTCTTGTCGATTTTCAAAAAACCAGTAAAACGTATCATTACGAACAGTTTTTACACATACGAACGTTTAGCTACTATCGCACGTATACCCTTAGAAATAATTGTTTCTTGTATGCATATAATACATATCTGGATTACTGTAACTGAACTGTAAGAACAACATACTATTCTTGATAAATTACCATAAGTCTTACATAGTAATAAAGCCTTTCCACAAAAAATTATTTCCATCTCACAAAAATGATGCATGTCACTGCGCGATACAGTAAAAAAAATCGTAACAACAAAATAACAAACTCAAGTGATTATTTAATATCTATTAACGTCCTTATCTTAATACCATGGTAAATCAACAAGTTATGTAATTATATCCATCAGCTATTGAATGCTGATCTCTCGGCTTATAGTCAGGGAGATGAACCTGCGGTAAGAGTCCCCATTCCTCAGTACAAATTATCCGAAATGCATGGTAATGCTCGTCAAATACGGTTTTTAGTATTTGCAAGAGGAATACAGCTTTGGTATTCTGTATAAATATATACTTGATTTTTCCAAATCTTTGGGTATTGCCGTTTTGTTCAATCGTTAATATCATGTGTTCGGTATACTTCGTTCCGTTTATCGTCACCCATTTCGTCCTAATAAAGTCTTCCTCCCAAAGCGTGTTCGGTACATTTTCTTTCAAAATATTAAATTCTTCTAATGCACTCAATATCGTTTTTTCTGAAGGACCTATTAGTCACTTTCTCCTGTGTAAGAACGATCTCGCAGTTATTTGGGGAAATGATGCATCGGATTTTTTTCCTGTTCATCTTCTTTGTCTCTCGGTTGATGATTTTCTTCCACTACACCTTCTTTCGAGTGTTCTCTGATCTCGAACACTGGTAAGTCGTCGGCTTCCTCTTCCTATATTAGAGATATAGAAGAATTTTTTTTCCGGTTACGGAATATGAAAAAAATAGCACGTGGATTAGGTCATAGATATTGTGAAGCAAACTTACACAAATATCTGGTGAACGTTTTCGCTTGAAACATCCATTCTCGGTTGACGATTGGCCGAATTTTTCCTCCCATTTACTAATGAATTCAGTTCTCGAAGCAACCTTTCGAATCAACTCGGAAATTAAATCTTTTTGGAGGGCTTTGAAACGAGGAAACGTAATCTCTTGGTCTAGAAATGAGCATAATAGAATCATTTTATATTTAGAAAATTAAAAAACTGCTATATTCACCCATAAACCGTGGAATGAGGCTTTCCAACTCCCACTGTATAAGACAGTTCTCCGTTTCTTCGTCAGCCATCGTGAATCATTAAAAAACCTAAAATACAACCCAAACAACAAATAGTATTACGACTATTAGTGTCTAAAGAAACCGACTATTTTTTTTTAACGAACATTGACAAAGGTCAGAATATCCCTAAAAACAGACCCTGTGAAAATAAGAGCTCTCAAAATTAATATTCAGAGGTGGCGATTCGTAGTTTCCTATTTCCCAATAAAATAACATAGGTAATTTTTTCTTCAAACTTTGGAACTTTGTACCGTGATAACGCGCTACTTTCTCAGTAAGACAAAACTGTATCCTTATAGGAAATTCGATGCTCTACAAAAATATTTGATTGACAATTTGCGTAAGTCAAGCCATGTCAAAGATATCGTGCCTCAAAGTTTAGTCTATTCAAAATTATGATTTTTCTTCTTCTTAAACGTAAAAAATGAATTCATATGTCTTAAAAACCTAATATTATCAGCTTCAGAACAAATATATAATATTAGGTTTTTAAGACGCATAAGAAGAAGAAAAATCATAATTTAATCAATCATAATTCATAATCATAAAAAATCATAATTTAATATTTAAAATATTTGAATAATTTAATTGATTTATAATCATGACTTACTCAAATTGTCAATCAGACCTTTTTGTAGAGCATCACATTTCCTATAAAGACATGATTTTGTCTTACTTAGAAAGTAGCTCGTTGTCATCTTACAAGATTCGAAAGATTGGAAAAAAAAAAAAAAAAAAAAAAAAATGTCCTGTGTTATTTAAATGGGAAATATAAAACTACGAATCGCCACCTCTAAATATTAATATTAAAGACTCTTATTTTGACAGAATCTGTTTTTAGGGATACTCTGTCAATTTTTCAAGGTTCCTTAAAAAATTGTCCCATATACAAATAGTATTACTACAAATAGCGAGCAATCGAACGAGGAGTTTTTGATGCGACAAGGCGATGCCGAGTCTTCGGCTCCAGAGATGCAACTAACGCTCGGCGTTCTCCCTCCTCTCAACTGTCGTTGGCCGGGTACACCGACACTCACGAGAAACCGATTTGACTGCCTTGGCGTCCACTCTCCACCGTGATTGTACATGCGCGCAGCCCTCGTCGAATCGAAAATCCTTTGTTCGATAGGTTGCCTGCGAAACTACAGAAATTCAGTGATTGCGAGCGCGCTGCCAAGCACTGAGAAAATCGAAAATAAATACTCACGAAAAAAATTGAAAAAAAACGATGTCGAGTCATCGGCTCCTGCGATGCTACTTATGCTCGATGTTCTTCCTCTCCCCCCAGCCGTTGTTAGTCGGGCGCACCGATATCCTCGAGAAAAACTCTCACGCACGATTGGATAATCGTGGATACGCGTGCAGCTCTCGTCGTATCGAAAATCTCGTTCGACAAATTACAAAAAGTCACTTATAGCGAATGCACTGCCAAGCACACGGAAAAAATCCAAGACGAACACTCAATCGAAAAAATTGCAGAGCAACGATGTCGATTCGTCGACTCCTATGATGCAACTAACGCTCGGCGTTCTCCTCCTCCGAGCTGTCATTGGCGGGGCACACGGACACGATGAACCGGTTTAGTCGCCGCGGCGACTGCCGCGCGATTGCGAATGCGCGTAGCTTCCGCAAAATCGAAAACTTCGCGTTTCATTGCTCACCCGCGACTGACGACAAATATTCGGTAATGGTGAGCAGGCTGCCAAGCACGTAGAAAAATTCAAGAAGAATACTTGAAAAAATTAAAGAAAAACAATGTCGAGTCGTCGTTACACGATGCGTCTGATGCTCGGCTCGGCTGCCCCCCCCCCCCCCCCCCCCCCACCTCTTTGTTCGGTCTTTTGTTCTTCGAGCGTGTTGACAAAGACGCTGAAGGAAGACGTAGAATGAAACAAAAATCTGTTAATTGATGAATCAAACACATGAGTTTTTGTCACGCCAAAACCCGTTTTTTCAACTGGTTTCTTTAGAAACCAAATTTTTAGGTTATTTCAGGTCTTCGCGCAACCCAGATCTAACTACTGGCTGGATTTCGACTACGTTGGTCTAGTTTTGTTCGTATCGACATGCTCCAGAGAGCGAACGATGGAATTTTTTAAAAGTTGGAATGATTCTTAACATCGACCTGGACCAGTAATAAAAAACCTATAAAGAAGTCGATGACTTTGTTCTAAGGGACAAAACAATACCATCGTTCAATTTGTAGAACATGTCGATATAAATCAAACAAGATGAACAAAATCAAAATCCATCCAGTTGTTAGTTCTTGATCACGCGCAAACCTAAAAGTACCTAAATTTAGTTTTTACGAAAACCGTGTGACAAAATTGGTCATGGTGTGACAAAAAAAAATGATTTGTTCGATTCATCAATCGACAGATATTTTGTATAATTTTATCTTAACAGGAAAAAAATAACTACCTTGCCGAACATTACCAAAAATTAGATGTCTTGACCCCCTTAAGGAATCGAGATCAATCATAGGTTTCGCACGATTGAAAAGGGTGACGAAATAAGAGCATATTCGATTCACAATATTAAATATAAGCTTGTACTTATTCAGACAGACGTAGAACTGTATGTTTCCTTGCCGCCGAATACATTGGAAATTCAATAAATTAATGAGAACCGACGCTTAAACGTTTGTATATTAATTCATTCACCGAATGCCCACCGCATCAAGAATTCTCGAAATCTTTCCAAAATACGAGCTATATATATTTATCAGTTTTGGTTTTGGATGTATATGTATAACTGGGGTTCCTTAACTGAGGACTAAGCCCTACACTTTTGACGTTGCCTGAATACATTTTCTTCCTGATGCTGTAGGAAATCGCGAAGGATATATATTGTATAAAAACGTACAGATTAGGACAAATTAACATTCGCATAGGCTTTTTTCGAAAATATGTATCCGTTTATTTCGATCGAAAATATTTCGTCGATATTGTAAACAGGAACTATAGCTGCATATATGTAACCCTTACAGGTATTATATCTGTTATTACATGTATAATATATGTAAGGGTTACATGTATACATCTGGAGATTCATCTCACCTGATTTATATTTTCAACGAAACGACGACATCGGAAATCAAACCTACGATCTACCGATACTTTGTCCTAGACGTTAATTTTTAGTGGAATAGATACTATATTGGTCCAACTATACCAATATTTGTATTCCTTCGTATACCTTCTTCAGGTTTTTACGATTTTTCCCCACTCCCCCTCATCCCCTTCCATTTTATTGAGATCCCCATCCCTTTCCATTTTTATTGAGTTCCCCCCAGAGTGTTACCCGCAGCCACTCTTTCCTAATACCCCCTCTACATCGCATTTGCCATGGCATTGCTGCCATGGGCATAGGGAAACTGCGGAAAACCTATGCCGATGTAGCCGGTCTCGAGTTCGCCTCACGGCACCGGAGCTACGTCAGGTTTCGTCGAGAACGTAAACACGGACTACAGCTGTATACATGTGACCCCCACAGGTAGAGTACCTGTGTGTATCCCACGTATACATCTGGAGCTTCATCGCGTCCGTATTTATATTTCTCAACGAAAATCGACGGCACCGGGAATCGAACCCGCGACCTACCGATGTTCTGGTTTAGAGGCTAGTACTCTAACCGCTAGACCATCCCACCGGATTCCTAGACGTTAATGTACTAACTACTAAATCACCGGACCAGTTCAATTGCATTACGTAATTCCTGATTCAATTTCTGTTTTAGGGCCAACAAGGTCGACCTGGTGACCATGGACGTCCCGGAGATTCTGGATTTCCGGGACAGCCAGGAAATCCTGGCGTGCCCGGCCCTCCCGGGCCCCCTGGACCCGTCCCCGATGCAAGATTTATTATTATTAATTTTTCTCTACAATTTTTTGTTCCGTATCATTGTTTAATGTCGATTTTTTGTATAAAAAATAGGTATCACTATACTATCAACAGTTAGCATTATCTCAGGCCAGCGGGGATAAGGGCCCAACAGGCGCTGCAGCTCCTCTGTATGGCGGACCTGAAGCTTACGGATACGTGCAAACCCAGGTTGGACCAGTTGGACCGCGGGGCCCTCCAGGTACTTAAGAATGCTTTTTTCAGAAGGTAGAACTTTTCTTGTTAAGAGCTGCTTCTATAACTTCTTCTATGTTTCATTGGGGACAATAAGAACTTTTTGTTTTTAATTTGCACGCGGTACATATTTTTAGTATGGTGTAATAAAATACTGGAGGTAGAATCATTTGGGTGCTACGTCTACACACAATAGCTGTTTATTAGATCAGGCAAGGATATATATATATATATATATATATCTAAGGTCGTGAGTTTTAGGAATGGGTGGGGATGAGTGAGTGAAAGGTTTACAACAAATAAAATACGAATGTCGCGAAAATAACAAACACTTGTTACGGCGTAAAAACCCTCACGGTTCAGAGGGAAAAGCCGTAACAAGCGGATTCTTTATTTATATTAATTTCCGTTACAACAAAAAAAAATAACATAGAAATAAAGTCAATCGACTGTAGTTGTCGGACAAATATGCACTTATTATTTAAAGAGAATCTAAAACGCGGACAGTATTGTGGGCGCGACACGAACGATTACTACTGCGATGAATGATCATTCCGCAACCTATCGCGAGAGATCTCGTTATACTTACTAATTCCGGTCTGGTGTCACAAACCAGCCGTCTAAACGCGGCGTTGAGCCACGAAGCGTGGGCAAGCCGGTCACGGGAAGCGCAGAGGATGGTCTCGACCCGCACCACGCGCGCCCCAACGTCTTGGGGATCCAGACGCGTGATGCCCGGGCAACCAGGGTGTTGCCGCTTGCTGCGGTCGCCCTGGAACGGGTCACGTATCAAACGTGGACACCGTTCCCCAACAATTTTCTACGATCGCCTCGAGGCACACACACACACACACACACAAATCGGCTAATACGCGAACTAACTTTCTAGATCACGAAAGTAAATATTATACCGCGAAGGGAAGAAGCTACAACGCAAGAGATTAATAGTCGCTTCGCTGACCGAACGTTCAGAAGAATAATCCGCGAGGTGTCCACTCGTGGAACGCTTCGTTCGACTGTGAGGTAAATCTGCCTCTTTTCGCGCGCGTCGAGAAAACAAAAGGCCCACGTGATCGCCTGCGCGGGCCCGACGTGCGCGCGGGCCTACAGACCGCGGGCGCCTAAACGCGTGCGCTACGACGTGACGACGAACCCGTGAGAGCGCGATATTCAAACCGGCGAAGAAAATAGTAACGGCGCGAATAATAGCTAAACTGCAAATGCTTGGTGGTCTTATAAACGCGACTGCACTGAAGAGAAAAGTGGACGAAGATTTAGTTGAATGGGATTCTTCTTAGGATTGGATACAGTAAAATGGGTAAAGAGGTTAACTCAACCTCACCAATAGAATGCGGCGGTTCCTTTGATCGAAAAATCTTGTGTAATGAGAGAACTCTCGCATACACCGTAAAAAATATAAGCGATTTTCATATATCAAAATATATGAAATCTCAGAACCTGGTATTGTAACGGGACGTCTCGTTACGCCAACGCTACAAAAGAATAATTATTTTTACTATAATTATTCTATATGAAAATTGTAAAAAAATTGCCTGAAAATAAAACTCGAAATATTCTCTCAAGCACACGAAATATGTAACAGCAATTCAGACAATGTTTCGACTCGGCGCGTGTTTACATGACGAGGAGCCGCAAGGAGCGAGAGAGCAAAATAACACCTACACTACGATGCGGTTGACCACATAGCAAGCACCCACACGCCCGGGAGCCGAGCAGGTACGTATGCGCCGCTGTACCTCCAGCAAATACCACAACGCGCGCACACATTACATCGAGCAACAATCATCAACGAAATTTGGTATATTGGGCGTAAGCACACACTATGCCAAACCTAAGCTATCTCGGCGTTGCTCGCTCTCACGAAGACTGATCGTGCTCTCTCTCTTTCTAAATGAACTATTTTGGGAATAACTTATTAACCATGATGGTTAATGAGCGCCACCGATATTTAAAATATTAATAATGTTACAAGGCATCCCTCATCAAAGTATCAACAATTGAACTAACAAAACCAAGAAAATATTTAACAATTTAACAATTTCGAACAAATTGTTGAATATTTCCTTAACAAACAAAAGAAAACACCAAATCATACCGAAAAGTCATGAAGGCAATTCACGTTCAACAATTCAATGTTTTGTTTGAACAACAAATTGTTGTTTACACAAAATAGAATTTTGAACCTACAGAAGCACGGGACACAGCACGGAATTATAAGATTCGACCTGCCAACAACCTCCACGGAACCTCGAGAAACCGAAACTGGTCGGTGCGCGGGATGCAATCCACCTCCCGCGATAGTCACGTGACCACCACCAATGTCGTATCCACCCTTGCGGAGGGCCTCGAAACCGTACCGTTTCACCGCCCCGTCTATCCAACGGCGACGTGGACGGATGCAAGAAAAATGTTTTGGTGGTTCTCGATACTTCCTTCTCTTCGAAAACGATTTTTCGCACTTCACAACAGTCAGTTTTTGCACCGAAAAATCAGCTGTGAAATACTATCTCGAGGACTTTGTAAAGAAAGCTGTAAAACTCTGTCCAAAGCGGATATAGTTCCTTTGAACCGGCAACGAAATGGAATTCATAAATAACGAAATTAGCCCTTAGAGGGCCGGGATGACGCCCACAGGTGTCATCCCAGTAATCCCCGAAATTGAGTGATTATAAGGGTTGTTAGGGTCGCTGATCACGAATCTGGACTCAGAATTGCAAAATTCAAAATGGCGGATCCAATATGGCTGCCTTTTTTTTGCTAATTTTGCTAGTTTATGTTCAATATACATAAACGTGCAGGGATGGGGGTTTTTGGGGTCGCTGAAAACGATTCTGGAATCAGAGTGGTAAAATTCAATTTGACTGATCCAAGATTACAACTTTTCTTATCTACCTTTGACATAGTCCATGTAATAAACAAGATAACATTGATTTACATTGAGATGTTTGCCAGTTTTATCGTATTGAATGTGTGTGTGTGTGTGTGTGTGTGTGTGTGTGTGTGTGTGTGTGTGTGTGTGTGTGTGTCTGCCAAATTTAAATTTTGTAATTCTGACTTCCAAATCGTTTTCATCGACCCCAAAAACCGTCTATTTGTACAGATCTACGTATATTGAATAGAAAATAGCAAAATTAGCACAATGAGGTAGCCTTTTGGATCCGCCATCTTGAATGTTGTATTTCTGAGTCCAGATCCATGATAAGCGACCGTAAAAACCCCTTAGCAGGTGTGTTTTCCTTGATTTTTAATTTTTTAAAATTGTACAAGGGGCTTTACCCTACCGGGCTGGGATGACGCCTCCAGGCGTCAACCCCCCACCCCCCAAAGTTTCGACCTTAGTTGGGTGATTGGGGGATATCATTTTCCCACTTTTCTTTGGGGAGAAAATGCCTCAAATCCCGGCCCTCTAAAGGTTAAGGAACTTACACATCAACACGGCATCACGCATTATGGAACGGTGGCATATACTCCGGAGCAACATGGTCAGCGGAATACAATAATCGTATCATTGTCGAAACAGCATGTACTATTCTACACGCCGAAAATGTTGAGAACAGATTCTGGGTAGAAGTAACTAACACAACTATATATTTTATGAATCACACCGGTACGAGCTCGATAGAGGGTAACACACCCTTCGAACTCTGGTACGGATGGGAACCTAAGATTTAAAGCTTACCCATCTTTAGCGAGGAAGTCTTTACACATATTCCTAAAGACAGACGACGCAAGTGGAACGTTAAGGCTGAAAAAGGAATATTCTTAGGATACCAAGGTGAAGTCAAAGGATACAGAACCTGGTATCCAGAAAAAGACTCAATAAAGGAGTCGAGAAATGCTATTTTCACCGGAAAACCAGACGGTAATAATTCAAAGACAAACCAAATCAAAACCAAAGCCGATAGTTGGGTCTAGAAGAAGAAAAAGATGAGGGAGCAGAAAACAACGAAGAACAAGGTTTCGAAAATGTCGAGGAAGAACCTCCAAGAAACGACTAGAGAAGAGAAGAAGGAGTGAATGCAAGAAAAAATATCGTAAACGAACAGCACATCCTACGTAACCCTTAGACCACCGGCGTGACATAATGACTTCATTGACATTAACGAACTTTTCGTCGCCGAAAGTCAGGAACCGGTAATATACAAACTAGCAATGGAAAACATGGAGGCTTCAAAGTGAAAAGAAGCGATAAGTTACGAAATCCTTAAGATTATTGCTCCAAAAGACTGCATAGTTCTGGATAATCGCTGGACATACAAGCTCGAAAGGGATTCGAACGGAAATATCCAAAAAATACAAAGCAAGGTTAGTGGCTCGAGGATTTCATCAAAAACAAGGTCACAGCAATACTGGCAATCACTACACGAGAACATGAAAATACGACAATTCGATGTCAACACAGCCTTCTTATACGGTAACATTGACGAGACGATCTACATGACGCAGCCAAAAAGTTTTGAAGATGGAACCAATCGAGTATGTAAACAAACGGAAGAATCGTGGATTCGCCGACTTTCTACGGAAATGTGATTAGCAAGAAATGGCCGCTGACAAATGTATTTTTACAAACGTAAGGAACGGAAAGAAACTCATTCTCGTCATCTACGTCGGGGACGAGTTGATTTTGGCCGAAGCGACGAATTGATTGACGAGACCCTCAACGAACTGAAGAAAGAGTTCCGAATGACAAACAACGAAGCTAACATATTCCTGGGCCTTAAAATCGACAAGATAAAGGACAAAAGCATGTTCCTGCATCAGACAGCATACGCTAATAGGTTATTGGATCGGTTCAACATGGGAAACGCAAACCCCATAGCAATCCCAGCTGATCCTCATCAAGAACTCTGTTTACAAACAAATTGTATCGACGACAGCGGAACAACGACTGCACCATATCGTGAGGCAATAGGTAATCTGATGTACCTGTCAATTGCCACCAGGCCAGACATTACTTTCGCCGTGAAATCTGCTAGCAGATACATGGAAAGACCGTTGAAAATCCACTGGACAGCAGTGAAAAGAATCCTGAAATACCTGAAAGGTACCGTCGACCACGGCTTACTCTTTAGAAAGAGTCCAGAACGAAGAAGCTGCATATTCGGAATGCTGACTATACCATAGATCTAGTACTGTAGCTACAGACGATACTTTTAAAGATCGACGAATTAGTGAAATTTCAATTCGGTTCGATTTCGCACGCTCCTCATTATTAATAACCAATTTTACTTTCGCAATTGAAATCCATATGGGATCGTACGAGGAATCCCGTAGTCGGGATCCCTTAATGAATCCTAATCGGGATTTGTTGAGACATGAGGACTCCTCGAATGATTTTTACACGGGAAAGATTTTTAAACAAATTTGCTGCGGTCTTTTTAAATAACTTTTGTATACTCAACCTTTTTTCAATCAGGACCTCCCGGACCACCAGGTCCCCAAGGATTTCAAGGCAGTAGAGGCGAGACAGGTGAGCCTGGAATTTCTGGGCCCGTAGGAGCTCAGGGACCAAGAGGCCCACCTGGACTGAACGGAAAAGATGTCAGTAATTGTCTAACAAAAGTTATAGATCCAGACTGAAATTGATATAGTAATACAAACAAATGATTTACTCAGGGTGAACCCGGTGGTGATGGAGAGACAGGCGCTCCAGGTTCCCCTGGTCCAGCCGGGCCACGTGGATTATCTGGAATGCCGGGTCTTCCAGGAGCTAAGGGGCACCGCGGATACCCCGGTCTTGACGGAGTCAAGGGGGAACAAGGAGTTGTGGGGGAAAAAGGTTCCTCTGGAGGACCGGGACCTATGGGATTGATGGGCCAACCGGTAATTCGCTAGTTTCAGGCGGCAGTCACTTTATTAGGTTTTATCGGAAAGCAGATTCCATTTCATAACTCATGCTCATATAAGATCTTTATAGGTACATCTAACGGATCTGTAAGTCAGTTGGGTCGTCACTAGTGGATTGTACATATCGAATCGGAAAGCACTATCGAATTGTTGTGGCCCCACGGATTTGCCACAATTTATTTCCAGTTATTTCCAAGATGCTTCGGAGCGATCGCTGAATTCGTCTTAAAATCGGTTATAATGTTATTGAAAAAAAAAAAAAAATGCATCTTTCCATTTAAAAAAGTAGAGTTGATCTAGACGTAGCTTCAGCGCCTCCGCCGATAAAAAAGTCGAACCTTGCACATTGCTTCTTCATGAAATTTTGCTTTTTACAGATCAACCTCTACGAGGGAGTATTGTAATTGATTTTGGCTTCCTCATAGAGGAAGCTTTGTAAAGAGCAAGATTTAATGAGGAAGCATTGTGCAAGGTTCCATTTTGCTTCTCTCTTTTGAATAAATTAATAAAACACCGGTACATCTCATTTTTATTAGGCACAATCTTTTGTCTTACTTTCTTAACTATTCCGGAATTTATAGCGAAAATATATATTTTTTCAAATATTCAAAATGGTTTAAAATTTGGAAGTCTTTACCAATTAGCACCAAATTTGGTACACAGCAGGGCTGTATGTTATTTTTTATTTGTAGAATATTTCAGTTGATTTGTTGAGATTCGATGTGATTTATAGCAAAATTTTTATTTTTTACAAAAATTCAATTTTCTATAAAATCTGTACCGCTTTATCGATTTTGTCAAAATTCAATACCAAACAACATTTAATGTGTCTCTAGTTAGAAAGAACTATTCAGCCAAATCGTCAAACTGTTACGAAAGTTCGAGAATAAACATTTTTCAAATAAAAAATTCTACATAATGAGTATACATAAATATATTTTCTTAAAAATCACAGGAATTAAAAAGGAGTTACTACTGTACTTGCGTGCCAAATTTGAGCTCGATCCATCGTGCCATTTGCCAGTTATGGACGATTAAATTTTCGGTTCCTGGAACACGACGTTTTAGGTTTACGGATTTTGTCGAAATTCAATACCAAACAGCATTTAACGTGTCTCTAGTCATGAAGAACTATTTAGCCATATCGTCGAACTTTTACGGTACGATTTTAAGTTAGAGAGTATACGAAATTTTTCAAAAAAATAAAAAATTCTGTATAGTTAGTATACATAGATATGTTTTCTTAAAAATCACAGCAATTGAAGAGGAGCAACTCTGGTGTGATCGCTTCTTCTAAACGACGAGTGTTATCTGTTCCACGAAGATGCTGAAAAGACCATTTATTAGATTCTAGATTAGTACAACTTATATGAGCTTTTGATGTGATAAAATGTATGTTAATCAGCTTTAATGTATTTCAATTATTGCAATAAATGTGAGCGAATAAAAATTGTTGGACTAAGAGAAGTATTTGTTGGATAAATCTAGGGTCCGGCAGGCCCCCGCGGGGAAAGAGGTCGAGAGGGTTCTCCTGGTTCCCCGGGATTGCGAGGTATTGATGGTGTATCTGGACCCCCTGGGCAACCTGTAAGTACCACAGCCAAAATAATTTCAGTAGATTGTGCCGTTGAAATGAACAACAATATGAATAAATCATGAAAATTGTAGGGTGCGATGGGAAAATCTGGACCACCCGGGTTTCCAGGAAGTCCGGGGATAAAGGGTGATCAGGGAGTTCAAGGTTTAAAAGGAAGCCACGGTCCCCAAGGACCTCGAGGTATAGATCTGACCTTTCAGCGTTTCGAGTAGATTCGCAAAGCGAAATATTAAGTTACGTTGACACGTGGAAACATTTGATAATGTGTCGAAATATTGACAATGCCATTATTAGGTGAATCCGGAAGACCAGGTCAGCCTGGAGAATCTGGTCCACAGGGGCCTCAAGGCAAAGATGGATCACCCGGAGAAAAGGGAAATATAGGATCTCCGGGGTTGGTAGGTGCCCCGGGCTTTCCGGGTGCTCGGGGCCAACCTGGACTATCGGGGTCTCATGGAAGTCCAGGAAGCAAAGGGCAGCCAGTAAGCTTGCGATGCGAAGAACGACATTTTACCAATTGAGTCAAGAATTTGGTTTGATTATGCAATCTTATTTTTTAATCACAAGGGACTTCCGGGAGAAAGGGGGTTCAAGGGAGAAACCGGCAATAAAGGAGACAATGGAATACCGGGCCCCAGAGGACTTCCAGGAGTCGCTGGAGCCGAAGGGAAAAGAGGAAAACGAGGACCGCGAGGTCCAACAGGTACTTCCGGTCTTGCAGGAGAGAGAGGGCCATCTGGACAACGGGGTTTACCGGGTTCCGATGGACCAATTGGGCCTAAAGGTAACGAACTTATAAGGATTTGGAATATCTATGTTATTCCAATATATGCAGAAAGATTCACCAAACATCGAAAATATGTGGCTGATTAAAGTATACCATACATACATACATACGTGGAGAAAAAGACCTAGTATAAACTGCGAAATAACCTGTAGAAAATGCTAGAACATTCTAGTACTGGGTGACTACGATGCCATCCTAGCGAATTTTATCGTAAAACTCGACGAATTGTACTAGACATACTGGTAATTTATGCTGAGATAATTTCAGCTAGATGGTAAAACAGTTTTTGTTGGAAGCATCGTAAGTTTTATCAGAAACCGCAGTAATCGATGTCGCTTTCGTATGTACACCGACTTGGAAATGGACCAAATATTCGGAAATTCTGTTTTTAGTTGTGTGGCCGGTTTTTCGATATATTAATTCGTGACGAAGATTATCACTCATTATCAATCTATCCACAAAGTTAAAAACATTTTTAATCGAAAATAGTGAACGCAAATCAGCGGCGAAAAATACAAAAATTCATTCAATTCTGATGAAAATTGGCATTGGGGCAATGGCAAAAAATTTTTAATTCACTATGGCTGATCCAATATGATGGATCAAAATTATGAACTGATTGCATTCGAATAAAAAATGGCACTCAGGCGATTCAACATCCTTAAAACGTTGAAAAAATCCTTTGAAGAGGTCAATTAGGATTAATCTCTCCAGCAGAAATCTTGTGAAAATCTATTAATATTTAGGGCGGGGTGATTCGTATTCGTATTTAGCATACACCGATTCCCCTAAGGGTTACGCGCTCCTTGGTACTCCTTCTCTCTCTCTCCCTCTTTCTTATCCGTTGTCGTCAGTTCGGTTCTCGAGTCCGGAACTTCATCGCGCCCCGACAGGTGTCGGCCTCGGACATCCGGCTATAGTCGTAGTTCGTACATCCTATAGCCGGAGCTACGTCATCGTCCGTTTTTTCTCTCATTCGCGAGACTTCAGTCTCAGGAATCGAACCCAAACGAAACGGCTATTCTCAGCACCACGAAATAAATCTAACGGAGACATCTCTTATCGTAAATGTAACAACAACCTAGGGAAACTACATCCATACATTTGATTCCATTTTTTTCCCGCGCATTCTTCAGTAATATATTGTACTGCGAATATTTTAATCCATCAGCTGTTGCGCATGTCTCTTATCTTTGGCTGCTTCTGTGAACATAAAACTTTTCTTCTGTCGTGAAGTGCTTTTAGCCTTAATGCTGAGAGAGAGAGGGCATTCTTATAAAGAGTTTCTTGCATTCTCTGATGAGTTATAGGAAGTCATTCAAAACTTATAATAACAAAAAATGTATTAATTCGTTTCGACATTTCTTTACCGTTTTCATATAAAACAAATAATGAATCAAAACATTTTTATTCGAGAATTTACATATTGTCTGTCGTCAGTGACATGCGGCAACAGTAAAACTGTCGTTTTCATCAAAATTCTTCGTTGGGAAGTGTCGTTCTTAAGTACTTAGATTAGTGCCGCTCCGCCGGAGCACTGTGATTGGTGCGCCGGTGGTATATTTCTAAAACATCGCAGTACACTTGAAAGAAGCTATTGAAAACAGACCGTTCTTCTTTGAGCCTCCAAATAGGTGAAACGAAGACAAGAAATCTCAGTTGTGAATTGGTTTGGGCCTCACTGTTCAGTAGGAGTTTTTATAAAAACAGTTTCTCGTATTCTCTAATAAGATATACAAAGACAGTATAGAATAAATTACAATGAAAAAGTCATCGATGCGTTTCGAAATATCGTTACTGTTTGTCCTACAATCGAAACTAGTAAATCCAAACGGTGTTATTTTCTATTTTAGTTATTATTTATTGACAGTGTTATCCTGTAGCAGAAAAAAAAATCGTATTCGTCGAACGGCTTCGTCGAGAAGCATCGTTTCCAAGCTCTTGGATGATTATTACTAGCGGAGCTCTGTGGTTGTTGCACTGGTTGGACTCTGTAAAATACCGGAGAAACCTATTTACAAACGGCTCTTCTCAGGGCCACCAAATATATATATGACGTGAAAATCTCTGATCGTATTGCAAATCCGGAATAACGAAATACATTTGCAAAGCTATATTCTCATTTCCCCAATCCGTCGAAAATATACAGTAGAACAAACATTTGATTCATTCGCTATTTCGGACATCTGATATTGTCAGCATCTTTCTTCAGTAATGAACCTTTGCGTTTTCATCGCATAACCTAGCTCACTATCACTACTCAGATTGTTGAAATCTTACGAAGCAAGTCGTATCAGTACGAATATAAATGTAATAATGATTTTAAAAAAGTCATCGACAGGTTTTGAATCGTTAATCATTGAGTATAGCTGAGTATGCTGTGTCCTCGGCCACTTATAGTTGACATAATCGATATTCATGATAATTCAAATATTATTTAGCGCAGCGAGCCTTACTTTGCTAGAATGACGACTAGTTCAAGACTTTTTTTTTTTTTTAACGTGCATCTTGTAATCCTTGAAGGAGATAAAACGAATTCATATTTTTTAAACTTTGTTATTTTTACGCTAAAAAATTTTTGGTGGCCCTGAAAAGGACCGTTGTGTATTTCAACTTTCTCTGCCGAAAGTCACAAAATTTTCGGAAGAGCGTCGCGAACGCTCCGAAAACTCGCTGACTTTCGGTTCGGCGTCTACGCCCCCGGTTATTACGTTGAGCTGCTGTCCTACCCCGATTTCTGGCCCAACGCCGTGCTCGGGCCGTACATTGCCCTCAGTAGAAGTTGAAACTCGATCACGAGATGGATGGCGATGGGATGAATGGCTATGGGGTCAATGATGACGCGATGAATGACTATGGGGAGAAAGATGACGCAATGAATGGTGATGGGCTGATCGCGGCGAATAGCGACCCGGTAGTTGGGGTCGTTGAGGTGACGGTTGACGGTTTCTCGGTACCGATAGGTCTATCGGCCTCTCGGGACGCGGGCGCTCGCCCTCTTCATTACTGTCTTTCACACCAATAATAATGAGCGTCAAAAACGAAGAAAAAGAAACAATAGGAATTATAAATATTTACCATGACTCTATTGTTGCTCTTTTTCGATTTCGATACCCAATTATCTCTGATGGCTGTTGGGATGAGCTCTGAGACTTTACATTCGAACCCTCCACTACCGTCAGTCGATTCGCACACGGCGCACCAATCACAGAGCTCCGCCGAAGTTGCCATTTGAGAATTTGTAAACAATGACTCTTAACGAAATGAAAGTTTCACGTGCAACGAAGTCACCGCAGATCACTGCCGAACGATCAATCCTATTTCATTTTACTTCCTCATAGAGGAAGCTTTGTTTTTATGCATTTTTTTTTTTCGAGATTCTCATGTCAGCATGTTCAGAATCACCTAAAACGTCGAGAAAAATGGTTAAAAAATGTGTCTGTACGTGTGTGTGTGTGTGTTCCAGGAACCGAAAATGCAATCGTCCATAACTCGCGAATGCCACGATCGATCGAGCTCAAATTTGGCACGCAAGTAGAGTAGTTAAACCTCTTCAATTGCTGTGATTTATAAGAAAATATGTTTATGTATACTGATTATATAGCATGTTTAATTTTTTTGGAAAATGTCGCATACTCTCTAACTTTTGTAAACATTCGCCGATATGGCTAAATAGTTTTTCACAACTAGAGATACTTTAAATGCTGTTTGGTATCGAATTTCGACAAAATCAATAAAGCGGTTCGAATTTTATAGAATTTTTAATTTTTGTAAAAAATAAAATTTTGCTATAAATCACGTCGGTTCTCAACAAACCAATTGAAATATTCTACAAATGAAAAATAACTTACAGCCATGCTGTGAACCAAATTTGGTGCTTATCGGTAAAGGCGTCCAAATTTTACACCATTTTGAATATTTGAAAAAATAGCGATTTTCGCTATAACCTCTGCAAAAGTTAATAAAGTAACACAAATGTTTGTGTCTAATAAAAATGAGATGTGCCAGTGATTTATTCATTTATTCAAAACAAGGATGCAAAGTAGAACCTTGCACATTGCTTCAAGCATTTAATTTTGCTCTTCACAAAGCTTCATCTATGAGGAAGCAAAATGTGGAAAAAATAGTAAATATTGAGATCCCATTATGGCATGGCACTCAAAAATCATATTTTAAATCATGGAATCAGTGTGAATTTTTTCAGATTTTTAAAAACGGCATGTTTAAAATTGGTTTTTTTCGAAGATTTAAAAATGTTACTGGTGGTGAACAAATCTGAAAAAAAAAATTCGATGCCTTTATGAGTCGGTAATAACATCATATTAAAAAATGAACAAAATCGATGAGGGTGAGGATCCTGATCTGCTGATTTGACGTGGAATGCCCCTATACACACATACATACGTATACATTCGACTCAACATTTCTTGATAATAAATATAATAAGTTCCATGTTACAATCTATTGCATAGAATGATAATGGTTTATTGTAGTGTTTGATTTTTGAATATCATTACAATACAATTGCAAGAAAAGTCTTTGTTTGATAGATTTAGTGGTCCTGAAAAAGAGAGTTTATTTATTCCGTATCTATTTTTCGAGTGATTCCGGTGTTTTACGGAGTCTTATTAGCGCACTAATCACAGAGCTTGTCTCGTGTACGAACTACGAATGCACCAGAGAAGAGTAGAGAAATTGTCAGTGGAGCGATATTTATGAGTTCGCTTTTTTCGGCGTCCGATGAACCGCCACGCTGGAGAGTTGTCGAAATTGGAAGTATTCAAGCAAGCCCGGCAAACAAACGTCAGTTCCAAGGTTAGCTCCCGCAACGGACGATTTCTTCTCGTTTGTTTATTTTGGCGTTTATTCGTAATTTTTTTTTTCCAATTCCAACAATTACAGATGAAAGTCTGTACGTATTGTATTCTATACTTCAGAAGTGTTCTGTGGTCGTGCAAGTACGGTTCCAGCTTGGTAACCAGAAGGTTGGGGTTCGAGAACTCATTTTTTATTTTATTGATTTATTTCTATTTTGTTGAACCCGACCTTGCATCGCTCGCATGGGGGTGCGAGCAGTGTGAGGTACAATACAATTGCAAGAGATGTCTCCGTTAGATAGATTCAGTGGTTCTGAAAAGGACCGTTCGTTTCATATCTCCTTTTGGAGTGTCTTCCGGTGCTTAGCGAAGTCCTACAAACGCACCAAGCACGGCCCGTCTCGGCCCGTAGACGAACTTCGTAGATCTTTTCCGAGCAGATTTCGGTGCTTGACGGAGTCTTGCCAACGTGCCAACCACAGAGCTTCAGCATTTCAAAGAACGATCGCAACACTCTAAATCAGACTTGGTCGAGCAAGAATTTGTGAATGATATGGTCTTGACGAAAGCGGAAGTTTTTAGCACAAAAAGTGAAGAAATGGGAGAAGATATTGTAACAAATTTAGATTCCCTCTAGATGATAGGCCACTATTGCATAGATGGGAATATATACTTTGGTGAGGGTATCGTGTACTGGACCCGAAGGAGAGGTTTTTTGATCGAAGGAATAAACCTCAGATATCCGTTTTAAGCCACAAGGCAGGATATTTTAATTCATCATCGGTTTAATGGGCAAGGATGATGATCGATAGTGATGTATAAAGTAATCCAATTATCGGCAATATGCTCTTGAGCTTGAGGCGTTCGCGATAACAGGAGGTTTATGCAGGAGTATCCCGAGAATGTAAACAAATGACTCGAATGTTCACGTGAGAGGACTGGTGTCATCACGCGGAGCGTCGACGCTCATATACAAATGAATTTGAAAAAGGCGTGCTTGCTCTAAGGGCACACTATTATTTGGTTCGTTTGATGCGGATTTATTCCAAAGTAATTAAAGATTGATTCGAAAATTCACGTGAGAGGACTGGCGTCATCACGCGGAGCATCTACGCTCATGCACAAGTGAATTTAGAAAGAATGTATTTGCTCTGTGGGCACACTCGACTTTTCTTTATTGATCGTAGGTGTTTTAAGGGTTCCTCAGAGTCGTATTCTAAGATACGAGATTCATCACAGGAACGTTACCAAGATGTAATTTTATGGCTATCACAATTTTTTATCAATCTTTTTATCCGTCAGACAAAAAAAAGATTCTTCAGGGGAAAAAGAGTGGCGGCAAGGATAGGTTTTTTATGCAAATCTGGATCTGATAGTTCAATGCGAGACAGAAAGAAACTAGCATCCACTGTGCATTTTACTTGAATCTATTGTAGCAATTATAACCGATATTATAATTGTGCGAGAGAGATAGATAGAGCCTGTGTCTGTGAGTTGTATTATTGTATTGATAGTCGGTGAGCCGGGCGGCCGCTATACTCTTATACCAGAAGATGCGTGACGCGGGCAAGTGTTGGTGCGATACCAAGGCCTGCGCGCATATACGGGTAAGGAGCAGTGTTTACACTAGTTTTTCTACTGAGCCGGGGCGATGGACTTCGGTCTCTGTCTTACAAGTCGAGGGGCATATGAAACACTCAACGACTTCCAAGAAGAGTTATGAATATGAGGCAAAGGAGAGACGGATATACCAGTGTCGTTGCAATAACGAGGCTGATATTCCAAAATAGTGGAGTTATCGGGGCGGATAGGTGTCGTCGCAATAACGAGGCCGACAGGAGGCGTGGAACAATGCGGTTTTTTGTGTTGCAATGTTTAAGGAATAGGTGTCAATGCAATATTGAGGCCTATATAAAAAAAAGGTTGAACTATGGGTTGTAGGTGTCAATGGAATATTGAGGCCTACGGGATTTTCTTAGAGGTGGATTTTAGAAGGACGATATTCTTGGGAATATTTGACGGAACATTAAGGATAGAAAAGTAGAGAAGTAAACTGTGGGTATTAGTGCAATACTAAGGCCACACAGGAGCTGGGCGTGCTCACGGGAAAAACCGAATGTATTAGTGCGATACTAAGGCAATCGGGCGAGCTGGGCTGTGCTCAAGGAACTCTTACAAGTGTCAATGCTATATTGAGGCCGGTATGAGTCGGAGATTATTCTAAATACTATTGGATAGGTCTTTCAGGTGAGAAAGGTAGATAAGTAATGAGTCTGGAGTCGTGCGAGTTGTTGGCTTTTATACCGAATGCCCCACTCCTCGGGAGGCTGTTTGGTACTGTCCGCTCGGTACTTGAACGATTCAAATCTCTCGTCTTCGATGGGGCGAGGATTCTCGCTGTCCGTTGCGGTTTGGTGCGCACGGTTGAACGTTCGAATGGTCGTTATCCGCGAGTTTCTCGTCGGGGGTAAGGCGTTCCGTTACAATATCGAAAAATTTTGTTACATTTTATTCGATTTTTCGCCAAGTTGATATTGTATGATTTATGACCATAAAATTATGATTGCAAAAATATTTTATGCCACTTTAGTCTCGGTACAAAACAGTCGTAGCATTGAATCATTGCTGCTGAAAGGAAAAAAATAGCCGAAAACGATTCTTTTCGATTATCGCGGACAAAAGCAATAACTATTGATCCTATATATATTTATATATATATGTATATGCGTGTTTTTTGCGATGTTCCTACGATCGATCAAGATAAACCACCACTGTTCGTGCGGCATGCCAGTACCTCCGACTCACGGTGCTATAATGTCGCGGATCCCATCTCAAAATTTTGTGTACAAAATACGACTCGACTAATCGTCCGAATTGTATGAACCTTTTTTTATAAATGTAGAGATGCAGCATGCGTTGCACTCAACTTATATTCATATTTAGTGCACGGTGCTTGTGAGGTGTAGAATAAAATAAATTGTATTGTCACAATGAAATGTGGTGGAGGGGCAGCGTTCAGCCAACTCAGAGTTTTGCACTTACTGTGCTTTCTATAATTATTTCTTTACTCAGCTGTATTTTGTTCACAAAAATTTTGTAGTTTCTTTTTCGCCACAGCGCAGCGTATGTAAGCATACGCTTGATGGCTCTCAATGGACAACTAAAAATGTAAAGCCTCGAATCGTGTATACTCGTACTCCGTCATTCAAAATATACCGATAATATGAAAAAGTTTATATAAACTAACAAAATACGATAACCAAAAACGTACGATCAAGTCATCTTATAATTCTTACTGCTCTATATTTTTTACTTTCGGGTTTACTTGGCGCTGTGAGTTGTTCGAAAGTTATATCTGCCGATGTAAATGTACTTGTCTCAGATATTTTTACACCCAAGATGTTTTTTGGGGGATTGAGTATAAAGTACCGATAAAGCAGTTGCGTTTCTTTCTTTCGTAAGAATTTTAGCACCATTTTAAAAAACGAATCAGATTATATTAGATTTTTTAAAAATGACTATGCACACCACAGTTGGAACCTTTTTTTCGCTTTCGAGCTGAATAGTTCTCGATACTTACTGTAGGTTGAGAATCAATCAATCGATTGAATTGAATTGGAATCTATTCTGCTCTAGTTACGAACTGGTTCGAATATTTGAAGTTAAGAATTGTTCGAAAAATTGACGTCCCTTTAATGTAAGTAAACTTCTCATAACTCAATTCAAATTGCCTACACTTAAAAACTGTATACTACATTCAACTGAAAAGGATTAAAAATGTTGTAATGGCCGATCAAAAGGTAAAAATTTTATAAGAATTTAATATTATTTTTCTCCTTCATTTCCTTACTTTCTGAAATCTGTGCAGAATCGAAAATTGCTCAATATATCTTTTGGTAGAAAAATCGTTATGTGTGATGTGAAATATGAGGTTGCAAACACCTGACTTTGCAGATTAAAAAGAGACAGCGTCGTAAAAAACAACGTAAATCAGAACGTTTCGATCGATTAATGAAAAACGATAAAAATATTATTTTTCAAACGTATCCCACACCGAAATAAAAGCCGGGAATGGAATCCCGGAAGGAGTCCCGGATGAAGAAACTCAAGAAACATTCCAAGACTCCATCCTGGACAATTCGCGAATCTTGGCTGTCCAAACGCAGGATAGATTATCCTGGTCACCATTTTGGATTGTCCTTCAAAGAGTAGACTCCCTCTCATGCACAATCAAACTCGGGATTACTCAGTTTTGATGAGACGTCAAACTAATTGCGCGGAACGCTCTGTCCATTCGCTATCTAAGTAGCAACATACAAAACACAGTACAATGGCCTGCTAGGTTGTGAACGTTTGAAGCGATCTTCATACGTGAATCGAAGTCATGACGTACACAGGGTGTCCCATTTGAAACAGTACGGCCGAACATCTTCTAAAGGAGGCATGAAACGTAAAAATTTTCGGAACACAAGTTGTAGGGTTTCGAGGGGGACATTCAATGCAGACGTCATTTTGAGCTTTCCGGGTCGTGCTTGTAAGGGGCCAGTTCAGTCATTTTTCTTAAATGGCAAGCGCTTTTTTCACTCCAATGAATGTTGTTCCTGTTGACGAGTTGTTTTCAAAAACTTCATCATCGATGTTATTTTCTTTGATTTCACGCGAGAAATACGACAAAAACGAATTCTTCAACTTTCAATTGAAAGTTCAGACTTAGTTGGCATTACCAAAGATGCAGCAGGTGGAGGTCAAGTCAAGGATTTGCCTATGAAAATTGTCCATAACTCTTCGGAGAACTTGGTCGGTCTGTTTGTACAAACGACATCTTTAATGAAACCCCATAGGTAGAAGTCAAGAGGTGTAAGGTCCGGTGATCGCGGAGGCCACAAAATGTAACCGCCCCGATCAATCCAACGGTTTGAGAAGGAAATGTTCAGGTGATCCCTCACGAGTCAAGGGAAATGAGGTGGAGCACCATCCTGCTGGAACCACATCCTCAGTCTTGTTTGTAAGTTCACGCTCTCAATGAGGATTGGCAGCTGAGTACGCAGGAATTGCAGATAATTCTGCCCGGTAAAATTACTGTTGAAAAAGTATAGGCCTATCACTTCCCCGTCAACAACGCTGCACTACACATTCACTTTCCATCGATGTTGATGATCGATGTGTTGAGTTCAGTGTGGATTGACCCTCCACCAATAACGGCAGTTGTGTCGATTCAATGACCCAGTACTCTGAAGTGTTGCCGCGTCACTGAAAAGAACGTACTGAAATAAGTTTGGATCTTCATTCAGTCTTTGTAGAGTCCAGTTGTAAAAATCGACCCTTTGTTACGTATCTTGCGCCGATAATGTTTGAGTCAGAGTGATAGCGGCCAGATCGCAGAATTCTCTGTGCTGTGCTTCGTGGTATACCCAAATCCCATTCAATTTCTCTCAAACTAATGTGAGGATTCATGTGAATCAAAGCCAATATGGCGACAGTTCGTGGATCATTAGAATTGATATCTTGTTGTTCTGTCGTCGAAAAATCCTTTTTCTTCTACACTTTCATTCAATTTTGCGAATAACTGCAGCTGAAGGAAAATGTAGGCGATTACGGTACCGCTCGCGATATGCTCGTGCTGCGGCTCGATACACTCCTCTACACTCCCCTAAAACCAGCAAAATATCGACAGTTTCACTAGCTGAATACATCCTGACTCGACTCGAATTGAATTGAAACTGATCAAAAGAAAGAACCCTCAACGTAGTAGGAAACTTTTCTGTTTATTGTTTTGATTTGGTAATCTCGGTTAATAGACAGATCGGAAGATCGATCATCAACACAAAACCGCGCCTGAAATGTTTGAATTTTCGGTTTGATTGAAGAGTTTGTTTTTATCTTATTTCTCGCGTGAAATCAAAGAAAATAACATGGATGATGAGGTTTTTGAAAACAATTCGTCAAGAGGAACAACATTCATTGGGGTGAAAAATGCGGTTGCCATTTAAGAACTTTGAGCTTGCGGCTTGCAAGCCCGATCCTGCAAGTTGAAAATGACGTCTGCATTAGATGCCCCCCTCGAAACCCTACAACTTGTGTTTCAAAATTTTTTACTTCACATGCCTCCTTTAGGAAATATTTGGCTGTACTGTTTCAAATGGGGCACCCTGTATACGACAAAGCTGTCCTGAGTTCAACTACACATGAGAGGTCGACCTTTTGATGACGGTCCAAAGTGAACATCAATATGACAATTAGATTGGATGTCCACGAGTCTAAGACAGTCCAGGCGAGAATATAAGATGGACACCGCGATAGACTTTTATGTGGACTGCTGAGATTCGCGGATTGTCCAGGATGGATTCCAGGAGAATATTTGGCATCGCGGATAAACTACCACATGGCGAGCAAACGAATTTTTCAAATGTCAGATGAGTTCCCGGATGGAATCCGGCAAAGTTTCTTGAGCCCTGAATAGCATCCTAGAGAGAATCCATCGGATACTCCCGCCCGGACTGTCAAAATTCTATCCGAGACTTCATTCGGGACTTCATCCCAGACTTTTGTTTCCTGCGCGAATATATATAAACTTAATGCGCAATTTGGTAGGTTTTTAATATCTTCGGAAAAACCTGTTTAGGACAAACCGGGGACCGCGGTTCAATGGGTCCGCCGGGACCCAAAGGCGCCACTGGAGATCCTGGAAGACATGGTCAGCCAGGGTTACAGGGTCAACGAGGATTAATGGGACGAACCGGAGCCCCTGGAAAACAGGGAAACGTGGGAGAACGGGGTATTCAAGGAGCAGATGGAAAGCCGGGAGAGCAAGGCCCTCTTGGATTGCAAGGACTTCCAGGACCCATTGGTTTACCAGGGGACAAAGGATTTGCTGTAAGATATCTTTGTACTAAACGATTTTCTCGTGCATAGTCGAGACTACTAGTTTCAATCGCCTATCTACACGTGTAAAAAAATGCAATCATGGAAAAAGTTTTCACACCTCGATAAGAGTTTGGCAAGCCTCTGACAGAGAACCACATTACTTTTGGAGAATGAATCTTTCAATCTATCACCGAAACTTCGACGACAACAGAGTCAATCTGTTGTTTTCTCTTTTCGAGAATCCGACGAACCCCCAATTTCGAGTTTTTTCTAAAGACTTCCTCCGACGTTATTACCAATATTGCTCCCGAGACTTAAATAATTAAAACACCTCGGAAGATTTCTTTCTTTACGATTGATTTAAATGAGTTCTAATATTAATTATATCTTCATATCATTTAGCTAAATGTTGTTTTCGTATAACAAGAGTCTTCCACTTAGGAAGCCCACGCAAGCACGAAGTGATAACGATCCATTTTAATGAATGCAAGAACCATTTATAGTTAGCGTAGTCGTAGTTATCAAAAGTTAAAAAATATAGAACATATTTATGGTTCACATTTTATAGTCAGCATAATTACGAAAAAAATGTCTTATGGGCTTAAAATGAATAGCTGTCTCTTTGTAGTCACTAGCACGATAATCTTGTTAACCTATTATCGTTGTATAATGACTATATGTAATAAAGTGTTCTGCATGTGTAATGAAATCTCAAAAATGCTAATTTGTATCGATTGGTTATTTTTTAAACCTATGATATGGAATTGGATGCAGAATATACGAGTTTTGCAACTTCTATTCTATTGCTATTATTTTAACATGTTTGATTTTTCCTGGTTGTGTAACGTTTCATCATGCGTTGGCATTGTTGTAAAACAATAATCTAACATAATGCCATTGTTGTATGCCCATGTTCTGTGAAAAATATGCTCCTAGCTATATTAATCCGTATTAATATGCAATACTTAAATCTATGATAAGGGTGAGGCAGGGAAAGACGGTGAACCAGGAAATCCCGGACCTCCAGGCCCAAGAGGTGACGCCGGTAAGGACGGTCCACCAGGACAACAAGGAGCTCCCGGTCCCCCGGGGGCAGATGGCGTGAGAGGTTTACCGGGACAAGCAGGTCCTCGTGGATTCCAGGTAAGCGAATCTATCCGCGTTTTCAGGCTTAAACACGTTTAAAAATACTAAAAGCCATAATACATTTCGCTTTCGTTGGGTTACCCAGGGAGTACCCGGAACCACTGGTAACGTTGGTCCTGCCGGAAAAGACGGAGAGACAGGACCTCCGGGACCTTCGGGTCCACCAGGAGCTCTTGGAAATCGAGGAGAACGTGGTTTTCCCGGTGATAGGGGGCCCATAGGAACCCCAGGCCCCTCAGGGCCTAGAGGCGAAACGGGAGCACAAGGAGCCGACGGTCTTCCAGTAATAAGATATTCATGTATTATTTCTCATTGTCGACGTTATCAAGTTCAAATAATGATAATAAAATATAATAATTGTAGGCACTCAGTGGGTAAAGTCTCCACACACAACCAACCCGGGTTTGGTTCCCAGCCGAGGCCCGTGAACGTTATTTTAAGGATATTTGGCCCAATATCACTTTTTTCCGATCGCCTTACAATTTCAATAGTTTGTAAAAGAAAATATGTCGCATTTTTTAGAATTAAAAAAAATTTTTTTTAACCGGGTAGCTTTTAGTAAAATGTTTTTCAAGTTATATACATTTAGATAGAGTGAACGCCAATGTGGCTTAAATTCAGTAAATCTGAGGGTTTTTCTCAACCGAAATCTGTTTGAATTAAAAAAAAAAAAAACTTATATCCTCGTAGAATAAATTTCCCCGCACACATTTGTATAAGAAAATAATGAGTTAATGCTCCAGACTAAAAGATATTTGCACTTATTTAGAACAATGTCTTGGAAAAAGTATTCGCGGAGTCGGCATGTGGCAAGGCTGTATGAGGCCGAGTCGTCACGTGGTTTACCGCTAAGCCGCGCTTTTTAAATAAATATTATTCCTCTTTTTTCGTTTCGAATCCCGAGCGATTGCCGCGGCCTTTTTTCTTTTCTGTGTCGCATTTTTTTTTTCTGAAACCTCTCTTGTAACCCGCATTCGGGAAGATTCATCAGTGAGAATTCAATTAAAACAACGTAAGCTATGCGTGGCTGGTGAAGTCAGAATTCACGGGTCACAGGTTAAGAAATCGTCGCACATATCGCTTGTGACATTAGCAACGAAAAAAATATCAGCGACGCCTGATGCTCTCGACCCCGAGTTTACCGCACTTCTCACCACCGCATCCCCCACAACTTTGGGCGAAATATCTTTCGTTTCCTTTGCAGTTGAACGGTGATTGCGAACCCATTTTTATTGCATACACACCCAATACTTTACAACAATGTTTTGCGGTTGGAATTATTCAGCTCCGGAAGTGTCGGCAGAGCTGAGTCTCATATTACTACGGCACATTTCACTATCGGGACAGGAAGACCTCCCTTAATTGGATGGGTAATCGCGATTACTCGCCTTGCCACGTCAGGACTTAAATAGGATTCATACTACTGTACAATATAAGGTTTACAGTGCCGTGGTGACTCATTGCCATGACTGAGGAATGAATAATATAATTGTCCAACTATGATTATTGTATTAATTCTTGAATGTTATTGCTTGCCAAATTAAAAGTTGTATTACATTTCATATCAGGGTCTACCAGGTTCAAAAGGTGACAAGGGGCATCCAGGAATTGCAGGGTTAGTCGGCTTGCCGGGAGCGAGAGGTTTTCAAGGGGAACCAGGGCCAAAAGGAAACCAAGGCTCGGTTGGCGCGGTCGGACCGGAAGGGCCAATGGGCCGTATTGGCGAGCGCGGGCCGCAAGGACTGATGGGCCCTGTAGGGCCTCCTGGCGAACCCGCGGAACGGGGAGATGTAGGCCCACAGGGCCCTCCTGGAGAATCTGGTTCAAATGGAACTCCCGGCGAACGTGGACTACAGGGACCGCAAGGGTCTCCAGGATTCCCAGGCCCGCAAGGACTAGTAGGTTTGCCCGGGCTGAAGGGAGATCGTGGGTGGACCGGCGCTAAAGGAGATCAAGGTTCTCCTGGAACAGCCGGTAAATATTTGTTGTCTTTTCATAGATTATACCATGGAGAAATAGAATACAGAAGCATCTGTCGTACAATATTCTGTACGTTCGTTTTCATTTATAGTTTTATTTTTAAGACTTTCATATTACGGAAATGACAACGTTCATCAGATCCATTATTGTATTGCACATAATAAATCTCTACGATAGCAACGGCGCCATTGCGAATCAGTTGTAAAAATTGAAACACAATGTGGGTCGACTTCTACAATCTATATTTGGGGCATTCCATACCAACGCGACCTGGATCCCTCGACCTTTCGAGTTTCATCCCGGACTTTTTATGTTCTATACTTAAAGAGCAACCTCAATTTTTATTAATTTTTTTAAACAATTTTTTATAAAGAAAAAACAGAAGGCCATTTGTTTTAATTCTGAAGAATTCTGATAATTTCGATATCAGATATCAATATTTTTAAGATTAGGTCCAAAATGGGCTGTACTTCGCTTCTATTATTTATGAATTCTTTCACCGCAGACTATCGTTTGTCCGGGATTTTTTAAGACAAATTGTCTTCATTAAACAAAAAACGAATGGCGCCCACTATCGAAAAATTCTTTACTTTGAATACATGATTTTTGTGAATTTTGTCAGATTTTGAAATTATGTCCTCCAATATGTTTGTTATAAATGATCATGAGTTTAAAAATGAAAAATTAAATCAAATTTGAATAAATAAAAAATTGCCTTGAAAATTTTTTTTTAAATCCTCCGAAGTCTGACGTACGTAGAAATCTTCAAGAGCTTTTTGCCTAAGCTTCAAAATATTGATATCTGATACAGAATTTATGAGAATTTTTTAGGATTATTAAAAAAATGGTTTTCTACTTTTTCTTTATAAAAAATCATAATTATACAAATTGTTTTTAAAAAAATTGTGATTGCTCTTTACAGATTAAACAATAACATAAAAAATCGGCGATGAAATCCAAGGATTGAGGGTCAGACCCGGGTCGAGTTGGTACAAAATGTCTCACACAAATCTTTCTCGATTCATCTGATTGCTGTTCAATCGAAGCGATGAAATTTCACGGAAATTTTACGGTCATCTCGAATCACCTACGTCATGCACTTATCGCTCAATGTAATATTCCTTTGCGAGTGCAACACAAAATCCCAGTTTTTCTGCCATCAACAGATATGCAAAATCTGGTTTTGCCTACCGGCACTTTGCACACTCGTGTAGCAATTAGTCATTTCGAAATAATTATATATTGCCTTTTTACTTTACAGAGTACTATTTTATATCATAATCCCTGCTACGATATTTTGAGTAACACTAGTTTTCTAACTGACCGATTCTCAATTACGAATATATAAAACTTTATTCGACAACTAGAAATATACATTTATATTGATGGTAAAAAATCCAATGAACATATATCTACGCTGACTGTTGTCATTATTGTCCGTAGGTATTCCTGGTGAAATGGGCGCTCCAGGCATGGTGGGCCTAACCGGAGCAAAGGGACCAAGGGGAGAACCAGGAGCGAGAGGCGAAGCTGGATTAATGGGACCGCCTGGTATTCCGGGCTTAATTGGTGCAGCTGTAAGTTTATAGTACACGGTTTCAATGGTTCAAAGATAATTGAAAGTTTTGCAGGACCTGATGATGTCTTCACCGAAGAAACACATTCCTCAACAATTTTTCAATAATTTCGATAATGATGATGCATTTAATTGTTCATAGGGACAAACAGGATCGCCCGGTCTTCCAGGTCCCCAGGGATTACCTGGAATAAAAGGCAGCTCAGGAGAGAATGGACGTCCGGGTAACCCTGGTCCGATTGGCAATCCTGGACCTCCTGGTCCCGATGGAATGAGGGGTGAAAATGGATCGGAAGGTGCACCAGGTCCGATTGGGCCTCAAGGACTTCAAGGATCTCCGGGCGACAGAGGTGCTCCAGGTTTTCCCGGTCCAACCGGACCAATTGGGACACGAGGAATGAGGGGTGCACCTGTAAGTTACACATCACTTCTGCTAGTCCTGAATTATACCAATGTTTCTCATTTAGAGTGATAATAAAGTAGATTTAAATGCAGGATGACTAGTCGCATCTGAATCTAATTTAGCTCCATCTAAAATAAGTATCAAGAATCTTTAAATAAAAATAAGGAAACGAAATCGAATTTTCAATAAACTATGACTCTTTTAGGGTGAAACGGGATTATCTGGAAAACCTGGAGCCGAAGGACCACCGGGTCAACCAGGAATTATGGGACCTCCTGGGCCTCCAGGTCCTACCGGAGACAGCGGAGCCGAAGGACCTTCTGGCAAACCAGGACCTCCTGGCATCAGCGGACGACCTGGTGACAAGGGACTGCCGGGAACGTCCGGCGCTCCGGGGCCGTCGGGACTTCCTGGACAAATTGTAAGTTTCTGATTCTGCATTATGCTGTATAGTTGACTATTCATATAATCTTCATATTATATAGAGACGCCAATGTATCGAGATGTATTCTTCATATCGTCCCGCAATTATGGTTGCACGACATAATACCATAAGTATATGTTGTGAAGTATCGGCGAATGACGGCTTTTCTAGTTTTTTGGTTTTAAAACTTTACGTTTCGCCCTGATCAGGGCCTCTTCAGAATTTTATTCGTACACTATACATAAAAATATAAAAATAATATTTGTATAAAAAAATATATATAAAAAAAGAATATTTGTTGTGTGCGCATTATTAATTACAATTTTTGGGTTGTTTTTATTGTTTATTATTATTGTAAATATTAATGTGTTGTGGATTTAAATAGCTCTTTTAATTATCAATATTGCGGTATTGTGGGAAAAAAACTTACTTTATTGTATTAATATTATAGTTGTCAGGGCTCTCCGGTCAAATAGGTTATGTTTGTACCGTTTATCTGTGCAGTGTAAATGTTTTGCTTAATAATACTGATTTTTTTAAATTTTTAAAAAATTTGAATGGTGTGAATGGAAAAAAAATCATGGTTAATACCAAAAAAAAAACAACAAACCACAACAAAACACGTACAAATACACACCATTCAAATTGAAAAAAAACAGTATTATTAAACAAAACATTTACACTACACAGATAAACGGTACAAACATAACCTATTTGACCGGAGAGCTCTGACAACTATAATATTAATACAATAAAGTAAGTTTTTTTTCCCACAATACCGCAATATTAATAATTAAAAGAACTTTTTAAATCCACAACACATCAATATTTACAATAATAATAAACAATAAAAACAACCCAAAAATTGTAATTAATAATGCGCACACAACAAATATTCTTTTTATATATATTTTTTTTTATATAAATATTATTTTTATATTTTTATGTATAGTGTACGAATAAAATTCTGAAGAGGCCCTGATCAGGGCGAAGCGTAAAGTTTTAAAACCAAAAAACTTGAAAAGCCGTCATTTGCCGATACTTCACAACATATACCATTCTTACAACGGCTAAAGCAACACTTCACCTTCATAATACCATAAATTCCAATATCATACAAAAATATCACCTGCAATAATATTACATATGAAAACAACACATACCACAATAACTGACTCATAATACTACCATCATATAAAAGTACATACACACTGGAGTTGTTATGATGTAGTTTTAAATGCCGATCTCATCATTAACTAATTCAGTCGAAGGTTGGCATTATGGTTACAATCACCACATTAAAACCCATCATGCATCCATTAGTCGATTCATATATTTTCCGCGCGAAAAAAACTTAGTCCAGGAAATAGTTCAGTCCTGCCATGGACTCCATGCTGGATTGCGTCCTGGACGAGATTCGAGAATCTCGGCAGTCTTATGGCGGAGTTCATCCTGTGACTTGAAGCCTGAACGTCCTATATAAGATTGGAGGGATCTATCTTTCATTGACGGGAGCCAAGATTGGTGGACTGTTCAGAGCATAGTCGAGGACCGAGTCGGAAGCACTCCAGGCAAAAATTCAAAATCCCAGAATGAGTTCTGGAATTCACGGGTAGTCCATGGCAGGCCAAGTGAGAGTTTGAAGTGACACCACGATGGACTGTGCGACCGGGCTGCCGAGATTCTTGGATCATCCAGGATGAGGTCTAGGACAGTTTTTCGTGTCCTGGAAAGAATCCCAAATGGAGTCCCGGATGGCCCGGAAGATTTCAGATTAGAGCTTGAAATCTGATTAAACTTCAAGGTCTATACGAGAGTCCACTCTGTACTCCCGCCTGGATAGCCCGGATTCCATCTGGGACTTCATCCTGGACTCTTTCCTGGACAAATTTTTTCCGCGCGGGTAGATGTATAGAGAAGCAAACAAAGGATAATAGAAATCTTATAGGAACAATATCAGACCCAACGACAATCTCAGGCAAAAAATAAAGATCTACCGAGATCGTGACACTAATATTAAAGTTAAAAATTTTACGAAGAATACAACTGTCGCTGAATATTTGCGAAACGCCGCGCACACCATCAAAGTTCGAATAATATTAAATTCACTCTTTGTGAAGTATAATAATAAATTCATACCCTGTAAAGCCCTAAGTAAACGTCTCTATTTATGTACTGGATGATGTCATATACTTAATAACTTATATGTGTGCTGTTTTCATCCATGATATTATTACCTGTGATATTTTTGGGTGTAATATTTCTTTGTAATGTTTTTGCGTCTAATATAATTGTTTAGTAATATTTAGTGGTGCTACCTGCAATCATATGGTCAACTATAATGAAGACTAAACTTTTTCTTGATTCATTTCTGTCTATGCATGACAAAGGCTGAGAAATGAATTAAATAGAGATATAGAAAACACTTTCTTTCGATAACACTTTATGGAGTTTGACAAAAAATTAGGGTCCACCGGGTCCAGCTGGAGCTCCTGGAGTCGTTGGTGAACGAGGAGCTAAGGGCGACAGCGGTCCGCAAGGTGTCGAGGGACAACAGGTAAATATCGTGTGCTAGGAAAAGCCATTAACAATAATTTCAATATTCAAGAATATTACTTTAGGTATTTGCTGTTAATTATTATTAAAAGGGCCTTCGAGGAAAACCAGGGCCAGCAGGTCTTACAGGACCAAAGGGCGATCGGGGAGAGGAGGGCATCAAAGGTTCAAAAGGTCATCGCGGTCTGATAGGTTTGCAAGGATTACCGGGCTCGCCAGGTTTGCCTGGTGAAAAAGGTACAACAGAAGAACCCTTTCATCGATCAACCAGAGTTTCGACAATTACATCGATAAATTACATACTTCTTTCTGGAATGCATAGGAATGACGGGTATACCGGGAATCCCTGGAAAAGACGGGGAAATGGGTACGCGGGGTAGCCCCGGACGGGATGGAAATCCTGGCGCGACGGGTCTGACTGGAAATCCTGGACCTAGAGGACCTGCAGGGGAGGAAGGGCGTCGTGGGCCAACAGGTCCACAAGGACCTCCCGGGCCCCCGGGTCCTCCGGGAGAACTCGGTTTAGGATACGATGCCGCTTCGCTTGCAGCTCTTTTGGGTGAGAAATGAAATGTGAAAATTCATTAGTTTTATTCCATCCCAGTGAACCCGTTTTGTCACGGCAATATGACATGGTAGTTACATGTAATAAAACAATGTTACTCTTGTAATACGTAGCGTGTACATAACATGCTGGTAACAGGTTACGTATCATTGGTTATACGCAGGTAATGTAGTTGTTATACGTCCCTTTTGACATTACAGTTATATTTAAAAAATACGTTGTCCTTACGTAATATAATCGTAACAATGTAATTTTAACTTCAATAACATTCCGATAATGTTACTGAGGTATAACGTAATAACGTAATAATATTGCAGTAATATAACTGTTATGATCCTTGCTAATATTGGCCGCAATGTAACTGTTATGTACCGGTTACATCACAAGTTATGTAACATGTTATATTGCTGAGTCGGAAATTGCAAGTTACATGCAACTTACATGTAACAAATTGGTAACATTACCTGTTACAATCGGTTATATTGCCGTTACATTGTGGCAACACAATTGTGTTCACTGGGTTTGTTCCATGACTAACGGAACTATGGCTTATAACAGTTACTTAACGTGAATGTTCACGGTGTTTTATAACCACTGTAATATGCATGTTACATAGATGTTACATTCTTTTGCAACAATCTTGCAATGTTGCCTCGTTCTATCACTACAACATTGCGTTCATGTCATGAAAGTAACGTCCCAATTGTTACTTGCACATTGCGTTGCGGTTTCATAGTTTTTGTTATGCAACTGCAACGAAAATATCTCATATAACGGTAACGTTACCTCCGCATAACAAATGCAACATCACAAGTTACTCCTACGTTACATAACCTCGACATATCACAAGGGTAACGTTGTTACAATCAAATGTAACTTCCATGTTACATTGCTTTTCAGAAACGTGTTTACTGGGATATTGTGTGCATCCCTTTTTCATAAACCGTATTAATTAGCTTATCAAAGCTGGCAAATGGTAAACACACGCACGAATGTAATAATTCAGTAATACGGGATGATAATAATAATAATATCTATAATACATTTGGGATGATTTGATTTGAGGTGCGGGTCAAGGGCAGAAAGGTCCGGATCCATTGAGTGGCGACGAGCCTCCAAGGCTTTTTGGTAAACCTATTACCGAGCAGGAGCGACGAGAGTTGATATCCAAGGCGTACGAGCAACTAAAAACATCTTTCGATAAGATCATTAAACCCGATGGAACAGCAAATTCACCCGCAAAAACCTGCCGAGATCTCTTCGTGGCTCATCCGGACAAGACATCCGGTAAGTAACGCAAAGAAAAGTTTATTTAAAGTGTCGTTGGCCGGAATCCCTGTCGGATTAGGCAACCGTGGACACAACCACTTTTCTACCGCAAAACGACCGGTTGCCTTTGGCCGTACAAACTACCACAAAACGACTATGAAACAACCGATATCAGTTTTGATTTTGAGAAGAAAAATAGGGTCGGCTGGAAACTGGTTGATTTACGGTAGCAATATCCCATAGACAACCATCATACGGCGTTTCAACGGGCACTACCGGAAACTACTAAAATGGTTGAGTAGCGGTTACAAAGCGGTTATTTTCACGGCGTTTTCCAACCGTCGTTTCTCGATTGTTTTAAAGTTGCGGTGATCCGATAGGGATACGGCGTTAAAGTAATGCAGCGACCATGACAATGCAATCGATTCTCCCGCAGGCGAGTACTGGATAGATCCGAACGAAGGCGATATTCGTGACGCCATTTTGGTCTACTGTGACGCGGACAAACGAGCAACGTGCGTTCTTCCTAATCCTACACGAACACCTGAAGTTAATTACATCGGCAACGAACAGGAAGTCTGGTTAAGCGATATTGACGAAGGAATGAAGGTCGATGAGTTTCATAAATCAGGCGTTTTCGTTGCTGTAATATTTTGTTTTTAATACTAATTCACTTATTTCCTCTTTGCAGATCACGTATAAAGCGGACGGAAATCAAATTGGATTTTTACAACTTCTCTCGAAGCATGCACAACAGAATTTGACGTACCATTGCCAGCATAGCGTAGCCTATTTCGATGCAGAGCGTCGGACATACCGACGGGGTATGAAACTTTTGGCTTGGAATGATGTCGAGTTGACACCGCGAGGAAATCAGAGGCTTCGATATGAAATTATTTCGGATAGTTGCAGGGTGAGTATACATTTTTCAAAAGAGGCTATAACGGTTCAAACAAAAAGCATGTGATATATTTTTTAACAGTCCAAAAGTCGTATAGAAAAGCGCAAGCTTGGATTGTAACGGCTGCATAGAAAAAAAAATGATACCGTTGAGAATCGTGGAAATCCCGCAGAGAACCTTGTAGCAAACATTTATACGGTAAAGCATTGTTTCCGGAGCATGATTCTCACCGGATTCCATAATAGAGTATGGTATATTGCCAGATTTTCTTTGCGTTTCTCACAGGAGTCTCGAAAAATCGTACAGAACTTATTTAAACCCCTTTCTAAAATTATCTTATTCACACGAATGGTGGCCCCACTGAATGTCAACGCGGACCGAGATGAAGTTAGCGCCGCTAGAAATGAAGGAAACGCAGCCTAACAGGAGCGTGCCATCTGCGGATAGTCTCCGAAGCCAGGGCATCGTTTTAATTGGTCGAGATATTTCGAGGCATATCTGCGGGTAATTTGAACGCCCGAGAGAGCTGAGATTACGTTTGCGTTTTTCGCGCGGCTATTAGAATCACGCTTTTTCGTTTCAGTCATCGTACGTTCGTTAGCGTACCATTTTAGAGCCTTGCTTGAGCTGAAAAGACTTAACTTGAAACTCTCAAACCGCTCGAAAATACGTAAGGCAAATTATGGATTGACACATGCGCAAAAATGTGTCTTCTTACCATCCGTTGGTGGGATAATACATTTTTTTTTTGTAAATTTGGTGGATAGGTAAAGTATATTCAGGTTTCGAGTATATCACCCCAGAAGCGCACGGTGGTCGTGTGGATACCGTTGTGGCTTCTCAAGCGGAAGACTTGGGTTCGCGCCCTCACATTGACTTTTTTTCTGGCATTTTTTTTTTAAGACCCGACCTTGCATTGCTTGCACTGCGGTGCAAGGTTTTTCATGTCTGTAAATGAAATATGTATGTTCTCACTATTCATTCGTGGGATGATACATTTATTTTTCTTTTGTAAATTCGGTAGATAGATAAAGCATTTTGAGGTTTCGAGCATACGAACTTAGAAGCGCACGGTGGTCGTGTGGATACCGTTGTGGCTTCTCAAGCGGATGACCCGGGTTCGCGGCCTCACATTCACTTTTTATTTTTTATTTTTGTACATTTTTTTACAAAGGCCACCAAGAGCGCTAGTGCGTTAATATAACATAAAACAAAAGAGTCAGAGGTCTGAGAATCGTGACCACATAGTCATATCAAGAGTTCTTTTTCTGTGATTCGATAACGCTGTTATTCATTGGGCCTGCAGGACCTTTTAGTCTCTTAGATATTTAGCGATATTTCATTTAAAGAAATGAAAAACCGTTTTTTTGTGACCCGATCTTACATTGCTTGCACCGCGGTTGGTTGCAAGGTCGGGTCTTAAAACAAAATAAAAAATAAACAGTAAATGTGAGGACGCGAACCCGAGTCGTTCGTCCGTTTGAGAAGCCACGACGGTATCCACACGACCACCGTGTGCTTCTAAGTTCGTATGCTCGAAACGTCAAAATGCTTTATCTATCTACCGAATTTACAAAAGAAAAATAAATGTATCATCCCACGAATGAATAGTGAGAACATACATATTTCATTTACAGACATGAAAAACCTTGCACCGCAGTGCAAGCAATGCAAGGTCGGGTCTTAAGAAAAAAAATGCCAGAAAAAAAAAGTCAATGTGAGGGCGCGAACCCAAGTCTTCCGCTTGAGAAGCCACAACGGTATCCACACGACCACCGTGCGCTTCTGGGGTGATATACTCGAAACCTGAATATACTTTACCTATCCACCAAATTTACAAAAAAAAATGTATCATCCCACAAACGAATGGTAAGAAGACACATTTTTGCATGGCATAAATAAAATAAAATAAAACGGCAAAAAAGTTGATACGCCAACGACCGTATGATGACTAAAACGAAAAAAACGAAAAAGCGTGGTTCTAATAGCCGCACGGTAGATGCAAACGTAATCTGAGCTCTCTCGGGCGTTCAAATTACTCTCCGCGGATGGCACGTCGGGCGCTGAAAATCAAAAGTGGAAACAGGAAAATCGCCGCATTGGGAATCTCTCTGCTCATCTCTGTATTGAGCGGGAACAACAAACCGCAGAGCTGCGTTCAGAAACTTCAGTCTCCGCCAACGTCAGTTCGGTCCGCACCGACTTGTCGCTCACTTTACTTCGGTCCGCGCCGACTTGTCGCACATTTCACTTCGGTCCGCGTCGAAAAGATTTTCCACTATATCGCGAACGTTCGAGAACCGTATTTCCCAGTCGTTTATACTCTTTACCTCTGGTCTCTATGGTATCGATACTCAACACGTGTACGGGATGCAGAAGTTGGCAGCACTGATTCTCGGAGTTATAAACGTACGAATCGCCGATAGTGTGCGGAAAATGCGTTAGGCATTCATAATGACATGCCCTACGGTAATTTGCGATTTCTGCAACATCTTCGAGGAACATAAAGTAGGACATTTCATGCATGTGTTACAAAAACATGTAAATATCATCTTTAGCTACAAGACATGACAAATTAAAAAAAAACCCAGACTTATGTTGACTACAAGGTGAACGACAATTTCTTGAATTTTTCTGATTTTTTCGGGGGTGCCTTAAAGTATTCGTTGGAGTACCAAAGTATTGCGATTATTAAATTATTGTCTTATTTAATTATTTTAATATAGCATTAAGAGCGACGAGTCTTTTGAAAACAAACTGTTTATTTGCTATCTCATAGAGGAAACTTTGTTTTCATGAACAATTTTTGTTTTCGAGATTTTCATGTCAGCATGCTCAGAATCACCTAAAACGTCGAGAAAAGTGGTTTTAAAAACATTTCTGTATGTGTGTTCCAAGAACCGAAAATTCAATCGGCCATAACTCGCGAATGTTACGATCGATCGAACTCTTATTTGACCCGCAAATAGTGTAGTAACGCCTCTTCAATTGCTGTGGTTTTAAAGAAAAAATATATATGTATACTGATTATATAGAATTTAAAATTTTTTTGAGAAATGTCATATACTCTCTAACTTTTGGAAAAGTTCGCCGATATGGCTAAATAGTTCTTCATAACTAGAGAAACGTTAAATGTTGTTAGGTATTGAATTTCGGCAATATCGGTAGAGCGGTTCGGATTTTATAGAATTATGAATTTTTGTAAAAAAATTAAAATTTTGCTACAAATCGAGTCGAAACTCAACAAATCAATTTAATTGTTCTATAACCGAAAAATAACATACACGCCTACTATGCACCAAATTTGATACCGATTGGTAAAGTCGTTCGAATTTCACATCATTTTGAATATTTGAAAAAAATAGACATTTTCGCTATAACTTCCGCAAAGGTTAAGAAAGTAAAGCACAGGTTTGTGAGTAATAAAAATGAGATGTGTAGGTGGTTTATTTATTTCGTCAAAACACGGATGTAAAGTAGAACCTTGCACATTGTTTCCTCATTAAATTTTGGTCTCTACAAAGCTTCCTCTATGAGGAAGACAATAGCAATCACAATACTTCTTCGTAGAGTTTACTTCGTAACGAGCAAAATTTAATGAAGAAGCAATGTGCAAGATTTTACTTTGCATTCTTGTTTTTTTATTTATACGGACCGCTCTCTTCCTCACCGAAGTAAAAAAAAGCTGCGAACTACATTCGCATATTGCGTCGTCGCTTCCGTTTACTGCCGTGTACCCATCTCTGGTTGTAGGAAAGTACCTTCATCACTTTTGGCTTCCTTACAAAGCTTTGTTTTATAATTCGTTACTTTAATTGTTAGTTCTTTAACTTTTTTTTTGTCAGTCAAGCCTAAGATTGCGAACAAATACTGTGTACCGTTAAATGACGTTGGGACATCTTTAAGTTGTCGAAAAATGGTTTCAAAATTGGCAAAAATTTAATGCTGATCATCAGTTAAAAATAATCCAACTTCGTGCAAAATTCTAACCGGATATGTCAAAAAATGTGTCCGTTGAGCGCATACAGGTATTTTTGAAAAAAATTGAAAGTTCCTTTAAAACTGAATGACTGAATATGTATTGTTAAAAATTGAAGGGAATGAAGGGACTCATTCCCACAATATGTGGTATGAATTGGAACTTTGTATCTAAAACCCTTGTCAAATTATGAGGTAAGATGATGCGTGCGCACACACACATGCAAGTACGGACGGACGTTTCTCTTGAATGTAATTTTTCGACGTTTTGGACCATTCTGAATATGTTAACATGAAAATGTGATTTTTTTTCTAATAAAACGAAGCTTCTGCAGGAAGCAAAATTGATATAATTCCCTTCAGGATAAATCCAAAAGATTTTGTTTGTAACATGATCAACCAGTGGGGTCAGTTCGAACAGCAAAATTTTAAGTCCACTAAGGACTTCAAGGACCACTGAACACGATAGGAATTTATCGATTTTACACTATATACTTGACTCAGAGAACACTGCTTGAAGGATTGGTCTTTATTAGGACTCATTCTTTGTACGCACGTCGATAATAGACACAGAAAAATGGAAAAACCTGATAAAATGTCACGGTACAGTTCCCTCGTTATCAAAATGGGTTGAATCGAATATACATTATTACATTATATAATATTACGGCACAGTATGAGAACGTAGATAAATGATGTCGCTTGACCAAATAATCGTATAGTCCAAAACGACGCCGCTGAAACCGTTATCCGACGGTTATAAAATCGTCGTGCGGTACGACAGAGCAGCTTCCATGACACCTAGAATATTATGATTTTATGTGGATCGCATAATTTCGGAGACAATCGATCTTTCGTATAAAACTAAATCAGTGCACCCTACATAAGTTTAATCTCATTTCATTGTGCCCGAAATAGCAGCTATTCTTAGAAAAATGAACGCAGTAGCTAAATACCGACTAAGTCGTCATCGCCGAATGCTGCATAGGTATTTACATTAACATTATCATAAACAGAAGGGAGCCTAATGAATATTTTTGTTTGTTTTCCACAGCTTCGGAGTAAAGACTGGGGCCAAGCTGTCGCCATGTACGAAACCGACAAATCGGTTAGATTGCCGATCGTTGACATAGCCTTGCGAGATATCGGAAAACCGGAACAACGTTTCTGGGTCGAAGTTGGTCCTGTATGTTACCGATAACAACAGCCCGACTTTGATTCATATGATTACTTTTTGTAAACGAATTATTACCATTATTCTCGGATTAATCATTCATGAATGTCATTATATTGTTCATCGATTTTTATAGTGTTTCGAAATGGATTAAAAAGTGGCCCATATATCTATCATCGATATCTTTTTGTCCGCGTAATTTTGCGAATCTGCACTTCTTTTGTATTAATGGTATACATATTATCGCGGCTGCAATACTATTCTGCATATTATATTTAGGGGAAGTCGTCAATATTAGACCACTGAACGAAAAATGCTTTGAAAAAAGAGAGACCCATAAAACTGTTAAAACCATTAAAACCATTGATTTCGTCCACGAACCAACTTCTTGAATGAAACACTGACGTCTCATGCATGCGTCTCTTAATTACGCATATTATTGATACTGTAAATGTTAGATACTTTGCATTTTGGCGTTGACGGTGAGTGCGGAATGTTAGTAAGAATGTCCGTTCTATTCAATGCATTATTAGTCTCACAAGATTTGTCTTTTTTTGCTTCGATAAAACATAAGGAATGTTTAATTGATGTTGTCAATTGCTAGACTCGAAAATTCAATCCACCGTACTCTCGCAAATAACTGGTCCGGTGGTCCATTGACTAAAATATACCAAATCTTGAAAAGTAAAGGATTTGTGGAAAGCGATCAATGGCTAAATTGTAGGGTGCACGAATATTGTTATGGTGTGCAAGGGGCTGTTAATGAATGCTTAATAATCTCTAAAACATGCAAGATTTAACAAATTCAATGAAAAAAAGCTTTTTGCTATTTAGCAGATAGATTAAGAACTCAACGGTGCCCTTGCCTTTTGGGTTTATCGATTGGATTTGCACTATTTGATATCCAAAACAAAGTCTAACCAAGCGTATGGTCTATTAGTACAACTGGTTCAATAACACTGGTTGTCCCCTATATTGTTGCACACCTAGTTTCATTGGAATTTATTTACAAATACCGCTGGAAAGCTATATCACCGCATTTTTAACTGGTATTGTAACAGGTCCCGATTTTTAACCAAGTTTTATTTATATCGTTTTTTAGTGCATTTGATCGATTCGGTTAACATTTTGGTGACATAGCTTCCCCGGGGGAATACATAAAATCTATATTGGTGTCGGAGATTACTTCTGATTTCACTAGTCTTGGTGATCATAACTGTTTATACATGACTGGAATATAAATATATGCTTGACGGATGCATTTTCAAAGTTTGCACTTGATTTTTGAACCTCCGATAAAAGTAAAAGCTTCAAAGTAGAAGTTTATACTTTGCTTCCTTATTGACTTCCATTTTTTTTTTATTTCTGATATTATTCGGAATTGTAGATGTCGCTAAGTACAGTTTGGCACATTTATTTGTCTTTAATTACCACTTTTAACAAAGCCACTTCTATTAGGAAGCTTGGTTCTCAAGTTTTTAAATTTTATGTACACACATTTATCGAAACATCGAAAGTTAAATAAAACTTAAACAGTTGTTTGAAAATGTGTTCGAATGTCTATAAGCCAAGATGTCTACCTGCCCCACAAATGTGTCGATTTAGAAGTGAATCGTTAAAGTCGTTTTTAACATAGGAAGGTTTGTATTTTGCATATCTCCCACTCACACACACATGCACATACACACATCCATCGGAAAATAATTCGAAACCATTTGTATGGACATTTTGAATCATACTGAGTACTATGACATACATAGCAATGTCGTAAGAAAATATCGAAAATCTCGAATGTCTCTGCAGTCTATTGCAATGTGTTTATTGCTATTTATAGTAAGGTATAATGTAGCTGCGTACCGGTTTTTACAATTATTCACAATTGTTACAGTTCTCCATCGATAAGAATTTATCGATCCTGCTTTCTGCGTTTTTGGTGTGTAACGTGTTCACTACTCGCAACTACGGACCTCACGTTATTGGCGTTCATTGGTTTAGTGTGCCCGAAGATTTATTCGGCCCTACACTTATTGAACATTGTTACGCATATACACTCGGTGTTTGCAAACCAACCTCGCTGTTAAAAAATGTCCTACTCATCTGTTAAATACATTTTAACTACCAGCGTCATGTAGATTGTTCAGTGTTCGTTGTACACCTTTATTCTTGTGTAAAACAAACTTCTTTGCGTCTGGACGGATTTCTTACAAGGTGTCCCTAGCAAGTCATACGGTAACATTTCTACGCAAAACGACCTACGTCTTTTTGCGATCATTTACGACTAAATTGCATTTAAGACAGTGTTCTAGTCTAGAAATTCAAAAAATTGATTTTTTTCATATTTTTAAAGTTTAACTATTCAAGAATATGCCTACAAGAGGATTTTTCAAAATTCGAATTATTTTTGGAGATATAGGTATTTTGCTGACGCGGCATCCAAATTCGCTCGGCTGGAACTAATCGTACAAAAGACGTTAGAGATTCTCCATCTACCTGAATCCATATTTCTCAGTAAACCCTTTTGTTCCTTTATATATATACATATATATATAGACACAGTATTTTTATTAACGATTAATGAGATATTTTGCAGTCGAAGATAAAAAAATTGAAAACGACGAAGAAACCCCTACAGCTGAAATATAAAAAATGGCAGTACACAAATAAAAAAATAAAATTCATAAAACGTTAAAGAATTGTCAACATGGGAAAAATGAATTCAAAGTACATGATGAGTTCGCGAAATATCGCACATGATCGCACATCATCATAGAATGTTCATATTAGCATATGAATTCATTTTTTTCCATGTTGACAATTCTCAAAATGTTTTACGAATTTCGTATTTTGATTTGTGTACTTTCATTTTTTATATTCCAGCTGTAGGGGTTTGTTCATTGTTTTCTATTTGTTTATCTTCGATCGCTAAATATTTTGTTAATGTTAAATAAAAATACTGTGTTCATATATATGAATGTTAAACAATATGTACTTGACATGCTGTACCAATTTATAGTTGGTTTCATTACTTATTGTATCAATGCACAGCTTATTGCTCAAATTCTTGACACTGTTTTTTTTTTTCAAGCAGATCGGATACCACTCACGTAAATGTACTTGTCTCAATTTTTTACACATAGTGTTTTTTGGGGGGATACTGTATCTTTTGATGAAATTTAATCTGAGAACTATAACTATAACAGAAATAATAATTATATGTTCTACAAATGGTCAACAATAATCCAGGCGTTGACCCGACCTTACATAAATATAATTCAAAAAATAATAATAATCATATGTTTCTCAACATGCATTTAATTTTTTAACAAATTCAATAAAATCATTGATTATTCAGTGATCAACTAAGATTTACGTAATCTATTTTTGCATCTTATTTCTTACTGCAGATTCTTAACATCACTCAGCCATATTGTCAATTTATACACGGTGAGTCACATACAGCGTGAAAGAGCAATGGCACTCAAACTATTGATCGTATCCAAAAATGTTTCAATCAAACTTTCAGTGTTCGATAAGGCCGTCATATTGGACCATCTTTTTTTATCGGTAGAGGCGCTGACGCTACGTCAACAGTAACTCCACTTTAAAATGGAACCAAGTTTTTTTTTTCGATGACATTATTACGGATTTTATAAACGATCGCTGAAGTCGCCTTAAAATCAACTTAATTTTTTTTAATGGATACAAAAATATGGTTGCCCAGTATGACGGCATTCTCGAACACTGAAATTTTTGTTTGAAATATTTTTGGATATGATCGTAATTTAATTCGTATTTTAAAGTTTGTTTCAAGCCCATATTGTGATTTGTTAATACACGGGTGTCTTTATGAGACAAACGATCAAAAATAGTATAGAAATAATGACTAAAGTGTAGAATCTTTGTATATATGTATGTGTAACAAGTTCCATTTTTATAATAAATTCGACAGTGCCTATTCTATAACTATAACTAAGAACTATAGTTTTTGCAGCATGCAACCATTCAACCTTTTGGTTGTCACGCACCATGTTTACGCAATTTATATTTAGTTTAATTTCAAAATTCCACTGATTTTTGCTAATTGAATTAATGTGATAAAATAATTTAAACAACTGAGTTTGTTACCTTTACATTGTTTACATAATTAATAATAATTTGCAGTCATTATTAAAAAATCATATGACAACAAAATTTTCGCTATACAGAATTATGCAATGTTTGATGTAAATTTACTAGTAACTCTGTTCATATATTTTAAACGAAAACATAATAACTTTTAAATCAGCTTGCTGACTGGAAATTAAAACACAAGTATATGGGCATGTGGAACTTGATTGACGTATATTTATAATATTAAGTCTGTTTAAGACATTTAAGACGTTTAATCATTTAATGAAAAAATTATTAGTGAATGTCTCATTGAAGCCAGCTAAATCTACAAAAAAAGTAATTCAGGCATGTAGAGAGCGAATGCAATAGGCATTACTGTACTTTTTTTAAAACCTGAGTGCCTAAAAACTATCGAATACGTTATGTAATTTCAAAAAAAAAAAAACAGTCGTGGGTAAAAAAAATGTGGACAACTGCATTTACGCGAGTGCCATTCTGCTCTGAAAAGCACAGTGATGAAATTAACTCTAGTGGTATACTACGTATATGTGCAAAACGTTTTGAAATAAACGGAAAACATCTGTGGCATGTCATGTCAAGTATATTTCTGTAGTGTTATACTTGTCTTAATTTTTTTACCAGTGAGGGTTTTGTCAGGAGCGCTTTTTTCCCACGGGGGATTCGACGGTCCCCAGAGTTAAGCAGCGTTATTTTCAGATATAACTTGGATTGGTAACTGCTCTATTATATTCCCTTGTAGTAGAAACTGAGAAAATCAAAACCACCTGAACTGGCCAGGTTTTCCGCAGTTATTCTGTGCTTTCGGGCAAATGGGATACCGTAGCATTGGGATCAGTGACTGTGGACAACACGATCCCGTATGGAAATAGAGTATATAAGAAAATATATTTTATAATGTATTCAATGTACATCTGAGATATAAAACAGATATATATGATATACCGGCTATATATCTTATTTATAATAAAATTATATCTTGAATGTACTATTTTTGAGCTGAATATGTATCTCAGATATATCTTAAATACATTTTAGATATATATTTTTCGTGCACTATTATATATCATAAATATATTCCCGAGTTACATAATCCGGAAGAAAACGACAAATAAAATACAAAATAATTATCAGCGCTCATCGAATTCGATTTATCTTGCACTTTCTATTGGATATTCAAGCTTATTTAGTTGTTAGTAAATCTTAGATGCTGGAAAAAAAATGTATACATTTTTTGAATCGTTGGTGAGAATCGAACCTTGAACCTGGGTAACAATTTTGCGCCTCAGCTCACTCGGCCGTTGAGATCTTAGAAAAACATTATATTTATTGTCTATTTGAACTATACTTAAAATGAAAATATGTCAAGACTGTACATCCAGTCACTGTGACTATGACCGAAATATTCAAAATTCGACCATGATGGGCCGGTCACCCATCCAGGTAAAAACAGGCGTGCGCCGGTCATTATTTGGATTGATTTTAAAGTAATTCTAGCAGATAAATAGATACATTTCAAAGTAATTTCCTGTAAAATGTGAGTTTCAACGAAAATTTTGAATACTTCTGGATAGGGTAAAGATAAACCTATGCCATACGAAGACCGTATGCGGACCTGACCAGGGAAAGTAAAGGTCAATTAGACAAAATCTTGGTCCGAATGCGACAAGAAGATCTTATGCGAAACGGATACGGTCAAAGAATGGCATGTCCATATGGGGTTACTTTATGTAAAGCTTGACATGGACTTGATCAGGTGAATTTACGGCAGCCCCAAATAAAGTTATCGCACCGAAAACTGATCTGGACCTCGTGTGACAGCAGGCATGACTGATGACATTTCTACTCGGTTTATTGTCCATATGTATTCAATATATATAAATGGTATATCCAAGATACATTTTAACTATAAATAATATATACTTAGCATCTACACGGATATATACGTCGTTATATAATATATATATATATTAGGGTGTGTCATTTTTGGGCAATTTTTTTTTTTTCGACTCAGAAACAGGTTGTATACTTTCAGGAAGGTAAAATAAGAAGCCTGTAAAAATTTTAGCTCTTAATATTAATATTTAGATGCGCCTCATCGCGAATTTCGATTTCACATTTAAATAACATGGGAAAAAAATTTTTTCATGTTTGGAATTTTATACGTTGGTAATGGCATATTGTTCGATGGAACGCATAACATATTTTATAGAGAATCGCACGCTCTACAAAAAAGATGTCTTGCATTTTTTCAATAGACATAGCCATTCTGATAATATTTGAGTTCAAAGTTCAAAATATACGAAAATTCATCTTTTTGTTAATATTATAGCGAAACTATTGACTCTATTGAGAATCTTCAATCAACTTTTATGTAAATTATTAAATTTACCATGAAAATTGTCTCATCCATGATTAATTAATATTTATTGGTGAATTGTTCAATGCTGTAGAGACCTGTCTTCTGTCACGAAACTGGTTCTAATGGGCTGATACTTATCATAAATAGTTACAAAAAAAATCGACAAAATACTCACGAAAAATATCTTTCGTTATTTTCATTAATAGTAAAAAAAAAATGTTTATGTTTATGTTAAAAATTAACAAAAAGATGAATTTTCGTATATTTTGAACTTTGAACTCAAATATCATCAGAATGACTATGTCTATCGAAAAAATGCAAGACATCCTTTTTGTAGAGCGTGCGATTCTCTATAAAATATGTTATGCGTTCCATCGAACAATATGCCATTACCAACGTATAAAATTCCAAACATGAAAAAATTTTTTTCCCATGTTATTTAAATGTGAAATCGAAATTCGCGATGAGGCGCATCTAAATATTAATATTAAGAGCTAAAATTTTTACAGGCTACTTATTTTACCTTCCTGAAAGTATACAACCTGTTTCTGAGTCGAAAAAAAAAAATTGCCCAAAAATGACACACCCTAATATATATACATATAATATATATATGTATTATATATATACATATAATATATATATATGTATTAGGGTGTGTCATTTTTGGGCAATTTTTTTTTTTTCGACTCACAAACAGGTTGTATACTTTCAGGAAGGTAAAATAAGAAGCCTGTAAAAATTTTAGCTCTTAATATTAATATTTAGATGCGCCTCATCGCGAATTTCTATTTCCCATTTAAATAATGGGCTGATACTTATCATAAATAGTTACAAAAAAAATCGACAAAATACTCACGAAAAATATCTTTCGTTATTTCCATTAATAGTAAAAAAAAAAAGTCAATAGTTTCGCTATAATATTAACAAAAAGATGAATTTTCGTATATTTTGAACTTTGAACTCAAATAACATCAGAATGGCTATGTCTATCGAAAAAATGCAAGACATCTTTTTTGTAGAGCGTGCGATTCTCTATGAAATATGTTTTGCGTTCCATCGAACAATATGCCATTGCCAACGTATATAATTCGAAACATGAAAAATTTTTTTTCCCATGTTATTTAAATGGGAAATAGAAATTCGCGATGAGGCGCATCTAAATATTAATATTAAGAGCTAAAATTTGTACAGGCTTCTTATTTTACCTTCCTGAAAGTATACAACCTGTTTGTGAGTCGAAAAAAAAAAAATTGCTCAAAAATGACACACCCTAATATGTATATATACAAAAGTTTTTAGTGTAACCGATAAAGTCATAAATAAATTGTCTTTATATTACGGGTTAGCGATTCGCCGGCACCCTGATTCTGTTGAGGACATGAAAAATGCAATTTGTGCTACTTACTGCCATAATAGTTCTACGAATAAAAATCCCCAACATGTGTATTGCCCACCTGGTGCGAACATTTGGTGTAAGTGGCAAAAGGCTGTATCTGAAGGTCCATTAGAGGAGTTTAACCTCGAAAATCCTCCTCTGTGTGATCATGTTTTGAAAATCATAAAGCTAATTTATGAGATTTTATGATCAGAGGAGTTATTGGCTCGATGTTTAAGTTCAGAAACTTAAAGAAATAATGAGTCTCTAAACTCCTTGATTTGGACTTTCACGCCAAAACATATTCATTCCAGAGCTCAGATAATTGAGATAGCTACATTTCTTGCTGTTTGTACTTTTAATGAAGGCTTCATTTCTATTTAAAAAATAATGGCGCTTATGGGAATCAAAATTGATCCTGAAGCTCATTGTTTTGCTGTGAAACGAGAAAACGCCCGAATTGACCGCTCCGGGATACGGGCCAGAACTGCTCGATTGGAAGAGACAAACGCGGAAAATAGTTTTTTCGAAGAAGAGGAAGATCCGATGTATGAAGCAGGAATGGCAGATTAAATAAATGTAAGTCTAAAATATCATTTCGTGACTTAGACGGTGAAAAATTTGACGCAAAACTTTAAACGCGTTTTTCTCGAAACTGTCTTTTTCAAGATGATGCTCACGATTTCTTAAGTTCTACTGGACCGATATACTTGACATTTTTTGAGAGTCTTCTTTATAGACTTGTCTATATTTGGAACTAGCCGCATCGTCAAATTTCAATTTTTACTATTTTTTAAAAATTCGCAAAAGTAAAAAAAGTGGTACAAAAATTGGTTTTTTTCAGGCAGCGGCCATTTTGTGAAAAAAAAATGTTTTCAACTTTTCCCTAGTTCCGGACATAGCGACATTACTCTAGACTAATAATCTTTTTTATTTTATTTTTTCAGATTGCTAGGCCGGTTGGAATCGTAGGCATGATCACGTGCCAATTTTTTGAGGTCCACCACTTCATCAGCTGCTAATTCTTTGAATTTTCAATTATTTAAATTAAAAAATTTCTTTTTCTATATGCTTGTAATGTTAATAAATAACTCATAAACTAAAATACTAAAAGTATGGATTGCCTTTTTTTTACGGCTCTTCAAAAATCACCTAAAATTTGGGCCTCTAGACTAGAATGCCTTAAGCATTAACAATTTAATCCGGATTGCTGCTAATGTTAAAAATTTGGGACCTTTTGATGACTTCAATGCCTTTCCATATGAAAATTTTATACCACTGAAAAAATGTTTACGAAAATGTGACAATTTACTTTTATAAATGTATAATCCGATTAGCGAGTAAGTGCTAAAACAATGGAAAGAACTGTCACAATGCGCATCGGTCAATCATATTGACGAATCTGATTACTCATACTACAGACAATGATAGCCGTTGCTGGCTTTTGGGTTGTACCGCAATAATTGTCAAACATATGGGATGCAGAAGAGATGAACAAGTAGTGATTGTTCGAAAATTCAATTCACTGGCTCAGATACGCGATTATCCATGTGACTTAAAGATGTTGGACATCTTTTATGGCCTGCGAATTATCAAGAGAATTCTATGTATAGCTAGTACTTTTCATCAGATGGTAAATGGTTCGCATACCACTCACTAAGTAGCATAGCATTTTCATACTTGCTCATACCAGAGCCACTTATAATGTTGAATAGGAAGTAATTATCGTATTTTGAAATGAAAATTTACCTCTGTTTTACCAAACCTAACTGAAACTAATTGAGGATGCATTACATGGATGTTTTTCATAAGGAGATGGCATTTGATGGAAGATGAGATAAAGTGGTAAATTTTGTTTTCTAATTCAAAAAGAAGCTCGATGAATTCTTTGAAAAAGATAAGTTTTATATGGAGTAATAAATGTATTTTCGTAATTATTATTCTGTTAAAATTACCATTTTCGCTAGATTTATATTGTAATTAATAGTTGGATTCCCCCGTTTTAACAGTCGTTTCATCCAATATCTCATCGAATGTCACATTTGGTTCCGACTGTTTTACGCATAGACCACTCAGGAAGAAAGAAAAAAAAATGCAGGTTCCCACGTTTTGTTAGCGCTCCTCCGTAATTACAAACTTCGAAAAAAAAAAGAAAAAAAAAAAAAAACATCATACTCATGCTCAGAGTAATTGCGAAACGCCCACATACACATGTATGCGTGAATTCTATCGTCATTCGTTTTATTTTGCTTCATAGCCATGTCCATTATGAAATTACTTGTATCTTCTTATTTGCGTATGATAAACAAAGCAATTTTGACATCCGGTATTCCGTACTAAAAATAGGAAGCGAAACCGAGTTAACTTTGTATTGAAATGGTTAACGTGGTTCTCGAAAATTTGCCGGTACTTCTTGCAAAACAACCATCTAATACCCAAGATGATACCAAAATGAAATAACATTCGTAAAAACGTCGATATGTCTTCTTTCAAAAATTTGTTTCAAAACATTGTGCGCGAAACCAATTTGTAATTTGTTAAAAAATTTAACATACTGTAACATTTACAGTTATGTGGCACACGAATGAACAGCAAGATGTAGCAACAGTAAGTAAACCAGTCATACGCATAGTCAATCAGAATCATGCAGTACATCTTGCAAATAAGTTTGCTGCAACAATTATAAACTCAAGTAAGATAGGAATGTTTGTATTATAAAATACAAGCATTTTACCTCTTCTTTGTCTTGCAAATGGCTAAGGAATTTATATTGGATCGTGTTCAATCTACTCCAGCTGTAAAGAATCAATTTAAGTCAGTGAACTCTCCACCCTCTGACATTGTTCTATCGAAGACTTACGGCTAGCGTGCACAGTTCAACAGTTCTACGAAAAGCGTGACTACGCGCTTGATTATGCCCTTGTCTACTCGCTCGAGCGCTGCCAGAAAGAAAGTGCCACCCCGCGCGGAAAAAAAAGTCCAAGAAAGAGTCCAGAATGGAGTCCCGGATGGTATCCGGGATGGTGTCCGGAATGGAAGTGTCGGGCAATCCAGACGGGAGTACAAAGTGTACTCCCGTATGGACCTTGGGGTTTGATTCGATCCCAAGGTCCATTCTGGAGTCTTCTAGTCCATCTGGACTCCATCGCGGAATTCTTCCGGGACACGAAAAACTCCCCCGGACTCCATCCTGTACGATCCAGGAGTCTCAGTTCCCCGGCCGCACAGTCCGTCCTGGGTGTCCATTTTGGGCTCTCACCTGGATTAAGATAGTATCCGTCCTGGACGAACCGGGAAGTCTATAACGTGACACAAGAATTAACCTTGTTTTAATATAAATTTTTAAGTACACTTACCGTAATATTTTAATATTTGTTCGCTGTACTTCTATCCATTGCATAGGACGTTGCGTTTGTTGCGTCTTCAGGTATCCGATGCCTTTCGATGATTTAGATCTCGGTCGTTCTGAACCGAAAAATTAGAGCCCACGTCGTGTACTTTAAATTTAGTTGTCGATTTGATCATCTGTCAATGTGCGAACCGTTGCTACAACAAGCCTGAGTTTATTCAGTAGTGGATCCTTGTTCGATTGTTTTTTTCGATTTTTTTACATTGACACATTGACAGATTCATTCATTCATTCACTCTAATCGGTGAGCCGGAAGTCTCCGGTCTAGAGTGGAAACGAGCTTTAAATAGTGAAAATACTAATTCAAGTTTTAAATAGTAAGAATAAGCACCTGCGAAATTAATAACAAATGGGAAACACCGCCTGATATCCATGAAGCTGCGGACAATGTCATAAAAGATTTCCTGCCCGAAAAATTGACGATATTACGCCAATTACAATACATTTTGCGAGTGCCAAAATACGCGAGGTACTAAAAACATTTCCGAATCAGTGACATTGACTTATTTTTAAAAGCTCGCACAGACCTGGAAGTCTTCAACTCTGTATTATTCAATGCTAAAAAGCACATTCGAGACATAACCGCAACGTCGGTGTTTACAACTTGTTGTTAATCTTTTACATAATGTAAATCAAACTTAGCTCATATAAAATTATTAATTTTGGATAAATGGAAATAAAAAACTAACCATAGAATTGATTAAAACATGTATGTCAATATGTACAAAATTATGTGGAATATGTAGAATAAAATAATTATAATAACAAATTTTACATCAATTACAGGCCGCTTTGATTCTGGGCATCTGCGGAGCATGTCGAGGATGTGAACTCACCAATGTGACTATGCATAGCGTTACGGAACGTGATAGCATTTTCCTCATGAAGATAAATGATGCTAAAAACAAGATACCCCGATCATTTAAAATTGACCGAAGTTCTTACGATATCGTAAAAACATTCATTGCCCAGCGTCTTGAAGATGTCGATGCACAATAAATCTTTCTCGACTACTAACATGGGAAGTTTACGAACGCCTCCCATCGGAAAAAAAAACTCTCTTCAATACTAAAACAAAGTGTAAAGTATTTCATAAGAAGGATGACAGGACAGGACAACTCGGGAAAAAAGATCGTATATTATTTAATTTTAAATGTTTTTAAAATCCGTGAAATAATGATTTTGTTAACGTATGCACTAATGATTTTCCATTCAAAGCGAAAACCACAAAAACAAAAAAGAAGTCGACTGGTAATTACGAATTTCTTACCGATCACCCACGTATGAAGTGACCGCGGCAAAAGCTGATCTGTTTTAGACTGCCTGACTCTTCCACTCGGACTTGTTTCTATAAGTTTATGTAAATCATTGATAAATATAAGCTGCTTTATATCTTTATGAGTAATGATAGTACATTGAACAAATTTTATCATCTTTTTCACTACATTATTTATGTTAACACTTCAAGAATGCTTCGTGTATACTGTCCTAACCAAAAGATTTATTTTATCCGTATTTGGATCTTTCGCGATAAGAGAAAAAACTTCTAAATAATCAAGCATATCGTAGAGCATTGATTTCGAATAATGAGAGTTCATTAAATTGTAAAAAGATCGGTTAAAATTAAATTTGGTATGTTTTCAGATAACTTAATTTTCTATTTTACGAAATGATTTGGCTCAAATTTCTTAATACATACGACGTTTTTATAATGTCCTTTGTTACATTTCCATTTTTAGAGATAGCTTGAACAATGTAAGATTGATCGTATACAGCAGCATATAATATACATGTACAGGGTGTTCCAGGACTTATGCAGTTCCTGGTTCTCAGATGTAGTTGGTGCCCACCTGAAAGCACCTGTAAAGTTTGAGCGTCCAATTCGCAGTAGTTTTCGAATGAGACGCGATATCCGTCAGCCAATCAGAGTGCCCCGTTAGACTTGGCGTCGCACACACACAGATTCACGGCGTCTGGGAACTCGAGTGCAAGTGGTGTCAGCGTTTTCTTTTTTTTTTAAATCTCAGCTCTAGTCGAAATTGCTGCGTGTGTCTCACTGTAGACGATAGTCATTTGTTTCATCAGAGCTCGGGCTTTTAATATTCGGTCAGACATTGAAATTAATAATGCATCTGAATGAAACAAATAGGCTGATTTCTAGGTAATGAATGACTTTTGGAGACAAGATACGTTAGAGTTGCTATTTACGAGTACTTTTAATTATTTTTAACAAGTACACTGCGTATACAACGTTGTGAAGGCTGTTGTCGACTGACTGCGAGCTAGTGGCCGGGAGCATATCTTTTTTAAAAATTCTACTTTTGACCATTGTGTTACGTCCGAGTAACATAAAATGAATTGTTGCCCTATTTTAAACCTTAGCTGAAGCTAACTGGTTTGGGATTTGGGCTGAACGATTTGGTTGTTTGATTTATTTGAAGAAGAATTTTGGCTATCAGAGAATATTAAAGGAATGAGGTTGTCAAGTTTTGTATGCGTGCGCGTGTGTGTGTGTGTGTGAACTCAGTCTTAGATGTGAGAGAAATCGCGGTGATCCGCGCAAGACTCTAAATTTGAGGATTTTAAGGAACTTAGAGAATTAACGGTAGTCCGCGCAAGACTAAGTTTGAGGATTTTAAGGAACTGACAGAATTAGCGGTGGTCCACGCAAGACTCTAAGTATGAAGGTTTAAAATGACTTAGAGAGTCTCAAATTAATTCAGAAAGAACGAATTCTTTCGAGGTACCTTACCACTGATTTTTTCATTTCGACCGACTTATTTATTCTGGTAGATGATGATGCGAGTAGGTGTTAAAAATCGAGACTGAGTAAAAATACAAAAATTCCGTCCTTATATATACTATGACAATTGGCTTCCAGTGTTACGCAACGTAAAGAGAGGGTAGTTTTCTGCAGCTCTAATTGGCCGGAAAAACGATCGTCTCCCACTATACAAATTAGTTTTCTTCGTCTTATATCTATAAAGTATAATTTTCGGAGGTTCGAAGAGGACCAGTTTTACGCCCCATTGGTTGACTTTTAGCCGTCTTCCACTTCCCTGCTGCTTTTCTGGGGGTTCCTATGGCTAGGAGATAGTGGTGGGCCTTATACCCCTCTTTCGCAACTAGCGCCGTCTACCTCTCCTACTATGGTAAAATGATTTTTCTTTTTACCGACCACCGACTGCAGGCCCTTTTTTGGGAGATGCAGCGGTGCTCGGAGGGTTGCATCTCTCTAGGATGTGTTTGAGTATGGGGACGAAACAATTACACCTGCTTAAGTTTGGAGTTCACATTGAAAATAAAAATACCGCACACTCGCTTTTGTCGACTGATTGCAAGCTAGTAGTCGGAAGCATATCTTTTTTAAAAATTCAACTTTTGCCTATTGAACCTTCTTAAGTTTCGGCCGTACTTTGGAAAAAATTTCTCACCGTACTGGCGTATAGGTTGTTTGAATGTTTCGATGCATTACAAAGAAACAGTAAAAATCATGGAGCAAATGGATGGCCGATCGTTAGTTATTCAATTCTCGGTTATACTAGGTCTGCAACATTAAACAATGCAAAAAAATTAACCTTGAAATTGGGTCGCACTTTGAAAAGAATAGGTTTCAGCAAAGCTTCACATGTATCATGACTAGCTGTGTTATCGACTGATTGCAAGCTAGTGGTCGGAAGCATATCTTTTTTAAAAATTCAACTTTTCTGACCATTGAACCTTCTTGAGGTTGGGGTGTACTTTGAAAATAAAAATCTCTCCGTAGTGGCCTATAGGTTGTTTGACTTTTTTGATGCATTACAAAGTAACATTAGAAATCATAGAGCAAATGGACGGTCGGTCGTTAATTATTCAATTTTCGGTTATACGAGGTCGGCAATATTAAACAATATTTTAAAAAACTTGAAATTGGGTCGCACTTTGGAGAAAATAGGTTTCAGCAAAGCTTCACATGTACCATACCTAGCTGTGTTGTCGAATGATTGAAAGCTTGTGGTCGGAAGCATATCTTTTTTAAAAATTCAACTTTTGACCATTGAACCTGCTTAAGGTTGGGGTATACTTTGGGAAAAAATTTCTCACCGTACTGGCGTATAGGTTTTTTGTATCTTTCGATGCATTATAAGGAAACATTAAAAATAATTTTAATTCGGTTTAATTCTAGATGGCAGACCTAGACAGATAATTTAATATTGCAGACCTAGTATAACGGAAAATTGAATAATTAACGACCGGCCGTCCATTTGCTCCATGATTTTTAATGTTCCTTCGTAATACATCGAAACATTCAAGTATTTCATACGCCTGTACGGTGACAAATTTTTTTCCAAAGTACACTCTAACCTCAAGAAGGTTCAAAGGTGAAAAGTTGAATTAAAAAAAAATATATGCGTCCGACCACTAGCTTGCAATCAGTCGACAAAAGCGAGTGTGCGGTATTTTTATTTTCAATGTCAACACCAAACTTAAGCAGGTGCAATGGTCAAAAGTAGAATTTAAAAAAAAGTTATACTCCCAATCACTACCTCGCAGTCAGTCGTCAACAGCCTTCGCAACATTGTATACGTAGTGTACTTGTTAAAAATAATTAAAAGTTTTCGTAAATATCAACTCTAACGTATCTTGTCTTCAAAAGTCATTCATTACCTAGAAATCAGCCTATTTGTTTCATGCACACACGCAGCAACTTGGGCTAGCGCTGAGATAAAAAAAAAAACAAAACGCTGACGCCACTTGCACTCGAGTTCCCAGACGCCGCGAATCTGTCTGTATGCGACGCCAAGTCTAACAGAGCGCTCTGATTGGCTGACGGACATCGCGTCTCATTCGAATACTACTGTGAATTGGGCGCTCATATTTTACAGGTGCTTTCAGGTAGTCACCAACTACATCTGAGTACCAGAAACTGCATAAGTCCTGAGACACCATGTATATACTAGGATATTATTGGGGTTCGCGCGCTCCCATCGTGGGCCTTTATAACATAAAGAGATATAGTAAATATAGCAACCGTTGTCATGGTAAGTACTGTTATAGCAATCGTTGCCATAGCGAGCGTTGTTATAGTAACCGTTATCATGACAACGCTCACCATGATAACGGTTGCTATGCTCGATTCTTGTGCACGGCGGCGTCGACAGTGACATCTTTTTATAACATAGTGGGATATATATGTCTCTATATGGATATATGTGCTGAAAAACGAATTTAAACAAATCAACAAATAGATTCGTATACGATCATATATGGGAATATGTAACCATACATGACAGCAGAAAAAAATGCTAGACATCAACATATCGATTAAGATGTGATCATATATGGATCTCTATGCTTGTATAACGTATACAAATACAAATTTATAAGAAACAATTTTCTTCCAATATGGACTTAATGCTTGGAGAAATAAGCTGACAAGCACGTAGGCTCACATTTGAATTTTCATGCATGGATATATATATTTTACAACATAAAGATCGATGTATATATCATAGTAATTTATGATTATATGGTCAATAATACAAATTATTTTATATACAGCTATATATGGCCATATATGATCATACACGATCATATATCATAATTTATCAATAGTTATATATGGTCATTTTTCCCCGGGAGTACTTGAAATGTAACAGTTATCCGGTATTTGGGTTTGGCTGATAATGAGTTATACACTAAACACAATTTCCGAAGAACTTCAGTAACATTTTATGTCAATCTTGAAGCACATATAACAACAGTAAAAAGGCATGGTGAATTGAGGTCAGACTCAGTAGCAGAAGGATATATCGAAGATTCCGTTGGGAACAAGCGACGAATTGGAAAAATGATAACGTAATCGATCAACTTGAAATCTATGGAGTACAAAGAGAATTTGAATTAATCTGAGGAACCAGCGAAGATCAGAGAAGTCGAAACTGTAGCGTCGACACCAGAGATTCTCCGCAATATTATAAGCGAGAAAGTTCTCGACGAATCCTTGAAGAAAAACGAAAAACAGCCTTTATCTGTTGAACTGAGCAATTGTACAAATTGCACTGTGACATTTAAGTCGTTTCTCTCCAGGCATCGAGATTTCTTTCTTTAAAGTTCCTTTTTCTATTGTTCCAAGTTTAATTACAAATACGACTAATTATACGACATCCCAAGTCATAAAGATACTATTACGAATTAATACTTAGAAAAAAGTATTCATCAATAGTTAATACTATTAAGATAATATGAAGATCGCTGATACTAACAAGTTCCATGGATATTAAATGCAATACTCTAGATGTTTCGTGCAATGGTGTTTGAAAATTATTGATTCGTATACAAAATGTTTGTAAAACTTTTTTCAAATAAATCAAATGCTTTAGGTACCTTTATATCAAGTATGTTTGTTACTTTGTTTCGTACTTTTTTTATTACATAGCAAATTACTTTTTGCTTCCTTATAGAGGAACCTTTGTTTTCATGAAATTTTTTTTCTTCGAGATTTTCTTGTCAGCATGCTCAGAATCACCTAAAACGTCGAGAAAAATGGTTTTGAAAATGTGTCTGCATGTGTGTGTGTGTGTGTGTGTTCCAGGAACCGAAAATTTAATCTTCCATAACTCGCGAATGGCACGATCGATCGAACTCAAATTTGGCACGCAAGTATAGTAGTAATTCCTCTTCAATTGCTGTGATTTTTAAGAAAATATATCTATGTATACTGATTATATAGAATTTTTTATTTTTTTGAAAAATATCGTATACTCTCTAACTTTTGTAAAAGTTCGCCGATATGGCTTAATAGTTCTTTGTAACTAGAGACACGTTAAATACCGTTTGGTATTGAATTTCGATAAAATCGGTAAAGTGGTTCGGATTTTATGGAATTTTGAATTTTTGTAAAAAATTAAAATTTCGCTATAAATCACGTTGAATCTCAACAAATCAACTGAAATGTTCTACAAACGAATAAAAAAAGACATACAGCCCTGCTATGTAGCAAATTGAGTGCTGATTGGTAAAGTCGTTCAAGTTTTACAGCATTTTGAATATTTGCAAAAAATAGACATTTTCGCAATAACTTCCGGAAAAGTTAAGAAAGTGAGACAAAAGTTTGTGCCTGATAAAAATGAGATGTGCCGGTGATTTGTTTCTTCATTCAAAACAAGGATGCAAAGTGGAACCTCGCACATTGCTTCCTCATTAAATTTTAGTCTTTACAAAGCTTCCTCTATGAAAAAGCCAAAATCAATCACAATACTTCCTCGTAGATGTTGCTTCTTAAAGAGCAAAATTCAATGAGGAAGCAATGTACAAGGTCTTACTTTGCATCCTTGTTTTTCTGCGTTAACGGAAATTGAGTACTTGCTCGTAAATAAATGTTAATATGTTTACCATCGTTTAGGACAATTACAGAAACGCGATATCAATTATGCAATGACCGTGCGATGTCTTCCACGCAGCATGTTTTCAGCTGGGTGCTATAACTAAGGTAAACGTACCAATGGCGGGACGTTTAAGGCAATGTCTGTTTTGTATACCAATTTTCGCATCCATATATTAGGTTGGGGAAAAAGAAATCCATTAGTTTTATATGAACTTCAGGACTTTATTTAACATGCTTCGGATTGTCCGATTTGGGTCAAATATGCATCGTTTTGTTGTATGATTTGTTGCCATTTTAAAGGTAACTTCATAATGCCTCTCTCATAGAAGTCCTGGTCTCTATTTGCAAAAAACTCTAGTAGTCGATTTTCACAATCCTCCCTAGATGCCAATTTTTTATCATTAAAGAAATTTGGCAATGCAAGAAAAAGATGATAAACGCTTGGTGCCAAGTCCGGACTGTATGGCGGATGCATTAAAACTTCCCAACCAAGCTCCCGAAGTTTCTGACGAGTCACTGTAGATGTGTGTGGCCTAGCGTTGTCCTGGTGGAACACGACACCTCTCCTGTTGGCCAATTCTGGCCGTTTCTGGTCAATCGCTATCTTCAAACGGTCCAGTTGTTGACAGTAGAGATCAGAATTTAGCGTTTGGCCATATGGAAGCAACTCATAATAAAAAATGCCCTTCGAGTGCCACCAAATGCATAGCAGAACCTTCCTGGCCGTTAGTCCTGGTTTGGCCACCGTTTGAGGTGCTTCACCGCTCCTTGACCACGATCGTTTTCCCACAGGGTTATCGTATGTGATCCATTTCTCATCTCCAGTCACCATCCGTTTAAGAAATGGGTCCATCTCATTCCGTTTGGCCAACGCTTCGCAGATGGAAATTCGATCCATCATGTTTTTTTCTGTTAATTGGTGTGGCACCCAAACATCGAGCTTCTTTTTGAATCCAACTTTGTGTAAATGGTTTTAAACTGTTTTATGGTCGATTTTTAGCTCCTGGGCGATGTTACGACTGCTAACATGCCGGTCAACTTCGATCATTTCTCCGATTTTATCGACATTTTCGACGATCGGCCTACCTGTGCGAGGTGCATCTTCAACATCAAAAATTCCTGAACGGAATCTACGAAACCAAAATTGCACATAATTGGCTGTTACAGTATCGGAACCATTAACACCATTCACAATTTTAGCCGCCTGGCTTGCATTTTCGCCTTTGTCAAAGAAAAACTGTAAAATGTACCGAATTTTCTCTTTGTTCACTTCCATTTTTAACACCCTGTAACTCACAACTGAATGCACCAAACAAAAAACAGCAAAAGAATTTTTTTTACTGCGAAATGTCACCTTTCCAACGAGCATAAATCTGAAATTGTTTGATTGATACTTTACGAGAAATCTATCAGTACAGCCATCTACCGAAAAAATAATGGATTTCTTTTTCCCCAACCTAATATTTATTATTTTAGCAAATGGTGGTAAAAAATCGTAAGCTTAGAGTTTCTAGTTTCCGACAAGCATACAATAAAAATATTTTTGATTGTGTGAAAAACAGTTATTAATTAAAACGCTGAAAAATGTCGAATGTACCAATGCTGGGACGGGTATTTTTCTACGTGTCCTGATCTCGGGACGTGAAATGTGCGTATCGGTGGACACATAAGAGTATTTGTAAGAGTTATTTTTTATATTTTCTTAATTGAATTCTTGATATATACAAATATTTATATAGAGTCCCTCAATTGGGACCTGTCCCGCCATTGGTACGTTTACCTTATAGGGTATAAGCTTACTGACGTATATTAATGATGTTCGCGCAGGTGCAGTAGTTAATATTTCGTAATTCCCTATCTGGAACCAGAGCCTGCACGAAAGCACAGAAGAGGCTGAAGAATTCCGTATGTGTCGGCCAGTAGTTTATTGTAGACAAGACGTGTTCTATACTTTTGGCGTTCACGTTAAATAATGATATGTAGTATTAAAAACGTCCCGACCCTGGTCTGGAGGCTTTTCAAATATATGTTACGTCTTGTCGTGTTTGTTACTGTTATTTTATTACTGTATGTGGTGTGTTTGTAGTGTGTAGTGATTTTTGTTGCACCGGGATTTTTAATGTTGGTCGCCGGATTCTCTGTCTATCTGTCATATGTTGTTTGAGGTAATCTTCCATTGTGTTGGTTTCACGGATTTACCGGCAACTCGTATTCCCAGTCTATGATCCAGAGACTGTGTCGAGCTGGTTGGCATTGACATTGGTTGACAAATACGAATCATATTCAGCTCGCTGACCTCTCTTGCTCAACAAGTAAAATCGCGAGTTACCGTCCAAAAAGTGAAACCAACAATCCAAAACGGAGTTAGTCTAGGGTCAACTTGAGATCGATAAAGCATAAAGTCACTAAAAATCCCCCCTCTCTCCCTCTCACCCGTCTCGCTACATCCTCCCTCTCTTTTGCTCTCTCAGATTTTTGCAGAGCTCAGACACGGTTAGTCACCGGATATTTACTTTCAGCTTTTGACATGCCTGGAGAAGGACCTGTTGCTCTATAATTTATCGCTCTTTGCTTAGCGACTAGTGATGTCGCGAGACAAGACGAGATGAGAATTGGCTGCTTATCGTCTCGTCTCGACTCAAAAGTCGAGAGAGAATTTTTCTCTCATCTTGATCGTGACTTTTTGACCAAACGCTATTTCCAAACTCGTGCGTGTCTAACTTTGTATTTGCGATCGAGAGTAAAAAAAAAAACAAACAATAAAATGTTCATTATGCGCACCTCTATTTATTTCTATTTATTCAGCGAACTATAATTATTCAGAATATTTTTCAGTTTGCAAAAAAATTATGCAGTTTACTCCGTCGATAAATCGAGATTCTCAAAATTCTCGCCATGAATCTCTCGTCTTGTCTCGAGTCAATCGATGAGACAAATAGCGTTTTCTCGTCTTGTCTCGTCGTGTCTCTCGACTTAATTTTCTCGTCTCGTCTCGTTATTCTCGTCACTCGCGACATCTCTATTAGCGACCAATTTGTACAGGCACCTGTGCGATACCTGCAGGACATTCGCACGCTTATGACATATTAGCACTAGAAAACACGGATAACCGTCTTTGGAGTTAATGGTTACCTACGATTTTGTTATTTGATTTTCCCCCGGAGTAACATTTGTTATCCCAAATTACTTACGATAAACATTTATTTCCCTTTATTTGACAAATTACGTTGTTAACATATTACAAACATGTTTCTAATTTTACTGGATTATAATATCAAAATAAGGGTATATGCATCTGGTCGAATTTCGGGTGAAACCTTGAAAAATAAGGAAATCATACATCTGTAAACCGATCGAAAAACAATATCCGCTCGAATTGTCAATACCACTTGTTTTGTTTATACAATCATTTGTATGAATCACATTTGCAAAACGAAACAGGACGCAATTCTACGAGGTTTCCACATATTTCAAGATCGTTGGACTGGCAAGAGCACAAAAGTGGTGCAGGTAAAATGCAAACTACGTTTATGCAGTCTGGTTGCTTGTGACAAGAAATTGAAGTCGGTCTAGAAGAGCGCAAATATAGTTTTTCGATCGGTCTTCGTAACTGTACCTTATCTCTTATGTGTGATTATTTTGTACCGTCGTCGCTGTTGACAGTTCTAGCAATTGTATTGGTCGACCAGACGCACATGCGCTTACGTTGATAGTATAATCCTGTCGAATTTTATCCCTATTTGATACATATTAACTACCTATATTTTGAACGCTAAAACCGCACTTTTTTGTAAACCGATGCCTGTGAAAAAATCTACTTTAGCATTGCCTTTAGACCCATCAAGTGCACGTAACGAACTTTTTTCATGGTGCTACAATATAGCGGATATCATATCAAAATTGTGTGTACAGAATATGACTCGAGTAATCATCCAAATCGTATGAAACTGTTTTCATAAATGCAGAGACGGAGCATGCATTGCGCTCAACTAAGATATTTGGTGTTCCGTGCTTGTGAGGTGTAAAATAAAATAAATTGTATTATCACAATGGAATGGGGGTGGGGGCTTCAGTGTTCAACCGACTCAGAGTTTATCACTTATTGGGTTTTCTATAATTATTTTTTATTTATATTCATTCCTTTCTGATATTTATTTACCCGATTTTTTCTTTACTTAGCCTATTTTGTATACAAAAAATATACAGTTCATTTTTTCGCCACGGCGTTGCGTATGCATGCGCTTGATGGGTCTTAATTCGTAACGCGAAAAGCGAATGCTAGTTAGAATTCACTGATTTATTTATATTAATCATCAACTGTTCCTAATGCAAATATTTAGAAAAGAACGGAACTAAACATTGTCAGCTGCAAGCAGTTTATTTAGGAATAACGCTGAATAATACAAAAGGTACCATATTGAAACACCTTTTAAGCTCTGAAACCTTAACCAGGTGACTCCATATAAGTAGTATGTTCTTGAATGGCAAAGTGGAGGAGAGGGGCGCAAGGACAAAAAGGGTAAGAAGAGCAAATGTCCGGAGGGCCATCAGGTAGAACCCGGATGATGGTAGGGGAGGTTGCGAACTTGGCTTTACGATGCTGGCCCAAAGTCAACAGACAGAATGATAATCGGGGAGGTACAGGCAACTTGGTACTGTTGGTATAGTATTGATCTGGTTGGGTGCTGGTTGGGCGTTACAGTGTAGTAAGTCGGTGTTGAGGTTGCCTTCCTAGGCGCGGGATAGGTGGGTGGGCTTGGTGGAACGTTGGCGTTGGCATCGTCCCTTGATGGCGGGGAAGTGAGCGAGGGAGACAGAACGAGGGTGACAATGAAACGAATGACAGCGTGAGAAACAAGGAAAGCAGACGAGAAAGCGGAGAAGGACGAGAATGGAAAGTCGATGGAAGGGAATAACTAGAGTGAACGTAGCTGGTGTGTCCTATACGAAATGACGAGACCATGGCTGCGGCTTTGCCATAGGGATTGTGCTCAGGTAAGAGTAGTGGGAGGATGAGTATAGTTATCCGCCACGCTACTCCCGCTAGTGGATGTTAGGGCAGACAGATCCGATCTTGGAAGAAGGGTGAAAAAGAGAAACTAGCTAACTCGCTACTCGAAACTAGCTATAACGTGTATATGCGTATGGTATGTAACTACACGTTTACATCAGTGGGTTGGTGATGCGTCTGTCACATTGGGTGTAAAGCGAGAGAAATCATCATGCTCGAACGAGGTGACTGATGTTGCCAAAAGGGATAGGATGATGGCATAAAATTGGGAAAGGAGTCAATGGAAGGCAGCACTAGTAGACTTCCGCAGTTCTCTTTATATCCAATCTTCCTGGCTATCTTGGATCCCAATGTTGCTACTTCATATTCTTAGTTTTTATTCAAACTTCTTCTTCTTTGTCTTTTTCGTCTTCTTCTTTTTCTCTATCGGTAATAGAAATGCCCTCTTTCGGCATCATATACCAAATTGGAGTAACCTCATAGTTGTGCTGCCTAAACCCGCAATCCTTGGTTCCTCTTCGTAGAACGCCTCATTTCCTTCGTGACAATCTCTCTTACGTACTTTTCATTCGTACAGACGAAATCTGACTGTTGTCATATAACGCGTCTAGCTGAAGCTTGAAGTTGCTGTTCTGCATTGGAAAAACTATGTAGACTGGAGGTAAGGCGTATAGGATCGACTATGGGAATTGCGTTTCTCAACCGTTCGCTGATTCGTGGAAAATTCTTTTGGCGCGGACCGAAGTAAAGTGAGCAACAATGTGACTAGGTCTAATCCAGTTCATCCATGCCTACTTCAATTCAGATTCCGATGATAGTCGGTGATTCAGTCTCCGGCTTGTACACAGTTTCGTGAACCCTTTTTCAGCTTCATGTTCGTACTCCTTACTTCTAGTCTCTATAGGCAAACCGAACTAGATTTTGGTTATGTACGTCAGTTATGGAGCATAAGCGACCATCGATGCCGATTTCGCTCTATTCTTCTAACAGCCAACTTATCGCCGAGTAGCCTATCTACAACAGAACCTAGCTCTCGATTTAGATAGACTTTTAAAAGTCGCTTTTCTCTCAAAGTTTATATTAATATATATTGACCTAAAAATTTTCCAATATCGCATAACTTTGTGCAAAGAATGATCATACAAAATTATATTCTGACATATAAATCTCAAAGAAATTGCTACCTATATTAATAATTAGTAGCACACATGTCATGGTGAAAACGGATTCATTTTACAAGATTTTTGTAAACCTGAAATCTTTTGAAAGGTTGTTTATCTATCGTTTTTCAAATATCAATCATTCTTGTTCAATGGAACATATAAGTGATAAAATGCTACTGTTTGTACTTGATAGTTCAGTGATTAGCATAACAGTCATTAGGTTGTTAAATAGGTTTGACACGTAAATGGACTTAAGGGGACACCGCAGTGAAATGGCTAAAACTGGTGAAAATTCATTGATTTATATAATTTAAAAAAAATTTAATCCTTATGGATGATATATTAAGAATTCATAGTGATTTAATTGGAAAATGCAGTTATTATTTACTTATTTGTTAATAATAAAGTACAAAAGGCCAATTTTCAAGACGGCCCTGGTACCGTAATTTTTATCCGATTTACTTTTTTTTTTAATGTTCGTAAGAACAAGATGAACAATTTGTCTAGACAGAATTTTGATATGTTGTAAAGAAAAAAAAGTTACTGTGGTTTCTCTGAAAAGTTGATCAAAAATAGGGGAAAAATTGGTGTTTTTTAAGTTTATTGTTTCGAAATTTGTTTATATTCAACATATTAAAAGTCCGTCTAAACAAATTGTTCCTTATATGTTTACGGACATTAAAAAAAATATAAAAATTAAATCGGTTGAAAATTACGGTATCTGGACTACTTTCAAGTTGAGAAAATAAGGAAAATAAATATCCGAGATAATCGCGATTAAAGTTTTACTCATATAATCAGGTACAAATATTCGGTGTCTGAAAAATAAAAATAAAAAGATTTCTAACTTGAATTTCAGAAAATGAAGTTCACCACGTGAAAGAGGAAGGTTTAAAGCATCTATTTATGCAATAAAAATGTTTTTCATTTTTATGTAATTTTTCATCATTTTTCACTGCGGCATCCCCTTAAGTGTCTCAAGTGACTATTTACATTTCTACCGATTGCACTCATTTCGGGGAGAAACTTAATCAATGAAAATCTTGTATCTTCATATATTTTCGAAGTAACATCACTGTTTAAATTTGTGCATCGCTAAGTCGGCGCGGTTACGCATGTGGGCAAGGTTGTAAGTTGGAACTCTGAACGGGATACATCTTTATTATTCGTCAACCGATACAATTTCGATAGAAAAAGTCCAATGGTACTGTTTGAAAAGTCCAAAACAAAAATGATTTTCAAACGTGGTGGAATTTCTGACGAATAAGACTTCTGACGAAAAATGTAATGGTCCTGCGGAAAAGTACTGATAGAAACCTGAGAAAAGTCCTGATAAATCATATCTGATCGATTTCTGCTTTTGTCAATTTCTATCGGTTTCTATCAGTATTTTTCACCAAGAATCCACAGTGTATTGTTCGGCAATATCAATACAATATTATATTTGCACCAGTTTGAGCGAACATTGCAAAATTCTTGCATCATTTTGTAAATATTTCAAATGTCTTACATGACATTTCCACACTATTGCACTATTGCAAAGAAATATTTTAAGAATGTGTCATAAATATTTTGATGCTATGTGAGGGAGATCTTGGTAGTAAGAAAGACACACAGAAAAAAATTAGCGAACAAGAAATCGAGGTTTTCGGAGTTCTTTGCCATATTCAATAGTAGATTTAACAGTAAGTAAAGACAACCATTAATTGCTAAGCTATGCGTCTGTCTTTATGTGTACATAAATTTGTTACATTGTAACTGTGTTACCTTCACTGCAACGAAATAACAGGATATTCTACAACAAGAGCCAAAAGTTAGTGATTGCAACGAGTGAAAGCCGTGTGTGCTAAGCAAAGCGAGGCGCAAACGCTAGTTTTGTCTCCGTTGCACAGGATATTTTTTGCATCAAATTCATTAACCGTGGTGTTATGGGCGTTAGTTTTACAGGACGAACAGTGAAAAGTGAGATTACAAACTTTCGTCCCTAAGGTCGACAGTAAAGGTATCTCGAACCGCGCTTGAGCTACTCTATTGTTTCAACATTGCTATGAACCACATTTGCCATAAAGCCACCGCCGTTTGTGCACGTATAAGGAAAAAAAAAAAAAAAAAAAAAAAACGTACGGTGACACTGGTAGAATTCGATGTAAATGTTTTGAAAATCGAATCGACTTATGATTGATAATTATTATGTAATAGTTATGAATACTGACGAGTTCTCCGAATGGGCTTGCCGAATGTAACGGAACCATGATTCAAACAGCATTGCTATACTATAATAGATATTGAGCGCTTGAGGTAAACAGAACAATTCTCTAATTGAAAGTATAGCGGTAAATAATGAAGTATATAAGTACGAGATTGTAATACCTCCTTATTTATATTCCTAAGCACTTTTCGTAAGTCTCTTGAACACTATGAAAACCACAGCGCATCCAAAGAAAAAATAGCAATGATAAAGGTGATGTGATAAAAAAAAGAGAAAAAAACGAAAAAGAGGGTATCAGCATGCGAAGGTGTTAGTGCTACCGTTGGCCCAGGCCAAATTGACTTGAGCGTTACCATGGCAACAACTACTCAGACTTCCGGCTGGTCGATATCCTTCTCTCTCGGCGTAGCAGTGCCCCCACCCATCTCTCCGCACCACCAAATAGTATTTGCCGCAGACTCGCGTTCACTAAGTGTGAGGCAGCGAGATGGCACATTCAACTTGGCAAAATCCAAAATGCCAGTGTCAGTTCTAATGAGCTAACGTGTGTACTCTGCGCTCTTGCTTTTCAGCGACTACACGATATATTCTTTCAATGCCTTTTACATCGTTTTCCGTGTTGAGCTAGCAACTCCTACATGTTTGCGTACCGACGTATCAACTGCCGAACAAGCCTTTCTACCTCACGATCACGGGCGTCATCTTATTGCGATCAATGTACTTCTTCTGCCAATTGGTTTCTTCGCTTCATCCTTTTTAATTAATACGCATGCCAACGTTTTAAGAGAAGGTCAAAGAAAGGTCATCCCGCGTCTATGTGTATTGTCAATTCAAAGGGCGTCTGGTCAGTTTGTGTACAAGAATATTAAAAAGATAATGGGCAAGGCGGGACAGCGGGGAGGCTCGGGGAATTTGCGGCTTTACCAGTACGTTCAGTGGAGGAGAAATGGAACTCAATTCGGATGCTCGAGGGGGAGGGTTTGTGTAGCTTGAGCAACCTGACGTATCTGTAGTCACGCATCGGTGTGTTTATGTCTCTCCGGGCTCCGGGTGTGTATGTTTTGGAAGTGGATGAAAATGGTAGGTGAGTGAGTGGCATTGCTAGGTGGCAAAAGCATGGGTTGGCCGTTCAGAACCGTGTGGATATAACACAATCGGGGGCACTATGTCAAAGCAGCGATGTCTCTGCCCACCCCCGATCTTTATGTGCTATACATAGTATATGAGCATCTTTATATGTATACCATCTACAGGAAACATACGTACAGTAGAAACTCTCGATAGTCACTGTCACCTCGTGGCATTCATATATGCATTGTCTTGATTCATTTTACGACAGACTAGTCAAAATTCTAATCAATATTTTACAGAATAAGATAAAACCGTAAATATATTCATGATCCGAGTTTTGTAAATTTGATAATCGAATCATACCGTCCCACGTGAAACATATATGCATGTATGTGTGTAGGGACATTACTACTCACAGATAGAAAAAAAACATTATCTATGTATTTCTTATACATTTTCATAATTTCGTTTATAGATATTTATACCCTATTCTGTAGTTAGGGACATACTTTCGATATATTTGAGATATTGAGTTTTACAAAATGATATAGAATATTCTTATATATTCTCAAGCATAGTTTATTTTTATGAGGACATGTTACCGAAAATGTCGACTTGCACTCATGTCGAGGCTGCACTACCGCGGGGCTGCACTGTACATGCTATACTGGAGAGCCGGCAGGATGTATTCGGTGAGAAGCACGTCAAAGTAGTGGTGCGCGCAGTGCTACCGCAGCCGAGGCTTGTAGTACCTGCGCGTGCCCCGGACTATGTACCTTCCCGTAGACCTCACTGTGCACTACTGCGTCTCCTTACACCTACACCTATACCTGTAGATATGCAATGCTACAAACTAACTTAGTCAGGAGTGGTTGACAGTAGCCATGAGTGGAAGAGAGACGTTCGATGAGAAGCAAAACGGGAGATGAGAGAAAACCGTGACAGAATACCGGGCTCGAGATAGAATTTTGCGGCGGGGACGAAGGCGGAGGGATGCTAAAGCATACGTAGGTATAGTAGATATCCTGTAAGCCATCTTGTTGGATGCACTGATCAATACTCATCCGCGAGTATGAACACAAGCACCGGGGTGTTTCCGTCAAGTAGCGCCCTCCGAGGACTCAGTGGTGCTCATCCTCTTAATGCTGTGCTTCAACGCATTGCGGTCATCCGTCACTCATTTAACCTTAAACAAAATATGTACCGACTGAGAGAATCACTTGAACGCAGATTTTTGTCAGTATGGAACAATATTTCATTATAATTTGAAACGGGGGATGTTCCTTTTATGGGGAATCGATGATTCTGATACAACTGCATCAGAGCTATAGCCCCTCTGTAAGGGCTTTTTTAAAAGCGAAAGACTGCGTTTTTGTTTTTATATTGTTACGTTAATATATTAGCGAGTACAGATATTCAGTGATCTATGTTTGTCTTTATGGATTTAACTTATCAAACGCACCGTAAAGAGGTATGACCGCATCGAAAAAGTTGCTCCCATAATAATAGCTGTTTCAATATAATAGGATGAAAGTCAACTTGAGTTTCCTTCATCACGTTCATACTTCAACCACGTGCAACTTTCGAAAAATGCTATTCTAGAAAACAAATCTTACAAATTCCACCAGTTGCGAGATTCTGAGATTACATCTGATAGAGTTCTACCCAAGTCGAGTCATATTTTCATGAAAGTAGTAACTTGGTAGTTATGTTAAGTACCATAAATGTATCATTATTTTTTGTATAATGTTTCGTCAAGATTCACGTTCATTAATATAAATTTTCCACGAGAATACAAATACTACCCAGATAGAAATATGGCAATACGGAGCGACACGGAGCTGGCACAGCGAGATTCGTCGTGTTGGTATGGTTTGGTCATGTGTGTCCGAATTCTGAGGACATTGTGATAGCATGACGTACGGAATACTAACACGTTTCAGTGTTAAAACCTTGCGGGCACAGTTTGGATCCAATACGTCGTGCCGTCACAATCCCATTACATTCGGACATACATGACTGAACCGTACCGATCTACGGATCTACCCGATGTCACAGCAGGATATAACACTCCAGTGCACTGGTTTTCAAAAATATATAAAGAATTTTATGATTGTTCCGTATTATAAACGTGTAGATTACCATACTATCAAGATGTTCTCGCCCGCAATAGTATCTTTGTTCCTCTCTAAAGTCTGCTAGACTTATTAAGGAACCTTTCTAGTGTGACGGCCCGAAAAATAGCCGATTTTCACGACTTTTTTTCGGACCGTTCCTGTAGGTCGATCGCTCTAAAGATTATTATACATATATTTACATTCATAAATGAAACAACACGATTTTTGTTGTTAATATATATATATTTTTTTTTTGTTTTCGTTGAAAATACCGTTGGTTTTAAAGCGGCCTTGATGGTGGCATTGTAGCCGTCGCAAGATTTATCTGAAACAAAAAAACCCAACGGATTATGAATTAGTATGCGATTGGTCATCGCGCTACGAAGGCTTTTTTCTATTTTTTCAAAATTTGCAAAATGGCAGTGGTTTGAACATAAAGTACGGAATGTAACTATTTTTTTCCATTATTTTTTCAACCTCAATTTCAACCAATAAGAGTGCCGCATTTAACATCACGTGGTACAACTAGATCGAAATTATATCGATAATTTTTCGAAAATTCCCCCGCATGGATGCTATGCGATAAACAATAATGTTTCTGTCACTTGTAACCTATGCAAATGTTTGAAACATCAAAGTGCTATTCACGATCGTCGATATGAATGAGCAAGGAAAGCGATTCGGCGATGAAACTATTGAGAACATCTGTAAAAATTAAACAAAATGTTCCGGCTAATACAGCTGATACAGCTAACATAAATGTTAAATATCGCAATGTTATTAATCGAAAGTGAGGTTAAGAAAATAAGCAACCGAATACCCCTTGAGCTTGAAAATGAATCGGATATTTCCCTCTTGTTTCCCTGCGTAACATCGATTGAGATTAATTTCCTCAAAAATCCCTCGCGCTGCGCGCTCGTGATTTTTATAAGCAAAACTTATCTCAATCGTTGCTACGCAACGAAACAATCGGAAAATATCCGATAATTTTCAAGCTGTCGGGGTATTACAACCGACAGTTTTTCGTTTAAAAAAATAGAAGATTTCAAAACAACAAAAAAAGCTTCCATAGCGCGATGAAGAATCGGATTAAGAATATTCTCCTAAAATTTGAAAACTGTTCCCTGGGGAATGTCCGCCGTTTTGAAAAATGGAGTTTTAAGAAAAACGCGTCCAAAGTTTAGAGTATAAAAATTTCACATAAATAAATACTTACGACTAATCGGCGATTCCAGTTTCATAGAATATACTTTCAGCTTTCTGATTTTGGTCATTTTCCTCTATTGTCTCATGTCGTCAATCTGTGCGAGCCTCTGTATTGTCGAAGGATCGCCAACGACGCTCCGGCTGCTGAACCAATTGTCGAACCTATCTTTTCCACAACTTTCAAATTTGGATCATAACCTTCGTTGAAGGACGAGCCATAATTTCCACGATTTGTTTCCCGGTGAAAATGTGTTTTAGCGCTAATTTTAATTATTTTGCGTATTCGCAGCCGTACATCGCTCTAGCAAATCATTCACTGTTAAATCTTCATAAATTTATCTCAAAACTTCTTAGAGGTATAAATCAGTAGATATAAAGGCGATAAAAGAATGAAAATTGAACGCGGAGACGGCGCCAAGGGTCTCCGGCGCAACGTTCGCGCCAGGTCACTCGCCGCTGCTCCGTATCCTCTTCGCTCAGAATGGCTATTCCCAGCAAAGTATTTCGAAATTCGCTTCAAAATTTAGAGAGAATGTTCTTGATCGTATATACTAATGGACAAGAGCAAAGAAAATCGATTTTTTTCACACTGGAAAGATCCCTTAAGTCGGTTTTTCAGAATAGTTCTAATTTGGAAGTTATATCAAGGTCAGCCATAAATATGGGATGATTTTCCACAGATTTTCGTCAAGTTTGACGTTCATCAATATGTATATGTATATATATGGGGCATTCCACGTCAAATCAACAGGCCATGACCCTCACCCTCATCGATTTTGTTCATTTTCCTTCCTCATAAAGGAAGCTTTGTTTTCATGAAAATTTTTTTTTCGATATTTCCATGTCAGTATGCTTAGAATCACCTAAAACGTCGAGAAAAATGGTTTAGAAAATGTCTCCGTATGTATCTGTGAGTGTGTGTGTGTTCCAGGGACCGAAAATTCAATCATCGATAACTCGCGAATGCCATGATCGATCGAGCTCAAGCTTGGCACGCAAGTAAAGTATTAATTCCTCTTCAATTGCTGTAATTTTTGAGAAAATATATCTATGTATACTGATTTTATAGAATGTTTAATTTTTTTGAAAAATGTCGTATACTCTCTAACTTTTGTAAAAATTCGCCGATATGGCTAAATAGTTCTTTATAACTAGAGAGACATCAAATGCTGTTTAGTATTGAATTTCGACAAAATCGGTAAAGCGGTTCGGATTTTATAGAATTTTGAATTTTTGTACAGAATCAAAATTTTGCTATAAATCGCGTTGAATATCAGCAAATTAATTGAAATGTTCTATAATCGAAAAATAAAATACAGTCCTACTGTGTACTAAATTTGGTGGTGATCGGTAAAGTCGTTTAAATATTACACCATTTTGAATATTTAAAAAAATAACGATTTTCGCTATAACCTTCGCGGAAGGTAAATATAAATATACATATAATATATAATAATATATAATATATATATATACCCCTTCACATATATATATTTAAGTACAAAAACTCGGACAATTAATGCTGTGCGTGAGGTCTCGATGAAAGTGTAAACATTGCTGCCGTTCTATAGATTCAACTTTCGTAAAAAATCAAAGTTGTGAGGTCAACTGGAATGAAATTAGGTAAACGCAGTGAAAGCTTGCTAATAGGCTTCGTTAATACGAGAGTACGCAACTTGTTTCCATAACAATTTCAGATAAATGGAAAGCTTAATGCTGAATGCGAGTGAGATTTCTTCTAATGCTTAACCATTTCGTTGTATGGGAGGATACTAGACTGTACGGGAGTGTTGGCAAGAATCCCGATTGATCTTCTTGAGCGGTTCCACGACGAAGAGTATCGCTCTGTGTGTAAGTGGTAGAGAGATGAGAACACGGCAACTACACGCAATCCGCTCCTTTGCTGTTAGGCAAAAGACTTGTACTCGGTCGCAGCGGCGACAATCCACAGCAAACCAACTTAGTAAATTCCATGACGTCCATGAACATAACTTATTTTGTAATCAAGAGCAAGATTTAGATTAGGTCACCGATACCAATACTTCCTCATTTATAAAAATGTTAATTGTTTTGTTTACATCGACAGTGCTGTAAGCAATTCCTGTACCTATATTTTCTCCAACGTTATTCAAATTTTATTTGATACCATGCTTTCTAAATTGTTTATGTTAACGTAGCATGGTTTTTATGACATGAAAGAAATAAAGGTACATAGCAAATTGTAAAGTGTACTCGCGACACTATTATAAAGATGCTATTCATTCTAACGCAATTCCAAAATTTGTAAAATTATAAATTAGTCTCTTTATCGTAACTAATTTTAATTTGTTGTTACTTTGTATTAATTATTAGACGTATAGAAATGATCGCGTGAACTACAAATTAATAGTTATCACTTACAATGACATGCTATAGTCGTATCTCTTTCAGATTACTGTGAGTGCTAGGAGTTTAGCTAAATTTTTTTCAAGACTATTTCTCCGCCCCGTTTGCATCTTTGGATAATAGACGACAATGACTGACTGCAGAATTCTGAAATCCTTTTAGCTGAACTTATATTTTATCCAAAATGACTATCGTGGCCGAAAAAAGCGCTTTACAGTTTTTAGTACCGTCCGAGTACTATAGCACATGAATTTAATAAGTTCCAAAACTGCGATTCCTTGGAGGTAATAAAATTGTAACTATTGTTAATAATTCTATTCCGACATGTTGTCTTTATTATTTTTTACGCTCATTGCATTATACAGTGACAGGAGATAAGTACCTTTCCGTTGCACCATTACACTCGAATATCATTTGTAAGATTTGAAACGGTATCTCACTGTGTAGTATATATCTAATTCAAAGTCTACTATACCGAAGATACAGGCATAGAAGACGAATCTATGATGTACCGATGAATAAACAATAAATGTAAACTGTTTAAAATATTAAGTTTAATTTTCTATTACGTGAAAAAAATTCTTTCAAAGACTACGGTACATTAAAGTTGATATAAAAGTGAGATATGGAGATACAGAACTTTCTACTGAACCCTATGAAAATTAGAAAACTTAATACGAAAATTTGGAATCTTACTATACTCAGATATTACATTTAATATATTAGGGGTTAATTTTAACTTCTGGAAATGTAAATTTGCAAACATTTGTAGCCGCGTAGAATTACTATGACAGTGCATTATTTTATACAAGGTTAAATAATTGCATTCAAACTTTTCATACATAATTATGCCTTCGTATGTTTTATTGTAAGAGAATGATAACTCGAGATTATTCAGAATGCTTGCAAATATGTCAATACATGTAACACCATAATATCGAGTCGGATCAATTTGGTTAATGTTTTCAAATTGCTTCTCTGTCTCTTTCCAAATAGCATGAATGCAATCTGGTTTAATTGATATTTGACTTATGGATATGCCAAATACTCCCCCTACATTAGTTGTGGGTGATTCGACATACATGCGTCGTATGGTGTAAAGTAGAAAGGACTGTGAAATTGAGCGTAAGAAAACAGAGAAGTGAAAAGAGATAGTCAGGGATGATGTTGGAGATTGAGTAAGTGAGAGAGATGAGAGAAAAACTGGATGAGGAAGCAAAAATAGAAGCCTGGCAACGTTGCGGTGCAGTTCGCCTGTCCAGCGCATTAAGGGGCACACCTAGTGTGAAATTTCAAAAAAATCGATTTTTTTTCATATTTCGGTAGATTACACCTTTAAAAATAACATATTAAAATTTCAAAGCGATATCTCAAATAGTTTTTGAGTTATAGCAATTTAAAGAGCAGCCGCTCGGCAGCTAGAGAGTCTCATTAGCTACGAGACGTACCTGAGGTATTGTTCAGAGTCTACTGTCCCACAAAGGACTTATAGATTTGAATCCTTATGATATTCCTGTTGCTAAATTGGAATGCTACAGTACTCCGAACAACAATGAAAGCTACAACGGTTTACTTTGGCACTTTTCACCCAAGCATCTTCATAATGGCTTCAAAACTATTGAATTGTCAAATAATTTTGCAACTGCAATATTTAATGACGGTTATTCGTCAATTTTGAAGATATTCAATGTAATGGGAGTGATACTTGGACCTGCAGCAAGAGATTTTGCGGCTCTTAAGGACGAGACGAGAGTACGAATCGCTGATCATCGCCAAAGGGCTTCTTCAAAAGAAGGTCGATCATCTCGAAGAAAAGCTTCTTCAGCTGAAGCCCTTTTCGAAGAAGAGGAAGGTAAATTATATGGCCCTGGAATAGCAGATTAGCTGTAAGTATGATTTTAAACCACTTATAACAGTGAAAACGATCATTTTATCTTTAAACGCGTTTTTCTCGAAACGGCATTTTCCGAATTTGCTGCAGTTATTACTCAAAAACAAATGATCCGATCACTATCGAATTTTTTTTACATGTTCTATATATAGTTCTCCGTACAATGACCTATCGATTTTTTGATCTGATCAAAAATCGAATTTTGGCAGGCCAAAAATGACCAAAATTTTGGGTAAAATTCGACTATTTTTTTTAAAACGCCGCCATATTGTCAATTTTTGATTTTTTTTTCGTAGGTCATTGTACAGACAATATTATCTAGTTTAACGAGAATTTTTTTTTTTAGATTTCATCCACGGAGAAGGTCGGAATCACTGCAGCAGTGAAGGACCTTTATTATTTCGCGCCGTTGGAGATCGACTATAACTTAAAAAATATTAAATTTTTTTCTTCAAAAATTTCACTGTATATTCTTAAAACATGTATAAATATATTCTTAAAATTTTGAAATAATTGATAAAGTATTTTTTTAAATAAAAATTTCCAAAAATCACCTTTTTTTTAGGCCGTTACACTAGGTGTGCCCCTTAAGCACGCACACTAACGGAGCAGGAATAGCGAGGGGATGAGCGGGTATCAAGTTTAGCAGTAGTTACGCTTTATACCGACAGGGAAAGGAAACTACATAAGTGGGCTGCAAAAATGGTATGAAACGAGTTCACAGGATTAGATTCTCACGCCAGTTATTGTTCGATTTGCTTGCCACTGTGATAACGATATATTCCGAACCGAAGTATTATAAATGTAGGGATGCGTCGCAAAAAACAGATAGACCCAAAATAAATCGGAAACTGATATAAAAGAACAAAGATATCGTTTGGAAAAAAATCATATACTTTCTGTTACCTTGAAACATTTTAATTATATTATACTTTCGACCTGACATTGACTCACCTTAAACAAAAGCCGCAAAAAATATCTTTAATTGATGACTGTTGCCTTTATAAAAATGTTAAGTTGTACTCTTATGAGATGCACTTGTAGCATTAGTAAATTTACAGTTTTGTACAATGTAAGATGTCAGAAAAAAATATAGAAATTTAGAATAGTCAGTTATAAATAGATTAAAATTCACTTATATATTTTATTATAACTTCGTCACATAGGCCTCTAATAACACAGTAACACAACGCAATATAACAGTGAAATTATCACATGAAGAAATATCATGGATATTTTATAGCACACAAAAATATAACAATGAGAAAAAATCACAACGATAAAATATCGCTTTAAAAAATATTACAATTTGTGTTTGGTATTCTGTGTTCGTGGTGTGGATAAGTGCTTTTTGGTCTGGCGGAATATATTGACAAACTTCGTCAATATATCAACGTATCTATAGTATGTCACAGTATTGTGAAAAAAATTAAAATGTAGTATAAGCCACGTTTCAACAATGTTAGCAATATGATCTTATCCTGAATCCGACATGGCTACATTCTTTAGATTCTGCAGGTTTTGTTAGATTCTATTAGATTCTGTTAGGTTCTTTATGTTCTTGAGGCACTTTCGGTCTTTCCGGTTCTTTAAGGGATTCCCAGATCCTTTTAGGCAGAATCTAAACGACTAACGGATAATTAATTCTCCTTTAACGTACTAGTATAGCCTCCTTGCATTTCCTGTCTTTTTCTTTGCTTAACTTTACTTTCTTTCTCTTTCTCGTTGACTCCCTTCTTCAGATTCTTTAGGTTAACATTTTGAAGTTGAGACATTTTGTCTGTCATATTTTGCCTGAATGATAATTTGTTTTTCGTAACTCATGCACATAACGCCGCACATTACGTGCCTGCAAAGCGTGCGTAAATGGCGTATTATGCTGACATAAACGTAGATAATTTTACGTACGCCATCTGATGCGTAAAGTTATCTAAAGAATTCTAGATCTATCTACGAGATGATTTTACGCAATGCTTCGCAGGCATGAAGACATGCAACAGTATGTTGTCATTCGTTACAGACAATAGTATGTGACACTTGTACGACGAAGCGGCCGGCTTCGTCTCGTGTCGTTGTAGCACTCGATTAGGCTTGTGCGCGGCTTCCTAACCTCCACGCGATAATGGTTGCTTTATCGTACTAGTATCAGAATATACTATTATGATCATTCGTCCGTGATATTTTGTACTGTTATATTACGTCATAGAATCAATGATACTTCGTTTTATCTATTGAAGTATTTTGCCTTTAGGGTCAATGCAACACTGCTAGAAATTTCATCGTCCTATGTTAAACGCTTATACAGCTGTCTCTCTCGCACCTGATCTCACTTTTTCGTTTTGCGGTTTTCCCGAACAAATGGCTTTAATTTCTGCCACACTTTCCTATGTTCTCTCAAAACTTAAGCTTCGTGTGCAGGAGTTTAGAAAAAAATAGGTTTCAAAATATTAAGCTCCGGTTGAGAAAATGCCATTGTCGCTTAAGAGAATGCTGGAGTACTTTTTGTTTACCGACATTAGTGTGATCCGTATTTCAATGGTTTGTCCTCCCTCCCAGCTTCTCTATCATCTCCTCCATGTTCTCCCCCTCTATTTCTATCTCCTCCATTCGCTTCTTATACTCTTCCTTCATTTTGTCAAACCATTTCCCGCTCCCAACCATACTAGCTATAAGCATATAGATTGAGTGATTTTTTTTATTTTCGAAGTTTAAATTTGCCCCAGCTACACTGCGCGTCGCAGAGTTCTTTAAATTCAATATCCTTCGCGAGAATAACTCCGGTGTCGCCATTTTTTAATAGCCGTCAATGGTTAGTCAATACTTAGTCGCCTATACTTAAAGGATCGACACCCTCCGAAAAATCACCGATTTTCGCGATTTTTTGTTGTAACACGGTAGATTGTTACAATATTTCCCTCCCTCGGCCGGTTCGAATGTCATCACACACTACTTTTTATAACTTTTAAGCGTTATTTTTAATAATTAATGGCAGAGATATTTTGTGTAGAAATTCCCCCTTTTCGCCCCTCCGCCACTGGTATGAATGCGTATTAGATTACCACTTGGAATTGGAACATCGCCGAGGCTTCAAGGACCAACAAGAGACGCTGAAGCAGCCTAGGGAAAGTGATGTGGTGAGAGTGTGGGCTGGAAAAGGACAGAAGATCTGCCACGCCAGACAACTGAGGAGTACACATCGCGTCACACGAGGGCCTCCACTCGTGGAGACATATGTTGGAGTTCGCCGCCCAACGTCGCGTGCGTGGACTCGCTTTAACGATCGGCAGCGGCCATCCAAATCGCCCGCGGTAAATGCACGGCCCAACTGCGCTACCCCGTTCCGCCGCAGCACCGTCCGAGCGCCATTGACCAGCTACACTCGATCCATCGATCAATGCCGAAGCGCGTAGTGTTCTTGAGCCGACAACTTCCGAGGATGGCCGAAGACTCTCGGAAGATCGAGGAAGAAGACGAAGGACCTTTTTCTGCACTTCGAGCCCCGGCGTCGTCGCGACCCGTTAGAGAGAAAGATTGTGTGATAAAGAGTGACCAGGGGTATTTTCCCCGGTGCTGCTTTTGAGTAATTTTTGTAATATTTTTAGTCCCCGTTTGGCCCCCTGAGCCCTGTATTTTTCGAGTTAGTTTTCTATTATTTTGTATTGAGAAGACCGGCTGTCACCACATGCAGACCGGCGCCTCTGATCCAGCAATTTGTATTATTCTGTATCGAGAGGGCCGGCTGCCACCGCCTGGAGATCGGTGCTTTTGACAAGGAACGTCATTTAAGTTTCCCTCTCCGATTTCAATGAAACTCAACTATGTTGTAGCCCTTGAAAAACTACGATACACATTTTTTTTTTATCTGCGGAAAAACGGTTTTAGGGGGTGAAATCAACCCCCAGGTTCGGTATTTAGAGAGATGATAATAGAGTTTCACCTAGAATGGATCGACCGATTTCAATGAAACAAAAACTAAAATGTTTCTCATCACGAGTAATGAAAAGTTCACTCGAAAAAAAAATTCTCTCTCGTGCGGGTGAACTACTCCTAAATTATATTTTTTTCATCCTATTTAAAATACTTACAGATGGAATTTAATGAAACTGGTATCATTTGAGAGGGCTAGACAACAAAAGTTTACGTGTTTTTGCATTTTTGCGGGAAATCATGTTTAAGAGGGTAAACTTCCTATTTTAAGGGGGTAAACAACCTGCTCATGTTGATTATTTTTTTATGGATTTTGAATTCAAATATTAATTTTAATGGAATTTGTAACGCTTAAGTGAATTTTCTAAATTTAAGGCAAGGTTGTTTTTCCTCGCCTGTTGGATATTACAGAAAATTAAATTCATGTATTTCGAATAATAATTGTAAAAGAATTTTTTTAATAAATTGGTATACATTCACGACTGACAGGCAACGTGGATGGATATTTTTTCGGCTACCGAAAAAATTTTATATTGTATGTATGTATGTGTTTATTGTTCCCCTTAGGGTTACAAGGACCTCCGTCCCGTCTTTACATTGCTCTTACTCGCTAAATCGTACACTTTTCCTTTACATTTTCTTACTTTCTAATCCTATCGTACTCCGTTTTTCTCTTCCATCACGCCATCTTTTCCATCTTTTACTTCTTTTTTCCTTCACTCTCTTCCTCCTCTCCTGCTCCCTCTCGCTCGGACGCTTGCTCTCTATCTCGCTCGCACGCTCGCTCTCTATCTCTCTCGCACGCCCGCCCCGCCCTACTCGCTTTCTCCATCATCTCTTTTCGTTGTCATTTCTCCCTCCTTCTCCGACTTCCGTGTCCGTTCCATTCATTCCATTCCTTTTTCACTCTGTGCTTCTCTCCGCTTCCTTTCCTCCCTGTCATCCTTCATCTATTCCCTTCATACACCTCTCTCCCCCTCCCCTTTCATCCAGTATTTCGTTTACTCTTTCCTCTATCCCTCTTTCACTTTCTCCTCCCCATTTGCATCTATCCAGTACATGTTCCCATAACTCCCTTTCCCTCCTGCATATCCTACAGCTCCTTTCTTCTTCCGTCCCCCAGTAGTTTCCTTACCTCATCTCGTTCTCTAACCTAAACCTCGCTATTCTCCCGTACCTCTCCGCGCTCTACCCCGCTTTCAGGTACGCTGGTTTCCCTTCCGTCCTTATCATTTTATACCACCTATTGTACCGTGATTTTTCTATCTTTCTTGTTCTTTCTCTTTCCTGTCTCTTTTTATCCTCCTTCGCCCACTTCTCCAACCCTTCCTTCCTTTCCTCTTCATTCTCTCCTTCTCCTTTTCCAGGTCTTCCCTTAAACGTCTTTCTTCCTCTCTCCCATTCCGATATCCCTTGCTCTCTTCCCCTCTCTCTCTTATTTCACCCAGCATTCCCTGGCTAGCTCGCTTCCCTCTCCTCTTCTTAGCTTCTCCTCGAACCTCCATGCTCTTCTTCCTGCCCTTATCCTCATCTTTTCCCTCTTCGTCTCATCTCTTACCGTGTATCCCGGTGTCCTCGAGTCGATCCCCAAAGTTCACCTTATATACCTTTCGTGCACCCTTTCGACCCCCTTCCTTTCTTCCCATCCCCATATCTCTGCTCCATATCCCGTCTATACCAGCGTCTCGAACAGCCACATCTTTCTCCCCCCGTTCCTCTCGTACTTCCTCTTCCCTATTTCCCATGCCTGCTTCATCACCCCACCGCCTTCTTCACCCTGTCCTTTATGTGTTCATCCTGCTTTCCATTCCTCTGGAACGTGTACCCTAGATACTTAAACTGTTTTACCGCCTTTATCCTTTTTCCCCTCATCTTCATTTCACCTCCTTCATTCTCCCTCCCCTCTTTCTAAACCTCACTACCTTCGTTTTCTCTACGTTCACCTCCAGTTTCTTCCTGCTAAAATATCCCTGCAACCTTCTGATCATGCTTTCCATCTCCTCCTCATTTTCTGCCACCAGCACCACGTCGTCCGCGTATGCTAGGGAGCATATCCTCCTCCCTCTCACCCTTACCCCTCACCACTTTCCCTTTTTCAGTTCTTCCTCCATGTCCGCCGTCAGGATGTTGAAGAGCAGCGGACGCATCGGACATCCTTGTCTAACCCTTTTTGCCGTCCAAAACTCTTCTCCCGTTTCTCCCCCCGCCTTCACTTTACTTTTTATTTCCTTGTAGACCTTCTCCACTCTCTCTCTTAGACCCTTTCTTATACTCCGCTCTTCCATCGCCTCCCACAGCGCCTTCCTGTCCACTGAGTCGAAGGACGCCTTAAAGTCCACACAAAGCGCCACCAGTTTCCCCCTCTATTTTGCCAGCTGTTTCCCTACTAAATAGTTCAGCACAAAGATGTTATTTATTGTCACCATCCCCCGCCTGAAGCCCGTCTGATTTGGTGGGACTGCCCCCTTTCTCTCCACCTCCTCTTCCATCCTGCTCGCCAGTATTGCCGTGTACGCTTTGTACAGCGCCGGCATCAACGTTACCCCCCTGCAATCCTCTGCCCTCTGTCCCTCTCCCTTTTTTACTATTGGCGCTATTGTTCCTTCTTTCCATTCTTCTGGCCATCCCCACCCATTCCATACCCTTCCGCATACCACCTTCGCAATTTCCCTCATCGTTTCCCCGCCACATTTCCACGCTTCGTTCGGGATCTCATCGCTTCCTATCGCTTTCTCCTCTTTCATCTTTTTCACCGCTGTCCTAATCTCTTCCTCGCTTATCCCCCCCTCTCTCCTTGCAACTCCTCCTCCCGTCCTCGTCTTTTCGTCTACTTCTCCCACAGCCTCATAAAGTGCTCCTTCCATTCCTCTGCTCCTATCTTCTCGTTTACCCTTTTCCTGCTTTTCCTCCCCCTGTTCACTATTTCCCATACTTCGTTTTCCGTTTTCGCTCTCGCTATCTCCCTTATCAGTCTCTCTCTTTCCTCCTCCTTCTTTCTTTCGCATACTTCCTCGTACTCCTTTTTCCTCGCCCTACCTTCCTCTCTCGTTGCCTTTCCTTTTCTCCATTTTCTTAGTGTTTGTCTCGCATCCCTCTTCCTCTCTCTACACTCTTCATCCTACCACACTTCCTTCCTTTTCCTCTTGGTTCTCCCCCCTGCCTCCTCACTCTCTTAAATTCCCTACTCTATCCTCCCTCCCAGCTTGTCCATCATCTCCTCCATGTTCTCCCCCTCTATTTCTATCTCCTTCTTTTTCTTCTTATACTCTTCCTTTATTTTGTCTGACCATTCCCCCCTCCTTACTATCCTTCCTCTCCCTTCCCCTTTTCTTCTCTCCTCTCTGCCTCTCCTCATCATCACCACCAGTGAGTGGTGGTCTGAGTCTACCTTGTCCCTTACCTCCATGTTCTCGATTCCTCTTCTCGTCCGTTCATCCGCCAACACATAGTCTATCACTGTCACGCTCCTCCCTCCTGTAAATGTGTACTCCCCTTCCTCATCCTTCTTTACATTTCCGTTCAGAATTTCCCATCCCACCTCTTCACACACTTTCACCATTCTTTTCCCTTCTGCGTTCTCTTTTTCGTGCTTCGATCTCCTGCCTTCTAAATCTTCTTCCCCCTCCTCTCCAGTTATACATCCCCCTTTTCTTCCCGTCCACGCATTGAAGTCTGCTCCAATTACTACCCTTTCCCTTGTCTCTCCATCTACCCCCTGATTTTTTCCATCTTCCTTTCCATGTCTCCGTTCACATACACCGCTACCACCGTTCATTCCTCCTCTCCCGCCTTTACCTTTCTCGCTATCACTCCCTCCTCACTTCTTCCTCGTTCCTCTTCTACCACCATCTCCTCCCTTATCCCTATCATTATTCCTCCTGCTGCTCTGCCTCTTCTCCTGCTCCTTTTCGCCCATTGTATCTCCCACGTGTACCCTGCCCTTCTTCTCATCCTGTCCCACTGCTTTTCTTCTATCCATGTTTCCAGCATCACTATTACTTCCCACTCTGGTATTTCCTTCCAGAGCTTCTCATCTTCATTTGTTGTTGCATGTACATTCCAGAATCCTATTTTCCACCTGCCCTTTTCCTGTCCTGTTTTTTTTCTGCCTTCTCTCTTCTGTTTCCTTATTTGCCTCGCCTATTCGTTATTTGCCCCCTCTCCACTCCCTCCTCCTTCTTCTGCTTCTTGCCTCCTCTTCCTTCCCCTTCCGTCCTTCAGCACCTCCTTCCACTCGTCCCATGTCCACACCTCTCCATCTATTACTAGCTTCCCACATTTCAGCTGCACCCTCCTTCCCTTCCGCTTTTCCTCCTCTGCCCTTTCCCCCAGCAGCCACTGCATCCTTCTTTCCTTCCAGGTGAGGTCGTCCTCTATCCTTTCCCTGTTTCCTCTTAACTTGTGCCTATTCTTCATTACCTCTACTTTGCCTTCGAAACTATCCATCCTCACCTCCACCATTGCCTCCGTCCCCCTTCCTCCTATTCGCCTTTATCCTATCTCCCTCGCTTTCTCTATCTTTTCTTGCACTCTTATTCTCTCCAGCAGTGTCCTCGCGATCTGCATTCCCGTCCCCTCCCACGCCGCTCTTTTTATTATGAAGCTCCTTCTTTTCACCTCTCTTTGCTTCACCTCCATCTGTCTTTCCATCTCCTCTACCCTCCTTATCGTCTCTCTCTTTTCCCCTGCCCCCTCTCCCCCGTTCCCCTCTTCTGTCTCTTTTCTCTCTTTCCTCTCTAATCTTCTTGCTAGCTCTTCCGTCTTCTCCCTTTTTTTCGTTTCTTGCATTTTCGCCTCTATCTTCGCTATTCTTTCTTCCATCTCCTTCTCCTTCCTCCATCTCTTTTCTTCTTTCCGTATCTCTTCTTTCAATTTTCCTATCTCCTCTCTTGCCTCCTCCCCTTGTTTCTTCACCTCTTTTATGTCCCTCCTTATCTCTATACTCATTTCCCTTATCATTTCCGCTATGGATTCCTCTTTGCCTTCCTTCTGCTTCGGCGACCTTGCCACCAGCTTACTTTTCTGGAACACCCTTTCCTCTTTCTCTTCTAACTGTTCCCTCTTCCTCTTTCACATTTCTTCTAACTCTCCTGTGTTCGCACTCCTCTCTCTCATCAACCTTTGAGCGTTCGGCGGTCTCCCCCTCTTCTTCGTTTCATCCTCCATTTTCTCCTCCTTATCCTTCATTTTCTAGTCAGAGAAAGAACAATAATAACAATAATAATAATAATTGTACTAATAGTAATAATAGTAATAATACTAGTGATGATGGTGCTAATAATAATAATAGTAATAATATTTATAATGGTAATATTTTTTTATCTATTTATATATTTATTTATTCTTTGTTTGTTACGTTATTATAATTTTATCTGTACTAGTTCCGTTCTACCGTTTTATTCCTGTTCCGTTTTTCCTGCGCCTCACTTATGTGACTTTTCCTTTGTACCTCTCCTACTCTGCTCTAATCCGCCATTACGTTTGTTTCCCCTTCCGTCGACAATCCCGTCGCCGCTTACCCGTTCCCCTCTTTCTCTGCACCGGGCCCCCTCTCTGTTCTCCCCTTGTCGCCTACGTCACTCGCTCTCGTTCGTTTGTCTGCCGTCCGATGTCCTTGCCTGCCTGCTCACGTCATTACCCGTCTCGTTCTTTCTCCTTTCCCCACTTCCCCTCTGTCACTGCCACTTCCTAACCTCACTTTCCCCTTTCGTACCGTCTTTTCGCTTCTGTTCGCTCCTCCGCACCCTCTTCTCTCTTCTTGTCTGCTCCCTTCTCCTCACACTCTCTCTTTTTCTATTTTCCTTCACTTCTTTTTCACACTTTTCCACATGAGTTCTCTCTCACTCACACCGGAAACGGAAGTCCGAAAAAATTTTTTATTGGTGTGTCAATGATAAGTATAGCCGCTGTAATATATTTTCTGTAATGTCTAACAGCCGAGGAAAAAGAACCTTGCCTTAAATTTAGAAAATTCACTAAAGCGTTACAAATTCCATTCAAATTAATATTTGAATTCAAAATCCATAAAAACTAATCAACATTTTAGTTTTTGTTTCATTGAAATCGGTCGATCCCTTCTAGGTGAAACTGTATTATCACCTCTCTAAATGCCGAACTTTGGGGGTTGATTTCACCCCCTAAAAACGTTTTTCGGCAGGTAAAAAAAAATATGTGTATCGTAGTTTTTCAAGGGCTACAACATAGTTGAGTTTCATTGAAATCGGAGGGGGACATTTAAGTGACGTTCCTTATGAGTAGCCTTATCATCATAGTTAATATTGTTTTTGCGTGCGAGGTAGTGTGGTGGTATATCGCGACTATCGCGCGTACATTTGGTATTTAATTTTCCCTTTGCGCTATTTCCCATTTTTACCCCCCCCCCCCCCCATTATCGAATATTCCCGTGCTTCAACCCCCCCCCCCCCCCCTCTCCGTTTTGGTTTACCTAACCGAGGTAATATTTAAGAAGCCAACAAGTTCGAGAATTCACCCCCTGAGACCCCTTGCCACTTTACCCTCTAGCCGCGCTATTTTTGTGATTTATTATTTTCTTTTTGATTTGTTAGATTACCGGGTCAAGAGACCGGTAATATTTCGTTGCTACACGTAACGTAGCTAACGCTCAAACCCTTTGTTATTCTTAGTTATTAAATACAACTTTTTGTTATTATTCATCTTGCCTTAGTATTTTTGGCTTTTATTATTATTATTATTTTTCACTAACCTCTTCCCCCTCTTTTAATAAAAGGGAAACCGGTTATATTGTTTATGGTTAGAATAAGCTAACCGGTCTGGTTTTTTTTACATCAAGGCATTGATGAAGAATAAAAAATGATTTTTTTAAATTGATTTATTCATTGTTTAATATTGTTATAAATTATTGAAACGTCCAGTTGAAAAAACGTCCTGCATGTTGTTTAGGATTGCGGCCTTAAAATCCTAGTCTGAAACGAGGATTTCAAAAAGATTATTAATGTGTAGGAAAGTTGTTATCGTAATATAGACTTTTTTTTTTATTTGACAAAATGGCGGCGGTTTGAATAAAACGTATCGAATTTATCCTTTTTTCCACAGTTTTTCGTAAAAAAAAGGAAGATTTTCAAAAAAGCTTCTATAGCACGACATAGAATAGCGTGACGAATGTTCCTTCAAAATTCGAAATAGATAGCTTGAAAACTCTTTCTTTGAGACTGAACACCGGTTTGAAAAACACCACTCCGAGAAAAACGCGGTTAAAGTTTGGAGTAGGAAACTTTTAGATAAATAGTTCATTCTCTGCAAAAATTCCATTCCGACGAGCTGTTCTGGCTTCTTTGCTGTCCAAAGAGCTTCGCCCTTTGAATGTACAAGCCCTTCATTGAATATACAAGCTTCACGATATGTCGCGATTTCCGCAGTTTGCGTCCCACAGAATATATATTTGCAGGCGAGTTGTTACACGCAATGATTAAAACTTTCATTCATGACATCGTCATCGAGCGCTGATGGATGACAATATTGTTCCCAAAATCCATTGGGTTCAGCCTTGCGTCATCCGCACCACGAATATCCTCCCAAAGGGCAATATTGATGTTAAGGATTCGCATCAGTTGAGCTTTTGTGATAAAACTTCGCTATATTGCTTTCCTCATATTTTCGACGAACTGCTAAGTCATAATACTCTTGGAATATTATGGCTATATTATTATAATATTAATAATAATAAGGAAAGATTTTTTAACTACTTTAATATTAATTGCACTTTTTTTGGTTTGTTAGCAGGTTTTTGTGTTGTATTTTTTTTTGCTTCCTCATAGAGGAAGCTTCGTTTTCATGAAACGGTAATTTTTTTCGAGATCCCCATGTCAGCATACTCAGAATCACTTTAAACGTCGAGAAAAATGCTTTTAAAATGTGTCTGTATGTGTGTGTGTTCCAGGAACCGAAAATTCAATCGTCCATAACTCGCGAATGGCTTGATCGATCAAGCTCAAATTTGGCACGCACGTAGAGTAATTAATTCCTCTCCAATTGCTGTGATTTCTAAAAATACATATCTACATATACTAAATATATAGAATTTTTTATTTTTTTGAAAAATGTCATATACTTTCTAACTTTCGTAAAAGTTCGCCGATATGGCTAAATAATTTGTCATGATTAGAGACGCGTTAAATGCTGTTTGGTATTGAATTGTGACAAAAAAATAATAATCTTGCTATAAATCACGTCAAATCTCAGCAACTCAACTAAAATGTTCTACAAACGAAAAATAACATACAGTCCTACTATGTATTAAATTTGGTGCTAATCGGTAAAGTCGTTCAAATTTGACACCATTTTCAACATTTTAAAAAATAGCAATTTTCGCCATAACCTCCGTAAAAGTTAATAAAGTAAAACAAAAGTTTGTGCCTAAGAAAAATAAGGTGTGCCGGTGATTTATTTATTCAAAACAAGGATGCAAAGTAGAACCTTGCACATTGCTTCTTCATTAAATTTTGCTCTTCACAAAGCTTCCTCTAAGCCAAAATCAGTTACAATACTTCCGCGTAGAGATTGCTGTGTAAAGAGCAAAATTTAATGAGGAAGCAATGTGCAAGGTACTACTTTGCATCTCTGTTTTATTTATTTCATACTTGATGATCCCTTAAATATATGCTCAATAACTCGTATATTATTTGTATACAATATTTTCTTTCATTCAAAAATAAAATTGTCAAAAAACACTTTATTTTAGGTTGTTACAATAGTGTTGCCCCTCAATGAGGTTGTGTCTATTCACACTCTTTCCCCGTGGCTCGAAGAGGCACAGTCTAATATTTATTGCTACATTGTGTTAATACAAATTCCATAGGTACGTTCGATAATCGGAGTCGAGTGTATTAAACACGCTAAACACAATTAAAGTAAACGTTAGTAAAATTGAACGATTATAAGCATTACAACACAATATACATTAATTTCCATTTACTTGATATAGCTTGTAAATTATTATTATATTACACACCGCCATTGAGTAATTTCCATCTTTTGAGTTGTACATTTTGTAACTTTTCAGCCATGTGCTGTTCAATAAAAACGTGTTTCCTAATGTCCATTACAGTTAACTCCATCTACTCTCGGGAAACAATATATGGTACACTTCATGTATCCCAGATAACACAGAAGGATCGATCAGTAAGAAATAATCGCTCTACTTTTGAACGTGCGTTCTCAGGCTTATGATGTCCAAAAAAGTATTCGTTGTTGAGAGCTACCCTCGGCTCATAAGAAAACTTAGCGTTACGGTATTTTATGCAATCATATAATTATCCCAATTGATCGGTGAATGCTAGTCAACTTTTAAAGTCACATAAGTAGGAAACCTTAGCAGACACATTTATAGTTATAACCGGCTTCCCTTCTATTAAAGGTCGAGGAAGGGGTTAGTGAAGATTCGATAAAAATTGCCAAATATAACAATAGTGACAATAGTTTATTCGACGAAAGAAATATTTACAAGAGTTTTGGGCGCCAGCTACGTATCGTGTAGCAACGAATACTACCGGTCACCTGACCCGGTAATGCGACAGCTCGTTAACAACAACAACAAAAAAAAAGAACAGAAAACAATAAATAGCAAAAATAGGGGCGCGGCTAGAGGGTAGAGGGATGAGGGGTCTCAGGGGGTGAATTTCCGAACTCGTTGGCTACTTAATTATTACCTCGGCCAGGTAAACCAAAACGATGGGGGTGGGGGGGGGGGGGTGAAGAACAGCAATATTCGATAATGGGGGGGGGGGGGTAAAAATGGGAGATAGCGGAAAGAAAAATACAACACTAAATGTACGAGCGATAGTCGCGATAAACCACCACATTACCTCGCACGCAGAAACAATAATAACTCTAATAATAATTGTGCCCAGAAGCACCGATCTTCACGCGGTGGCAGCCGGCCCTCTGGATATAAGATAATAGAAAATGGCTGTAATCGGAATGGATCAGAGAAAAATAACTCGAGCGATACAGGGCTGGGGGGGGCAAAACGGGGACTAAAAATATTATAAAAATCACTTACTCAAAATCTCTCACACTCACTCAAAAACAGCACCGGGGACAATACCCCCGGTTACTCTTTATCACACACTCTTTTATCACGCAATGTCTCACTAACGGGTCGCGACGACGGCGGGGCTCGAAGTGAGGAAGATGTCCTCCGTCTTCTTCTCCGAGCTCTTCGGTCCTGTTCGGAGATCCTCGGGATTTCTCGGCTTGAGAACATTACGGCGCTTGCGCATCGATCGATGGATCGAGTGTGGCTGGTCAGTGGCGCTCGGGTTGTGCTGCGGCGGAACGGTGTGGCGCAGTTGGGCGGTGCGATCGCCGCGGGCGATTTGGATTGCCGCTGACGATCGTTAGAGTGAGTACACGCACGCAGTTGGGCGGCTAACTCCAACCTTTGTCCCCACGAGTGGAGGCTCCTCGTATGACGCGGCGTGTACTCCTCAGCTGGTTGGTGTGGCAGATCCTCTATCCGTCTCCAGCCCACACTCTCACCACGTCACTTCGCTTAGGCAGCCGTAGTGTCTCTAATCCGTCCTTGATGCTTCGGCGCGTCTCGACGGTCGTACAACTAATCATTCATACTCAGAAAGGAGGGGGGGGGGGAGGGTAAAAAGGGATGAATCCTACACACTATATCGCTTCCTATCAATTATGAAAATAACGCTTAAAAGTTATAAACTGTGGTGTGTGATGGCCTTCGAGCCGTCTGAGGGGGGAAAATGATGTAACGCTCCACCGTGTTACATAGTATACTGTTAAGTCACATTGATAATCCGGTGGGATGGTCTCGCGGTAGAGTACTAGCCTCTAAACCAGAACATCGGTAGGTCGCGGATTCGATTCCCGGTGCCGTCGATTTTCGTTGAGAAATGTAAATACGGACGCAATGATGAAGCTCCAGATTTATACGTGGGACACACACAGTGGGGGTCACATGTATTGAAACTTTTCGCGATTTTGAGTCCCTTTTCGGGCGTAAATGAAACGTTCCGCGATTGTTTTTAGTCCCTATTCGGGCGCCAATGAAACGCTTCGTGGTTTTTCGGTTGTTTTAATTAATTAAATAATTTTAACTTTAACCGAGAATTGGGTGTTCGTTGTGCCTAAGAAGGGTGCGGGTTTCTTGGAAACCTGACCTTGAATTATTGTTATATAAAATCGCGATGTATTTATTATTATTCGATACCACACGTGCAAGTGGTGGCCTTCAGGATTCGTGTTCAGGACTCGAATGATCTACTGGGAAATCGGAAGTTGGAGGGTTTTGTGGTTTTTTGTTGATGCCTCAGATTAGGTTAAATTATTGTTCCCTCATGTGTCTATCGACGAGAGTTTGCCTTCATCATCATAGGCTCTCCGAGGAGAATTTTGGTGAAGGCGGTTCGGGCGAGGAAGTAGGGGATTGTACGAGGGGAACCAGGATACAATGGGGTTACCCACTACTTGCGCTTGTCCTAACCTGGGATCGTTAAACAGGAATATTCCTGGACAATTTTTATTTTTATGGATTCTAAATTCACATGGTCGGAGGTACTTCCATGTGGAGCTCTACACTCAACTCACAAAAAGAAAGGGTTTGCAAAAGATTGCGTCTATCGGGACGCGCTTAAAACTACGTAAACAGGTTTTGACCTGAGTTATGATTTCTTTGACGGATTCTAAATTCATACGGTCGGAAGTACTTCCATAAGGAGCTCTACACTCAATTTACAAAAAGGGTTGCAAAAGATTGCGTCTATCGGGACGCGCTTAAAACTACGTAAACAGGCTATGACCTGAGTTATGATTTTTTTGACGGATTCTAAATTCATACGGTCGGAAGTACTTCCGTATGGAGCTCTACACTCAATTTACAACAAGGGTTGCAAAAGATTGCGTCTATCGGGACGCACTTAAATCTACGTAAACAGGATAACTTCCTGAGTCTATTATTTCAATGATGCTATATTCGCACGGTCGGAGGTACTTCCGTGCGGGGCTTTACACCCAACTCGCAAAGATGATGATGGATTGATTGAGAAGCTCGTAATGGAGATGAATTTTGTGTCCCGGTGATCGGACTATGGTGTCCCGCGACTGTACGCTTGTAGCCTAATAACAACAATTTGAGTGTTTCGCGCCACTCTCTCTATTGTTACCAATGATTTATCCTCATACACAGAAACACATTGAAAAATCATGAGATTCTTCCGTGTCCTGTTGTTGTAATCATCGGATACTTGATTATACAATTTATAATTAATAATAAACTCGCGAATTAGTTTATTTGCGCGGAGCTCGATCGTTGTTAATTGAGTTATGAGATCTATTGCTTGTGGCACAGATAAACGCTAACGGACGGCTCGTCTCGTCTATCGGTACAGTCCGCGTGAGTAGGCCTACTCGATAGTCGTCTGTCTGTGTCGCGATCCCTAAACTGTTGTTTATCTAGACATAGATGTGCTCCAGTGTCAGGTACTCTTTCCTTGCCCCCTTGTATGCTTGATTTTGGTGATCGCCAGATACTCGGCCCACGCTCTCAATCAGCGCTCTTAGAAGAGCGCGAACTGATTGCGTCGACTGTACTGGCGAATGTGCGTACCGGGTGTCTTTATAACGTAAGGCACCGGGATGCTCAGGGTTCGCAGATCACACGCCCAAACCAAACTTTGCGAGGCTCGTGTTAAGCACGATTCGCGCAGGGATTCAAGTATGGGTGAGAAGTACCCACACTTGTGTGCGTGTTATCTGCCAACGATGAGGCGTTCATACTCCGTGTTTGGGTGTGAAGGATGGCTCAAAGTCGGAATTACCTACGAGGTCTGAGTTCGCAGATTCTATACGACCAAACCAAACTTTGCGAGGCTCGTGTTAAGCACGATTCGCGCGGCGATTCAAGTGTGAGTGAGAAGCACCCACACTTGTGTTCGTATTATCTGCCAACTGAGAACTCTTTACACTGAAAAGATCTGTGGGAATTATTGCAAGCCGATGCGCAGTGCTCGGGGTACAATAATTCCTATTTTAATTGTTCACTTTTCGCAGAGGATAGCCACAACGCTGTGTGTGGGGACCCAAATACAAAAAAGTGGCCCTAATGCGAACGTATTATGCCGGCCTACGCGCTGTGCGAGGGAGACAGTAATACGCCGAATATACTAAGTTTACTCTCCGACTCGATAGCAAGAACGCAATATCAGGGGACCGAGTCGTTCGAGTAAACTGGTTTCTGGACTCTACGTTACACTGATTTACAAATACAAACGAAAAATTGACTGTTGCTGAAAAGCAGCAGTACGTGACTCGAACTTTGAGAGTTGCCGAAAAGAAGAGTGCCGAGTCGTCCGCGGTCGTCGCTTATATACCCGATCGCCGTTGGATGGACGGGGCGGTGAATCGGTACGGTTGCGGGGCCCTCCGCGCGGGTGGAATCGGCGTTGGTGGCGGTCACATGACTATCGCGTGAGGTGGATTGCGTCACGCGCGCCGGCCACGTTTTCGGTTGCTCGAGACTCCATGGAGGTTCCTAGGAGGTTGAATTCCGTATTCCCGGGCTATGGCCTATGCCGTTGTAGGTTCAAAATGATAATTTGTTTAAATAACAATTTGTCATCAAAACAAATTGTTTATTTATTGGAAGTAGGTGCCCTCCATGGTGTTCCGGTATGGTTGATGACATTCTGTGATTTGTTAAGGAATTATTCAACGATTTATCAAAAATTGTTAAATAGTTGAATATTTCCTTTGTGTTGTTGTTCTGGTTGGATGTTTTTTGGATGAACGATGCTCCATGCTCTCTTCTAATTTTTGGTTGTGGGTGGTGTTAACTAGCTTTAATATTTTATGAATTATTAAGTAATTAGTTCTTTTAGAGAGAGAGAGAGCATGCTTTATCTACGGGAGAGCGAGCAGCATCGACGTATCGTTGAGCTTTAAGTGGTGTGCGCTCACTCCTACTATTCTGCGCGTCGTCTGTGGTTGTCGCTCAAGGTAACATGTGCGTGTGTAGTAGTACGCGCTGGATATACGGTGGCGCACTTCCACTAGCTCGTCTCTTGTGCGTGTAGGCGGTGCTATGTGGCCGCTCGCCGTGGTATGGGTGTTTTTCTATCTCGCTCCTTGGTACTTTCGCGGTGTAAACAAGTGCCAACTCGAAATATTGTCTCAACTACAGAAAATATTCTGTACGCTGAGAGAATATTTTAATATCTCGTTTTCGCAATGACTTTTGAGTGAGTTTTATTGTTTCATCAAGGAATTAGTCTTCAACTAATTATTCCTTATTGTAGCGGTACAGTCGCGAGACGTTCCGTTACAGTATATAGCTGTAGTCCGTGTTTACGTTCTCGACGAAACGTGACGTAGCTCCGGTGCCGTGAGGCGAACTCGAGACCGGCTACATCGGCATAAGTTTTCCGCAGTTTTCCTATGCCCATGGCAGCAATGCCATGGCACCTGCGATGGAGAGGGGGACGTCGGATGCGGCGGCATGGGGGCCTGGTTACTAATCCGGACCAGGTCTCCAGGGGGGACTGGCTACTGACCCGGGCCAACCCTGAAATAGGCGCAATGCCTGCAGGTAGGGGGAAATGCTAATAAAAAAAAAAGAGTCACATTGATAATATTTATTTTGAGTCAATATACAACTTCTAGAGTCACATTAACCTGTAGACTGCTGGAAAACCTAAATATAGATCTCAATAAGTGATTCACTGAATTCACTTAAAAATCAATACGCGATGGTTTTTGGGATCGCTGATTATTAATCTGGTATTTGTTTTTCAAAATTAAAGATGGCGGATTCAATATGGCGGACGAATTTTTCCAAAATTTTCTTGACAATTGGTATTTAGGGGTTTTTGGGGTCGCTGATTACGCCACCTAAAGTGATCCAGCGTCAGTGCAAGCTTCGTTTGATGAGCTAAACAAAAAAGCGTTCTATTTACGAGTGTGAGATTTGCTAGGTAGTTCTACGCATTACACCCGGCTTCAAAACCACACAAAAGCTATATTACCATAGAGTGGAAAGATATTGCAGCGCTAAGATAAAATGGAGCCAGAAAACCTCTCTACGTACTCGTCGTTGGCTCTAGGTAATGCTGAAGAGAGGTATACATATCAAATTGTTAAATTAGCGAAAACATTTAAAAGATTTTCGTTTCTAAATTCAGATTTGCAATAACGGCTCCAAAAACCCCGATGACAATTTTCAAGCGAATAAGCTGAATATTCAAAAAAATGCCCGCCATATTGGATCCGTTATTTTGAATTTTTGAAAACTAACACCAGATTCGTAATCAACGATCCCATAAACCCCCGAGTGACAAATTTTAAACAAATTCGTTTAATTTTAAAAAAGAAAATTGATGTTGAATTATTTCTTCACCATGAGCCATTGGCAAGTCTATATATATAGGCTCGACGTATGATTGGAACTTCCTGTAAGATTTATTTAAGTTATAGCCCGAACATTTTGGAATTTTTCAAGGTGAATAAATTCTATCAATACCCGGCAGTCTACAGGTTAGTAGTCCTCTTTGAGGGCGTCATATCTAGGCAATATGTTGTGATATAAATGTAAACCGTAAAATGCGATCTATCAATGACTCACTTGAAGGAAGTCACGCTTTGATTAATATAAGTATCATATTATTTGTTTTTGATGTTCACCCAATCTTAAGGTCCTACAACGAATATTTTTCGAGACATCATAAACCTGAAAATGGAGATTCGTTTTATACATTTGTTATATTATATAGTAATAGACTTGTAAATCACTTATTACTTTTGTACCCGCGGTATTAATGTTTGCCCCACGTATTAATTGGTAGTGATTCTTTTGTAAAAATTTCTGCTTATAAAAAAGTGTAAACGTTTTATTCAAAATAAAAAATGTATGTCTGGCAATATAAATTCGAACATGAATATGCTGATAGTAGAAGCGGAGGTAAGTATGGAGGTAATTTTTCGATCTATATCGATCTGTCGATTGACCTTAATTTCTATTTTTATTGATCGGGGTATTTGCTCGATCCTATGTACGAGGCATGAGTGACACTCCGAGTGACCGGCATATATCGGGTCCTTCGATCGTGCGTTTGCGTCTTACTCACCCATAGCCTACTACGCTCCCTATACACGATTTCCGTCAGGAGTCGAGGTTAACATGAATTTGTTTAGATCCATCTCAATGTCTATTAGTATAAGGGTCAAACAAATGCTCTTTCTAGATGCCAATTGCTCGTGAGAAGATGCGATGTTAATAAAGCCCGATTTATTGATCAAATTCGGTCCGCCTACACGTAAGAGCTGAAGAACTTCTAACGCTGATAGGTAAATTTTCACTAGTAATATATACTATTCCAAGAGACGAAAAAGGCAACCCCAATGGAGCTCTATCCGTAGACTGAAAAAAAAAAATTAGTTGAGCCAACGAAATACGTTTTGTTGATTAGAGATTTTGTCAACAAACAAACGTTGGTTTCAATTGACTAAATATTAGTTAACTCAACAAAATCAACAACGTTGACACACTCACACACTCAGAAAAACGTTTGGTAGTACCAACTATATATATTTAGTTGAAGCAATTTTACTTGAACCAACCGAATTTTACTCGTTTCAAATACAATTTGATTGAAGTGACAAAGTCAGTTTAGTTCAAACAACTAAATTATCATGTCAAAATAGCAATGTCCTCCTCGTCATATAACGGGTTGGATTAACTACATCGAAGTTCATTCAAGTAATCCGTGTTTTATTTGAACTTTATATTTCGTCGTTATATTGGCGAATAAAATACATTTTTTACCAGAATTAATTATTACGCATAATGCTCATTATAGTTGGTTCTAGGATTGGATAAGTTAATTGAAACAAATGGTTCAATTAAAGTTATTTCGAGGTAAGACCGTGTTTTCTGTTTTCTATGATGTGCATATTTTTCAGCTATTGATTGCTATGTGGCCACTTGATTTTTTATGGATGCTATCGATCACTTTTTTCCCGGCACAATTTCGGGATAACGACTTTATTTAGCAAATCCGACCACGGGGGCGCTCCGTTCGATCGCTATGGACGATTGGTTTGTAGAAATCGCGAAACAGTGTATGATTTCGGATTCATGCACGAGCAGCGCAACGATCGCTCGTTCGACTTCCGGCTGTCCACGTCTTCATATCGTCCAGTCTGGCGTCTCGTGCATCTCTTTGTAAACGTGTATAAAACTACAACTGTATTATTGTGATAAGTTGTGTGAGACGATATCATATAAAATGTGTGAAGTAGAAGACATCTTAGTAGATTGGGGACTTCAGTCGCTTGTTACAACATTTCGAGGTAAGTGTAAGATCGTTGTTTCTTTGTCATTGCCATTGTTATCGCGTCGCGTGCCATTCTCCGAGAAAAACATTGTACGGCGTCTCTCGGGTATCAATACTAAAATTAGTGGAAGCCGGTGATTTTTTTTAACGTTGCGTATTCACCAAGTGTACATGCTGTAAGGGATTGCTACGCGAATCGCGATTAAGATTATCTTACGGGCACCATTCATTATCCTCCTGTGATTTCAGATATTGATTAAATTCGGTAAATCCAACCGTGTGCGCGCTCGGTTTAAGCCGTTGAAAATCGTCGCAACCACGCTGAAGTCCGTGATATCGATATTTTAACGCACCGGTGGCGCGGCTCTGTATATCTTCACAGTGTTTTTAATATATGATGTAATAAATAGGTATTATTGAAAAATTACTAATCATCTTGTCTTATAATTTAGCGGATTCATTCATCTTGTTGTCTTTATCTTCACCTTGTATTTATAATTCATCTAGGTCAGAATACTTTCTTCGAAGATTTAACTCAACATCGAAATGTCGCTAGAGTGATTCGATGTTTATTCGATTCATATTATAAGCTGATGCTCTATCTGTCATTTGTTCGATTGGTGGTAAACTAATTTGGATTGAACTTACTATATGCAGCTTCAACTATGTTTTAATTTAAGTTGTCAGCACCTAGTCAGTCTTTCAAGCAAACCAACATATAGTTGGGTCGACCATAGCAGCGTTGGGGGGGTTTTCTTTCAAAATACATGTTTAGTTCAAAGTTGGTTTGAAAATAACCAATCATAAATCAACCTTCCATATTAATTTGATGATAGTCGAGAAATACTTGGTTTACAAAGATCTAACCCAAAATCAACTATTGGTAGTAATTCTATTGCAGTAAAAAATTGGTTGGTTTATGAGAATCCAACTATAATTCAACTATCATATCGTTATGAATAACGGTTGAATCATAGTTGAAAGTCGAAATTCCAACTCAACTGATCGGTTTATGGTTGACAAAACGCACCAACCAACCGTTGGTTTTTGGTCGGTCGAGGTTGGGTAAGCCACGAGGGCTACTAGCCCAACTTTGTTACTTCGCGTTACTTTGTTGGCCGTGCGTCTCGAAGCGTTAGCGCGACGTAAATAACCAATGCGTCCATACTCTATAACGCTTAGGAGTTTTCGCGCCAGGACATAAACTTTTTGTTCTCTGCGACTTTCTTCACCTATGTCTCGCTATCTTCTGCTTCATTGATAGCGTGTTAGGAAGTTAGGTAGGCAGGGTCGTAGGTTCGAATCTCGGTATAGGTAAAAATTTTCTTCGACATAAACCGTTTTCCCACATACCATTCTAGTGACAATGTCCCAATAAATAATCCTCGAGACGAAATATTATATATTTTTATTTTCAATTCGACGATTATATTTATTAATGAGCTTGCTCAATGAAATATAAAGTTTTGTTGTGTCAAGTTTAGATGTTCGAATCACGTGTAACGATTAATTCGCTTTCATTACAAATCGTTTTGTTGATTCGAACAAATATTTGTTTGAGACACATGATCTCTATGTCTGTGGAAAACAAGATGATTGAATGAAAAAAGTATTACTCTATTCAAATAAATATATATGTTAAATCGATAAAGTATTTGGTTATTATAAACCGAATTTGAATCAATCAACTAAATATCACATCGCAAGTACTGTATCTTATTTTGGACAAACAACAGAATACTTTGTTTGTAGTACATGATATTAATTTGAACGTATAGACCTGTATGATTTTCTTAAATCAAACCGAATTTCATTGGTGTAACTGAATTTTTTTTCAGTGTAGAACTAATGCTGTTTATCTAGAAAAAGGAGATAAAACTACTCTAACTTTCATAACTATTATTTCATGACTAAAAGAGAGCGTTAATCATCTCCCAATGCGGAGAGAAAATGAATACTACGAGTGTATTGCTCTTGCTAATGCAACATTATCAATCTAAAAAAACTATTTTCGTAGAATGCAACTATCATTCATATAAAGTAAACTTTTATTCAGATAGTTCTAGATCATTTTATTTATTGCAAAAAAATATCAAGCATTACATGCGAGAAGTTTCAAACTTGCCAAATGCAATCATTTTGAACGTGACACTATTAATCTATATGAGGTATTCCAGGCGAACTTCGTCAATGTTTGACTCCGACCTCTCCAGATTGGTTCCAATTTTTCGTATGTATAGTCCTCGGTTGAAAAAACGCTCTTAATTTTTTTTTAGATTTTCTTGATTGAGCCTAGTTTTTAAATGATTTTTTGAAGGTTTAATGATTTGGCCCAAATTTTAAAATCTCAAATAATTATCAAAAATAGCGAATCACATAACGAATTTTTTAAGCTTAATTCGAAAGTGGGCCGATGCTTAGTTTCGGTGTTAGAGGGTATCAAAAAAATTTTTGACTCATTTTTTAATGATTTTTTCTAAATTGAATTCAAAAAAATTGTTGGCTCTTCTTTTATTCGTGATAAAGCTCGTCATACTTTTTTTGAGCTCTGAATAGTACATACGCTTCCTTGTATTGTCGCTGTTGTCGCTCTCTCTGTTTACGATATTTCCATTCCAGGCAAACTTACGCGTCTAACCCTTGTCGCTAACTGCTAGATTTTCATTTATTTCACTTTATAGATATATATATATATATATATTGTAACACGGTAGATCGTTACAATATTTCCCCCGCTCAGCTGGCTCGAAAGCCATCACACACCGTTTTTTACTACCTTTAAGCGTTATTTTAATAATTAACAGGAAGCGATATTTTGTGTAAGAATCCTCCCCTTTTTGTATCATATCGAAGTGAGGAAGATGTCTTCCGTCTTCTTCTCCGAACTCTTCGTTCCTGTTCGGAGATCCTCGGGATTTCTCGGCTTGAGAACACTACGGCGCTTGCGCATCGATCGATGGATTGAGTGTAGCTGGTCAGTGGCGCTCGGATGTGCTACGGCGGAACGGTGTGGCGCAGTTGGGCGATGCGTTCGCCGCGGGCGATTTGATTGCCGCTGCCGATCGTTGGAGCGACTACACGCACGCAGTTGGGCGGCGAACTCCAACATAGGTCCTCACGAGTGGAGGCTCTTCGTGTGACGCGGCGTGTACTCCTCAGTTGGCTGGCGTGGCAGATCTTCTGTCCGTCTCCAGCCCACACTTACACCACGTCACTTTGCTTAGACGGCCGTAGTGTCTCTGATCCGTCCTTGATGCTTCGGTGATGTCCTCCCAATTCCAAATGTCGATGTAATATGCATTCATACCAAAGGAGAGGGGGCAAAATGGGGGGAATTTCTACACAAAATATCGCTTGCTGTAATTATCAAAAATAACGCTTAAAAGTTATAAAGTGTGGTGTGTGATGGCCTTCGAGCCGGCCGAGGGGGGAAAATATTGTAACGCTTCACCGTGTTACAGTACATATACCCGAAAAAAAATTGAAATAAAAAAATAAAATTAATTTGGACTAATTTTGAAGAAGTTATGAGCGAAAAACTGTAAAAGAGGGTCATTTGAACCGGTAATCAAAAAAACTGATGCAAAGTATGATGAAAAGTATGAAAAAAACTGACAAAAGTACTGATGAAAAGTATGAAAAAAAAGTTGCTACTGGCGTATTCGCAATACGTGACTTTCTCATCACAATATTTAATGGTGTAAAGTTTATCTCGTGAATTTACTGGAGTATATTAACGAATTGTAGGAATAAAAAACGGAGAATTTGTTATATTATATGCAATCTACGTTTTTTGTTATAATTGGTGACGATAGCGTTTTCAATTCGAATTCAAGCTTCGAGCCGCAATCGCAAGGTGGCGCGCATGGCGTAGGAGTGTGGGGACACAGATGCTACCCAGCGCAACCTGGTACCGACAGAAACGCCAGCGACCCTGGCGAGTGAAACAAGAAAACTGACAAAAACACTTCATAAAATGCTGAGTAGTGACAAAAAACAACAAACTACAACAAAAACAGGCATAACCTATGTGGCCGGAGAGTCTCATCAACTACTGTAATACTCTACTTAATGTACCAATAAACTTTTGAAGAGGCCCTGATCAGCGCGAAACGTAAAGTTTTAAAACTTAAAAAAACTTGAAAAACCGTGATTCGCCGAATTTTCCCAACATATACTAAATTCCCTAGTCCTGCACGGATAGTTTTAAGAACACGTGAAATTCATTCCAGTAATCAATCGACTTTTTGTACTCACCTCAGAGTGACGCTAAGAATAAATAATATATTTGGTTAAAAGGTGTATTCATTCCACAAGAAGAATACCCTAAAGACTACATTGGTGACCCTATAGTGAAAGAGAACTGTAAAAGAGACAATGAAATTCAAGAAAAAACGGAAGAACAAGTACCGGTCAACACGTGCTGAAAACACAACCTCAGAATTAACAACCGGCCACAATGACCGCACGCACACCGCCTCGCAACAACGGCGACGCGTACAACAGCAGCAACGACAATGAAGAGATCTCAGGAAACGCGGTCCACAGCCAGTCCCTTATCGACTTCGAAGGAGACATAGCCGACGTACAGCAACTGACGCAATAGATCATGGACATCCGAAGCATAAAACTCCCGCCGTTCTGGACACAGCACCCGGTGCTGTGGTTTGCGCAGCCGGAGGCTCAAAGCCGACATCCTAGAGCGAGTATCGGACCTCATCGAACTGCCGCTGGAAACCGAAAAGTATAAAAATCTAAACGCAGCGCTCACTGAACGATTCTCCGACTCAAAACAAAAACAACTCCACAGATTGCTGAACGAGATGCAACTGGGAGATAAAAACCCGTCCCAACTATATAGGGAAATGAAAACCCTCGCAGCGGACGACATCAAAGACCAAGCACTACGTATACTGTGGATGCAACACATGCTATACAGCATTTGCTGCGCACTATCGGCAATCGAAGATATCGAGATCACAAAACTGACAATAACAGCAGATCGGATGATGGAGGCAACAGCGAAGTCCCTCACACAAGTTTTCGCAGTCGAGTCAATTAAGGCAGGACCAGGAGGAGAAAAATCCTCCCAACTCGAAAACCTACTCACTAATCTGGAGAGGGGTTTTTCAGAACTTACTACGTTGGTAAGAGAAAATCTCGACTTACCACAAACCGCCACGTGACAAAATCAGCAATGGCATCCACGCTCAAAAAGGCGCACAAGAGACGTATCGATATGCCATATTCATCGACGCTTAGGAGTGACACGAAAATGTCAGACATGATGCGCATTCGAGACACTGGTGGCAAACACAACGCCGAGCACGGCAGTAAACACGCAATCGGGAAACTAAAAGTGCTGCCGCCAATCTGCGCGGTCAGCGTCGGCATTCCATTCAAGTACCGTCTACACATAACGGACAAAACAACAAACATAACATTCCTCGTCGACTCAGGATCCGAAGTATCGGTCATTCTAAGGCGAGCAATCAAAGACAGTCTCAGAATATTGGACTTAAAACTGTACGCAGCAAATAACACGGAAATTACTACGTACGGCAGCAAGCTGTATCTGCTCGATCTCGGCCATCGCCGCGCCTTCAAATGGCCGTTTATCATCGCCAACGTCGCAAGTGCAATACTCGGAGCTGATTTCCTAGTCTATGACGACCTTCTCATCGATTTAAAAAGAAAATAACTCCTTGATATCACAACAAAGCTCACTTGCAAAGGACAAATAGTGCAGACGAACAACTATGGATTCTCTACGGTTGACACAGACTCGCGTTTCAAAAACGTGCTCGACGAATTCCTTGAAGTCGTTACACCGTCCAAAGCTCGCCCAGCCGCCAAACATTTGGTTGTGCATCACATACTTACCGAGGAACCACCGGTAGCTGCACCCCCACGCCGTCTCGTCGGAGAAAAACTCGTAGCAGCGGAGAAAACTCGTAGTCACCCTCGACCTCGTCCGAGCGTATCACAACATCCCAGTAGCAGAAGAGGACATCCCAAAAACAGCCGTCACAACACCGTTTGGCTGTTTTGAATTTACCGCAATGCCATTCGGACTCTGCAATGCAGCCCAAACATTTAAGAGATTTATCGATGACATCTTCAGAGGCCTGGATTTCGCCATTTCCGTACATTCGAGTCGCGCCTTGAGGAGTTTTTCGAAGATGTTCCCTACTACGAGGAGAAGACATATAGGCCTATAGGATTTCGGGTCCTTATCGTCCTTATCCTCACCTTTCAGGAGGATTCTGAGGGAACCCTCCTTCCAGGTAGAGGGAAAGACGCCCCATTGAAGGCACCCCTTGAAGAGCCGGACCAGTTGATTGGGATTAGTGGCGATGACTTGTTTTAGAACCTCCACCTCTATGAGATTGAGTCCCGGTGCTTTGCCATTTTTGAGAGTGCGAAAAGCCAAATCGCTATTTGTAAATACAGAAGCGTCAGGAGTATCGGGTGCATCACGTGCACCGTTTCTCACTTCCCTCTGCTCAGGGGTGTCATCCTCTACGATGTCGTTGGGGATGTGCGTCTGCAGAAGCCAGCTGGCGGTTTTCTTCATGTCCATTGTAAAGCTTTCCTCACACCGGATAGTGCTAAGCACTTTCTCAACTTGGAGTTTGTCCGCTTGGAACTTGTATACGATGCCCCAAGGCTCCTTGTGTTACGTCGTAGCCTTGCCCACACTTGTTTTTAAAAGCCTAACACCCACACTAGACACGAACGCCATATCTAAAGCGCACGTGCATCGCATCACGACCATTGACCCTAATGCTCTTCCGAACTCAAGTGAACCTCCCGCTAATTTATGTCACAAGGCACCGGACGACGCGCGTGTCATAAACTCTCAGCTCGCATCTTCCAAGAATGTGAGGGATAAATCGAATATCATAATTAATAACTTCCTTTTTCTAGTTATCGGAGAATTACATGCGCCTCTAATGGTCCCATAAATAGTTCACTAATACTTATCACTCCCGACCTTTTAACGAATTTATGATTCCCCCATGCCCGAACAAACCTATCCAAATTAGTATATAAAAGCGAGATTGACTTAGTTAAGTGAGTCGTTCTCTCGACGACCATCATGCTGGACGGCATCGACGAAACTCCATAGAGCGAGCAAGGCTCCCAGACGAAACTCTGTACCTTAGCCCTGCGAGACTAAGTCTTCGAAAATTCTATAACTGTATAATCTCTGGCAAGCTACAACGAATTCATTAAACATTGTAAGTGCAAACGAATCAAGATTTCAATTATTATTCTGGGACCTGGTCTATCAACGTCAAATCACTATTTTCTACGTCTCCAACACTGTTCCCACTAATCCGAATTAAGGTAGTATGGCGAGATCTCCGTCCCTGGTGTAAAGGGTTAACGCCTTGACCCGAAAGTGAGATCGCCGTTACGTTCTTCCTAGTGCAACTCGTAAGAGTTGACCGGGACGTAACACTTGTTCCAGTTCGATGTGACAAAGCTTCTCCAGCTAGCGTGCTTTGCCGCTGTCACACCTCTGCTGTAGGACGACAAAGAATTTTGGTATTCCAGTTTTAGACGAGGGCGATTGAGGCTATCACGCGACTTGTTCTTGTACATATGCCGTTTTTGGTGCGCGCCCCTCTTCAATTTTGTCAAGTTTGTTATGCACCACGTATTGGACTTCCTAAATCGCTTTTTTCTAGGCATTGAGCGTTCGCACGCCTCAGTTATGAAGCTCGTGAGAGTCTCTGCCATTCTATCTACATGACTGGCAATCTACATTTAATGTCTAGGCCGGAAGTCGGAGGACAACTCGACCCATGCTACCTCGCCCTTACGGGTACACGCAACTATTCGACTATCTACAATCCAACGATGGACCGGCCACGACAACGGACGATGGAAAAATCCTTTGGCCCCCACTGGCGTTTTCTGTGGGGAGAGCAGTTCGGCTATGCCGGGGTCTCGGCGCACAAGGATAAGACACACCGTCCAGCACAATTCACCCGAGCATCGGCGCGCAACGACAGAGACCACCGCAACTTCAATTGCCCTTTTGGCCCGTCTCTGGCACTCGCCTTCCGCAACTCCACCTTCATGCACCTTTTTGAATGTCTCACCGAGTTATAGAACGTCGACCCCCCGACATACTCACGGGGTACCTCGGGAAGGCCTGCTCCCTTTCTCCTGCCTGGATGCTGGCCCAGATTGATGTTTGGATATTTTGATTCTACGTGTATGTAGGATCGTTTAGTTGTTACCGGTATGTATTAGGAAAAGCTATGTCAATGTGGAGAAGTATTATGTTTTGTGTTATCACTTGTTTTGCCTGTATTCCTCTTTTAATAATCTCTGACCGGCGAGGCAAACCCTGAGAGATCTTTGCACCCACGCACGACACGGTCAGGCACCTTAAACATGACAAAGTGCCCAAACATTTAAGAGATTTATCGATGACATCTTCAGAGGCCTGGATTATGACTATTGCTACATAAACGACATACTAATCTCGTCGAAAAACGAAGAAAAACATGAGCAACACCTACGAGAAGTTCTCACACGGTTCGCCAACTATGGATTGAACATCAACCTCTCAAAATGAACCCTAGGCGCCGCAAAAGTTAGATACCTACACCATCACGAGAGAAGGTACAAAACCTTTCGTCAAGCGAGTACAAGCCGTACTGGAATACCAAAAGCCAGAAACGATCGTTAAACTGCTGAAATTTTTGGGGGTCAAACTTCTACCGCCGCTTCATCCCGCGAGCCGCTAATACCCAGGCGCCGTTGAACGAGTACCTGAAGGAATAAAAAAAGAATGACAGGCGGCCAATCTCCAGTGGACAAGAACAGTCGGGCCCAAGCAACACTACTCGAACACCTGATTGTAAACGCGCCTTTTGCACTCACGTGCGACGCATCTGACGTAGCCATCGGCGCGGTACTGAAACAACAAGATGACAACGGCTGGCGACCGTTAAGATTCTTTTCGAGAAAACTGAGCGAAACGGAAAGACAATACAGCACGTACGATCGGGAGTTACTGGCAATCTACATTTAATGTTTGCGGTACCAGATTTGGCCCTGCTTCCTCGCCCTGTAGAGCATACGCCTGTTTACTATCCGCTAACTATTGATGATTCCAACCAAGGTTCGGGCGATGGAAAAATCCTTTGACCTCCACCGGCATCTGGTGGAGAGAGCAGTTTGGCTACGACCGGGAGTCGTAGCAACTCTCCTCGAGCAGGTGCCCGAGACAGTTCCGCCGGCTCCAGGTCGTACTCACAGGGAACCACGGGAAGGCATGCTCTCTGTGTCCCGCCTGGACACAAGCCCAGGCTCTGTTGTGTTTTTTGTTCGTTTTGAGTTTACGTTTTCGTGTTATTTCGTTGTTTAGTTTCGTGTTGTAGTATGTGTGTTTCTTATATCGTGTTCTGACATGTTTGTGTAGCTGTGTGTTGGGTTTGTCAATGGTTTGTGATATCCTTAGTGTGAGTTCCTATCTTGTTCACCAGACGGTCGGTTATCCCGAGAGGTTTACGAGCCCTGACCGTCCACCAGATTCCGAGGCCTGGTTTGGTGAGAGTTGGCGAGTTTTCACAATTGTTACTTCTCCAAATTTCTATTCAACGTTCAACGTTCAACGTTGTCTTACTTATATGTATGTCCCTATCCTATTTCACTGTATCTATCCCTTCTCGTCCTACCTTTTTAGGAGTCTCTCCTCTTCCCTAATCCAAATTGCATCTTTGCAGTACCCCGAGAATACTGCAAAGGCCTCTTTTGTAGTGACCATAGCGGATGCCGCTCTTGGCCAAGTTCTATTCCCAACTATCTCCCTCAGAGCTACTCTTTGGGGTTCGAAGGAATAACATTCAAGAAGAAAATGCTCGACCGTCTCCGGCACCCCGCACGTCGTGCAGTTTTTACCGTCTTCGTTGATCTTTCTCAATGCCAGAAAAGTACGGAAGACCCCGTGACCAGTGATCTCTTGGACGATTATTCGGTTTGGTCGCAGCCATGTCGCCATTAGTCGTTCTTGTACATCCCTAAAGAAGCAGAAAGCGTTATACTCTGCTTGCGATGATTGCTATCGCCTATTTCACATTCGCACAGTTTCACATCGTATTTCATCATTCGCTCTTTCGCTGTTGCTATCTATCGTTTTCCCGTTCACTATTGTGTCTCGGCCTATTCTAATGTCGTATCGTGCGCGGCGTTCCTCGAAGAGAAGGCTAATGGGTGCCGCTCCGGCAACGACGGACAGCGATTCTCCCGACGCCATCCTCCACGCAGACGTAGTCGCGAACAGCGCCGCACGTTGCGCAGCACGGAGTACTCTCTTGTCCGTTTCCGTGCACAGGTCTGACCATCTCGCTGATGCATATGTAATCGTCGGGAGGAAGAGACCCCTCACTGTAGATAGGGCTCTGAAGCGCAGCCTCTACCCGCCTCTGGCTAATCTCCTGAGTTTCTGAAATAGTTTATTTATCTTTCCCCGTAGATATTCAAAGTGCGTATTTACCCTTAGATCAAGTATCTGACGTTATTTTTTAATTTTATCACTGTGTTCCCCGTTCTAATCCTCGGTGGTCTCCTAGCTAAGTCTGGCGTTCTCGCGGGTCTAGCCCAGCGGCCGGGTCGGTTGTCTTCTCCCCTCCTTGCTTTTCTCTTAGTTTTTAATATTATTGCTTCCGTCTTACGCTCCGACAGCTGAAGTTTTGCCGATGTGCACCAATTTACTATTGCATCCCCAATACCCTGCGCTTTCTTATTTAAATCCCTTCGCGGGTCTCCGGTTATAAGAACCAGGAGATCATCGGCATAAGCCATAAAGTTATCCGGAGCTATATCCTCTAGTATTCTAAGGAGTTTGTCGAAAATAAGGTTCCAGCATCGTGGTCCAAGGACAGAGCCCTGGGGACAGCCCCTCGTTGCTTGCTTGGAAACCTCCTCCTTTCCTAACACTATCTTTATCTTTCTGTCTTCGAAGTAACTTTTCATCACCTCGAAGACATTCCGAGGCCATTCCCTTTTCCTAAGACCATCTAGGACTGAAGGCCACCACACATTGTCAAAAGTACCTGATATGTCGAAGAGTAGCGCCACAGCGTAGCTGTCTTCGCAACGACTTACCATGCGGCGCATCTCCATGATCGCATCCTCGGCCGACTTTTCGGCTGTAAATCCGAACTGTCGTTCCGAGATCTGTCCCGGCGCCATTTCCGTACATTCGAGTCGCGCCTTGAGGAGTTTTTCGAAGATGTTCCCTACTACGAGGAGAAGACATATAGGCCTATAGGATTTCGGGTCCTTATCGTCCTTATCCTCACCTTTCAGGAGGATTCTGAGGGAACCCTCCTTCCAGGTAGAGGGAAAGACGCCCCATTGAAGGCACCCCTTGAAGAGCCGGACCAGTTGATTGGGATTAGTGGCGATGACTTGTTTTAGAACCTCCACCTCTATGAGATTGAGTCCCGGTGCTTTGCCATTTTTGAGAGTGCGAAAAGCCAAATCGCTATTTGTAAATACAGAAGCGTCAGGAGTATCGGGTGCATCACGTGCACCGTTTCTCACTTCCCTCTGCTCAGGGGTGTCATCCTCTACGATGTCGTTGGGGATGTGCGTCTGCAGAAGCCAGCTGGCGGTTTTCTTCATGTCCATTGTAAAGCTTTCCTCACACCGGATAGTGCTAAGCACTTTCTCAACTTGGAGTTTGTCCGCTTGGAACTTGTATACGATGCCCCAAGGCTCCTTGTGTTACGTCGTAGCCTTGCCCACACTTGTTTTTAAAAGCCTAACACCCACACTAGACACGAACGCCATATCTAAAGCGCACGTGCATCGCATCACGACCATTGACCCTAATGCTCTTCCGAACTCAAGTGAACCTCCCGCTAATTTATGTCACAAGGCACCGGACGACGCGCGTGTCATAAACTCTCAGCTCGCATCTTCCAAGAATGTGAGGGATAAATCGAATATCATAATTAATAACTTCCTTTTTCTAGTTATCGGAGAATTACATGCGCCTCTAATGGTCCCATAAATAGTTCACTAATACTTATCACTCCCGACCTTTTAACGAATTTATGATTCCCCCATGCCCGAACAAACCTATCCAAATTAGTATATAAAAGCGAGATTGACTTAGTTAAGTGAGTCGTTCTCTCGACGACCATCATGCTGGACGGCATCGACGAAACTCCATAGAGCGAGCAAGGCTCCCAGACGAAACTCTGTACCTTAGCCCTGCGAGACTAAGTCTTCGAAAATTCTATAACTGTATAATCTCTGGCAAGCTACAACGAATTCATTAAACATTGTAAGTGCAAACGAATCAAGATTTCAATTATTATTCTGGGACCTGGTCTATCAACGTCAAATCACTATTTTCTACGTCTCCAACACTGTTCCCACTAATCCGAATTAAGGTAGTATGGCGAGATCTCCGTCCCTGGTGTAAAGGGTTAACGCCTTGACCCGAAAGTGAGATCGCCGTTACGTTCTTCCTAGTGCAACTCGTAAGAGTTGACCGGGACGTAACACTTGTTCCAGTTCGATGTGACAAAGCTTCTCCAGCTAGCGTGCTTTGCCGCTGTCACACCTCTGCTGTAGGACGACAAAGAATTTTGGTATTCCAGTTTTAGACGAGGGCGATTGAGGCTATCACGCGACTTGTTCTTGTACATATGCCGTTTTTGGTGCGCGCCCCTCTTCAATTTTGTCAAGTTTGTTATGCACCACGTATTGGACTTCCTAAATCGCTTTTTTCTAGGCATTGAGCGTTCGCACGCCTCAGTTATGAAGCTCGTGAGAGTCTCTGCCATTCTATCTACATGACTGGCAATCTACATTTAATGTCTAGGCCGGAAGTCGGAGGACAACTCGACCCATGCTACCTCGCCCTTACGGGTACACGCAACTATTCGACTATCTACAATCCAACGATGGACCGGCCACGACAACGGACGATGGAAAAATCCTTTGGCCCCCACTGGCGTTTTCTGTGGGGAGAGCAGTTCGGCTATGCCGGGGTCTCGGCGCACAAGGATAAGACACACCGTCCAGCACAATTCACCCGAGCATCGGCGCGCAACGACAGAGACCACCGCAACTTCAATTGCCCTTTTGGCCCGTCTCTGGCACTCGCCTTCCGCAACTCCACCTTCATGCACCTTTTTGAATGTCTCACCGAGTTATAGAACGTCGACCCCCCGACATACTCACGGGGTACCTCGGGAAGGCCTGCTCCCTTTCTCCTGCCTGGATGCTGGCCCAGATTGATGTTTGGATATTTTGATTCTACGTGTATGTAGGATCGTTTAGTTGTTACCGGTATGTATTAGGAAAAGCTATGTCAATGTGGAGAAGTATTATGTTTTGTGTTATCACTTGTTTTGCCTGTATTCCTCTTTTAATAATCTCTGACCGGCGAGGCAAACCCTGAGAGATCTTTGCACCCACGCACGACACGGTCAGGCACCTTAAACATGACAAAGTGCCCAAACATTTAAGAGATTTATCGATGACATCTTCAGAGGCCTGGATTATGACTATTGCTACATAAACGACATACTAATCTCGTCGAAAAACGAAGAAAAACATGAGCAACACCTACGAGAAGTTCTCACACGGTTCGCCAACTATGGATTGAACATCAACCTCTCAAAATGAACCCTAGGCGCCGCAAAAGTTAGATACCTACACCATCACGAGAGAAGGTACAAAACCTTTCGTCAAGCGAGTACAAGCCGTACTGGAATACCAAAAGCCAGAAACGATCGTTAAACTGCTGAAATTTTTGGGGGTCAAACTTCTACCGCCGCTTCATCCCGCGAGCCGCTAATACCCAGGCGCCGTTGAACGAGTACCTGAAGGAATAAAAAAAGAATGACAGGCGGCCAATCTCCAGTGGACAAGAACAGTCGGGCCCAAGCAACACTACTCGAACACCTGATTGTAAACGCGCCTTTTGCACTCACGTGCGACGCATCTGACGTAGCCATCGGCGCGGTACTGAAACAACAAGATGACAACGGCTGGCGACCGTTAAGATTCTTTTCGAGAAAACTGAGCGAAACGGAAAGACAATACAGCACGTACGATCGGGAGTTACTGGCAATCTACATTTAATGTTTGCGGTACCAGATTTGGCCCTGCTTCCTCGCCCTGTAGAGCATACGCCTGTTTACTATCCGCTAACTATTGATGATTCCAACCAAGGTTCGGGCGATGGAAAAATCCTTTGACCTCCACCGGCATCTGGTGGAGAGAGCAGTTTGGCTACGACCGGGAGTCGTAGCAACTCTCCTCGAGCAGGTGCCCGAGACAGTTCCGCCGGCTCCAGGTCGTACTCACAGGGAACCACGGGAAGGCATGCTCTCTGTGTCCCGCCTGGACACAAGCCCAGGCTCTGTTGTGTTTTTTGTTCGTTTTGAGTTTACGTTTTCGTGTTATTTCGTTGTTTAGTTTCGTGTTGTAGTATGTGTGTTTCTTATATCGTGTTCTGACATGTTTGTGTAGCTGTGTGTTGGGTTTGTCAATGGTTTGTGATATCCTTAGTGTGAGTTCCTATCTTGTTCACCAGACGGTCGGTTATCCCGAGAGGTTTACGAGCCCTGACCGTCCACCAGATTCCGAGGCCTGGTTTGGTGAGAGTTGGCGAGTTTTCACAATTGTTACTTCTCCAAATTTCTATTCAACGTTCAACGTTCAACGTTGTCTTACTTATATGTATGTCCCTATCCTATTTCACTGTATCTATCCCTTCTCGTCCTACCTTTTTAGGAGTCTCTCCTCTTCCCTAATCCAAATTGCATCTTTGCAGTACCCCGAGAATACTGCAAAGGCCTCTTTTGTAGTGACCATAGCGGATGCCGCTCTTGGCCAAGTTCTATTCCCAACTATCTCCCTCAGAGCTACTCTTTGGGGTTCGAAGGAATAACATTCAAGAAGAAAATGCTCGACCGTCTCCGGCACCCCGCACGTCGTGCAGTTTTTACCGTCTTCGTTGATCTTTCTCAATGCCAGAAAAGTACGGAAGACCCCGTGACCAGTGATCTCTTGGACGATTATTCGGTTTGGTCGCAGCCATGTCGCCATTAGTCGTTCTTGTACATCCCTAAAGAAGCAGAAAGCGTTATACTCTGCTTGCGATGATTGCTATCGCCTATTTCACATTCGCACAGTTTCACATCGTATTTCATCATTCGCTCTTTCGCTGTTGCTATCTATCGTTTTCCCGTTCACTATTGTGTCTCGGCCTATTCTAATGTCGTATCGTGCGCGGCGTTCCTCGAAGAGAAGGCTAATGGGTGCCGCTCCGGCAACGACGGACAGCGATTCTCCCGACGCCATCCTCCACGCAGACGTAGTCGCGAACAGCGCCGCACGTTGCGCAGCACGGAGTACTCTCTTGTCCGTTTCCGTGCACAGGTCTGACCATCTCGCTGATGCATATGTAATCGTCGGGAGGAAGAGACCCCTCACTGTAGATAGGGCTCTGAAGCGCAGCCTCTACCCGCCTCTGGCTAATCTCCTGAGTTTCTGAAATAGTTTATTTATCTTTCCCCGTAGATATTCAAAGTGCGTATTTACCCTTAGATCAAGTATCTGACGTTATTTTTTAATTTTATCACTGTGTTCCCCGTTCTAATCCTCGGTGGTCTCCTAGCTAAGTCTGGCGTTCTCGCGGGTCTAGCCCAGCGGCCGGGTCGGTTGTCTTCTCCCCTCCTTGCTTTTCTCTTAGTTTTTAATATTATTGCTTCCGTCTTACGCTCCGACAGCTGAAGTTTTGCCGATGTGCACCAATTTACTATTGCATCCCCAATACCCTGCGCTTTCTTATTTAAATCCCTTCGCGGGTCTCCGGTTATAAGAACCAGGAGATCATCGGCATAAGCCATAAAGTTATCCGGAGCTATATCCTCTAGTATTCTAAGGAGTTTGTCGAAAATAAGGTTCCAGCATCGTGGTCCAAGGACAGAGCCCTGGGGACAGCCCCTCGTTGCTTGCTTGGAAACCTCCTCCTTTCCTAACACTATCTTTATCTTTCTGTCTTCGAAGTAACTTTTCATCACCTCGAAGACATTCCGAGGCCATTCCCTTTTCCTAAGACCATCTAGGACTGAAGGCCACCACACATTGTCAAAAGTACCTGATATGTCGAAGAGTAGCGCCACAGCGTAGCTGTCTTCGCAACGACTTACCATGCGGCGCATCTCCATGATCGCATCCTCGGCCGACTTTTCGGCTGTAAATCCGAACTGTCGTTCCGAGATCTGTCCCGGCGCCATTTCCGTACATTCGAGTCGCGCCTTGAGGAGTTTTTCGAAGATGTTCCCTACTACGAGGAGAAGACATATAGGCCTATAGGATTTCGGGTCCTTATCGTCCTTATCCTCACCTTTCAGGAGGATTCTGAGGGAACCCTCCTTCCAGGTAGAGGGAAAGACGCCCCATTGAAGGCACCCCTTGAAGAGCCGGACCAGTTGATTGGGATTAGTGGCGATGACTTGTTTTAGAACCTCCACCTCTATGAGATTGAGTCCCGGTGCTTTGCCATTTTTGAGAGTGCGAAAAGCCAAATCGCTATTTGTAAATACAGAAGCGTCAGGAGTATCGGGTGCATCACGTGCACCGTTTCTCACTTCCCTCTGCTCAGGGGTGTCATCCTCTACGATGTCGTTGGGGATGTGCGTCTGCAGAAGCCAGCTGGCGGTTTTCTTCATGTCCATTGTAAAGCTTTCCTCACACCGGATAGTGCTAAGCACTTTCTCAACTTGGAGTTTGTCCGCTTGGAACTTGTATACGATGCCCCAAGGCTCCTTGTGTTACGTCGTAGCCTTGCCCACACTTGTTTTTAAAAGCCTAACACCCACACTAGACACGAACGCCATATCTAAAGCGCACGTGCATCGCATCACGACCATTGACCCTAATGCTCTTCCGAACTCAAGTGAACCTCCCGCTAATTTATGTCACAAGGCACCGGACGACGCGCGTGTCATAAACTCTCAGCTCGCATCTTCCAAGAATGTGAGGGATAAATCGAATATCATAATTAATAACTTCCTTTTTCTAGTTATCGGAGAATTACATGCGCCTCTAATGGTCCCATAAATAGTTCACTAATACTTATCACTCCCGACCTTTTAACGAATTTATGATTCCCCCATGCCCGAACAAACCTATCCAAATTAGTATATAAAAGCGAGATTGACTTAGTTAAGTGAGTCGTTCTCTCGACGACCATCATGCTGGACGGCATCGACGAAACTCCATAGAGCGAGCAAGGCTCCCAGACGAAACTCTGTACCTTAGCCCTGCGAGACTAAGTCTTCGAAAATTCTATAACTGTATAATCTCTGGCAAGCTACAACGAATTCATTAAACATTGTAAGTGCAAACGAATCAAGATTTCAATTATTATTCTGGGACCTGGTCTATCAACGTCAAATCACTATTTTCTACGTCTCCAACACTGTTCCCACTAATCCGAATTAAGGTAGTATGGCGAGATCTCCGTCCCTGGTGTAAAGGGTTAACGCCTTGACCCGAAAGTGAGATCGCCGTTACGTTCTTCCTAGTGCAACTCGTAAGAGTTGACCGGGACGTAACACTTGTTCCAGTTCGATGTGACAAAGCTTCTCCAGCTAGCGTGCTTTGCCGCTGTCACACCTCTGCTGTAGGACGACAAAGAATTTTGGTATTCCAGTTTTAGACGAGGGCGATTGAGGCTATCACGCGACTTGTTCTTGTACATATGCCGTTTTTGGTGCGCGCCCCTCTTCAATTTTGTCAAGTTTGTTATGCACCACGTATTGGACTTCCTAAATCGCTTTTTTCTAGGCATTGAGCGTTCGCACGCCTCAGTTATGAAGCTCGTGAGAGTCTCTGCCATTCTATCTACATGACTGGCAATCTACATTTAATGTCTAGGCCGGAAGTCGGAGGACAACTCGACCCATGCTACCTCGCCCTTACGGGTACACGCAACTATTCGACTATCTACAATCCAACGATGGACCGGCCACGACAACGGACGATGGAAAAATCCTTTGGCCCCCACTGGCGTTTTCTGTGGGGAGAGCAGTTCGGCTATGCCGGGGTCTCGGCGCACAAGGATAAGACACACCGTCCAGCACAATTCACCCGAGCATCGGCGCGCAACGACAGAGACCACCGCAACTTCAATTGCCCTTTTGGCCCGTCTCTGGCACTCGCCTTCCGCAACTCCACCTTCATGCACCTTTTTGAATGTCTCACCGAGTTATAGAACGTCGACCCCCCGACATACTCACGGGGTACCTCGGGAAGGCCTGCTCCCTTTCTCCTGCCTGGATGCTGGCCCAGATTGATGTTTGGATATTTTGATTCTACGTGTATGTAGGATCGTTTAGGTGTTACCGGTATGTATTAGGAAAAGCTATGTCAATGTGGAGAAGTATTATGTTTTGTGTTATCACTTGTTTTGCCTGTATTCCTCTTTTAATAATCTCTGACCGGCGAGGCAAACCCTGAGAGATCTTTGCACCCACGCACGACACGGTCAGGCACCTTAAACATGACAAAGTGCCAAACACGTGCGGCATGGTATGCTGTACCCTGGTGTCCGTTGAGCTACCTGATGGTAACCCCGCCTTCTCATCACTGCCCTGCGGCTAGTGGACACCTCGGAAACTTCGTGTGGCCAAAACCCCAGTGCTCGGCTCCGAAAAACCGACCAACCAGGGCTGTCACAACACGCTTTCGAGAGGATGTGCCGCCCTTGGCCAGAGGCCCTCCCCGTCAATCAACGGATCCTCACACCCCTGGGGCCCCTCCACCACGTCAAGGTGGCTGCACATAGGGGGGGACTGGCAATCTACATTTAGTGTCCAGGTCGGAAGTCCGAGGACAACTCGACCTATGCTACCTCGCCCTCATGGGTATACGCAACTTTTCAACTATCTTACCATATAGCAAAACTTACCACGACAACGGGCGGTGGAAAAATCCTTTGGCCCCCACTGGCGTGTTCTGTGGGGAGAGCAGTTCGGCTATGACGGGGCATCGGCGCCACAAGGATAAGACACACCGTCCAGCACAATCCACCCGAGCGACGGCGCGCAATGACAGAGACCACCGCAACTTGACTGACACAGTTTTGAGGGTTTTAACCCTCGCTGACAGGTCTAGACAATTGCCCTTTTGGCCCGTCTCTGGCACTCGCCTTCCGCAACTCGAACTTCATGCACCTTCTTGAATGTCTCACCGAGTTAAAAAACGTCGACCCCCCGACATACTCACGGGGAACCACTGGAAGGCCTGCTCCCTTTCTCCCGCCTGGATGCTGGCCCAGATTTGTTTATGGATTTTGATTCTACGTGTATGTAGGATAATGTAATTGTTACCGGTATGTTTAGGAAAAAGCCATGTCAATGTAGAGAAGTATTATGCCTTTTGTTATCACGTGTTTTGTCTGTATTCCTCTTTTAATAATCTCTGACCGGCGAGGCAAACCCTGAGAGATCTTCGCACCCACGCACAACAAGGTCGGACACCTTAAACATGACAAAGTGCCAACACATGCGGCGCGGAATGCTGTGCCCCGGCATCCATTGAGTTACCTAATGGTAACCCCGCCTTCTCGTCACTGCCTTGCGGCTAGTAGACACCTTGGAAACTTCGTGCGGCCAAAACCCCAGTGCCCGGCTCCGAAAAACCGACCAACCGGGGCTGTCACAACACGCTTTCGAGAGGTAAAGCCGCCCTTGGCCAGTGGCCCTCCCCGTCAATCAACGGATCAACGAACCCCTGGGGCCCCCCCACCACGTCAAGGTGGCAGCCATAGGGGGGGACTGGCAATCTACATTTAATGTCTAAGTCGGAAGTCCGAGGACAACTCGACCCATGCTACCTCACTCTTATGGGTACACGCAACTTTTAACTATCCGCTATATAGCGATGGACCAGCCACGACAACGGGCAGTGGAAAAATCCTTTGACTTCCGCTGGTCGTATTGCGGAGAGAGCAGTTTGGCCACGGGGGGACTAGGCCCCGGCCACGTGTGGAGCCGGGACTCCGCACGAGGTCGGAACAAATTTCCCCCAGTGCTCACGGGGAACCACGGGAAGGCCTGCTCCCTGTGTCCCGCCCGGACACAAGCCCAGATTTTTGTGTGGGATTGAATTTACGTGGTGACTCTATGTGTTTCGTTTAGGGATTTGTCGTTTTGAGGGTTTTCTGTTCAGGATCTTACGGGTGTAGGGTTTGTTTCGGGTTCGTGTGTGTCAGTGTTCTTTGTTCTTCTGTGTTGTTTTGTCAAAGGTCCTACCTATCGAAAATTTCCTACCTGATCTAATCGTCGGGCAGTCGGCAGTCCCATGAGGATTATGGGCTCCGCCTGCCCCGCTGCGGTTCCGACTTGGCCGCAGCGTCACGATTTTGTGGGAGATGCACGTTTTGTGCTCTCCCGAAAACCCTGCTCTACGCACTATCTGTGCTGATACGCACATTTCTTTAAAACTTATTTATATATATATATATTCATATGTTTATATGTTTATGTTTATATATTTCCTATATATTTTCTCTCTCTCTATCACTCTCTCACTCTCTCTCTTTCTCTCTCTCTCTCGCTCTATATCCGTCCCTTTTCTCTCCCCCCTTGCCCACCGCTCCTGCTTGTGCTTATACGCACATTTCTATATAGATGAACAGATATATATTCACTCTTTCTCTCTCTCTCTCTCTCTCTCTCTCTCTCTCTCTCTCTCTCTCTCTCTCTCTCTCTCTCTCTCTCTCTCTCTCTCTCTCTCTCTCGCTCTCTCTCACCCACGCTCTCTCTCTCTCCCTCTCTCACGCTCTCTCTCCCACTCACTCTACTGCGTGGGCCTGGCTCTTCAGCCACATGACCTCCTCGCAGTATCCGGCGAACGCGTCGAATGCCCCCGACGTCGACACCAATTGGTGCGCCGCTTCGGGCCATTGACGATCGCCTATAAATTCGTTGAGAGCCACCCTTTGTGGCTCGTATTTTGCACATTCGAGAACGACGTGCTTAGCGTCTTCCGGCACACCGCAGACCTCGCAGTCCCCTCCGTCGGCGAGTCCCAGCGACGCTAGACGGTCGCGGAAATCGCCGTGGCCGGTGACGACTTGAGAGACCCAGTGGCTTGGCCGGAACCATTTCGCTGCCAGTCTTTCTCGGATGTTGTTGAAGAAGGCGAATGTGGTACGGCCTTTTTGTGACGATTGCCACGCGGCCTGCCACATGTTTTCCGCCTGAACCTTGATTAGATCGACGGCGTTGGTGTCACCACCGTCGATCTGGACGCCATTGATTATGGCGCTTTTCCCTATCCTAAGCTGATAACGCGCTCGGCGCTCTTCTAAGAGAAGGTCGACCGGGGTCGCGCCCGCAGTGACACAGAGCGAGGCCCACGATGACGTCCGATAGGCGGACGCCACCGAGATCAACGCTCTGCGCTGCAGGGACCTAAGGACCTTCAGATCCCCATCGTTGCACAGGTCCGACCACCCCGCGGCGGCATACGTTACCGTCGGGAGGAAGACGCCCCTGTACATCGTTGCAAGGGATCCGAATCGCAGACCCCAGCGGCTTCCCGCCAACTTCGCCAGTTTGCCGAAGAGGAGTCCCACTTTGCCACTTAGGTGGTTGCAGTGAGACCGTACTCCCAGGCATCTGTCGAAGTGTACCCCCAGGTACCTGACGCTATTCTTAAACTTTATAGAACCGTTTCCTAATCTAATCACTGGGGGCCTGTTCACCAGATTCGGTTTCCTAACTGCTTTGCGCGCTCTATCCGGTCGGGATTTATCTACCGGTGCTGGACGTTTCCAATCACTTTTCAAAACTATGGCCTCTGTCTTCCGCTCCGAGAGCTGAAGCTTGGCCGACCGACACCAGTCCACTATGCGATTGACAATGGACTGGGCCCTAACTTCGATACTCCTACGTGAGTCGCCTGTCACGAGGACGAGTAGATCGTCCGCGTAGGCGACGAAATTGTCCGGGGCTATGTCCTCCAAGATGCGGAGGAGCCCGTCGAACATGAGGTTCCAGCAGACTGGGCCTAAGACAGATCCTTGTGGACAGCCCCTCGTTGCCTGCTTGGAGACCTCTTCTTTGCCTATGAGGATTTTCACCTTTCGACCGTCGAAGTAACTCTGAAGCACTTCGAAAACGTTCTTGGGGCACTCTCTCTCCTGAAGGCTCTGAAGAACCAAGGGCCACCATACGTTGTCAAATGCCCCGGATATGTCGAAGAGAAGCGCCCCAGCGTAGGCGTCCTCGCAGACGCTCACCATGCGACGCATCTCCACAACAGCATCTTCGGCCGACTTGGACGGCATGAAACCGTACTGTCGGTCGGAGATTTTCCCCGGAGCAGTTGCCGTCAACGCAAGCCGCGCCTTGATTAATTTTTCGAAGACCTTACCGACAACCGAAAGTAAACAGATGGGCCTATACGATTTCGGGTCCTTCTCGTCCTTGTCCTCGCCCTTTAGGAGCATTCTAAGAGAGCCCTCCTTCCAGGCAGAGGGAAAGACGCCCCATTGAAGGCACCCGTTGAAAAGCCGTACCATTTGCTCGGGGATGACGGAGAAGGCTTTCTTGATCACCTCGACCTCAATGAGGTCAAGGCCCGGAGCCTTTCCGTTTTTGAGCGAGCGGAGTGCCTTAGAGACATCCGCTTTTTCGAACACAGGGGCGTCGGGGGTGTCGGGTGCGAATCGCGCACCGTCTCTCACCTCCCGTTGCTCGGCTGTGTCCTCGTCGACGACGTCGTCGGGGACGTGCGTGTCCAGGAGGTGGCTGGCCGTCTTTGTCATATCCAGGGTGAAATCTTCGCCACACCGGATGGTGCTGAGCACCTTCTCTATGCGGAATTTATCCGCTTGGAGCTTGTAGACGATGCCCCAAGGTTCCGCATTCCCGTTCGATGTGACGAAGTTTCTCCAGCTTTGTCGTTTCGCGGATCTCACCTCGTTTCTGTAGGCCCTGAGTGACTCACGGTACCCCAGCAACTTCGGCTCGTATTCCGCGCTTCCGACTTCCACTTTCTGCCACGCACGTCTTTTTTGGTAGCAGGCTTTCTTCAGATTTGTGAGGGTAGGTGTCCACCACGGATTGGACCTAATAAAACGTTTCTTCCGCGGCATCGACTGGGTGCAGGCTTCCGTGAGGACGCCTGTGAGAGTCTCTGCCATCCTATCTACGTCTTCCGTAGACTCCAGTGCGAGGGTCTCCAGCCTGGACTTTGAGAGGTCCTTCAAGATCTCGGAGAATCGGACCCAGTCTGCTTTCTTGATGTTGAAACGACTGTGTCCGGAGCTCCGGTCATTTCTCGCGGCTTTCGGCACCCGCAGGCTGATCGTCACGGCGTTGTGATCGCTCGAGGTGTAATCCTCGTGCACTTTCCATTCCCCGATGAACCTGGCAATGGACGGTGACCCCAGGGTAACATCGATGAATGACGAACCCCTTGTCGACCGAAAAGTGGCAGGCTGCCCCGCGTCGTTCACAACGTGGTAGCCAAATTGCCGTATCAGTGCTTCGAGGTGCTCTCCGCGTTCGTCCGTCGTCGGAGAACCCCAAAGCGCTGACCGCGCATTGGCATCTAACGCTACCAACACTCTCTTCCCCCTCAGACAATGAAGAACCTTTTCGAGGTGTCTGAGGTGCAACCCGATATCGTCTCTGTACTGGAAGTAGTGAGAGACGACGTACATCGTGAAGCTGGGCGCTTGTATTTCCGCACACACGCAGTGCGGAGTACTAAGCTGCGAGATGAAGAGCATCTGGAAAGCGGGGTTGCAGACAGCCACCGCCGCCCACGGATATTGTGAGCGTACGGCGGCCACCCGCATTCCAATGCCAAGACCGTAGAAGGTGTGGCTCTGGTTCTGCTTCCTGGCGTATGGCTCCTGCAAAAGCAGGATGTCCAGCCGCCTAGCAGCAGCCAGCTCTCGCACCTCCCCGGAAACGACAGCTGAACGACGCATGTTCAGCTGCATGACCCTAATTCTCGTGGTATTGGCCGTCCCGCGCGTGGCCGTACTAGTGGGGAGTTGGGGGGGTGTCTAACCGCGTGCGCGTCTTTTCCCTGTTCGGAGTGTTTCTCGCGTCCAGCCCCGGTAGGCTGAATCGCGAGCCTATCGCATCTGTCCAGCACGATCTGGACAGTTGGCAGACCCGGTGTCGCCTTACTTTTACAAACTGTCGCGGGGCTAATGTTTACGGTCGATTTATCAGGCACAGCCTCGGTAGGCCGAGACCTGATCGCGGTCGCGTTTGTGACTTCGTCACACCTAGTTACGACGATGTTGACGGCGCGAAGGCCGATGCCCTGGAGCAAGCTGCCGCGCGGATTACAGCCGCTCACACTCGTGGACCAGCGGGAACGTTGAGCCGGAGAAGAGGTCGAGGATGAAGGGACCGTCAACGCCCCCGCGGCCAGTCGTGTGTGCGACCTCGCGACGACGCTTGCGTTGTCTCCTCCCGCGCAGGGCGCTGCGCTTGGTTGCCGGTGCGCGGCCAAGCGAGCGCTCCTCCTCATACCCCCCAGTACCCCGGTTATTTTTCTATTCATTTGATTCCCACGAGTGGGGTCGGAACTAAAAGACACAGGGTGGACCAGAGCCGCCATGGTCCACCCGGGCGAATTGATACGGTTTCGGGGGCCGCCAACCACCCTAGCCGCCACGCTTGAGACAGGACTTTAACCCCTCCTGCCATGAGACCATCACCACGTAGGTCCAGCTTAGTCTAGGGTTTACGTTGGGGACATGGCAGATGCCAGCGGACCCATCTGTACAAAAAGAAAAAAAAAAACTAAAGAAAAAGAGAAAAAATCAGGGTATTTTAATTAGTACTTAGCCTAACTATTCTATATCTACTACCCCCAGTTCCGTCACCGTCGGAAGTCTAGGAATTCCGACGATGCAGGGCCCGGTTGGGTATGCACAGCAGCGTATGCCATCGCCCTCACTGCGTAGAGCGAGCACGTGGCAGGGCCGCCGCCCGCTGCTTATAGCCTGGAAAGAGAAAAATATGAGATTAGTTGGGGAAAGGGGGATGCCGCCGGTTCCCGCACCGCCAAGAGCATGCATTCTTGGCAGTGTGGGGCCCGGTTCGGCAGAGTAGGGCGACCCGCCTCGTCTCCTCCGTGTAGGAGGAGTCCGAGAGCGGGGTTGCCGAGGGAAGGGTAAGGGGAGAGGACGATGAGATGCCTGCGGAAGAGGCCAAGGGAGGAACCGCATGGGACCCGCGCACGCACAGTGCCCAGGGTCCACAGAGCCACGCCCCGACACCGGCCACCCGACTCATCTCTTAGAGGGAGGTCGTCATCCCGCTCGGTGGTGAGGCGGTCGGTTCTATATTGGATTCATAGTCGGGCGCCCGCCGGTGCAAAGACGCAACCCTGTGCCCCAAGCGAAAGGGACGCGAGCGTCCACACGATTCCCCCCCCAACCCCCACGCAGACACCGCCGTTTGCTTTCCGTTCCCCGTACCCCGAATTGACTTCGGAGTACGGGTTAACAGTGGGTGCCACAGGAGGTGCTCTCCGCGCGTCGCAGCGTATCGAGGGTTTGCGACTGTCAACACGGTATCAGCGCTCGAGAGGCTTCCCCCGACACTTCGTAGAAGCGACGCGCAGCTAGCACCACCACCCACCTCTGGCAATCTACAGCGCCGTGAAACATTTCGGAATCATGATAGAAGCCCGACACTTCGAAATTAAGACAGATCATAAACCACTTAGTTTCGCCTTCCGCCAACGACCCGAGAAAGCATTACCGCGGCAACTGAGACACCTGGACTACATTTCCCAGTTCTCGACAGAAATCGTGCACATTTCCGGCTCAGAAAACCTAATCGCCGACGCATTTTTCACGTGTGGAAGAAATTGACATGCCCGTAGTTGTTACCACTCAAGAACTACTCGCCGAGCAAGAGAATGACGCAGAACTACAGCAACTACTGATTTCGCCAAACGCTTTAAAGTTACAAAAAAGCGAGATAAACGAACCCGAGTCACTATACTGCGACACTTCTACCCTTTGTACCTGAAAAACTACGCAAGCAGGTATTCGACGCCGTCCACAGACTAGCACACCCGAGCGGAAGAACGACCAGCAAAATGCTTAAAGAAAAATTCGTGTGGCCTAGTATACGCAAAAACATCCTACACTGGGCACGGACGTGCATTCCTGCGAAAGAGCGAATATCCAACGCAATACGAGGAACCTACCTTTAAGATTCGAAACTCCAGAAAGTCAATTCAAACATGTTCACCTAGACATCTTCGGACCATTACCGGAAAAACAAGGATACCGCTACATTTTGACAACGATCGACAGTTTCATGAGGTGGCCAGAAGCGATTCCACTTAAAAATATCACCGCCGACACAATAGCGTCGTGTTTCTACACACATTGGGTCTCGCGTTTCGGAACGCCGAAAACAACCACGGATCAAGATGGACAATTGGAGCTGCGCTTTTCAAGGCATTATCGAGTTTATTGGAAGCAAATAAGACACGAAGCACGGCGTACCAACCCGCCGAGAACGGGTTCATTGAGCGCTGGCACCGTTCCCTAAAAGCAGCGATGATGTGCCACGCGTCCTCAGCATCGTCGTTCGAGCTTCTGCCGACAGTTTTTCTCGGCCTCCAAACAGCGTATAAAGAAGACATAAAAGCATCCGCGGCTGAACTAGTGTACGGAAGACAAGTACCAGTTCCTGGAAAATTCTTTTCAAACGCCGAGACATCAAGCAACCCACAGATATTCATCGAAAAGTTCAGAACGCACATCCAGAAATTACGAACAACGCCGATGGCCCACCACAACAGAAAAAGCATTTTTGTACACAACGACTTGTACACGTGTTCATAAGTTTTTCTACGGAAAGACGCCATACGTCCACCGTTGGAAGCGCCATAGACGGGACCCTAAAAAGTGGTCAGAAGAATCAACGAGTACAATTTCGTCATCCGAGTCAAAGGAGAAGAAAAGACAGTCACGACAGAACGCCTGAAACCCGCTTACACCATAAATCCGGATGCGTATACAACAGCAGAGACATCAGAAACAGCCGCAGAATCGCCAAGGGCAGCAAAAACCTACCCCGGTAAGAGAAGAGTTTAAATTATAACGTATCCGCTGGAGGGGGGGGAGGACTGTGGAGACACAGATGCTACCTGCCCTCGTCGCGACCCGTGTGATAAATAGTGTGTGATAAAGAGTGACCGAGGGTATTGTCCCCGGTGCTGCTTTTGAGTGTGTGTGAGAGATTTTGAATGAGTAATTTTTATAATATTTTTAGTCCCCGTTTTGCCTTCCCCCCCAGCCCCGTATTTATCAAGTTATTTTTCTTTTATCTTTTGTATCGAGAAGACCGGCTGCCACCACGTGGAGATCGGTACCTCTAATTACAGCCATTTGTTTTATCTTGTATCGAGAGGGCCGGCTGCCACCGCGTGAAGATCGGTGCTTCTGACCACAATTGTTATTAGAGTTATTATTGTTTTTGCGTGCGAGGTAGTGCGCTGGTTTATCGCGACTATCGCTCGTACATTTAGTATTTAATTTCCTTTTGCGCAATTTCCCATTTTTACCCCCCTATTATCGAATATTCCCGTGCTTCACCCCCCCCCCCCTTCGTTTTGGTTTACCTGACCGAGATAATAATTAAGTAGCCAACGAGTTCGGGAATTCACCCCCTGAGACCCCTCATCCCTCTACCAACTAGTCGCGCCCTTTATTTCATTATTTCTGCCAGCATTGCTTTTCTTTTCTCCTGGATTGTAAGATTACCGTGTCAAGTGACCGGTAACATTCCGTGACAACTCGTGAGTAGCTTGCGCAGCGCTTTTCACTATTTATTTTTTTTCTTTCCATTACCGAATAGATTCTGGGATTGGCCCCGCTTGTCTTATTTCGATTATTATTACTTTCTTTTGATCTGGTTACCAAGTGTCAGATTACCGGGTCAAGTGACCGGTAATATTCCGTTGCTACACGTAACGTAGCTGGCGCCCACCTTTTTTGTTAGTTCATTATCTTTATTCTAATAAACTTCTGTTATTGCCTTTATTATTTTTTGCAATTATTATTATTTCTCACTAACCCCTTCCCCCTGCTTTAATAAAAGGGAAGCCGGTTATTATTATTATATATATATATATATATGGGCGACAAATATTAGGGGCCGCTGAGTGAGTCAGTTTACTTATTTTTCTACTTTTTCTCAAGGATATTCCATGCTCGAGTTTTATTTGGTTGCCATTTTATTCATTTTTAAATCATTTTTGAAGATCTGCAGTCGTCAGCGACCTCCAAACGTTTCTCAGCGTATATTGGGTAAATATGCAAACGATTTATTCAGTGGTTCTCGAGATGTGATGTGTAACGGAAAAATATAGCACCGTTGGCGGGCCCTCTCCGCTCGTACTGAATTCTGTTAATTTGTCTTTTGAATAACCATGAATGACAACAATAGATGATACTAACAAGCTTATAGAATTTGTAACTCTACATGACTCGATTCCTGCTTCAGTGTTTCGATACAATCGAATTTCGATGTGCAATGTCTTCTCTTTTATGGAAAGAAAAATGTATTCTATCGTACAAGTTGGTAAAAATATACTCATTCAAAAAAGCGTGAGATTATAACAGATTGGCTTTACGGCAAAGTCATTGACGATCAATCAGAATATGTGGAAACTGGCTTCAGCTTTGATATATTAGACTTTCAATGTGCAATGTTTTTTTAAAAGAGTTTTTGATTTTTATTTTATGTTGGTGTCTTTGGTGTCTTTGGGGTCGTTCTAGTCTCACCAATCAATAAAAAAACTGTTGTTCTTGGAATACTTTCTTAACACCCAAGATCAACCTCATCTCGGGCATGTATGTAGATGTAGTCCGTCAATACGTTTATGAATGCACAACTTATTGAATAGACGTTGGGATTCTTAAAAGACAAGTTCCCAGGAGTTGTATTTTTTTCTTTAAATCTAAATAATTTCGAAGCGGAAAGGTGTTTATACATTCATCGCCAGGGCTTACAGTTTTCAAATTATGCATCTGTTAAAATCTATCATATTCCAAACGCGATATTTGGAGAATTAAGCATAAACTGAGTCATTAAGGATACTAAAAACATGAAAATTTCTAAAATTCTAAAATTCTAAATAAAAAATAAAAAATCTAAATTGGGAAATCGAGGAATCCTTTACCGATAAAAGAAATACCGCGAATTGACTGTTTATTGCCAAGGTATGGAAGATAAAAACATGAAGAGACCGAAAAGTCTAACCGTATTACCAATATTTCTCTGTTGATAATATCAGTCGTAGCGCCAAACTAAAAATATACATGTACTTTTCGAAACAGTATTTTATAATGCGGTAGATTTTTGTCCAGGTTCTGGTACAGGATCTTGGATAACTTAACTTTAAACTTGATAGTGTCTTTTCCATATGATCATAAATTCGTTACTTTGGCGTCCAAGCTTTTGATTTTCAAACTATATCAATAGTCTATTCTGATTGTAGAGGGATCAAATACGCGCCGATAATTTTTTTGAAATAATTGCATGGTTTATCAATGAATATGTACTTATCTGAAATTATGGTATATGGAGAGGGTTAGCGAGTAGGATGCTTCGACTGGAGGGCGAGTGGCAAACGGATCAATACGGCGATACATGCAGAAGTTATTTCATTGTCTACTATTGGGGTAGAGACCTCGCATCTCGCGTGGCCTCGCGTGGGGCAAATCGAACCCCTGCTCCCATGATGTAGAATATAAGCGGGAAGCAGACTAGTTGTAGGCCCGCAAGTGAGAACGTCTGATTACATAGCCGTCGGGCGTAGAGCAATTGCGAGTGACGCCGTAGCACCGACAACGCCAACGACGCATATGATAATGAAAGAAATAACAAATCGGCAAATCTGTCAAGAAAGAATGGCTGCTGAGTAATATGACGTAATGCGTACACTGAAAGAAAAAGTTTCTTTGATTCACTATATATGTAATATATTTTTTGTGGTTACGTACCAGAGAACTTAATTAGATTAACCGAAAACTTTGTTAAAATTCTCATATGGGATCCTGCATGAGGAATATATGGACTGGTGAAGAACAGGTGCAAAGTATAATTTTGCAAATTGTTTCGCTATTATTATATATATTTTTTAAAGCTACCTCCATAAGAGAGTATGTTAATTGATTTTGGCATCCTCATAGAGCTTTATGAGAAGCCAAACATAATGACGAAACAATTTGCAAAGTTCTATTTTACATCTTTTTTGTTATAAAATTTTGGAAATTGTGAACCATGTAACAAATTATAAAGAGACGCTGTACCTATCATTGCTGAATACTATTGATTTTATTATAGATAGGAAACGGCTACGTGTCGACCACGTGTTCGTAGATGATTTATTGTGACGTATTTTTCGTGAGCAACCGATTTTTCGGTCTTTTAGTCGAGAACAGAAACAAGAGAATGAAATCGGGAACCGTCACCTTCGGCCGTTCACCCTCATTCGCGCATCCGCAAACCCGGTGGGCATCAGCTAATTTTTGTTTCACCTGTATTAATAAGAGGTTTCTCTATAATTGTCCCACAAATTACACTAAGTTACGGAATTAATTGTGGATGAACAATAAGACGTAATAAGCTGGTTTTTTTAAATCTTTATTTACGCTTCGATTATAATAAAAAAAAATTTTTTCTTCAAAATAGCGTCCAAGATGACGGCTGATACATGAAGTGCCCTCCGGTTTCATGTATATTGGGTGCATTCCTCACTCGTTGATTTTCAATCTAGAATCATGAAACAAGTTTCATTTTAAAACTGAATAAGTAGAGAATAGAATGAACCTAAGAAATCGAAAAAATATTGAAAAATGAAAAAATGGCGGACATGTGAACTTGAAAGTTCGTTTTTTGGATGTTTTTTTTTTCACTCACATGTCCGCCATTTTGTCATTTTTCAATATTTTTTCACCGGTATAGCGAGTATATTAAATCACAAATATCGTTAATTTTACGAAAGCTGGAGCGTGCGTCTTCGTTAAAGAATTAAAAAATTTATAAAACCAGTAATTCTGCAAGCATCTTGGAAAAAATTGCAGCAGTCAAAGACGGATTATTGCTTCACTGCTTCAAATACACTCGCCTACAAGCACGTACGCATACACACATGCACACGGACATTTTTCTAATCCACTTTTATTTAATTTTGACATCGCCGTGAGGTTAGACCTCATCATAAAATAGATAATGTTAACCATGTCAAAAGTTTCTCTACTTATATAATTTCATTCATATTTATATTAAAAAGTCTCTAGTTTACAAATTGATAAATCATGAACGTTATTAAAACATTTTACAAACTGAGAAACACGGACGGTATATTAAAATCTATAGTGTAATATCTATAGGTTTTCGTAGCATATTAAAATACTTATAAGTAAGGTGAATAGCGTTTATCACTGCCAAATATTGCAGAAGAATGAATAATTTTGTAACATGTTTCATATCGAAATTTATACGCTTAAGTAAGTATTAAATTCAATAAAAGTGATATGCATCTCTTCAGAATCATCCACAATAACGTTCCAAACGTTAAATATTCATCTAAAGATTATCCAGTAATCACGGTATTGAAAAGCAATCTAATCTGGAAGTTAAGTGTGGCCGTAACAATCTAGCGCTTGCGCTATGTTGCGGCTATGTAACGTAGGAGTAGCGCATGATGTTACATTTGTTATATGCATGTAACGTTACTGTTATGTGGCATACTTTCGCTATAGTTGCATAATAAAAACTATGAAACCGCAAGGCAACGCATGAGTTACAATTGGGACGTCGGCTTTGTGGCAGGAACAAGATTGCAAGAACGTTGTAAGAAAATGTAACATTTATATAACATGCAGATTACGATGGTTATATAACATTGTAAACATGCACGTTATATAACTGTTATGTTTCGTAGTTCCGTTACAGTCGTGTAACGAAGGCGCAACTGTAATGCAATATGTATTATAACCGGCTTTTCTTTTATAATGGAGGGAGAAGGGATTAGTGAAAGTAATTGATCATGCCAAAAATACTTCGGCAAAAAAAATAATTAAAAAAGTCCATATAATTAATAACAATAACAAAAATTTAGACACCAGCTACGTCACGTGTAGCAACGAAAATACTACCGGTCACTTGACTCGGTAATCGGACAAATAAAGTAATAACTGCAAAATTGCAAAAATGGCGCACGGCTAGACGGTACAGGGGTAGGGGATCTAAGCCAAGGCGATGGGGGGGAGGGTCGTGAAGTACGGGAATAGTCAATAACGGGGGTGAAATGAGAAATAACGCAAAAGAGAAATTAAATACTAAACGTGGGCCCGATAGTCGCGATAAACCACCACACTACCTTGCACGAGAAAACAATATCCAATATAATAATAATTACTGGACTCAGAAATGTCGGTCTCCACGTGGTAGCAACCGCTCTTCTCGATACAAACATAATAACTACTTAAAAGATACGGTCGTTCAGGCAAAAAAAAGGTCCCAAAATAACGCAAAAGTACTCACATACCATTTCTCACACAATCATTTCAAAATCAGAACTGGCGATAATATGCCCGGTCACTCTTTAGCATACAATTTTTTTCGTTAACGGGTCGCCACGGCGGCGGGGTTCGAAGTGTCGAACATGTCTCCCATCTTCTTCCTCGATCTTTTCGGGCACCTTCGGGGATCATTGGGCTTCATCGGCCCACTACGGCGCTCTAGCATTAATCGATGAATCAAGTGTGGCTGCTAAGTGGTTCTGGACTTGGCTGTGGTGGAGCTTCGCAACTACACTGGACGGTGCGATTGCCGCGAGCGCTTTGAATGCCGCTGCCGATCTTTGATGAGAGTACACGCACGCAGTTAGGCAGCTAACTCCAACTGCTCGAACCTTTTGACCAGACGAGTGGCGGCTGCTCGGGTGCCGCGGTGTGTACTCCTCAGCTGATTGGCATGATCGGTCTCTCTCTCTCTCTCTCTCTCTCTTCTCTCTCTCTCTCTCTCTCTATCTCTCTCTTTCTCCAGTTCACACTCTCACCACGTCACTTTGCCTAGGCGGCCGTGGTGTTTCTCAGGGTGGTAGTGTTACGTCCCCAAATAAAAATATATCCTAGAGAGATGCAACCCTTCGAGCACTGCTGCATGACCCAGAAAAAAGGTCAGTGGTCGGTAAAAGGGAAAATAATTTTACTAAAGAAGGAGGGGTAGACAGCGCTAGTTGGGAAAAAGGGGTATTAGGCCCTCCACTAGCTCCGAGTCGAAGGGATATCTCACGTAAGCAACAGTGAAGAGGAAGACAGCAATATTAGCCAATCAGGTGTGAAATTGGCCCTCTTGAAATCCCCGAAAAATATACTTGATAGACCTAAGATGAAGAAAACTGATTTGTATAGAGGGAGACGGTAGTTTTTCCGGGCAATTAGAGCTGCAGAAAACTACCCTCTCTTTACTTTGCGTAACACTGGAAGACGATTATTATAGTACATAAGGACGTAATTTTTGTATCTTATTCAGTTCAAATTCTTTAATTTATCAGACGACATCTCAGAAGAAAGTAAAAATGATGAGAAGTTTAGACCACTGTAAGTTTATACATCAACTTCAACCCTCGGAATGGATGCAGTACAGTTGCACATGTTCTAACTTCAAGTACGCGTATAGTACAGTTGCAAACATTTCCATTTTCCAAGACTGAACTTACTCTTGCAGATAGATTCAGTTCAAAACAGTTAAAAATTGCAGAACAGTTATACGTATTTTTCCTTAATAATAACTGACTATACGCGGAGGAGCAAAGTCATACATTTATTCAGATCCAAGACTTAGAAAGTATTGTAAGTCCTCCCTTTAATTTTCCCTTGAACATTGTGACGGAGTTTTTTAGCTCGTCACAAAAGAGCTTAATTTCCAGTTCTTGCACCGTTCGGCCCGAGAAGCGACGCCTTTTCTCCCGAGACGAGTCCATACAAGGCGATCAGACACGAATAAGGAGAAAGAGGATTTATTTGTTTATAATTACTAATTTTCCTCGTTGTTTTTTCGGAACGATGCATATTCTCCCACGCGAGCGACGGTCGTAACCAATATCACATCAACCGCATCGAAAGTAGCAATCATCGTTGCTATCGACACTCAACGGTCGCAGAGAGTCTTCGCCCCTCTACCACATACCACAGCGAGAATCCTGGATTGCTCCTTCCCGTGGTAACTTATCAACTTCGCTTCGCGCTCATCTCTGCATGGGCATTTCCAGAGACTACAGCATCCCCTACATTGTGGACCATCGTTCTCGTCTCTGCCACGGATCTCGTGGCTTTGTCGCGTCGCAACTTCTCTGTGTCGGCGAAAATATTGTCCGCAAGCGCTCGGCCTCGCATAGTCGCGAGGTGCGAGAATAATTCAAATTCGGAATGATCGAGAAGGCGAGAATTCGGTTATGTTCGAGGGTGGGGAAGCGCGATTAGGAAGCGCGAGAGCGTCGCAGTCTCGGGGACTCAAGCGTAGGATCCCGGGGAGGAAGGACGTGGTTATCGTTGCCGATCGGTGCATTTCGTTAAGCGAGAATATCGACATCTTTCCAAGCGTGAGGCTGAATCTCTGGGCGAGTTGATCTCGAGGGACTTCAGCTACTGCAACAAATCCGGTAAGACCGGCATTCGTGTCCGGTTTGAGACTAGAGTTGACATATGGCAATCCCGACGCGATATCGTTTTGACGGCATTTTTCGTGCGCGGTCCATTAATTTCTGATATGGGGAAAAATGAGTAATGGTAGTTGTCCGGTCATTTATCGTATTGTCTATTTCTTGAATATCATGGAGGTCTGATCGCCTTGATTTGTAGCGACAATTAGGAGAACACATTTATGAGAAATCCGCGTGAGAGTTCACTTGGAGAGTTTTCGTCCGATCGCGAGAAAATTAACGGTCTGCTCAAGGTCAAACGATCCTTTTTGAATTGCGGGAAATGAACATACATTGAGCCAACGTATTTGGCCCCTGGCTCCCGTGCTTTGGCGCTCTCGAACTATCGCTAATTTATAACATCAGTCAGCTATCGTTCCGCCGATAATTCTCGTGATTTTTGTGTTAATATGGGAATGAATGTTTTTTTGTATCGAGTCTGTGTGAGGAAATCATTTGTTAACGTTCTGTTCAAAGTTGCTGGTTCGAAATTGAATACTAGAGGTGAAGGGGGTGATTGTTCGCATAATGATCTCGCTTCTTCCGGTACTAAGGGCTTTGTTGGATTAACTAACTTAGATTTTGTTTAATGAATTGGAGTTCTCGAACCGAGGAAAATCGCTGAGTCTCCTTTACTCACTAGACTTGCCCACTGCCCTGTACCATCGTCACAAGGCTGAGTGACGCCGAGCCAATTTCGTCTCGCTCTCGATCTCATTTAAATTTGTCGAACGACTTTCTATTTTGTTCGGCTGGCGCCCAGAAGATCGAAGCGAGGCGATTTTGTGATCGTCTCGAGTGACAAGAGGTTTTGTTGCGCATTGTAAAGTAAGAGAGTGAGGAATATACGGTCACAACATTTAAACATTAAGTAACAATTTTAAAAAAAATCAGAGTAATAATCAAATCAAACTTCATCGAACAATCAAATCCTTCAGCCCAAATCCCAAACCAATTAACTTTTGCTAAAGTTTAAAATAGGGCAACATTCATTTTGTTACTTCAGACGTAATGGTAACCCTTAAGGGCTTTGCTGGTCTTGTCGATCGTACTGACCAATCATTCATAATTGTGGGGGGGGGGGGGGGGGGGGGGAATATACGAATAATTCCTACACACAACATAAATCGGGAGTAAATCTAAAAAATACATTTCAGGTATGATATAAATAAATTATATGAAATATTGGCGGTGTGTGATAGCCTTTCAGCCAGCCGACCCGGGGGGGGGGGGGGGGGGGGGGGGAATATTGTAACTATCTACTTTGTTACAGTATGTAGCAATTTAAATGTGACGACAGTCCGGTCATGTTACAGCTGTGTAAAGTAGCCACATTACAAAAAGGTTACATATTCATACCGAATTTTATGCTTGCTAGATGGCTAACGACGCAAACATTTCTCGCAAACGATTCGTAACTCTAGTGTCCATAAAACTGAGCGATTTCGCAACTCAAAATAAACAGTGGAAGCTATCATTCGGAGGTGCTCTAACTGATTTGCATTCTCTGCCTATAGCTTGTTATACTTTTAATTATAGAACTCTAATTACAGCTAAAATTTTTATGTTGTAAGTTTTTCTAAATGTTTTCGTAGAACATACTTGTGTAGACTTGAGATAAGAGAAGAAAGTAGACCATCAGTCTACAAAAGAATCTCACGTGAAACTACCTTGGAGAAGGTAAGGTAACGTAATTTTTAAGTAACTTGTGTCATATCGGAAATATTACGCACCGTACAGGCAACATGGCCTGTACATTGGTAACAATGGTAACATTGTTTAATGTAATAACAACTTACATGTAAGGTACAAGTGATGTTAAATTAGTTTTAACTTATGGTTACATTGCATAATACAGTAACAATATTGTATTCATTATATGAAATTTACAAAAGAATATCATCGTTGTTACCGACATGATGTTATTCTGAGGGTGTTGTGCAACATATCAGAAACATTATAAAAATGAAACTGTTATGTTATACACGTGATGTTATAAGTGTATGTTATTTGTTATATTTAAGTTACATTACGCAATACATATTGAAAAAAAAAGTTGTCTTTTTCTAATCGATTGGCGGTCGAATGCTGGTGAAAGCCGGCCTAATTTTAATGTTTTGTGGTCAATAATTTATTTGTAATCGGTAATTTCAAAAATTACCGTCTAGTTGGCTAAACATTTTTTTTTTCAATCGCTTCAAATCAGACTGAATCGCTGGGAATTCGTTTGGGGGTCCTAAATAATACGTTTAAAATCTTTGGTGGTCGAAGGTTTCATTATAATCGTGAAATGAAAACAATACCGTCATGTTAGGCAAACATTTTTTTTTTCAAATCTCTTCAAACTATTCTATATAACTAAATATAAATGTTCCCTATATATTAATATATATTGTAAAAAAATTTCTTCATACATTTATATATTATATTGTTATTTTGACCAAACGTTTAGTAGATGTTTGTTGATGAATATTGGCTTAATTACAACGTTTAGTAGTTGATGACTTAATTATTATCATCAATTTCGCCACACATTTTGCTTCCTCATAGAGGAAGAGTTTTCATGAAAATGTTTGTTTTTTTTTTTTCGAGATTTGCATGTCAGCATACTCAGAATCACCTAAACCGACGAGAAAAATGGTGTTTAAAAATGTGTGTGTGTGTTAGCACGCAGAAAGAGGAGTAACTCCTCTTTAATTGCGGTAATTTTTAAGGAAATATATTTATGTGTTCTAATTATGTCAAATTTTTTATTTGTTTGAAAAATGTCGTATACTCTCTAACTTTCGTAAAAATTCGCCGATATGGCTAAATAGTTCTTTATAACTAGAGAGACGTTAAATGCTATTTGGTATTGAATTTCGATAAAATCGGTAAAGCGGTTCGGATTTCCTAGAATTTTGAATTTTTGTAAAAAATAAACATGTTGCTATAAATCACGTCGATTCTTAACAAATTAACTGAAATGTTCTACAAACGAAAAATCACATACAGTCCTACTGTGTACCAACTTTGGCGGTGATCGGTAAAGTCGTTCAAATTTTACACCATTTTGAATATTTGAAAAAAAAGCGATTTCGCTATAACTTCCGTGAAAGTTACTAAAGTAAAAAGAAAGTTTGTGCTTAATAAAAATGAGATGTGCCGGTGATTTATTCATTTATTCAAAACAAGGATGCAAAGTAGAACTTTGCACATTGCTTCCTCATTAAATTTTGCTCTTTACAAAGCTTCCTCTATGAGGAAGCCAAAATCAGTTACAATACTTCCTCGTAGAGGTTGCTATATAAAGAGCAAAATTTAATGAGGAAGCAATGTGCAAAGTTCTACTTTTTTTTTTAAACGTTTCGACTCTTGTCTGGGTCGTTTTCAATTATTTATTCTATGCAAATAAAATTATAAATAAACATCTTCCTTTGTTATTCAACGAATTATGTGACATATAAAAATATAAAATATGAAGCATCTATCTGTGCATCAGGCTATGTTTTTTTTTATTTCTATTTATATGTCGTCATATGCTTAAAATATCAAAGTAAGATATGTATTTTATAATTTTTCTTGTATAGAATAAATAATAGAAACGGACCCAGATCAGAGTTAAAATGCCTTAAAAATTGAGTTCACTCCATCAAACATCGCTGCAAAAAGGCAACTAATCACGTTTCCACGTAACACTACGACCGCACTAACTACATATTAATTATTTATATACCGTTGACGGTATCGATTCTATGAACGACGCGCCGCAGAGGTTTGTGGAAAAGACCGCCGTACAACGCCAGGTGATCCCAGAAGCAACGCTGGGCTAGGTGGGATTCGTCGAACTCACCCCTCTCATAAGCCGCGGTTATCACATCCTAATTCCTGCAGCGAAATAGCTTCGTGAACTCTGCCCGTAATTGCGCTATGGTTCAATTTGCGATATTCACGAACCATCGTTCATGCAAGCATCGCGACATTCGCGAGTCATGCCTAATAAATACTCTCGCTAAAGAAATTTTTTATTAGCAATACACAAGACAATACAGCAAAAACACAAAAACAATCTGCTGGACAGACGGTAGAACACAAGGAGATACAAGAAAGTCGACACGCACAGTAACAGATTTCAAAATAGAATTGGACGAAAATATCTGTTCCTGAGAGTTTTATACTTTAAACCAAATACGCCTCGTCCATGCATTTCGTTACCCTTACTGCGAAGAGTATGTGGAAAAAAAGGGCAGGTCAACAATTGAAATCGCTGTACACCAACGATGTCTCAAGGGTCACCGCGGTAACCGTGGCTCATTTATAGAAGATTTCCTTTTACACGATACGGCGCTTAACCCTTTTCTTTATAAATCCATTAAAGTCCTGGTTCTACCTGGAGCCATAGTATTCTGATAAGTGGCGTTGTCGAAATATGGCACATTTTTTTACTAGTTTTCCTTGTAGAAAACGACAAATAAACTTCTAGCCAAATTCCTTTATTAAGTACTTCATACCTTTGAGTAATTATGGCACAATTCATTGCTCATAAAAATCCCTTAGTCGAAAGTGCACTCAACTTATCTCAGAACCGAGTGATATAATTGCCTTCCTGTAGATTAGAGCGTATCTGAAAATATATTTACGAGTTTTTCAAAAATCTTAGTCATATATTTAAGTGGGTTAAAATTCGCTTTTTACATAGAAAAATGATTAAGATTTTTCCACTTGTTAGGAATTTCAAGAGATATATTCACTCCCCTACATACCTTTAGACGAACGTGACTCAAATTATTGCTCATAAAAATACATTAGCCGGAAGTGCACTCAACTTATCTTGGAACCTGGAGATATAACCTATTTTCTGTAGATTAGAGTATATCTGAAAGTATATGTACGACTTCTTTAAAGATGTCACCTCCATATGGCTAAGTAGTTTGAATCCAACTTTTTATATAGGAAGGACTTTAAAAATGATCGTGTTTGAGCATTTCGGAAGGTGCCTTTATTACCACATACATCTGGACGAACGTGACATATTTTATTGATAATAAAATACCTCAGTGCGGGGGGATTTATGCACGTAGTTTTTCAGAACCTAGTGATACAACTGTCGACAGTAGATAAAAGCATGTCTAAAGATATAATACTACAGCAGAGACGACATATAGGTAAACTGTTTTCGCCTCCCACTCAAAACTATTCGTAACGCCCAGGAAACTGGTGACAATGACGAGGAATCTCAGCTAGATCCTCTAGCTCCGAAGAAAAAAAAAGCGTAATTATTCACCAGCATTCAATATGCAAAAAATATCATTTGACGGACGGTGCAATGTAACGGTCTGCGTTGAGGAACGCTTCAGACGACTTCATCGGATTGCCTCGTATGAAGACCTATATTGATACTTTGTGCGCCGAATTGATTCTTCATATCTCAGCTAATGAATCAGTAAAAAACGTAAATGAAGCTCGAATGAAAGAACTTTTTACGCAAAACACTAAGTTTTTGCATGACGCTGTACAACACAGAATGGACCCCTCTTTTTATGGCCACTTATTCGATGTAATGTTCGTAAAATTGAAAGTATTTTGTATTCCATATATCACGAACGCGCGCGAAATAAAAAAAATGCTGGAAGTCAACAAAAAGGATTTAGCATTAGTCCGATGACGTAACACCCGATATTATGAATACTATGTACCCTTTATTATCCAATTTTCTTAAGAACAATATTTTTTATTTTAGTAAGTTGGTTTTCTGTATTTGAGGGTGCGTAGGTGTATACAGGGTGACAATTATAAGTGGGACAGGTAATATTGTGGGTGTTGTGGCAACGTTTGCATTGATGTTCGGTGCGTTTTTTGCTTAGTTTTGCAAGCTCTCTTCAATGGAATGAACGATTTTTGTTTCTAAAGTATAGTTTTCAAGGGAAAATAAACTTAAAATCAGAATTTCTTTGAAAATACGTTTTGATTATGGAATCATAGAGATAATAAAAATCGCGATTCAAAATACATATTGATGTATTCATTCGAATGTATTTTGATAAAGAAAAATAATATTGAAATTGCTGTTTTTAGCAGCCGTTCCTTGTCTGAAACAGGGAACGCCGGATGTTGCGAATGCGCAGGCGCCACGAGTGTCGTCAGTCGACCGATTGTCCGGCTGTCAAAAGTTGTCTGCTAAGGAATTAAAAGGTTAGTGGAACATTCAGTGTCTGTGATACCAGATTTGGCCCTGCTTCCTCGCCCTTTAAAGCATACGCTTGTTTACTATCCGCTATCTATTGATGGTTCTAACCACGGTTCGGGCGATGGAAAAATCCTTTGACCTCCACTGGCGTATTGTGGAAAGAGCAGTTTGGCTACGACCGGGAGTCGCCGCAACTTACCTCGGGCAGATGCCCGAGGCAGTCCCGCCGGCTCCAGGTCGTACTCACAGGGAACCACGGGAAGGCCTGCTCTCTGAGTCCCGCCCGGAGACAAGCCCAGATTCTGTTGAGTTTTTGATTGTGACTTTACGTTTTCGTGTAGTATTATTGCTTAGTGTCGTGTTGTTGTGTGTGATTTGTTTCATATTTGCGCGAGTGTGCTGGCATGTTTTGTATTGCTGTGGGTTGAACTTATTATTTGTTTGTGATTTTAAGTGTGTGTCCCTAACTTTCTCACCGGACGGTCGGTTAGTTCGAGAGGTTTACGAGCCCCGACCGTCCACCAGATTTCGAGGCCCGGTTTGGTGAGATTTGGGGAGTTTTCACATTTGTTACTTCTCCAATTTTATATTTATATTTATATTTATATTTTATTCTATTCTATTTTCGATGTTTGACTTATTTCTAAGCCCCTGTCTTTCTTCGCTTAAATCTAGTTCTCCTAGTTCTACCTTCTAAGAAGTCTCTCCTCTTCCCTAATCCATATGGCGTCTTTGCAGTACTCTGAGAATACTGCAAATGCCTCTTTTGTTGCGACCATAGCGGATGCCGCTCTTGGCCAAGTCCTATTCCCGATAACCTCCCTCAGAGCTACTCTTTGGGGTTCGAAGGATTGACATTCAAGAAGGAAATGCTCGACCGTCTCCGGCACCCCGCACGTCGTGCAGTTTTCACCATCCTCGATGATCTTCCTCAATGCCAGGAAAGCACGGAAGACCCCGTGACCAGTGATCATTTGGACGACTTTTCGGTATGGTCGGAGTCATGTCGCTTTCAGTCGTTCCTGTATGTCCCTGAAGAAACAAAAAGTATTGTACCCTGCTTGCGATGATTGCTATCGCCTATTCCACATTCGCACAATTTCACATCGTATTTCATCATTCGCTCTTTCGCTGTTGCTATCTATCGTTTTCCCGTTCACTATTGTGTCTCGGCCTATTCTAATGTCGTATCGTGCGCGGCGTTCCTCGAAGAGAAGGCTAATGGGTGCCGCTCCGGCAACAACGGACAGCGATTCTCCCGACGCCGTCCTCCACGCAGACGTAGTCGCAAGCAGCGCCGCACGCTGCGTCGCACGGAGTACTCTTTTGTCCTTCTTTGTGCACAGGTCTGCCCATCTCGCTGATGCATATGTAATCGTTGGGAGGAAGACACCCCTGTACACCGTACATAGGGCTCTGAAGCGCAGCCCCCATCCGCTTCCGGCTAATCTCCTAAGTTTTTCAAATAATTTATTCATTTTTCCCCCTAGATATTCACAGTGTGTATTTACCCTTAAGTTTTGATCAAAATAAACCCCCAAGTATCGGACGCTATTTTTGAATCTTATCACTGTGTTCCCTATTCTAATTCTCGGTGGTCTCCTAGCCAAGTCTGGCGTTCTCGCGGGTTCGGCTCTGCGGTCGGGTTGGTTGTCTTCTCCCCTCCTTTCTTTTCTCTTACTTTTTAATATTATTGCTTTCGTCTTACGCTCCGACAGCTGAAGTTTTGCCAATGTGCACCAATCTACTATTGCGTCCACAATAACCTGCGCTTTCTTTTCTAAGTCCCTTCGCGAGTCTCCGGTTATAAGAACCAGGAGATCATCGGCATAGGCCACAAAGTTGTCCGGAGCTATATCCTCTAGTAATCGTAGGAGTTCGTCGAACATGAGGTTCCAGCATACTGGTCCAAGGACAGAGCCCTGGGGACAGCCCCTCGTTGCTTGCTTGGAAACCTCCTCCTCTCCTAACACTATCTTTACTTTTCTGTCCTCGACGTAACTTTTCATTACCTCGAAGACATTCCTAGGGCATTCCCTTTTTCTAAGACCATCTAGGACTAAACGCCACCATACATTGTCAAAAGCACCTGAGATGTCGAAGAGTAGCGCCACAGCGTAACCGTCTTCGCAACGACTTACCATGCGGCGCATCTCCACGATCGCGTCCTCGGCCGACTTTTCGGCTGTAAATCCGAACTGTCGGTCCGAGATTTGTCCCGGCGCCATTGCCGTGCATTCAAGTCACGCCTTGAGAAGTTTTTCGAAGATTTTCCCTACTACGGGAAGAAGACATATAGGCCTATAGGATTTCGGGTCCTTCTCGTGCTTATCCTCACTTTTCAGGAGGATTCTGAGGGAACCCTCCTTCCAAGTAGAGGGAAAGACGCCCCATTGAAGACACCCGTTGAAGAGCCGGACCAATTGGTTAGGGATAGTGGCGTAGACTTGTTTTAGGACCTCCACCTCTATGAGGTCGAGGCCCGGTGTCTTGCCATTCTTGAGAGAGCGAAAGGCCTTAGCCAAATCACGATTTTTGAATACAGGAGCGACAGAAGTATCGGGTGCATTGCGTGCGCCGTTTCTCACATCCCTCTGCTCAGGGGTGTCATCCTCTACGATGTCGTCGGGGATGTGCGTCTGTAAAAGACAGCTGGCGGTTATTCTCATGTCCATTGTGAAAACTTCCTCACACCGGATAGTGCTAAGCACTTTCTCAACTTGGAGTTTATCCGCTTGGAGCTTGTATACGATGCCCCAAGGCTCCTTGTTCCCGTTCGATGTTACGAAGCTTCTCCAGCTGGCGCGTTTTGCCACTTTCACGCCTCTGCTGTAAGACCTCAAAGAATTTTGGTATTCCAGTTTTAGACGAGGGCGATCGAGGCTATCACGCGATTTATTCTTGTACATACGCCGTTTTTGGTACACGGCCCTCTTCAGTTTCGTCAAATCTTTTGTCCACCACGGATTGGACTTCCTAAATCGCTTTTTCCTGGGCAGTGAGCCTTCGCACGCCTCAGTTATGACGCTCGTGAGAGTCTCTGCCATTCTATCTACATCTTCTCCAGCCTCCAGCTTGAAGACCTCCAGACGGGACTGAGATAGGTCCGTTAGGGTCGCATTGAAGCGGTCCCAGTTGGCTTTATTGATGTTAAACCGAGCGGGTCCGAAACTCTGTTCATTTCCCGCGTCTTTTGGCACCCTCAAGTTGATGACAATAGCGCTGTGATCGCTGCTACACCAGCCCTCCTGCACTCTCCATCCCCGAATGAATCGAGCCATGGAAGCTGACCCTAGTCGGAGGCTGTCTCACATGGTTCGCAACGTGTAGACCGAACGCACGAATCATTTCCTCCAGTCTCTCACCGCGAAGATTTGTGGCTTGAGGTCCCCAGAGGGAAGAACGCGCGTTGGCATCTAACGCAATTAAGATTCTCTTTCCCATCAGGCTTCTAAGAACCACTTTGAGGTGCCTGAAGTGCGGCTCGATATCGTCGCTCCACTGAAAATAGCACGAGATGACATAGATCGAGCAGCTGGGAGCCTGCACTTCCGTACATACCCACTGGTCGTGCTAAGCTGAGAGATGAATATCATCTGGAAAGCAGGGTTGCAGAGCGCGACCGCCGCCCAGGGGCGCGCCGATCTTACCGCCGCCACTCTCATTCCAGTGCCTAGGCCGTAAAAAGTATGGCTGTCTTCCTGCCTCCGAACGTATGGTTCTTGCAGGAGCCGGATATCTACCCTTTTCTGTTGAACTACGTCTCGTACCTCCCCGGTGACTACAGTTGATCGACGCATATTCAACTGCAGAATCCCAAGTTCCGTGGTCTTGGCCGTCGCGCGCGTGGCCCGATTCGCGTTCGCGATGGGGTTTGATTGGGGGGTTCTCGCGTTATTCATTTCGTTTTTCGCGTTCGCGCCCGTGATTCTATCGCATCTATCCAACACGATTTGGATTCCTCGCAGCACCGGTGCCACTTCCTTAGTTTTGCGGTCTGTTTCTAGTTTCGCGATTTTTCCTACGCTTCCCGGTCTTTCACACATTCTGTCACACCTGACCAACCCTACTCGGACTGCATTAAGGCCAGCAAGCCGGAGCTGACCGCCAAGGTTTCCGCAGTCAGCATAGCCCGCCGGCGTGCAGGGGCGCAGCGAAGTAGTCTCGCTTGCGAGCGAAGCGCTTCCTGATGCAAGGGATCGAGGATACTATGCAGCCCCCACAGCCAGACGTGTACGCGACCTAGCGATGGCGGCAGCGTTCTCTCCTCCTACGGTCCCCTCGCTTGTCCTGTCCAGACTCAAGAGGGCAGACCTCCTCAGACCCCCCGTTCTCAGTTTAATAGAGCGCTTCATTATGTTCCCACGAGTAAAGTCGGAAATAAAAGACACACGGTGAGGCAGAGCCGCTTGCCTCACCCGCGTGAATTGAATACGGTTTCGGGGGCCACCAACCACCCTAGCCGCCGATACTTGCGACAGGACTTTAACCCCACCTGCCTCGAGATTATTGCCATGTCAACCAGCGTAATCTAGGGTTGTTTTGGGTCATGGCATAACCAGTGGACCCGCTGCGGAGGTAAGACATGAAATGATTATTACCGGTGTACTTTATGGCTTACATACTACCCTGTGGGGAAATTTCTATTATTTCCTGTGGAGAATGGCATTTTATTAATCCTGTGGAGAAAGTGGTTAGTTTGGGGCGTTCGAGAGCCTCCCTTCCGCAAGGGGGCCCACGCGCATTAAATGCGCGATTTTGGAAGTTCAAGGGTCGGCCTTCAAAGTGCCTAACGCAAAAAGCCCGACCCTCACACAATAGTGTGCAAGGGTCGGGCCATCGCGGTTTCGTTCGAGAAACTCCGATGCCTCGCACCTTATGGTGCGTTGAGCATCTGTGGAGTTCCACGTGCAATACATGCGCGATTTTTGGACTATCAAGTTTCGGCCTTCAAAGTGCCTAACGTAACTGGCCCTGCCCTCTCGCACCAGTGTGCAAGAGGACAAGGCCGCCACGCTTGGATGTTCAAGAACCCCTGACACCGTAGTGCCCGGGATCCACGCGTATAAAATGCGCGACTTCGGAAGTTCAAGTTCCGGCCATCAAAAGTGCCTAACGTGACCGGCCCGGACCTCTCGCACTGTGTGCAAGAGGTCCGGGCCGCCACGCTTGGATGTTCAAGAACCCCTGACACCGTAGTGCCCGGGATCCACGCACATAAAATGCGCGATTTCGGAAGTTCAAGTTTCGGTCATCAAAAGTGCCTAACGTGACCGGCCCGGACCTCTCGCATTGTGTGCAAGAGGGCCGGGCCGCCACGTTTGGATGTTCAAGAACCCCTGACACCGTAATGCCCAGGATCCACGCGCGGTTTGCACGATTTTGGTGGTTTTTGCGTTTACCGCGAAAAACTCATTTCACTTCCGTCAATTCAATACCGTCAAATCCGTTATCTCTGGTGCATACCTATGGGAGGGCATGCACCTAAAAAAAAGTGGGCTGGGAGTGGTTCCCGCGTCTAGGTCGCTGGATGAGTGCCCCCCCGAGCTCTATCCAACAACCCTGACTTTCCACTTCATGCCATCGCCACTCAGTTCCACCGTACCCAGACACAGCGTCAGAGAAGCCTCGAGCATCCATGTGGCGCGGGGGGGCATTTAGCAATTAAGCTAATGCAGCGCACACGGAACGAACGACGACTTTCTCCCGAACACAGGTCTGAAGTACCTTTTGGCCAGAACTAAGCAGCAACGACATTTCTCAAACGTAACACCGAGAAATGTGCACGTTGGACATTCAAGTAGCATTCGTGATGAGGAAGACACAATCTCGGACGGGCTCGTTGCGAGCTATATAAGCTGGCAACTTACCCGTGCCGGAGAAGGTCCTCCTCTAATGCTGATTCACCTTACGCTTTAGCTAGTACAGTCACACATTGACCATTCTACCCAGCGGCAACCACGCGGAGGTCTACGCAAGGCTAGAGTGAGTATGCAGTTCAATTCTCACTCCTTTTGAGCGTCCGGGCACTCTCGTGGCGGACACTGTCTGTCCACCAAAACAGGCAAGGCTTCTGCGTGCCTTTTGCCCGTAGGCTTTTGCCCGTAGGCTTTTGCCCGTAGTCTTTGCCCGTAGGCTTATGCCCGTAGGCTTCGTTATTGACCCGGTCTTAGTCATTTTAGCTTTAAATTTGCGTCACTATTAAGATGACGAGGCATTTGGCTACTTATGGACGCATTTTGACGTTTGTGTCCACCATAGAGAGTCCCATAGCTACTACCGCCGGTTAGTGGAACATCCTAGTGTGAATAACCGAATGACACTAGTATGTTCCACTAACCTTTTAATTCCTTAGCAGACAACTTTTGAGAGCCGGACAATCGGCCGACTGACGACACTCGTGGCGCCTGCGCATTCGCAACATCCGGCGTTCCCTGTTTCAGACAATGAACGGCTGCTAAAAACATCAATTTCAATATTATTTTTCTTTATCAAAATACATTCGAATGAATACATCAATATGTATTTTGAATCGAGATTTTTATTATCTTTATGATTCCATAATCAAAACGTATTTTCAAAGAAATTCTGATTTTAAGTTTATTTTCCCTTGAAAACTATACTTTAGAAACAAAAATCGTTCATTCCATTGAAGAGAGCTTGCAAAACTAAGCAAAAAACGCACGGAACATCAATGCAAACGTTGCCACAACACTCACAGTATTACCTGTCCGACTTATAATTGTCACCCTGTATATCTATACATACAAATATCGACCATGACTTTGAATCTTCTGACGAACAGTATTTCTAGTTTTTAGTAATTTGTTTTCTATGTTTGCGGGTGCGTGGGTTTATACAGGGTGTCCCAGAACTTATGCAGTTCCTGGTTCTCAGATGTAGTTGGTGACCACCTGAAAGCACCCGTAAAGTTTGAGCGTTCAATTCGCAGTAGTTTTCGAATGAAACGTGATCTCCGTCAGCCAATCAGAGTGCGCGTTAGACTTGGCGTCGCACACACACAGATTCGCGGCGTCTGGGAGCTCGAGTGCAAATGGAGTCAGCGTTTTGTTTTTTTTTTTTTTTGAAGTGAAACTTCTTGGGCGGCGAGTAAAATTTCAAGGACGCGTCACGTTTAGGCACATTTCGTTACACGAGAGAGAAGAGAAATATTATGTAGAGAGAAAGAGGAAGAGAGCTATATATTCCGAGGGAGTGGGGCAACAGAGAGCCCCACTATACATTGTGAAGCCACGGTAGTGGGGCGAAAGAGAGCTAAGTATTCTTATGTCACGAGAGTAGGGCAACACAGAGCTATGGCTTTCGATGCCGCGGGAGTGGGGCAAAAGACGGCTATGTATTTCGATGCTACGGGAGTAGAGCAAAAGAGAGCGACGTATACACGATGCAAAGCAATAGAATAAGATAGGCTCGCGCATGCGCGCGTTATAGATGTATGTGTCAGTTAGACGCTGTATATGTACAACTGAGGTACTGCTCATATGCTTTATAATTAATATTTATCATTGTGTTTTGTGATTATTTACATGTGATTATTTTTTACGTGTGTGTACTGTGATTGTTTGATTATATCGGTGAAGAGTTATAATGTAAGTTTATTTAAACTATCACATTTTTATTAAAAATTATATTTTTGAACTTACACTGTGTGAAAAAATTACAGAGTTGATTTACGCCACATGGTTGATCCTATATAGTCCTATATACTATATTCTATAACGCATCAGTCTGTGAGAGAGACGTTATTTCTGAACGAGAATATAATTTTACTCATCGCTGTGATATATGTAAGTAATATATATCAATTAATATTTATGTCGTGAAGCTCTCCAAATTTTTAAGTTATATATGGATAGAAATGTGACAGTCTAGCACGAATGTATACCGACGCACGCAATTGTATGTGTGAGCGCGCTTGGAGTCGCACGCACACGCACACACACAGCGTTATGTGCGTCGGTGAACTTTCATAGTATTACATTATAGGTGGGCTCGAGTTGGATGCTTAGACGCTCTGAGCGTTGGCGCTCGATTCGACATGAATTTAATGAACACCATTACATGAATAATTACATGAACAATAAATCCAACGAGTCAACAACAAAATCTGGAACTACAATAGATGCAATTTTTACACGTTATCTCGAAAACATCGAATCGCGGACATATATTTCATATTTTAGTTATCATAAACCATTGATATCATTGTTACCAATTGAAGCACCAACCAATGATGATGTAAATATTGAATAAACCGAATGTTTTTGATGCAAATTTTGTATTATGGTATTTATTTTGAAATGCTCTCTGTCTCTGTCTCTCACATTCAATATCTCTTATTCTTTTTCTTTATCTTTCAAGAAGTTTCACTTCAATCATGTGCACGGTGCTGCACAGGCCGATTTTTTTTAATCTCAGCTTTAGCCGAAGTTGATGCGTGTGTCTCATTGTAAACGATAGTCATTTGTTTCATCGGAGCTCGGGCTTTGAATATTCGGTCAGACATTGCAATTAATAATGCATCTGAATGAAACAAATATGCTGATTTCTGGGTAATGAATGACTTTTGAAGACAAGATACGTTAGAGTTGATATTTACGAGTACTTTCAATGATTTTTAACAAGTACACTCCGTATACAACGTTGCGAAGGCTGTTGGCGACTGACTGCGAGCTAGTGACCGGGGGTATATCTTTTTTTTTAAATCTACTTCTGACCATTGCACCTGCTTAAGTTTGGAGTTCACATTGAAAATAAAAATACCGCACACTCGCTTTCGTCGGCTGATTGCCAGCTAGTGGTTGGAAGCGTATCTTTTTTAAAAATTCAACTTTTGACCATTGAACCTTCTTGAGGTTGGAGTGTACTTTGAAAATAAAAATCTCACCGTACCGGTGTATAGGTTGTTTGAATATTTCGATGCATTACAAAAAAACATTAGAAATCATGCAGCAAATGGATGGCCGGTCGTTAGTTATTCAATTCTCGGTTATACTAGGTCTGCATTATTAAACAATTTTTATAAAAACTTGAAATTGGCTCGAAATTTGCAGAAAATAGGTTTCAGCAAAGCTTCACATGTATCATACCTAGCTGTGTTATCGACTGATTGCAAGCTAGTGGTCGGAAGCTTATCTTTTTTAAAAATTCAAATTTTGACCATTGAACCTTCTTAAGATTGAGCCGTACTTTGGAAAAAAATTTCTCACCGTACCGGCGTATAGGTTGTTTGAATGTTTCGATGCATTCAAACAACTTATACGCCAGAACGGTGATTTTTTTTTTAATACACCTCAACCTGAAGAACTTTCAATGGTCAAAATTGGAAATTTTAAAAAAGACATTCCGACCACTAGCTTGCAATCAGCCGACAACACAGCTAGGTATGATTTATGTGAAGCTTTGCTGAAATCTATTTTCTGCAAAGTATGACCCAATTCCAAGTTTTTAAAAAAATTGTTTAATATTGCAGATCTAGTATAACCGAAAATTGAATAATTGACGACCGGCCATCCATTTGCCCCATGATTTTTAATGTTCCTTCGTAATACATCGAAACATTCAAACAACTCATACACCAGTACGGTGAGAATTTTTTTCCAAAGTACGGCCTAACCTTAAGAACGTTCAATGGTCAAGAGTTGAATTTACAAAAAAAGATATGCTTCTGACCACTAGCTTACAATCAGTCGACAACAGCCTTCGCAACGTTGTATACGGAGTGTACTTGTTAAAAATTATTAAAAGTACTCGTAAATATCAATTCTAACGTATCTTGTTTCCAAAAGTCATTTATTACCCAGAAATCAGCATATTTGTTTCATTCAGATGCATTATTAATTTCAATGTCTGACCGAATATTAAAAGCCTGAGCTCCGATGAAACAAATGACTATCGTTTGCAGTAAGACACACGCAGCAACTTCGGCTAGAACTGAGATTTGAAAAAAAAAAACAAAACGCTGACGCCACTTGCACTCTAGCTCCCAGACGCCGCGAATCTGTGTGTGTGCGACGCCAAGTCTAACGGACCACTCTGACTGGCTGACGGAGATCGCGTCTCATTCGCAAACTACTGCACATTGGACGCTCAAACTTTACGGGTGCTTTTAGGTGGTCACCAACTACATCTGAGTACCAGGAACTGCATAAGATCTGGGATATCCTGTATCTTGTAACGCGGCATTTCGCGTTACGCGGTATCCGTTGAAACTCTCCTCCCATCGACGTCGCCTGCCATATACAAATGGTCCAGCCGGCAAGCCGGGACACGGCTGCGTGGCAAAATAGGGCAAACTTCGGTGTCGCGTCAAATCGACCAGACCTACGCGAGATTGTAGGAAGTATTTATTGATTTTTTTGCAAAATACCTTCATGTCACGGTCACCGCTACTACTGCGATCCACGTTCGTTGCGTTCGACGAGGGAGGTACTGCATCAGTATCTCACATCGATATTGCTGTATTTTCGGACAAGCAGCAACACGGACATTTAATGTCTAAGTCGGAAGTCCGAGGACAACTCGACCCATGCTACCTCACCCTTATGGGTACACGCAACTTTTAACTATCCGCTATATAGCGATGGACCAGCCACGACAACGGGCAGTGGAAAAATCCTTTGACTTCCGCTGGTCGTATTGCGGAGAGAGCAGTTTGGCCACGGGGGGACTAGGCCCCGGCCACGTGTGGAGCCGGGACTCCGCACGAGGTCGGAGCAAATTTCCCCCAGTGCTCACGGGGAACCACGGGAAGGCCTGCTCCCTGTGTCCCGCCCGGACACAAGCCCAGATTTTTGTGTGGGATTGATTCTACGTGGTGACTCTATGTGTTTTGTTTTGGGATTTTTCGTTTTGGGATTTGTCGTTGTGTAGGGTTTCTATTGGGGACCTTGCGGGTGTAGGATTTGTTTCGTGTACGTGTCTGTAGTGTATTTGTGATTCTATGTTGTTTTGGCAAAAGTTCCTACCTATCGAAGATTAATCTTACCTATTCTAATCGTCGGGCAGACGGCAGTCCCAAGAGGATTATGGGCTCCGCCTGCCCCGCTGCGGTTCCGACTTGGCCGCAGCGTCACGATTTTGTGGGAGATGCACGTTTTGTGCTTTCCCGAAAACCCTGCTCTACGCACTATCTGTGCTTATAAGCACATGTTTATAAAAATGTATAAAAATGTGTAAAAAATGTGTATAAAATGTGTATATATATATGTTTGTATTTTCTTGTTCATTTTCTCTCTCTCTCACTCTCTCTCTCTCTCTCTCTCTCTCTCTATCTCTCTCTCTCTCTCTCTCTCTCTCTCTCTCTCTCTCTCTCTCTCTCTCTCTCTCTCTCTCCACCTCCCTCCGTCCCATTTCTCTCCCCCCCTGCCCTCCTTCCCTTCTCGTGCTTATATGCACATTCCTATATAAATATACATATATGTATTCACTCTTTCTCTCACTCCCTCTCTCTCTCTCTCCCTTTTCTTTCTCCTCCTCTCTCACGCTCTCTCTCCCACTCACTCTACTGCGTGGGCTTGGCTCTTCAGCCACATCACCTCCTCGCAGTATCCGGCGAACGCGTCGAATGCCCCCGACGTCGACACCAATTGGTGCGCCGCTTCGGGCCATTGACGATCGCCTATAAATTCGTTGAGAGCCACCCTTTGTGGCTCGTAGTTTGCACATTCGAGAAGGACGTGCTTAGCGTCTTCCGGCACACCGCAGACCTCGCAGTCCCCTCCGTCGGCGAGTCCCAGCGACGCTAGACGGTCGCGGAAATCGCCGTGGCCGGTGACGACTTGAGAGACCCAGTGGCTTGGCCGGAACCATTTCGCTGCCAGTCTTTCTCGGATGTTGTTGAAGAAGGCGAATGTGGTACGGCCTTTTTGTGACGATTGCCATGCGGCCTGCCACATGTTTTCCGCCTGAACCTTGATTAGATCGACGGCGTTGGTGTCACCACCGTCGATCTGGACGCCATTGATTATGGCGCTTTTCCCTATCCTAAGCTGATAACGCGCTCGGCGCTCTTCTAAGAGGAGGTCGACCGGGGTCGCGCCCGCAGTGACACAGAGCGAGGCCCACGATGACGTCCGATAGGCGGACGCCACCGAGATCAACGCTCTGCGCTGCAGGGACCTAAGGACCTTCAGATCCCCATCGTTGCACAGGTCCGACCACCCCGCGGCGGCATACGTTACCGTCGGGAGGAAGACGCCCCTGTACATCGTTGCAAGGGATCCGAATCGCAGACCCCAGCGGCTTCCCGCCAACTTCGCCAGTTTGCCGAAGAGGAGTCCCACTTTGCCACTTAGGTGGTTGCAGTGAGACCGTACTCCCAGGCATCTGTCGAAGTGTACCCCCAGGTACCTGACGCTATTCTTAAACTTTATCGTACCGTTGCCTAATCTAATTACTGGGGGCCTGTTTTCCAGATTTGGTTTCCTGACTGCTTTGCGCGCTCTATCCGGTCGGGATTTGTTTATAGGCGCTGGACGTTTCCAGTCGCTTTTCAACACTATGGCCTCTGTCTTCCGCTCTGAGAGCTGAAGCTTGGCCGACCGACACCAGTCCACTATGCGATTGACAATGGACTGGGCCCTAACTTCGATGCTCCTACGCGAGTCGCCTGTCACGAGGACGAGTAGATCGTCCGCGTAGGCGACGAAGTTGTCCGGGGCTATGTCCTCCAAGATGCGAAGGAGCCCATCGAACATGAGGTTCCAGCAGACTGGGCCTAAGACAGATCCTTGTGGACAGCCCCTCGTTGCCTGCTTGGTAACCTCTTCCTTGCCTATCGAGATTTTCACCCTTCGACCGTCGAAGTAACTCTGAAGTACTTCGAAAACGTTCTTGGGGCACTCTCTCTCCTGAAGGCTCTGGAGAACCAAGGGCCACCATACGTTGTCAAAAGCCCCGGATATGTCGAAGAGAAGCGCCACAGCGTAAGCGTCCTCGCAGACGCTCACCATGCGACGCATCTCCACAACAGCATCTTCGGCCGACTTGGACGGCATGAAACCGTACTGTCGGTCGGAGATTTTCCCCGGAGCAGTTGCCGTTAACGCAAGCCGCGCCTTGATTAATTTCTCGAAGACCTTACCGACAACCGAAAGTAAACAGATGGGCCTATACGATTTCGGGTCCTTCTCGTCCTTGTCCTCGCCCTTTAGGAGCATTCTAAGAGAGCCCTCCTTCCAGGCTGAGGGAAAGACGCCCCATTGAAGGCACCCGTTAAAAAGCCGTACCATGTGCTCGGGGATGACGGAGAAAGCTCTCTTGATAACCTCGGCCTCAATGAGGTCAAGGCCCGGAGCTTTTCCGTTCTTGAGCGAGCGGAGTGCCTTAGAGACATCCGCTTTTTCGAACACAGGGGCGTCGGGGGTGTCGGGTGCGAATCGCGCACCGTCTCTCACCTCCCGTTGCTCGGCTGTGTCCTCGTCGACGACGTCGTCGGGGACGTGCGTGTCCAGGAGGTGGCTGGCCGTCTTCGTCATATCCAGGGTGAAATCTTCGCCACACCGGATGGTGCTGAGCACCTTCTCTATGCGGAATTTATCCGCTTGGAGCTTGTATACGATGCCCCAAGGTTCCGCATTCCCGTTCGATGTGACGAAGTTTCTCCAGCTTTGTCGTTTCGCGGATCTCACCTCGTTTCTGTAGGCCCTGAGTGACTCACGGTACCCCAGCAACTTCGGCTCGTATTCCGCGCTTCCGACTTCCACCTTCTGCCACGCACGTCTTTTTTGGTAGCAGGCTTTTTTCAGATTTATGAGGGTCGTTGTCCACCACGGATTGGACCTAATGAAGCGTTTCTTACGCGGCATCGACTGGGTGCAGGCTTCCGTGAGGACGCCTGTGAGAGTCTCTGCCATCCTATCTACGTCTTCCGTAGACTCCAGTGCGAGGGTCTCCAGCCTGGACTTTGAGAGGTCCTTCAAGATCTCGGAGAATCGGACCCAGTCTGCTTTCTTGATGTTGAAACGACTGTGTCCGAAGCTCCGGTCATTTCTCGCGGCTTTCGGCACCCGCAGGCTGATCGTCACGGCGTTGTGATCGCTCGAGGTGTAATCCTCGTGCACTTTCCATTCCCCGATGAACCTGGCAATGGACGGTGACCCCAGGGTAACATCGATGAATGACGAACCCCTTGTCGACCGAAAAGTGGCAGGCTGCCCCGCGTCGTTCACAACGTGGTAGCCAAATTGCCGTATCAGTGCTTCGAGGTGCTCTCCGCGTTCGTCCGTCGTCGGAGAACCCCAAAGCGCTGACCGCGCATTGGCATCTAACGCTACCAACACTCTCTTCCCCCTCAGACAATGAAGAACCTTTTCGAGGTGTCTGAGGTGCAACCCGATATCGTCTCTGTACTGGAAGTAGTGAGAGACGACGTACATCGTGAAGCTGGGCGCTTGTATTTCCGCACACACGCAGTGCGGAGTACTAAGCTGCGAGATGAAGAGCATCTGGAAAGCGGGGTTGCAGACAGCCACCGCCGCCCACGGATATTGTGAGCGTACGGCGGCCACCCGCATTCCAATGCCAAGACCGTAGAAGGTGTGGCTCTGGTTCTGCTTCCTGGCGTATGGCTCCTGCAAGAGCAGGATGTCCAGCCGCCTAGCAGCAGCCAGCTCTCGCACCTCCCCGGAAACGACAGCTGAACGACGCATGTTCAGCTGCATGACCCTAATTCTCGTGGTATTGGCCGTTCCGCGCGTGGCCGTACTAGTGGGGAGTTGGGGGGGGTGTCTAACCGCGTGCGCGTCTTTTCCCTGTTCGGGGTGTTTCTCGCGTCCAGCCCCGGTAGGCTGAATCGCGAGCCTATCGCATCTGTCCAGCACGATCTGGACAGTTGGCAGACCCGGTGTCGCCTTACTTTTACAAACTGTCGCGGGGCTAATGTTTGCGGTCGATTTATCAGGCACAGCCTCGGTAGGCCGAGACCTGATCGCGGTCGCGTTTGTGACTTCGTCACACCTAGTTACGACGATGTTGACGGCGCGAAGGCCGATGCCCTGGAGCAAGCTGCCGCGCGGATTACAGCCGCTCACACTCGTGGACCAGCGGGAACGTTGAGCCGGAGAAGAGGTCGAGGATGAAGGGACCGTCAACGCCCCCGCGGCCAGTCGTGTGTGCGACCTCGCGACGACGCTTGCGTTGTCTCCTCCCGCGCAGGGCGCTGCGCTTGGTTGCCGGTGCGCGGCCAAGCGAGCGCTCCTCCTCATACCCCCCAGTACCCCGGTTATTTTTCTATTCATTTGATTCCCACGAGTGGGGTCGGAACTAAAAGACACAGGGTGGACCAGAGCCGCCATGGTCCACCCGGGCGAATTGATACGGTTTCGGGGGCCGCCAACCACCCTAGCCGCCACGCTTGAGACAGGACTTTAACCCCTCCTGCCATGAGACCATCACCACGTAGGTCCAGCTTAGTCTAGGGTTTACGTTGGGGACATGGCAGATGCCAGCGGACCCATCTGTACAAAAAGAAAAAAAACTAAAGAAAAAGAGAAAAAATCGGGGTATTTTAATTAGTAATTAGCCTAACTATTCTATATCTACTACCCCCAGTTCCGTCACCGTCGGAAGTCTAGGAATTCCGACGATGCAGGGCCCGGTTGGGTATGCACAGCGGCGCATGCCATCGCCCTCACTGCGTAGAGCGAGCACGTGGCATGGCCGCCGCCCGCTGCTTATAGCCTGGAAAGAGAAAAAGATGAGATTAGTTGGGGAAGGGGGGATGCCGCCGGTTCCCGCATCGCCAAGAGCATGCATTCTTGGCAGTGTGGGGCCCGGTTCGGCAGAGTAGGGCGACCCGCCTCGTCTTCTCCGTGTAGGAGGAGTCCGAGAACGGGGTTGCCGAGGGAAGGGTATGGGGAGAGGACGATGAGATGCCTGCGGAAGAGACCAAGGGAGGAACCGCATGGGACCCGCGCACGCACAGTGCCCAGGGTCCACAGAGCCACGCCCCGACACCGGCCACCCGACTCATCTCTTAGAGGGAGGTCGTCATCCCGCTCGGTGGTGAGGCGGTCGGTTCTATGTTGGATTCATAGTCGGGCGCCCGCCGGTGCAAAGACGCAACCCTGCGCCCCAAGCGAAAGGGACGCGAGCGTCCACACGATTCCCCCCCCAACCCCCACGCAGACACCGCCGTTTGCTTTCCGTTCCCCGCACCCCGAATTGACTTCGGAGTACGGGTTAACAGTGGGTGCCACAGGAAGGCAAGCAATCCGACTTGGCACACGGAGAGGCTGTGTATTCGCATCCGCGGCCCAGGTGGTGCTCTCCGCGCGTCGCAGCGTATCGAGGGTTAGCGACTGTCAACACGGTATCAGCGCTCGAGAGGCTTCCCCCGACACTTCGTAGAAGCGACGCGCAGCTAGCACCACCACCCACCTGCACCACCACCCACCAGCAACACGGACAGAGGGAAACCAGCGCACCGAGGCTGGAATTGGAAGAGCAAATCACCAGCAGCGGAGCGGAAGAGCTGCTGCGCCACGAAACATCGCCATACGAGAGTGTGGAATTTCCGCATTATGACTAGAGCGTTCGACATCGCGATCGATCGATTGCGATCGATCATCGCACGAAGGTATCCGCATCCCTCCGCTTCGCGGGTCCCCGGGCCCTGTTGTCAGGTCACTTGTTGGCTGGACACGCGTGTGAACAGTAGCACTCCAAAAATTGTATTGTCTCGGAAATTTTATTGGGAATTAATCGGATTCGGAAGCGAAGAAAGATCAATTTTGTAAAAGTATCTTTCACGGAGCTTCGCAGATATCGAGGTGAGTCAGTACATTCTATACTGTACTGTAGAGGTGCCGCGACATAATCGAGTTTTGGAAAATAGTAATTGATTTTTTGGGAATTGCGAAATAAGTGCAGGCCTTCAGTCGTCACGAGGCGAGGCGATTACCCCCTCGCCGATCACATATCTCGCGGGGTCTGCTCACTTTGGCTACGGTCAACAACTGATAGGAATGAAATATTATATTTCACTGAATTGATTTTTGATTATTGTGTTTTGGTAATTGTTTTGTTTGTAAATATCGCATTATTGGAAAATCACGAGACAGGCCTCAGTCGTCCCGTAAAGTGCGCGAGAGAGAATTAGAACTCTCCCAATTTGACATGAAGTTAGAAATTACTTCTTATTGTAATTTATTTTCTATAGAAGCAGTTGTGCTAGTGAGCACGGGCACCTCCTTGGGGAACCTAAATTTTGTAAATATCTTCTAGGAAATATTGGAGACTATGAACCTCCAATTGTACTCGCTCTGTTTTGTACAATCATATATTTAATTAAAGCGAGCAATACATGTTATAGCTGTTTTCAGTCTTTACAATTATTTTCGAGACGCCCCTCTCCTACCACCTAGTCTCTTCTTCTGAGCAACCGGCGCAGGGGAAATCGCATTGCAGAATCACCTCTTGAACTTTCAGGTGCAAATTGAAAGGGCGTGGTGCCCTCGTGTTTCATTGGGGAAATTGCAGGGTGCCTAATGTTGCGTGGTTTCCCGAGATAATTTTCCCGCGTTATCTCGGACGGAAAAATCGTATCACAATATACAAAGTGTCCCATTTGAGACAATCCACCTAAATATCTCCTGAGCGGGTCGAGTGATAATAAATTTTTAGAGATCTAAGTTGTAGGGTTTCGAAGGAGACATTTGATGCATATAATTTTTTGAACTTTCAAGGCCATGCTTGAAAGCTACAAGCACGAGGAGCTTTTTTTCAAACGGCAATCGCATTTTTCATCCCAATTAAACTTGTCCGCCTTGATGAGTTGTATTCAAATACCTCATCATTCATGTCAATTCCTTCGATTTTACTCGAAAAATGCGACGAAAATGAGTTCTGGTATCAAACAAAAAATTCACATTCTCTTGATGGTTGTTGGCCCGGATGATTGTTCCGCCAATCCATTCACCAACCGTACTTATGAAATGTAAACAATAACAAAGAATTCCCCATTATCTCGAGGATTCTGTTATTCGAAACAGTTTTAATTCAACCAGAATCGAGATACTATCATCTGTAATTTCATTGAACACATTACGATGTACTCAGCGAGTGAAATTATGGATATTTTACTCGTATTAGGAGGGTGCCGAAGATTCTATCGAGCCGCTGCGCGGACATATCGAGAACGGTACCCTAATCGCCGACGTCATCCTACACATGTAGTCATTCACAACATTGAACGAAATTGTAGTAGAGGACAAATTTATCGACGACGGCAACTACAACAACGAGGCATCGATCGTAATAAGCCTCGAGCTCTTGCCATTCTCGCTATGATTCACATGAATCCGCACATCAGTTTGAGAGAAATCGAACGAGATTTAGATGTACCACGGAGCACCGTCCACAGAATCCTCTAATCTGGCCGCTACCATCCGTATCACGTAACGTTGACTCAAGCATTCCCTGCGCATTCCCGAATCGTTGCATTGGTCGGAGTTGTTATATTTTGTGGCCTCCACGATCACCGGATCTTACGTCTCTCGTTTTCTACCTGTAGGGTTTCGTCACAGACGTTGTTTACGTGAATCGGCCGACCGCTCCGGTAGACTTACAGAGACGTATCAGGGAGGATATTGCTAGCATTACACCCCAAGTTCTTCGAAGGGTTGTTGCAAATTTTCGCCGCCAAATTGAATTGTGCTTGCAAGTCAACGGTAGGAACATTGAACAACTCGTGAACTCATAAGCGCATAAACCTCTACACATGTTGTGCTATTTTTTCGACTTTTTTTGCGCAAGGATGCGAGCAGCCTTTACCTCTACGTGGTGCTTCCTGGGTCATGCTAAGAAAGTCTGAATCTTCAGTTTGATACCAGAACTCATTTTCGTCGCATTTTTCGAGTAAAATCGAAGGAATTGACATGAATGATGAGGTATTAGAAAACAACTCATCAAGGCGAAGAAGTTTCGTTGGGGCGAAAAATGCGATTGCCGTTTGAATTGCCGCTCCTTGAGCTTGCAGCTTACAAGCATGGCCTCGAAAGCTCAAAAAAAAAACGCATGCATCAAATGTCCCCCTCGAAACCGTACAACTTAGATCTCTAAAAATTTCCTGTCACTTGGCCCCCTCAAGAGATATTTTAGTGGATTGTTTCAAATGGGAAGCCCTGTATAGAAATTATAACCATAATATCATTAGTACAGTTAAAGTAAAATATTATAAACTATATTTGAATGAACGAACTTTATAAATATATAGGTCTTAATTTATGCAAAGAATTCCGTTTCGCATAAACCGTAGAATAAGCACGAAATAAAAGCGCGAGCAAAACGAATATACGGACGCGCCGATTATTTCGCACTGGTGAATGAAGGTAGAAGCGCAACGAGAAGGGGTTCGCAGCTGGAGTGGGGGTTCTCGCGGTCTTCGGCCCGCTATTTGATATCACACTCATATGCGGCGCCACAGTAGACAGGCAGCCAGTGATGTTTCACCCCCCACTCTGCCGCCTGCGGGACAAGTACATTCCACAGCCCGTACGGTCACGCGGCTTCCTCCACCCGCGCGTCGCTCCGCCGTAGTGGCAGTCAGCGTGGTAGTCCACGCCCACCGGTCGCTCGCCGTGCGCCATATATGTATTTCCCTTATGCTATGTTCCCTGAACATTAAAAAATGTAACAAATAGAATAAAAATTAATGTTTACTTTTTGTTATTGATCGGGTACAGCATAATTTTTTAAAATAAAGATAAAGAACTTCGGATCGAACTGACGACCTCATGATTACGAGTCACGAGCTCTGCTGCTGCACTAACGGTCTTCTTATGAGGATTCACAAATTTGTGGCTTATGGAATGTTCAATATATAAATTGAAAAAAGTTTTAATTCGTATACAGAATTAGAGAAAAAATTATGGCTAAAATGGAACGATGGCATCGCCGGAAAAAAAATTATTTTTGATAATTACGCCGTAAAATTTGAGATTAGAATGTCATTTAGATTTCGGTTAATTTTTTTTCCTTGCAGATAATGATAACCCGCAAATTTTGGTTATTCGGAGACCTCAATATAATGAATCATTCCCAACATATAACTACTTTCAGTTTTTACTTTTTCAGATTTTTACTCGAGTCAAAAGGAAAGGCAAGTCGCAATCATGAGGTCGTCAATTCGATCCGAGGTTAATTGTTCTTTTTTTTTAATAAAAAAAATGTATGCCGTACCCGATCGAAAACAACAAATAAACATTAATTTTTATTCTGTTTATAAAATTTTTCAAATCTTCAGGGAACAATAGCATAAGAGAAATATATATATAGCGCACGGCGAGCGACCGGTGGGCGTGGCCTAGCGCTACAAGTCCGTGCCTGCTACCACGGCGCGCAGGAGAGGGAAACCGCCGGGTGGAGGCAGCCGCGGGACTTTTCTGCGGAAGCGCTTGGCATCACTGCCGACAGCCGAATGCCGTGGAGCACGCTGGTCTCTCCTCTCTCTCGTTCCTTGACCACCAGGCTGAGCTTACATTAACGCTCACTGGTGACACTACCGTCGTCTCTCAGTGGGTCGGGCGACGGAGCGCGGGCGCACACCGTCTCTCGCAATCTTGAGCCATCACCTAGGACTTCCGACGACGCTCGACGGCGACGCCACTGTTACGTGGCGTCTCTCGCGATTTTGGTTCACAGCGTTGGCGGCAACGTAGCGGAAAAGCGGAGAGGGGGTAAGTGAGTATAACAAGCGTACAGGGACGGGAGTGGACAAAGATAGGGACCAATTACTCGCGTCCTCTCAGAGGAAGGGAAGAGAGTGGGACCAATCAGAGCGCTCGGCTAGGAGAGAAGGCACTCTAGGATGGGTGGAGTACTTCAGGGAGGGGGAGGGCACTCTGAGGCTAGGCAAGACGACACTCCAGGGAGGGCGAGGGTACTCTAGGGAGGGGAGGGCACGCCCCTACTGTCTTGCCATCTTGGGCCTCTTCTACTGCTGCCTCTATGAGGAAGGCAACATTGATAATTCTAGATATCAGTCTTACTTCCTGATACATTTCATTAAAATGGTGTGAGGTAACCAGTAAAATTTCAATCTTATTGCAGCTTTCAAACTAAACTTGTTCTAAAATTTTAGTGTTCGATATTTTATTTGATCTGTCGAAGAGTGCATTCTAGGATAAGTGTAGCCATTCTGGATTTACTGTAACCAATTATTTGGGAAGGTTTTAATTATTGTTCAGCGTTTTAGTCTGACAGCTGCAAAAAGTTGAAAACCTTACTTTTTACCGCAAGCCATTTTAAGGCAATATATGTCGTTACGAAATTGCAGAATAATAATGCTTGGCACGTACTTAATGAGGTTTAAGGTTGTTGATATTGTCACGTCCGGAAAGGGGCCAAATTGACAGATGGAAGTTGTGATTTTTGAAATCACAACACGAGACTTGACAAAAATGGGCTCAAAGGGGTAAATTTAGTTAATTTTAGAAAATTAAGTTCATTTGACTGAAATTGCCCGCAGTAGACCTGGTGCCTTGGGTCTGAAATATCGATCCCTGAAACCGGGGGAAGATGAGAACGTAAATTTAAAGGATGCAAATTGTATACCGGCACAATGGTGATAATTTTAGTTCGTAGTGTCTCGACTTTTACGATTTTTGGAAGCTGTCTGACGTGTTTCGTGACTGTTGGATGATAGACTGGTGGCGACTCGAGCTTGTAATTTCTCTCTAATTTTGATAATCGATATTTCCTTGCTGCTCGTCGTGTTTTCGGTGTGGATGCGAAGAGGTGGTGAGGAAAAATCTACGTGAGCACTCTATGGAGCTCCTATACTCACTTCGGAAAAATGAATGGAGATAAGGATGACGATTGAGCTCTCTTAGGAGCTCCGTTAGCGACAGCGGAAGATTAGATTTTTGGCACGTGTGTTTTTGAGGTTTCGAGAAAAAAATTTGAATTAAAGGTTGTACAAGAGAGTATTAGCAATATAAATCCTTTTTATTTAATTCAAAGGATACACTGTTAAAAAAATCTGCTTGAAAATTAAGGTACCGGTACCGGAAGTTTTTGTTCACAAACCGTGTCGTACAATTTGAACACCAACGTGCTTGAAATTTACAGTAACTGCACATAATAATGATTGAGATTTCCGTAACGTTACTGTTACAAAGTACATGAAATTGAATGTACGCGTGATCTATTTTTATGTTGATTTCACATAAAACTAATGTACGTTATACGTCTTTTTTTCATCGACTTTAACTTAAAATTCAAACACACTTTTGTTGGAAACTTTAAGTTATGATGTAGAAAAAATGTGGTGCTGCATGTAATTTTCGAGTACCAATGTACCTGACACTACGCGTGCATAGAATTTCAAGTATGGGTATTGTAAATTTACTGGAATACAGTATATTAGCATTTGGCAGAACCAAATTACTGAACCCAGCATTTGTTAGATCCTCTTCTTCCGTATGGAAAGTGCAGAGTTCGAGCTCTAGGCCGACGGGGTTTGTGTGGGGGAGAGGGATGAGTAGAGAGAAGTCACAAAATTTCCACCACTTTTGCAAGTCAAGGACAAGAATAAACCCAACGTTCAAAAGCAGAGTACTTTTTTCTGACAATAAGCCTACTAAGCTTAATTAAGCTTTTCAAGCACAGGTACTTGAAATATAAGTTGCATGATGCTCGTAGAATTAAGTTATTTTTCTATAAAATTGCAGTGTCGTGCAGAAATTTTCAATAACTTGTCATGTAATTATACATTTAATGATCAAGTTTTGTAAATTTACAATGAATTTTTCTTAAATTCCAATGCAGGTACATTAATTTTACGATAGATTTGTAAATTTACAGCACTTCATACATTAATTACAGTTTCATGTACAAAATTTGTAAATTTCATACACTCCAGTACATTAAATTTACAATCTTTTTTAACAGTGTAGCATGAGAAAACCTACGAAAATACATTTGAACTATCATAAAAAAATTAAAAAATAGACTCAATTAAATTTCTTAATATAAGGTCGGAGCGTCAGTCAGCGTGTGCGGTAATTGATAAAAGAAAAGGGAGAAAAGAGAGCGATTTGGTGTACCACAGTACTGAGAGTATGTCTCGTGACTGTCTGTACGGTGTGTATGTAGACGATGGTCCATTCGGGATAGCAATTGGATACTTGACTCTTTTACCTGCGATGCAAGCTGACTGATGGTCAGTGGTTAGTTAATTTTGACGGAAAATGTTTTGTGAGATGTGGCTATTAAAGACGCTGGAAGACAAGACTACCTGACTGGTGCTCCGGTGCTCGCTTTTATAAAACAAACCTGCTGACTCAGCATTTTCTGGAGAAATTATTTTAACGTTTTAAAACTAAAGCTAGCTGGATACATAAAATGTCTGCTCGTAAATGAATTTACATAAGAATACATGGTGAGTAAGCAGGGTTCGCACCGAGAACCGAGCGCAATAGAATAGATGCCTTAGTGATAAGCGCGCGGCATTGTTCGCATTTCTGTATCATGGGAAACTAAATTGAGTATCCATATTAACGTAATGAGTTTGGCATAAATTTAGAAAAAAAAAACATATGCCAATATATAGGGTGAGCGTGGCCGAGTGGATCGGAGCGCGGCTCACACGCAGTAGGTCCGGGTTCAATTCCCGGTCAGGGCCAAAGATTTTTTCGGAAGCTTTGGGAACTGCAAGTGGTTCAGATTCCACTATAAACAGTAGGTCTCGGCTAATGACCATAGTAGTAGACGCCGTAACAAATAAAAAATAAAAAAATATGCCAATATATTATTTGTAAGATATAATAATATTTAAGGGAGGGGTCTGGGTTTCAGCGTAAAAAAAACACTTTTTTTGTGTTTTTTTATCTCAAATATTGATTGAGCAATTTTATTCAAACCTTCTATACATTATTGAGCATAGTTTTGACTATGTTCTGTAAATTTTTCATGCAAAAATATTAAACCATTAGCCCGCTTCCCCCAGGACGTCTTGAAAAAAAAACAATTTGCGGTGTTCACTGTAACTCGGCCGGAAATTATCTGAAAATGAAAAACCATAAAAATTTAGTTAAATTATAAACAAATCTTCCCCCCAACGTTCTCTGATTATTTTTTTTTTAATTTAAAAATTTTTGGCGGCCATCTAAAGTGTGAACCGTTATTTTCGACTAAAATTTCCGCCATTTTGTGGGTGGGAAACACCCTTAATGTTAAAAAAAAATTTTTACTAAACGTAGGGGGGAGGTATTTTATATGAAGAAAATGTGTACAAAGTTTGAAATGAATCGGTCGAGTAGTTTTCAAATGGCAGTGAACACGGACTTCGAAAAAGTAGTTTTGAGAAAAACGCGTTTAAAGTTTATGAAGCAAAAAAGTGAAGAAAAATTTTTTTTTTTTTAAACTTACACAGAATCATCAATTCCAGCTCCATACAGCACACATCCTTCAGCATTGTCGATGTCTTCAGCCTGTTTCTTTTCAAGTCTTCGTTTTATTCGGGCTTCTTTGCTCTGCTGCACAGCTTAGAACTCGGCCCTATCAATGCGATTGCTGTCCGTAGATGATGCATACTCGTGAGCGCTTGGGCCGACACTGACGTCCATGTCAGACAGAAAAGTTAGAAGAGCACCAGCACCTTCATTGAATGTGCATGCAGCTACATAAGATGCGAATTCAACAATTTGTCTGCTGCCAGATAATTTTTTCGGTGCAATTCTCCAAATCAGCTGGTTCAAACTTTCGTTGGCATTTTGAGTAAAACCTCCAAGACACCTTTCTAGAAGTTCGTCTTTACTCAAATCTTCATAAATCGGTTTGATCGCTTCTATGACATCTTGTGGAAGTGGAGTGTAGTCATGATTGAAATTTTCCACTCCTGTTGTGGCCAAAGCTTTTTGATACGAACACCACGAGTTCTCACCATCTCCAAGGTAACTTCCATGTTACCTGATGGTCCGGTGTGATTTGCTTGGCATTCGTCTTTTTCAACATGTTCTTCGTACCAATCTTGAAATTCATCAGTATTTAATTGATTTCTCCATAATTTGCAAGCCTGGCAGTGCGAACTACTTACGAAAATATCGATAACTTTTCCAGACCAATATCCAATCAAGGAAGTGACGCCAAAGGAAGAGCTAAAGCCTTGCTTCTGCCACGTGCCGTCACCAGAAACGGTCAAAGTGTCTGACTCCGAATTTGCACGTGTTAGCTGTTTTTCTTCGTCTGCGGCTGAGACAAGAAATTTCTCAGCAGTCGTTTCGATGCTGCAGCAAATAGATTTCATGAGATCCAAATAAGATTGTTTTGATAGAAAACTACTTGCTATGTCCATGAGCCCGCAAAATTTATTGCAGCCTGCTAAACCCAAACCTAATGTACGCATTACAAAGGCAAAACGAGTGTTGATTTCATAACGATGACCAGTTTTCTCACTCGACGGTATAAAGCGTGGATCACAATTTGTACATTTGACTTGGATTTGGAAGCCAAGTCCTTCTTTTTTACAGCTCTTGAACTTGATTGAACCATCACACTGAGCACATTTTACTAAACTTGCGATGGTTGAAAACACAAGCAAAAAATCTATGATTTTAAAATGTTTTTCAACATCTTCCGGTACACTAGCACTCGTATTTAGTTTTATTTTCTTCGCCGAAGCACTTTTGGTGGTAGCCTCGACTTTTATTTTTTTATTCGGGTTTGATCTTTTTTTTGATCGACACAAATAGGTCCTTCCACTTCGACGGCCTTCTCGCGAAATTTTACTTACTCTCGGCATTTTTGTTCAGGAAATTTTTCGAAAAAATAAAATTACAAGTGCACGGTCGAACGTCTCATCACTAACTGAAGCTCGTTTCTGGTTTCGTTTCGTTTATGGTTTTAGTTACCTGGCTTTACTAAATGAAATATTTCTAAAACTGGATATGGGATCAGGACAATAGCAATGAATAACCTGTATACCTGCTCGACAGCTGCACTGCAATCCCAACCGCCCATAGCTGTTAGAGTTAGAGCGTTAAAGGCCCCGAGACTAATTAAACAATAACTTCAAGAATATTGCTTAGATCGGATTAAAATTTTGAGGACATATTCTTGAAATGTTAAACAATAAGATAAAACAAAAAAAAATCGATTTTTCGAAAATGAAAACCCTTACCCCGCCCTTAAGATGTTTCGAGCCAGGACGTGATAATATAAAAATTAAAAGTTGTGCCAGGTTCTTCAAAACTTGCCAGGGCGTAGATAAACAGTCTCTGCGCAATCAAAGTTGTCACAACTCCCCTCGAAAATACATAATTGCAGCATATGGTAATACATACTTTTCGCTTACATTTATCGACCCTGATAGAATGTGTCACCGACTTTCCGACCAATTTCGATTAGCCCCTATTTGACCTAGGTGTACGTTCGAACATGCGATATACTTTGAATATTTTCACGGAAGTCGTAAATTTCCGTGCGCTGTTGCTGCGAAGTTAAACAGTACGGGTTGCAGTAGAAATTAATCGACTTCAACTAGTTTCGTATAAACAATTGAATGAAATTAGGATTCAGTATAGTGGACAAAAACACTTTAATAACAATAACAGTTACGATTAATATACAAGTGTTGCGTGTGTACAGATTTGACTTTCGATGTTGTCTAGACAGAAAGTCGCTGAGGACTGACTAAAATTGTAGAAAATATAACGCTTGAATTTTCGATCCCTCCCTTCGAAATCGGGAAGGAAACGTCTTCAAGAGTTTTGAGTTGCAGATATTCATTGGGGAATTGTTGTAGATACCAGTATTCTGTACGGTGATTGGTCTTAGGGGTTGGCGTCCCTCGCAGGTAGATAAGACGCGTCTCGATGCGAAAGTTTCGCCTCTCGCGGAAAAAACCCTAACGGTTCGCTTGACCTAAGCATCTGCTTGCCAGACTACCTACGGGTATTCCCGATCGCGAAAACCCTCGGTATGCGTACTTCGCGTATAGCATCCTTGAATGTTTCACGAATGACTGGAGAATCTTAAAAAACCTTTGAACATCTGCGGCTATAATTATTGAAAAATTTAACCCTTTTAACCAAATCCGTTGTTTTTGAGCAATTTTTGGTAGTAAATTAACCGATAGTGCCCGACATTTTAACCGAACTTTAAATAAATACATTCTGATTAGAGAAATTAACCGATTTTAACTGGAAATGTAACCGAACAAAACGATTATAATCGGTTAACATGTCGGTTAGATCCAATCACACAGAGGACTAATTGAGGTTTATCATTTATCGGTTGAAAAGTCGGTAAAACTCAATTATTTTCGGTCAACACTTCGGTGACATAGCCTGCCAGGAGAACGATATTTTTTAAACATCTAACGACAGCCTCATGAAAACGGCTCAATATTTGATGAAGAAATGATTGGGTTGTAATAACGTACTTAACGGAAATGCCGCCCGAAAATTACGGAGATTTGTGTATTCTAGAATGAATTATTATTGATCACCGATATAAAACTGGACACTATTGACCATATAGATTCGTATATGTTCCATGTTAAAATATGGCTTCTTTAAGTACAGACTCTTATGGAAAACGCCGCCATCATCTCAGTTAATGCGGTTTTTAAATGTGAAATATAGAAGGTAGCGTAGAGGATCCATATCAAAACTGTAAAGAAATATTCGGTCTAAAATATATTAAAAGAAAATCCACACTTGACCGTCAGGTATTCGAGAAACCTCAATTTATAATAAGTGGAAAAGAGCGATTTCTAGTCTCCCGGATATTACATATACGAAACTTCATAACGTTTTTCCCACCCCGTACGAAAATGTCGTCTGCGAATCGCCTAACCGTACAACTTACGAATGGCGCAGTATTTTGACGTTTGGATGTTGAAGGTAACACCAAATCTCTAAAATATTGTTTGGAAACGTAGAGAATGGGTGTAAAAGAACAAACTATAAGAATTAATGTTGTTCTGTGATCAAATAAAATTTGCATTTTAGAAAAAGGTTTTTTTTTTAGTCTGGCGCTTCGCGTCACTTAGATCTTTTTGCAGCAGCCGAAACTTTTTCGAGGCATTCGAGTTTCCTTTTCGTGATGAATTGTCCTTGGTAACGCGGTTGTTGATTTCCATCAAACGTCGTCGATGACATTTTCATATTATTATTTGTATTCAAGTTTCGGTTACGGAGTAAAAGAGATTGATATCAATGACACCAACTCGACAAACTTGCACGGTTGTCAAGTCTACACGTGAATTATGCTTTACAAATCCAGAAGTTTTAATGCATTCCGCAATACAAAAAAAAATTGTTATGGTTTTTTCAGTAATCTACTAACTTTATACGATTAATTAAATTCAATTCACCTTATTCAAAGTATTAACGACAAACCTTTGGGTTGATAATTAAATTATTATAAGTTGAGACTAGAGTCAACTGAACAGCTACGAGTTCTCTATATAATTAAATAAATTTAAAAATACAATGTTTTCTCCAACTGCGACCATACATAATGATGAACAAATTTAAGTTCATTACGGTATAGTGTATAATTGAATTTACAAACGGCATTCTTATGATCTGACATGAGACGGTCGCATGACTAGTATGACTGAAGCTTCCTTAAGCGTCTTGATCGTTTTCGCTCGAGATCTGAGTACGCAGCTGTCTCTCTCGCATACCGCATACCGACCAGACCAAAAATTAGTGCTCGGGGGTTTCCCAGGTTCCTGATTACGAATCTGAACTCAAAATTTAGAAATTGAATACATATTTATTTCTCACATCCATCATTAGTTCGCAATTTTTATACGATGCGAAGAGTGCCACGAAAAGACTGCATAGTACGATTGAACACTTCAAAATTAAATTTGTTAATTCGTCTAAAATTATTTAAAAATAACAGTTGTCATACTTTCTTACTCAGGCATTGCTTACCTGCACGATCGAAAAAAAGAGCATTAACACTTTCAAAAGGCGATAATCGAAACGCAGATTCGCAATCAGTGATGCCAAAACCCCTGAGTACCAAATTTCAAGTTGATAGTAAGAAAAAAAATAGTCGATCAGAAATGTCCACTTCACTCTTAAACCCTTTATCCGTAAAGAGGATAACGTCGTTACCGGGTAAATCTTATTCAGAAGAGTCTGCTGAATAACTAATAGGAAACCGTGGCAGCGGTTCTAAAGATGTAATAAACTGGGCCGTTTACCATAAGTACACGAATACAATAAAAACACCCATGACCGCAGCGGATATCTTTTTCCCAATTTGTAAAATTATTTAAAAATTATATTTTCGTGAATCAAAAATATTTTGATCGAGTTTTGGTACATATCATTTTAGACACAATTATATAAGTGTAAGAACTAATTATATGTTTAGAATTGGCTTGTGCTCAAAATATAAAATCAAAACAAATGTTTCCAAAGGCGCAAATGGTCGAATTGTATGAAGCCCATGCTAAGAGTCACAGGGTCACAGCATCCCAGGTTCAAGATCTATTGATTAGAACGAAATTGAATTCTTTGGTCGTAATTGCACATGTACCACATTCCTGTATGAAGTGAAAAGAGAAGAATAACCCGTTAAAAACAATAATAATAAGAACCATATTTTTTTTTAAGTAGCCGGATCTTCGTTTGACAGTTATCGAAGTATTTATTCAGCGTAGGTAAATGTCTTGCTAAGAAAAAAATATTGTTTGGTCTGTGGACACGAAATTTTTTATTTAAACATCGAATTAAATATGAGTCAGGGCAGGGCAATTTTTTCTTCTCCAAAAATCATTAAATCCTGTAGACTGGCTCCGTAACTCTTAAGATATTTCACTATTCTGTATGTACGTAAAAAAAATTGAAACTAGTAACAATGCAACAATCTCATCCAAGTGTTTTAGACTATTGAGGGGAGGTTCCTCTATAATTAACCGACAAATTACACTAAGTTATGGAATTAATTGTGGATGAACAACAAGACGTAATAAGCTTGTTTTTTTTTAAATATTTATTTATGCTTCAATTGTAATAAATAAAAAATGTTTTCTTCAAAATGGCGTCCAAGATGGCGGCTCATACATGAAGTGGCCTCCGGTTCCATGCAAAACTCCGTGCATTCCTCACTCGTCGATTTTTAATATGAAATCATGAAACAAATTTCATTTTAAAACTGAATAAGTACAGAATTGAATGAAATTAAGAAATCGAGAAAATATTGAAAAATGACAAAATGTCCGCCACATGTGAGTGAAAAAAAACATCCAAAAAACGAGCTTTCAAGTTCACATGTCCGCAATTTTTTCATTTTTAAATATTTTTTCTATTTCTTATATTCATTCTATTCTGTTTTTATTTAGTTTAAAAATAAAACTTGTTTCATTTATTCTAGATTGAAAATTAACGAGTAAGGAATTCACGCAGTTGTGCATGGAACCGGAGGGCACGTCATGTATCAGCCGCCATCTTGGACGCCAATTCGTATAAATTAAAAAAAAAAAATGTATTACATTTGAAGCATAGAAAAATAAAGGTTTAAAAAAAACACCTCATTACGTTTTGTTGTTCATCCACAATTAATTCCTGAACTTAGTGTAGTTTTCGGTCAATTATAGAGGAACCTCCCCTCAATCTGTCATGCGTTGGAGAGATCTATAATTTAATCGAATCATCATTAAAAAATTTGTAAAACATAAGATTGACCTGAAAATGATTGATAATACAAGGAATTGTTTACATTTACTATCACGAGACTTATTTTGCAATCGATTTTTCTAACACCGGTGAGAGTGATCCATTTTTTACCAAACTCTACGCTTTTTGCACCAGATCACCCTTCAATTCCCTCTCCATGAGATCTTTTGGCCGATATGTCTAATAATATCAAAAAAGTCATTCTTCTCAAGGTTGTATCTTCAAAACGAAATGGGAAAAGATCTTCATTATTTGAAGACTTTTTGTGTCACACTCGCCTCGATTATACTAATATTTCGATTACAGTTTTAAACATTGTGGGAGTAAATCAAAAGTTCAAGCGAAAATATCTTGGCATGGACTTGGTTAGCCTCTTTCTGAGTTAAATACATCTTCAAACACAGCCGAATTCTTGACAGAATAATATGAGAGAGATGCAAATAATATACAACTTAGAATCGAGGAGTACCCCACGTCAATTAGTTACTACTTTTTACATGTATATATTCATTATTTTATTACATATAGTTAAAAAACTCTACGAAGAAGTACTGTAATTGACTTCGGCTTCCTCATAAAGGAAGCTTTGTAAAGAGCAAAATTTAATGACGAAGCAATGAGCAAGATTCTACTTTGCATCCTTGTTTTGAATAAATAAATAAAATACTGGCAAATCTCATTTTCATTAGGCACTAACTTTTGTCTAATTTTCTTCTCTGTTGCGGAAGTTATAGCGAAAATGTATATTTTTTCAAACATTCAAACTGGTGTAAAATTTTAACGATTTTACCGATCAGAACCAAATGGTTGATACATAACAGGGCTGTACGTTATTTTTTGTTTGTAGAACATTTCAGTCAATTTGTTGAGATTCGATGTGATTTATCGCAAAATTTTTGTTTTTCATAAACATTCATAATTCAATAAAATCCGAATCGCTTTGCCGATTTTGTCAAAATTCATCAGTATACAGATATATTTCCTTAAAAATCACAACAATTGATGAGGAGTTGCTACTCTACTTGTGTGCCAAATTAGAACTCGATCGATCGTGCCATTCGCGAGTTATGGACGATTGAATTTTGGGTTCCTGGACACACACACGCACGCAAATAAGATGTGCCGGGGATTTGTTTATTTATTCAAAACAAGGATGCAAAGTAGAACCTTGTACATTTCTTCCTCAATAAATTTTGCTCTTAACACAGCTTCCTCTATGAGGAAGCCAAAATCAGTCATAATACTTCCTCGTAAAGTTTGCTATGTAAAGAGCATGAGGAAGCAGTGTGCAAGGTTCTACTTTACATCCTTTTTTTTATTTCAGAACGTAGAGGATTGCAAACTGTATATGGGGTATTCCATGCCAAATCGGATATTTTGAGATATTTTTATTTTCGTAATTACTTTCTCATCACATACAAAGTACGTAAAAGAGAAAGTATCGCAATCCAATAAAAATTCGACTTTCACATTTTTATGAAAATACAAGTTTTGAGGATCCTAGATTCCAAAAAACATATTAACTCATTTCTGACTGTCTGTTTCGTCCCAATGCACAATAACTCTTGAAAAAATCTGGAGACCGGAATGAAATTTGGTGTGTAGTGTGAGGAATTTTCCTGGCGGGACTCATAACCCCGGCTTTCCTCTCCTCGACACGACCCGCAACTCGAAATTAAACTCCCCAACTAAACCGCTCAAAACTGAATATCAATTATCATAATAATACAAAACTCAATATGATTCGCGGATCCATCTCACCGACGACTGGACGCCAGGTACCGAGGTACCGCCGATTTTCATCGACTTATATTGTCGCCAATGAGGTGGAGTCAGAAGCGGGTACGCGCGAGGACGCGGTGAGAAGCCACAAGGCACACGACTAGCTCAGGCTCCGCGAGCTGATATACGGTAGAGGGGCTGGACGAAATGATGAGGCACAAAATTAGAATATTAAAGGAATTATTTGGTTTATTAACCAGTTCCCGGGCGTCACTTGACTAGGTCAAGGCGCATTTACGATGACATGATGGTGGACAAGAATGAGCATAATACTACGACGACTTGATATAAAATAAATAAATAAAAAAAAACCAAAGGAATAAAATTCATTACGCGAACTTTACGGTAGCATTAACTTGAAGCGGCGACTCAAGCAATAGGTAGCGTAAATATAATTCAAATAGTAGCCGCAGACAAAAGGTAGCTTGAAACAAATAATATTTAACGAACCGCGGAACCTAATCATAATAAATCATCGGAGGTAGCTTAGATACGAGAACGAATTCGAAAAAGAAAAACATAAGCAGACCTATTAATTTACGCAAACCAAAAGGGGTAAATCAACAATCAAAATCATCCAATAATCTCTTGCACGGAGGATCGGCAGAAATCTGAAGGAGGGGCAACAAATAAATCTCAAGTACTGAAATTATAGCTAACGCAATACTAAAATACTAAAATAACAGAATAGTAATAATGTAATCATAAATTAGAGGTAACCGACAAAACGCAAGAGTCAAAGATCGTAATGGGTAGTATAGGCAGCATACTGTAAGTAGCATCAATGCCAACGAGCTTCATAATATCACAGAATCGAATATATCGGAAAACTACAATAACACAAAGCGGTGAATGTTCGGTTAGCTCAGACCAAGATAGTAAGGTTGCGTAGGGGAGGTAGCGTGAACCGAACAATACGCGCCAGATATAAGCAACACGCCGGTCCGAGTGACCTTCGGCGAGTAACCCAACGGCAAATAAGCAAAAGACAGAGAAGTAAGCATAGTAAATTTACGCGCATGAAATATTACGGCGTACTAACACAAAATCAACATAATTACAGAGAGCCAAACTAATACAAAAATCTTAACGATCGGAAAGATAACTCTTAGATTGACTCTTAACACTTTATCGACCGGTAGCCTATTTATCGGCTTTTCGATTCCTAACGCTCATCGACCGGTAGCCCATTTATCGGCTTAAGCCGGTACTGGGAGTAAATTCGGGCGCGACTAAGCCGGTACTTACTGAGTGGCAGCCTCAACCACGACCGGTCGATAAAGTGTTAATGGCGAGAAGATAGCACAATTAACTCAGTCAAAAGCAATCGCGATTAAATGAACATCTTTAATCATTAACTTAACGCAAAACTCAGAACAAAATAATTCTAAACGGAAGCTAATCAAAATTTACGACCAATTAATTGTCGGGCGATCTTTACTCCCAGCACGCCGCTGGGGGAGCAAGTAACGCGGGTTCTCCGTGAGTAATTCTACGCAAAATTGTCAAACTCTCAAAAATCTTGAATGATTCAATAAAACAAAAAGCAAAACTTACTCACGGGGCCGAATCACTAGCTCCTAAAAGACTGCTCGACTCACAGTAATAGAGGTTGGGCTGAGTGACACCGGAATCTCCTTCGTCCCGACGATGATCGCGATATCCTCTCAATGGGTGGTCCAATCGGAGTTCTTGTCTCCAAAAATTAGAGAGGTTCACTCGCACGTGGTTAGCAGCAGAGAGCGAATTTTTGCGATCCCTTGTGGGCCGTCGATCGATATCCCTTCTCCGCCCGCTCGCTGGCTACACCTCGCGCACGCGCTAAGGTGGAGAGTGTGGCTCCCACGGTCTTCGGGAGTTGCGGCGGTGCACTGCGAGTCTAGCGCACTGGCGCGCATTTTAAACGATGGCTTGAGTTGTCCGCCGCATTTACGATGACGTAGTGGCTCGTACCGTTGATATCGCCGTTTCTTTCCAATTTCTTCTGCAGCAAATTATGACTGGAGCGTGGGTGTCTTTCCCTCGGATCCCGTGACCCCGGTGGAAGAGTACGAAGTCCCTCATGCTGGAATTCGTGGTCACGATACATCGGCGGTATTGGACCCACAACAAAAGGCGCAACACTGCAATTATCTCTTTCCACCGGTGCTCTCAGACCCTTTCTTCGTGGGGCACCGGGTTGACCGGACCGCGACAGTCCAAGCTCCAGGGGATGGTCCAGCGCCGGGCTGGCAAGTCGTAGGGAGGCGGGTGGCACAGTAATATGTCGGCTCATGTTCCAGCGCGCTCCCCGGGCATCCATAATTCATGGGCACGGTTGTTCGGTGCCCGCCTGCGATTCCGATTAACAGAATTACAAAAATCCCAAAACTGGAGTTCCGAGCCATAACCCCAACATCCAAAATAATTATCCCAAAATATACTCGAAGTCCCTCGGTGTAAGGGAACTTCGGAAACGTCAGAGAGCGATAAGTAACGGTACGGGCGATCGAAGAGTGCGTGGGCGTGAAGTAGCAGTTTGCAGGCGGAAGGGCAGTCCCTCGGTGGTAGTAGGTAGCGGGGTGAGACTCAGTAAATGGGGAACAGAGCGGTCAAAACAATACTAAATTTTAAGAAATTACTTATTTGCTAATAAAACTTTAAATTTCCGATCGCAAGTTAGCTGTAACGAAGGTAACATAGAGAGCAAAAATAGAGAGCGCCTCCACTGTTGACTCTCAGTTGGTAAAAGCGAACGTGCACCGACCCAAGTGTCGTAAATCCGACACTCCTCGCCGTTTACACTTCGCGCAGGTGGCGTGGCAAAAAATCACGTGACGGTCGCTTCTATATTTAAATCCTAGTTTGGTATTGAAATCCAATCCAGAATCTCCGCTCCTTCTCTTACTTTACCTGAAATTTTAAAAAATTTGGGTCTCAAATTGATGTAAATTTTTGTGCTGTGTTATAATATACACAGTTAGAATTACAAGAAAATAAGTAGTGAACAAAAATATATGACTTAGTACAGCAATGATTTTATTGTTATCATTCATATGATATTTGTGAAATAATTAATTGGGGAAAAGATTTCTATCATGTAAAATTTTGATTGGTTTACAGATCTACTAAATTATTATTGCTGACATCGATCTCCCTTGAATGAGAAATCGACTAATAGTATTTATATTAAATGCTGAATTCTCAAATTGCTTCAACAAATTTAAAGTTTGATAAACTCATCAAGTTAAGGTAGTCCTTGCGACCCATGCCAATCAATTGACGCACTGTTCTGGAAATTCTGTGAATGCTAACATTTAAATATATTTACCCATTCAATTCATCACAGTAAGAATAAGAACGTATTTGTAGGTGCTTCGTAAACGTAAAAAACATAAATTGTATTAACTAAAATATCTCATCAGAGTCTCACTTGAGCGCGTAGTGTTATTGTATCATCACGCAGTCAAAGCTAATAAAATTTGGGCGTTTTAATGGTAAATTTGTGACACAAAATAAAACAAAAAGTAGAAAGAAAATGTAATTTTTGCGCCACGACTACGGCCGCCACGAAAAATCGGGTCGCTGAAACGAAGGTTGTAACGGCGTCGGTTGATACTGGAAGTTGTGTTTATTTCCATCATCGTCCGCTACATCTGGTTATCCGTAACTTCTGAGTGACGATGATGTGTTTGACGTTGGAATTACACCCAAATACTTCGATAACGTCCCTTTTTTATATTTTATATGGAATCGTGATACTCTAAGGAAGTCATAGCATATTTGGTATTGTATAAAAGTTCAGATTATACATGTTAATTTTCGTTCTGAAGTATGAAATCGGTTAGCTTTACTCTAATCAAAGACATATATCTAGAATTACTACTGTTCGCGCCGTTCCTATTTTCTTCGCCGGTTTGAATATCGCGCTCTCACGGGTTCGTCGTCGCGTCGTAGCGCACGCGGTTTGGCGCCCGCGGTCTGTAGGCCCGCGCGCACGTCGGGCCCGCGCAGGCGATCACGTGGGCCTTTTGTTCTCTCGACGCGCGCGAAGAGATGCAGATTTACGACACAGTCGAACGACAGCGATTCACGAGTGAACACCTCGCGTATTATACTTCTCGTTACGTTCGGTCTTCGAAGCGACTTTTAATCCGTTACTTTGTAGCTTCTTCCCTTCGCGGTATAAGCATTCCTTTCGCGATAAAGGAAGTTTAATTCGCGTATTAGCCGATTTGCGTGTGTGTGTGTGTGTGTGTGCCTCGAGGCGACAATAGGAAATTGTTGGGGAACGGTGTCCACGGTGATACGTGACCCGTTCCAGGGCGAGCGCAGCAAGCGGCAACACCCTGGTTGCCCGGGCATCACGCGTCTGGATCCCCAAGACGTTGGGGCGCGCGTGGTGCAGGTTGAGACCACTCTCTGCGCTTCCCGTGACCGGCTTGACCACGCTTCGTGGCTCAACGCCGCGTTTTAGACGGCTGGTTTGTGACGCCAGTCCGTAAGTAGTAAGTACAACGAGATCTCTCGCGATAGGTTGCGGAATGATCATTCGTCGCATTATTAATCGTTCGTGTCGCGCCTACCTTACTGTCCGCGTTTAGATTCTATTTAAATAATAAGTGTATATTTGTCCGACAACTACAGTCGATTGACGTTATTCTTTCTTATTTTGTTGTAAAGTAAATTTAGATAAATAAAGAATCCGCTTGTTACGGCTTTTCCCTCTGAACCGTGAGGGTTTTTACGCCGTAACAAGTGTTTGTTATTTCGCGAAATTTGTATTTTATTTGTGATAAACCTTTCACTCACTCATCCCCACCCATTCCTAAAAACTCACGACCTTAAATATAAATAGATATATATATCTATATCTTTGCTTGATCTATAAAAAACTACCAAATTAACACTGAACAATGAGTGATTCAATATAGCGAAGAGCCTGTTGTCATTTTTGTCACCCAAATATAAGTTGTTAAACGCTTGAATATGGAAAAAGTATCCCGAGTGGAAAAAAGAAGTCCAGGATTCCTTTCGGTATAGACTTCCCGGTTCGTCCAGATCGGATACTATCTTAGTCCAGGTGAGAGTCCAAAATGGACACCACAGGATGGACTGTGGGGTCGGGGAGCCGAGACTCTTGGATCGTACAGGATGGAGTCCGGGGGAGTTTTTCGTGTCCCAGAAGGAATCCACGATGGAGTCCTGATGGACTGGAAGACTCTAGAATGGAACTTGGGATCGGATCAAATCCCAAGGTCCATACGGGAGTACACTTTGTACTCCCGCCTGGATTGCCCGGATTCCATTCCGGACACCATCCCGGATACCGTCCGGGACTCCATACCGGACTCTTTCCTGGACTTTTTTTTTCCGCGCGGGATATTGAATAGAATATACATTGAGTTGCAGATCAATCAAATTGTTATCACTCTTACTGAGTTTTTACTGGGCTTTTACTAAAAAATATACATAAAATATTCACGGTAAATGTTAAATGCAAATACAAAGTGGCATAAATTGTATTGACGGTAACCTCGCGTTGGTATAATGAACACTTATATACTCATCTTATAATAGTTTTTATGGCTCCCATAACTTTTGATACGAGGCGTACATTATTTTGTTCTGCTGAGGCCTTGTATTCACCATAACTTTTAATACCTTTAAAATTTTTATAAAACTTTTGATCAACAACCCTAAGTTGCTGAAGTCCGTTTCACGTCGCATCAGTCCGACACTTCATATTATTATCACTCACATGGCACTTTACATGAATTCTAAATCCTGCGGAGATGTCATATACATCAAGAGATTTGAAAATTTCAATCTACGAATAACTAAAATGTTGATCCACTTGATAAACTATCGCAGTACTGCCAATAACATCACCAAAACGAAAGAGAAATGTGACAGTCGACGCAAACATCCTCCTGTAGTCTTTAAGATATTCTTCTTGGAGAATGAATACACCTTTTAACCAAATATATTATTTATTCTTAGCGTCACTCTGAGATAGGTACAAAAAGGCGGTTGATTACTAGAATGAATTTCTGGTGTTCTTAAAACTATCCGTACAGGACTAAGAAATTTAGTTCCTTCTTGGTTGCCACAGCTTTGGCGACCGCGTCTCCGACTCTCTTCTCGCTTCACTCACCAGGGTCGCTGGCGTTTCTGTTGGTGCCAGGTTGGCTCGAAGTGAGGAAAAATGTCCTCCGTCTTCTTCCTCAATCTTCCGGGAGTCTTCGGGCATCTTCGGGAGTTGTCAGCTCGAGAACACTACCCGTTTCGGCATTGATCGATGGATCGAGTGTGGCTGGTCAGTGGCGCTCGGACGGTGCTACGGCGGAATGGTGTAGCGCAGTTGGGCCGTGCTTTTGCCGCGGGCAATTTGGATGGCCGCTGCCGATCGATGGAGTGAGTACACGCACGCAGTTGGGCGGCGAACTCTAACATATGTTCCCACGAGTGGAAGCTCCTCGTGTGACGCGGCGTGTACTCCTCAGTTGGCTGGCGTGACAGATCATCTGTCCAATTCCGGCCCACACTCTCACCACGTCACTTTGCCTAGGCTGCCGTAGTGTCTTTCATTGGTCCTTGATGCCTCGGCGATATTCCAATCCCAAGTGGCAATCTAATACGCATTCATCCCAGGGGTGGTGGGGGGGCAAAAAGGGGGGAATTCCTATAAAAAATATCGTTTCGTATTAATTATAAAAATACCGCTTAAAATTACTAAAATGCGGTTTGTGATGGCCTTCGAGCCGGCCGAGGACGGGAAAATATTGTAACGCTCCACCGTGTTACAATATATATATATATATATATCTGTTTTTTGATGATTTATTTTCCAATGAAAGAACATCGTTTCAATTCCACAAAAATAAATGTTGACTTTTTTCGGGCCTCTAGGAATACGTGCTCCATAATCAAGTGTAAAAATAACAGGGTGCTTGCTTGTTTCAAATTTGAACTTAAATAACATTACATGAACATTGAACGTCCATGTTGAAATTCAAGCTATGTCAGACAATCTTAGCCGATTTGAAAAAATAAAATAAATTATGACACGCCGTACAGCACCGCACTGCACAACACTGCACGTTTGGCTTTCTAGATTGTATATGAAATAGTATGGATACGTGTTACAGTAGACTATACTACAATGTTTGTTTACCCGCATTTTATTCAAGCAGTTTTTGAGATCCATGGACGTACACTTTTTCAGCTTCACATCTAATCCTTACAACTACATATAAGAATAGAGATGTTATGATTTGATGAACGAGAATGTGTAGTTTCGCTGTTCGATGAATAGTTAAAACTAATATTTCGAATCATTGCACCCGAGAAACAGTATCGTTTAGTAAATTAATTGAATTCAAAATTCTCTAATATTATCATCACATTATAATTAATTTTTAGCAAGAAATACAATTTCATAGACTACTTTCTTTAACATAAGTATTTGTCACTTAGGCATGCGAGCGTGTTAGTTATAATTCAAGACATGATAAAAGACTGAAGATTAGGAGTTATAAAGGCAACGAAGGCTCTCGGCAGTGGTTCGAAACTCGACCAGTACCGGCTATCATCGATTCGTAACGAACAATGGATAAGGACCACTCATTGGTCTCGTTGGAACTGGTAGAATTCCCGTATAGACGGGACTCTCACTCTCTTATGGTAGAGTGTTATGTTAACTGGCCGGTCCGTAAATCATTCAAATCAAGTTCTAATGCAAAAATAAACAAAATCAATTAATTTTTCTATACAAGATTAGTATGCGGTCCAGTGATGCCAGGCGCTCCCGCAGAAAAGTCCCTCGGCTACTCCCACCCGGCGGCTTCCTTCTCCCGCGCGCCGCGGTAGCGGGCACGGACTTGTAGCGGTAGGCCACGCCCACCGGTCGCTCGGCGTGCGCGATTATTTTTCTTATGGTATTGTTCTCTGAACATTAAAAAAATGTAACAAACAGAATAAAAATTAATGTTTATTTTTTTTATCGATCGGGTACAGCATATTTTTTTTATAAAAAAAAAGAACTATTCACCTCGGATCGAACAGACAACCTCATGATAACGAGTCACGAGCTCTACCGCTGCGTTAACGGTCTTCTTATGAGGATTCACAAATGTATGGCTTATTGAATGTTCAATATATGAATTAAAAAAAGTTTTATTAAAAAAATGTTTTAGAGTTTTAATTCATATACAGAATTCGAGAAAATATCATGGCTAAAATTGAACGGTGGCGTCGCCCGAAAAAAAATTATTTTCGATAATTATGCCGTCAAATTTAGGTTTAGAATTTCAGTTGGATTTCGGTGATTTTTTTTTCTTGCAGTGCATGACATTGCGCAAATTTTGGTTATTCAGAGACCTCAATACTAAGAATCGTTCTCAAGATGTAGCTTCTTGAATAAAAAACTGGAAAAACATCAATTCCCGAGATATTAATGTTTTTCCAATTTTTTACTCAAGTAGCTATATCTTGGGAATGATTCATTCTATTGAGGTCTCTGAATAACCAAAATTTGCAGAATGTCATGATCTGCAAGAAAAAAAAAAAATTAACCGAAATCCACCTGACATTCTAAACCCTAATTTTACGGCATAATTATCGAAAAAAATTGCTTTTCCGGCGACGCCACCGTTTAATTTTAGTCATGATATTCTCTCGAATTCTGTATATGAATTAAAAATTAAATATTTTTTTCTACTTAAAATATTTTTAAATTCATATCATAATTTGTGGATCCTTAGAAAAACCGCGCAACAGCAGAGCTCGTGATTCATAATCACGAGGTCATCAGTTCAATCCGAGGTGAATTCTTCTTTTTTTTTATAAATAAAAATGTATGCTGTACCCGATCGATCAAAAAAATAAACATTAATTTTTATTCTATTTGTTAAATTTTTTTTATGTTCGGAGCACAATAGCATAATAGAAATAATAGCGCACGGCGAGCGACCGGTGGGCGTGGCCTACCGCGCTAACAGCCACTACCGAGCAGCAGCGCGCGGGTGGGGGAAGTCGCGCGATCATGCGGGCCGCGGGATTTACTTGTCCCGCAGGCGGCAGAGTGGGGGGTGAAAAATCCCGCCGAGGGACTTTTCTCGCCCGTCTGGCATCACTGATGCGGTCGGTGTGCGGCTTTGGCGATCCTCAGAGGACAGAACCATTATTTTAAGCCATAACTTGGATGAGTGACCGATTTATCGCGCACTGGTTTACGTGCCAACTACCAAACGGGAGGAAGTTTTTTTGAGATACCAGTGTACTCTCATGCAGTAAAAACTCAACAAAAATAGGATCGCTTACATAACAGAGGTTTTCCGTCGTTTCCCTGTACCCTCTTGCAAATGCGATACAGAAGGGCATTAGGACAAGTGACTGTGGGCAATACTCTATGGAGGTCTCTATGATGAAAGGCGAAAAGAAGAGATAGGTAACGTAAAACGTAAAATCCTAGATAAGGCATACGGAATAATATCCCGATAAAAAATAACAAATGAACAAGTGTATAAAAAAAATCAGCTTATTTTTAGAGATATCATCCCCTCACACAACTGAGACAGACGTTCTTTTTGACAATACGAATTTTAAATGGCGAAAGCCTTCCCCGCGTGATCTGCATCACGGGGTGCCGGGGCTCTGTTTTGCAATTAGTTATCTAGATAAATTAATGCCGGATGGGCACCAGTTAGTTTTCAGGCAAACCAACAAATTATTTTTCTGACTTGGTTGACTCACGAGAATAATTTCGATGAGACGAACAGAGAAGGGTAGGATTTGGTGCCCCAAATAATATTGCGAAGATAATTGAAAAAAGAGAAGATGCTTGAACGAGAAATGCAATTGCATTTAATAAATTAATTTACGTGAGATTTCAATAATTCCGTAATATATACAATTTCCACCTTATAAGCAAGATAATGGAGAATATAACTTTGATGAAATATTATCATCGTTTAACTTCGAAATCTGTTAGCAAAATATTGACGATTCCTCGAGGGCTGTCTAGCCGTTTACAATAACACGGTCGATGGGCAAGAGAGGGGTACGATCCCGAAAAGCGCATACTTTCGATTGTTATAAATTTTGTATACTTATATAATTTGATCTCTTCATTCTGAAAATGATGTTGAAAATTACCGCAAACGCCATTTTCATTTTGAAAACTTGAAGAAACCATGTATTTTATCGGAAATAAAATCAGCAATTTTGGAGCCTCTAAAGAACTGAACAAACCAAACGAAGCCAAAGAAATATATAATAACCTGAAATAAACTAAAAAAATTTAACGAGCATAAGCTAAAGAAATTAAAAATCTGAAAATTCTGCATAATAATTGAAACAAAGAAACCTAGAGAAAATCATGAAAAAAAACCTGAGCAACTCGAAGAACTTAACTTAATCTACAGAAGTTGGAGAAAAAAATAAAACCCAACCCAAAAAGTCGGCCTTCAGATTATATCAACTGGTCAGTGGTTGTGTTTTTGGAATCGTAAAATAAATGCAGGTCTTCAGCCGCCACGAGGCGACGATTACCGTCTCGCCAATTACATATCTCGCGGGGTCTGCTCGGTTTGGTTACGCCCAGCCGATAGGAATGAAATATTATATTTCACCGAATTGATTTTTGATTATTGTATTTTGGTAATTGTTTTGTTTGGAAGTACCGCATTATTCGAAAATCACGAGAATGGCCTCAGCCGTCCCGTAACGTGCAAGAGAGAGAATGAAAACTCTCTCAATTTGACACAAAGTTGGAGATTACTTGTTATTGTAATTTATTTTATACAGAAGCAGTTGTGCCAGTGAGAACGGATTCCCCTTCAGAGTAGCTCATTGTTGTAAATATCTTTTGGAAAATATTGGAGGCTACAAACCCCCTTTTGTGTTCGCTCTCTTTTGTCCAATCGTATATTCGATTAAAGCGAGCAATACATGTTATAGCTGTTTTCGGTCTTCACAATTATTTTCGAGACTCCCATCTCCTACTCCCCACCACCTAGTGTAATCGTCTGAGCAACTGGCGCGGGTAAAATCGCGTTGCAAAACCAACTCTTGGCCCTTCAGGTGCAAATTGAAAGGGCATGGTGCCCTCCTGTTTCGTTGGAAAATTGCAGGGTGCCTGATGTTGCGCGGTTTTCTGAGATAATTTTCCCGAGTTATCTCTCACGGAAAAATCGTGTAACAATATATACATGTCTCCACACAATATACATAGTGGAAACTTTTACATTGTATAAGAGGCAGCCACGGCGACTGGAAAAAACATCGGACGAACTAACTCTACACGCATATTTGCTATAAGTATATATTGCACGCAAAACAACGACAGAGCCAGCCTATGATACTTCCGTCGCGTATAAATATATATCAAAAGATGCTATTATAAGTACGTATTACAAAATGCCGTACTGTTAGTAAAAATTGAAATTTTGTATTTATATTACCGCTAGATGACGAATGAATACGACCTTCCTTATAAGCGAAAGGATGAATGCCGCTGTATATAAAGAGGAGAAGTGTCACCGAAATTGTCTTCCGAGGGACACATGAAAGACTTAGCAGTAATGCTGCCTGGAGGTTGTATTATTGGTCGACAATACGACATTCAGAATAATGAAAAAAATAAAAAATATTTGATGGAAATCTTGCAAATATTTTACACTGACATTACTGACACACTAACTTACGAAACATTAGTAATATTTTAATTGAGGGAATTCTTACAAATAATTCTGCTTACAGTACCATATTGGAAATAGTAATAAAGAAATCGCAAATTATTTCTATATAAAAAGGAAATACTTTCATACGCATACGTATGAGTAATAGTTTGGTAGGTAACATTACTATCCGAATAACAACTGTAGTTCGCCAACCTAATCTGAACGATTCCGATATGTATTTGAAAACATTCTATGAGTATAAAAGCAGACACAATAACCCTCATGTGCCATCAGTTTACCACAATTATAGAAAATAAGAACAGAAACCCTCATATCTGCTATCAGACTTTTCTTTCTTTTTACTAATTCCAAAGTAGCCCAGAAACACCATGCAATCCTAGAAAAAACCGTTGTAAGTGTAAACATAGGAGGCAAGTGTATTGATATAATTTATTATGCTCATTTTTATGAAAACTGTTGAAACGGTTTAAGGGATTGAGGTAAATCTTATTCATATACAGAAAAAGACTCATTGCTGACCGAATGCCGAATACAGGGCATCTCATTTTAAACTAATATATGAGGCATTCCATACCACTTCGACCTAGGTCTGACCCTCGACCTTCTGGATTTCATCCCCGATTTTTTCTGTTATTGTTCTATCTTTAAAAAGCAGCCATAATTCTTATTAAATTATTTAAAAAGAATTTATATACCTATCACTATTTATAACGAAAATACTGAAGGGCATTTAAAAAAAACGAAAATATTTTCTCATCAATCCTCTATCAGATATCAATATTTTATAGCTTAGGCTCTGGGGCCGGACCTTGCTTTTATTTTCCACAATTTTTTTTCAAAACCATAATTAATAAAATGTCGATATGTATCAGAACCCTTGCATCGCATACTATCACTTGAACATTTCTATGTACCCCAGACTTCGGAGAATTTTTTAAGTTGTTTTCAGAGCGACTTTTAGATAGTTATATTTTTTAACTTATGATTATTTATAGCAAACATATTAAAGGCCATACTTAAAAAATTTGAAAAAATTTACAATAATCCTGTATTACAATAAAGAATTTCGAGCCATTCACGATGGTGAACGCGATTCGTCTTCTGTTTGAAAAACATTTTTTTTGCTTGAAAAATCCTGGAGAAACGATCGCTTGCGGTGAAAGTATTTGGAAAAAGTAGAAGCGAGATCTAGCCCACTTTGGCCCTAAGCTTAAAAATATGAACATCTGATGCAGGACTTATGAGAATTTTATCAGAAGTCTATATTCTGGCCTTCAATGTGTTCGTCATAAATAATCTTAAGGGGAAGCTGCAGTAGATTTAGTTACTTACAGGGTAACAGAGCCTTTGCTGCAAGATATAATCGCTTCAGGAATTCAAACTTATCAAATCAGACCGTACCGCAATTCTTTGAAGTTTTCTCTACCTTCCAGTACCCGCGAAATGTCGATTACATCAACGAAATCCGCGTATAGTGTGTTCTACGGTTAAGTGGTTTTTTTTCGTGGATTTCGTTGATATAATCGACATATCGCGGGTACTGGAATGTAGAGAAAACTTCAAAGAATTGAGATACGGTCTGATATGACAAGTTTGAATTCCTGAAGCGATTATATCTTGGAGCAGAGGCTCTGTTACCCTGTCGGTAACTAAATCTATTCCAGCTTCCCCTTGAGTATAAGAATAAAACTTGAAAAAAATTGTTTGATTTAAAACAATTGCATCGAAAAAATCTAAAAAGATTCTCCGAAGTACATAGAAATGTTCAAGCGATAATCTGCGATGAAAGAGTTCTCAACACATCGGAATTTTTTGAAGTTTTGATATAAAAAAATTCATTTGTCATTTTTTTAGTATTAGAAACTCACAAAACATTTTGCTGCATTTGCAATTAAGTAGAGTACCCAATCAACATAACTTATATCCGTAAGATAAGATGGGCATCAAGGACAATGTAGATCTCGCAGATATCTGTTGTTCAATTATTATTTCTAACGTAAGGGTGTATTATTTCAGCAAGAATACGCGTATTATGACGAAGAGAAGTGAACCGTAGAGGTTGACTCGAACAAATTATAACGGGCATACTTCGATATATACGAAGCAAAGATGAGCAGAGTAGAGATATATCAAGACAATTTTGATTGGTAGAGATATATCAAGACATATCTGCGGATGATTTGAACGCTCGAGAGAGCTCAAATTACGTTTGCGTCCACCGCAAGGCTATTAGACCTACGCTTGTGATTCCTCATAGAGGAAGGTTTGTTTTGTTTTAGTCATCGTACGGTCTTTGGCGTACCATTTTTGAGCCTTACTTGACGTACTTCAGCTATAACAAAATAATTTGAAACGCTCAAACAGGCTCGAAAATACGTATGCCAGAATATGGATTAACACACTCGCTTGACTACTCTTTTCTGTTTTTTTTTTCTTCACTTATGCAATGCAAAAATGGGTCTTCTCACCATTCGTTCATGGGATGATACATTTTTTTTTGTAAGTTCGGGGCATAGGTAAAAGATGTTGAGGTTTCGAGGATTTCATCGCAGAAGCGCACGGTGGTAGTGTGGATACCGGACTCCCGTTTTGGCCGCGGTACGAGCCACATCGTGAGCCGTATCTCCGTACGTTTGTTCTGTTATTTGGAGATATAATTGTACCAAAGCGGACAAAATATTTATCAATCAATATTGCTGAAAGTAATATTTATATAAAGTGGCTATTTATTAGTGGGAAAATGTCTCCATTGAAAGGACAATGAACGATCCTAGAGGTATGGAAATCGAGTCCAACGCTCCTCGTGGACCCCGAAGTGCACAGAATTCGGCGAATTCTACAAGTCATAAGCAGCAAATATCTCCGGAATCTTCGGATGCTAAAAAACGAATAAAAGAGCCAGGGAACCAATTGTTCCTAAATTGCAGTCCATGTAACTGGATAGGCTTTACAAGTAAATGATTAAGGACCACTCTACAAAGCCATCAAGCACTAAGGTTAAAAAAAAAGTCAAGTGAAAGTACCTGAAAAAACTTGAACTATTTCAATGCAGAAAGTGTTAACGAAAAAAGAGACAACAAAATCTTATTACTAAAAACAAGACTAAGACGAAAATCAACATTGCCGCTACAGCAGTACAAAACATCAATCCTACGTTCAAATGCTGCGAAATAGTATTATTGCCACAAAGCTACACTTCTCTGATGCATATCGCCTCAACTAGGATAGACCAGCGTAGACCATCTTCACATTCTACCAATATCCATGCCTCGCAGCTCTCTACTGACTTTTTCCATTACAGCCACCAGCTTGGATGACTGAATTAAAAAATGAAATGTTAAATTTGGTAAAATTTTAATAAAATACACTGTCAATGAAAATTGATGCCAATACAAATAGAATTGATTTCGCATTCAGCTCGCTTTACTCAAATTAGTACTATGTCTGTTAACTCTTCACTTATCAGTAAAATTAATATAGCTGCTATCAATGTTAATTCATTAATAGCAAATTATAAAAGACCAGAATTATTTGAATTTATAAATAATTATAGTCATGATGCTATTTTCCTATCTGGAACAAAATTAAATCAAAAATATAAAATTTAGTTTAAAGACTTTGACATTATTAGAGCAGATAGGCCTAACTCTCTACAAGGTGAAGGTACAGCTATCATTATTTTCAAAAAACCATTCCTTATGAAGTTATTCATTCGCTATCTTCTGCTAATAATAAGATAATAGAATTCCTAATTAGTATATATGGGAGGCAAGGTAATAGGTTTCTGTTTATTAATGAATTAGATAATCTATTTACTACTCTGAAACTAAGCGATAATAAACATTTTTTCGTGATAGCAGGTGATTTGTACGCCAGAAGAATTCTCTGTGGATGATAAGGCCAATAATCAACGAGGCAGTCAACTCTCTAATTGGGAAAGCAATACTAATATAAGATTTAAGATGAGACTAATAACCCCATCTATGCCCACCTTTAAGCCTTCACAATCTTTCTTAGATGTTTGTTTGGCAGACTGCAGACTAAATCTAGTCAATGCTATCAACAATAAGGCAGCTACATTGCCATATGATAGTGCACATTACTGCGCTATTTTAATTTTTTTTGAGTATCCTGATGATGTGGATCTTGTCACTCGTCAATCACTTACCTCTTATAGCTTTAATTACAAAGCCACTAAATGGAAAAATTTCTTTAAAACTCTTGACATAAAACTAATAAGTGCTGACTAATGCGATAACAGATACCATTAACATTACAGTCCCTCAATCTTAACCTAAGGATAATATACTAAGATGCGTCAACAAGAAAATAGTTAAGTTACAAAAAAATAGGAGAAAGTTGGTTAATTGTTTACACAAACTATCCACGAGGGACCCCTCTAATTAAACCCAAAAAGCCAGAAGCCTTTTTTCCTAAACATAACAAATATTTCTGTCCAAAGCAGCATATTAATGTTAAGTCTATGCATTATAACCGGCTTCCCTTTTATTAAATAAGGGGGAAGGGGTTAGCGAAGAAATACTAATGAATGCCCGAAATAATAAAGGCAATAAAAAGTACTAAAAGTACTAAATGTAGATGCGATAGTAGGGTGTGTCATTTTTGGGCAATTTTTTTTTTTCGACTCACAAACAGGTTGTATACTTTCAGGAAGGTAAAATAAGAAGCCTGTAAAAATTTTAGCTCTTAATATTAATATTTAGATGCGCCTCATCGCGAATTTCTATTTCCCATTTAAATAACATAGGAAAAAAAAATTTTCATGTTTGGAATTTTATACGTTGGCAATGGCAAATTGTTCGATGGAACGCATAACATATTTTATAGAGAATCGCACGGTCTACAAAAAAGATGTCTTGCATTTTTTCGATAGACATAGCCATTCTGATGATATTTGAGTTCAAAGTTCAAAATATACGAAAATTCATCTTTTTGTTAATATTATAGCGAAACTATTGACTCTATTGAGAATCTTTTTCTTACTATTAATGGAAATAACGAAAGATATTATTCGTGAGTATTTTGTCGATTTTTTTTGTAACTATTTATGATAAGTACCAGCCCATTAGAACCAGTTTCGTGACAGAAGACAGGTCTCTACAGCATTGAACAATTAACAATAAATATTAATTAATCATGGATGAGACAATTTTCATGGTAAATTTAATAATCTACAAAAAACGTTGATCGAAGATTCTCAACAGAGTCAATAGTTTCGCTATAATATTAACAAAAAGATGAATTTTCCTATATTTTGAACTTTGAACTCAAATATAATCAGAATGGCTATGTCTATCGAAAAAATGCAAGACATCTTTTTTGTAGAGCGTGCGATTTTCTATAAAATATGTTTTGCGTTCCATCGAACAATATGCCATTGCCAACGTATAAAATTCCAAACATGAAAAATTTTTTTTCCCATGTTATTTAAATGGGAAATAGAAATTCGCGATGAGGCGCATCTAAATATTAATATTAAGAGCTAAAATTTTTACAGGCTTCTTATTTTACCTTCCTGAAAGTATACAACCTGTTTGTGAGTCGAAAAAAAAAAATTGCCCAAAAATGACACACCCTATGCGATAGTCGCGATAAACCATCACACTACCTCGCACGCAAAAACAATAATAACTCTAATAACAATTGTGCTCAGAGGCGCCGGTCTCCACGTGGTGGCAGCCGGTCTTCTCGATACAAAAGATAAAAGAAAAATAACTCGAGAAATACGGGGCTGGGGAAGGCAAAACGGGGACTAAAAATATTATAAAAATTACTCACTCAAAATCTCTCATACACACTCAAAAGCAACAAGGGGGCCATATCCCCGGTTACTCTTTATCACACGGGTCGCGACGAAGCAGGGCTCCAAGTGAGGAAAATGTCGTCCGTCTTCTTTTCCGATCTCTTCGGTCCTGCTCAGGGATCGTCGGGATTCCTCGGCTTGAGAACACTACAGCGCTTGCGCATCGATCGATGGATCGAGTGTGGCTAGTCAGTGGCGCTGGGGTTGTGCTATGGCGGAACGATGTGGCGCAGTTGGGCGGTGCGTTCGCCGCGGACGATTTGATTACCAATGACGATCGCTGGAGTACACGCACGCAGTTGGGCGGCTAACTCCAATCTTTGTCCCCACGAGTGAAGGCTCCTCGTGTGACGCGGCGTGTACTCCTCAGCTGGTTGGCGTGGCAGATCTTCTCTCCGTCTCCAGTCCACACTCTCCCCACGTCACGTTGTTTAGGCGGCCGTAGTGTTTCTGCCAGTGGTTGTCTTTGACGGCTTCGTTGGTCTTGACGGTCGTACAACTAATCATTCATACTCAGAAAGGAGGGGGAGGGGGGGGATAAAAAGGGATGAATCCTACACACTATATCGCTTTCTATCAATTATGAAAATAACGCTTAAAAGTAATAAAAAGCGAAGTGTGATGGCCTTGGAGCCAGCCGAGGGGGGGAAATATTGTAACGCTCCACCGTGTTACAATGTATATACATATTTATTACGAAATGTTAATGGATTCATTTCATAAGATGAAATATTAAGGTTTTCGTTAAGTTGATAAACCATTTTTTAGAAAAGATTTTTAACAAATACTTAGACCTCTTATTATTCGAAATCAATGTTCTTCTTAGTATCGTCGACATGGTTGGTTATTTAAAAGACTTTCATTTTATCGACAAGTACCTAAATTCGCATAAAACGAATATACGGTAAGGAAAGTGTACGTAACATATTTTAAGAAAGTGAAGATAAGTAATTAAGTAAGACAGATGCCAAAGAAGTGTTCAATTTACTGTCACTTCTAATAAGTACGTGAAGCCGCATAAATATTATTGATATATAATAACTTATAAGGATGGATTTGGTTGAAACAGTTCAGTAGTCTGTCAGAGATTATGGAAATTAATGTGGTGTCGCGGCCACTACCCTGAAAAAAAAATGGTTGTATGAAAATTACTATACCGTTGGAAGTTCGGATGCATATCCCGTATATTAATTTTCATATACATACGTATGTAATATTTGGAGACTCGGTATATGACAATTAAGAAAGGGTTGGCATTAATGGAGTGATGTTTTCTATGTTTACAATATGTATACCAATTATTGTAACTATCGTACATTAGAATTTACATACACGTGTATAATTTTTTTCACGTACTGTACACTAATTTTAGTATTCGTTCCTATGTAACATTTAGTATGACCGTATATTAAAAAATTTTACTAATAATATGATAATTGATTACTAATTTCAGAGCATTGTACAATAATATTAACTAACAAATTCGATGACGATTGCAAATGAAAAGCAAATCATACTCATCAGATACGTTTTTCGGAACACTATTCGCGGAGTGATAGACGCGGGATTTGAATCGAAGACCTACGGGACCTACCTAATTATCTAAGTACCTAACCGGAAACGCTGACCACTGGACCAAACCGTTTACGTGCATATCTTATATTGTAATTTCATAGTAGTTTCATTTACAATAACCGTAACAGGTATCCGCGTAGAAATAAAAAAGAACGGGCGGTTGTTCGACCGGAAGCCCGAACGGGAGTGCGACTGGAGGTTCAAAAGATCTTCGCCTCGGACTCCTGATGGACTGTAGGTTGAACTCCCGCATGGGGACGTAAGCCGAATTCGACCAGAACTCCGTCTGGAACTCCTACTGACACTCCCGCTAGAATTTTTTTTTAAACCGTAAAAATCATGTGGCAATCCCGCCAAGACTGCGACTTGCGATGATTTTCAGAACCATAGCATTCATGCGGCACTCCAGAAGTCATGACAGGAGTACGTCTGTGACTTCCCCGAAACTCCGGCATGTGTCTGGAAACAACCATCGAATTCGAATGACACTCTTGCCGGAACTCCGGCTCATAGTATTTTCCCCCATATGCAAGCATTCGGAATTACACAAAAAAGCACAGTCGATAGAGTGTGACAGGCACACTCATAATGCGAGACGATCGATTTTTAAAAAATGCATTAATAAAAGAATAAGAACTCTTTCATTTTTCAAACCTTACACACGAATAGTTTTATTTATGAATCAATGAACGCGCAATATCTTTACAATATAATTTCAAATGTGTGAACAGAACTCAATAATATTATTCATTTTCAGAAACATATTCGGATATGCAACTCTGTTTCGTCGGATTTCGGAGCCAGCCACATTGTTTATTGATAACCTGTGTAGTCGTTCCAAGACATGCCGACTTTTCCATGTACGTCGATGTAATCTGAAACATAATTAGAAAAGCAGCGAATCAGTTGCCACTGGCGTTATGCAACCCGTTACTTTTTCATCAAACCTCATTTTGGTTAGAAGTTATTGATGAATAACTGCAATATGATAGTGATGATACGGCCCTGAAATAACGACGAGTTGATTAAGTTAACATTTCCGGTAGGTATGAAAATATCAGATTATTAAATTTAACAAGATGTTCGCTTTGATTTTCTGGACGGTTTGTCGGAAAACTGGGATTTTCGATCGGTCTTCGATGGATAAATCGACAAAAGAAGGGGATATTGTGTCCCTTCCGGCTGGCAAGAAGCATTACAAAGCGAAGATTATTAAGATCAGCGGTGAGTCTTCATCCATCAGTTCATTGAGCTCATTTCTCTCTCTTTAAATGTTAATCTCTCCTTATTTTTATATAATTTTGAGATTTTGGGCCGACTTGAAAATATTAAAAAGAGTAGTAGCTAAAATCAGTGAGTTTCGATCAAGAAAATAATTTCTAGTTACAATAGAGGCTTTTTTAATTCCTTAAAAAACGATTGAATTATTGTTAATTAATATGTTTCATGATTTCTTCAAAGGGCTTGGATTTTTACAAAAATGTCTGAAAAAACGGTCATTCGAGTTTTATTGAAAATACATCGTTTTCCAAAAGATAAACAGTGGCTTGAATCCGTTGAAGTCGACGTGAATGGACTCCTCATACCGACCAAGAGATCAAGAAAACCGCGTGATCGAAAAGAAATCTCGATCAGATAAATGGAAGAAAAGCTTCTCGGTATCAGTACAAATCATGCTTCTCTACACCGAATCTCTGAACCATTGGAGAAAAGATCATTTGAAACCGAAACACCAGGTAAAATAAACGAGCCTGCAAAGACGAACCTTGCAGGTTGCTTCCTCATTATTTTTTAATTTTTACAAACATACCTCTATGACGAAATCTGTGGAAAATTTCTTGTTGGCATTTAAACAAAATTGTTAACTAAAATTAAAATTTACAGACATCCAAAGTTGTAGCGTGATAAAAAATATTTTTCAACATTTTCAATCGATTCGCCTCCAATACAATCTTTTTCTGTTCCTCTTCTTTTCTCGAAAACAAAGCTTCCGCTATGAAGAAGGCAAAAGATAATTTAAATTGTTTACATCTAATTATCCCTGTGGTACTATACTTACTCAAGTAGCACTACTGTCAGAATGAGATCTTGAAAATATCTTTTATAAGCCGCCGTTCAGATATATTAGCGTTCGCGAAAGGTTTCCCAAAGTAATCGATCCGCTTTGGGGAATAAATACCATCATACAGCACCGAAATGCTATCAATTTAACGAATTCTCAGAGATTCTTTTATAATGTTTTTCGAAAGTTCTTAAGTAAAGATTGAACTTAAGTATATTGTTTGTTATTAAAATAGGATCTCTGAAGGAAAAGATATATTTTCCCGGCAAACTCACCGAAAGTCGATCTACTCACGTCAGCCGCAAACGAAGACACATATCTGGAATCAGTCATGGCAAAAGTCAGTCTCCTTCAGTCCACCATAGCCAAAATCGATCTCCCGAAATTTGCCATATTCAAAAAAAATCCGCTGATCGAAATGCAGTCGGAGCATCGAGTCCGCGAAAACTTACCACCTCTACGTAGCCGAAGTCATACCTCTGCGTCGGAGCGTATTGATAGTTCTCCTATGCCCAGTCGTAGCCGAAGTCGTTCTCGTTCCCGATCCCATTCTATTTCGCAGGAAAAAAATTCTCCTGAGCCGCGTGGGAAAAAAATTGTCCCGAGAATCGAACCGAAGACCGCCAGAGTCCATTAAATCTACAGGTAAATCGAACAGAAGTTTTCATTAACCCTTTCAAAATTCCCGCATACATCTGTTAACATTCATCGTGTTGAAGAGAGCCGCCAATTAAAACTGTCACGTTGCATCCCTCTTAATTTTTAACTGTCATTAAAATTACGATTTTATTAGTTTTTTTCCCGTGGGGAAGTTGTGGAAACTGGAGCAGAAAAATTTATTTTTCAATTTTTGCGTAAATGTCATGAGATTGATGATGATGAGCGCCAAGTTTTATTCCTACCTGATTATTCTCGACCCATAAACGAAATTTGAGCCCTATATCTCAAGAACTGTTATCAATGCAGGAAATAAATCTTACTTTAAATAATTTTAAATAACATCAAATTTAAATATTTGAACGAGATTAATGCCAAATTCTATCGAAAACCATATCCTTAACCTTAATAATAGTCTACTCGTAAGCACAATTTTTGCCTCGTATAAAGATAATTGTTGAAATTGATTAAAAAACAAACTGTACAAAAAATTGAACATGACATGAATTTCTAACCCCTCAATGAATTCATAGTAATGTTATACTAAACATTATTCAATAGTAATTCACGGGAGATAAAAATTTGAGATTTTTTAGAAATTGGGAATGAAAAAATAATAGAGAATATGGACAATGGTGGTTTTTATAGTCACAGTTCAAATGCTTCAAAAATTATTGGAGCAGCTGGAGAGTCAAAAATCGAATGGCGGAAAGAATAAAGGCGATCGGTCAAGACCAGGAACATCAGGACAGCTGCAAGACGAATAAAACCAAACTATCGAGAGGGTCCTACAGGTCTAGAGGTGAAAATTTTGTTAAATGAGTTGAAGAAATTGAAATACTGTTGGTATTTATTTACCAGGTAATTTTTGTGTTTATTTAATGTGTAGTCGGAACTTCAACCAAAATCGGGAATATTCGTTTCGGAAAACACCCTGAAAATGGACATCCTAAGATTTCGCCTCAAACCGCAAGAAATGGTGCGCAGACTGCTCCTCATCTTAGTAGGGAAGGACCAATTAAAAACCATGACAGCTCGAGAAATGCGGACGTGCGTAGCCCGTGATGCGATAAATGAAGCGAAGCTTGGCGTCTCAAACAATATTTTGCATGCTGTCAAACGTAAGTGCATCATTTGCTATGCCTGATAATACAAGTGTTTCATACCTACTAGAAATTTTAACTTAATCAACTCGGCGTTAGTTTTGGGCTGTATCATCGCTATCGTATTGTAGTTATTCATCAATAACTTCTCACCAAAATCAGGTTTGATGAAAAAGTAACGGGTTGCATAACGCCAGTGGCAACTGATTCGCTGCTTTTCTAATTATGTTTCAGATTACATCGACGTACATGGAAAAGTCGGCATGTCATGGAACGACTACACAGGTCATCAATGAACGGTCATCAATATACAATGTGGCTGGGTCCGAAATCCGACGAAAAAGCGTTGCACATCCGAACACGTTTCCGAAAATTAATAATATTATTGAATTCTGTTCACACTATTGAAATTATATTGTAAAGATATTGCGCGTTCATTGATTCATAAATAAAACTACTCGTGTAGAAGGTTTGAAAAATGAAAGAGTTCTTATTATTTTATTAATTTATTTTTTTTAAATCGATCCTCTCGCATTATGAGTGTGCCTGTCACACTCTATCGACTGTGTTTTTTAGTGTAATTCCGAATGCTTGCACATCGGGGAAAATACTACAAGCTGGAGTTCCGGCAAGTGTGTCATTCGAATTCGATGGTTATTTCAAGTCACATGCCGGAGTTTCAGGGAAGTCACAGACGTATTCCTGTCATGACTTCAGGAGTGCCGCATGAATGCTATGGTTCTGAAAATCATCGCAAGTCGCAGTTTTGTTGGGACTGCCACATGATTTTTACGGTTTAAAAAAAATGCTAGCGGGAGTGTCACTAGGAGTTCCACACCGAATTCCGCTTACGTCCCCATGCGGGAGTTCAACCTATAGTCCATCAGGAGTCCTAGGCGAAGATCTTTTGAACTTTCGGTCGCACTTCCGTTCGGGCTTCCGTTCGAACAACCACCCGTTCTCTTTCATTTCTACGTGGGTAGTCATGTGAGAATATGATATATGGGAAACAATAGTGTAAGGTTTTCTGCCAACAAACAGCCGACCTTACAAGACATTGCTCTGGCACAAGAGTGACTTGAACTCTAAATCCGTAAAATCGAAATGGCGAATTTAATATACGAGGCAAAAAAGCACAAACCGCTATAATTTAAATTGAATTCGTTCCTGTGTCGTTATTTTGATTTTTTTGTTGATTGTACTGACCGGACATTGGTATTCCAAGAATGCAAAAGTAAGGTTATGTTTTGATACCGACGTATGCGTGAGAGCAAACGCTGCGAGCATTGTCGATCCGACTGTCGAAGAACAATTTTGATTTAGGAATGATACGAAAACAGGCGTACACTTGATTATATAATTAAAAATTCATAAATATAATAGTTGTGGAAGGATAGCTGTCTGTATCCTACTTTGAGTCACGGGATAGATGACTATATATATATGTAAAAAGATATAGTATCCCAGTAAACACGTTTCTAGACAGCAATGTAACCTGGATGGTACATGTGATTGTAACAATGTTACTCTTGTGATATGTCGAGCTGATGTAACGTACAAGTAACTTGTGATGTTGCATTTGTTACATCAAGGTAATGTGACATTTTCGTTACAGTTGCATAACAATCCCAGCTAGACAAATGTGTTATAAGATATTCCGCAATAGTACATTCGCGGTAGATTAGTGTTATGAAGTCGCTTCTCGTACCGTTATTAAGCAGGATTCTGCGTCGCCATTAACCTTTTAAGGCCTCAGTTGACCAGAATTCATCGCTAGTCTTATCCTAATATATTTTATTAAAAAAATAATTTATAATTATTGCAAGTATCTTTTCTAATATTTTCAGATCCGCTTTTATTGAATCCGAGATCAAATTGACTCAATAAACAGTTTAAACAATAGTTATCTGATGTTTTTCAACAAAAAATGCGAATTTTACTAGCGAATTTTTGGTTGAAACGTGAATTTCACTTCGATAAACCTTGTGACGTATTTTTCGGTAGCGACCGATTATTCGGTCTCTTCGTCGGGAACAGAAAACAAGAGAAAAATCGGGAACCATCACCTTCGGCCGTCCACCCTCGTTAGCGCATCCGCAAACCCGGTGGGCGCCAGCTAATTTTTGTTTCACCGGTATTAACGAACCAGTATGCCCTAGGAATTGGGTTGAGCTGGCCCGATTCCCATAAAGATCGACAGTTCGGGGTAAAACTGACGATCGAGAACAAAACCAAACGAAACGGTAGCTTAGTTAATTTTTGAGGTCGCGTAAAATTAACAAACGCATCTGGATGTACTCGCGGGAGCGAACGGTTGCGGAAATGCACGGCAGCTCAGGCTGCTAGGTTGTGGTAGAGAGGGTCGAGGTATGGCCCAGTCTATAGCTTTTATTATTGACTAGAACTCGCAAAAACGCCAGTATTCTGCAAAATAGTCAGGAGCAATTACATTAAATTTAATTATTCAATTATTGCGCGAGATCCAGCGTAACGCATCGAAATCGTGAACGGTAGCGGCGAGCTGTAGAGCAACGCGCGCACCCTCAATTCATCGGTAGCTGTACGAATATTCGGCAGTTCGGGATCTTTAATCTAAATAATCGATTAAATAATTTATTAAACGGAATCGACGCACCAGAATTATCCCTGACAACTCGAGGAGCGAGAACTATATTCCAACAAAGAAAATCTAAACCATGAGGCACTGAACTGCACTGAATAATTTCCGAAACCACTGATTTAATTTTTCGAATAAAATTCACAGCACACGAGATCTTGTAGCATACGCTAGACCCTGCGTATGCCAAGCGCGAGAGCCGAACAATAGGTGCGGCGAGATCAGCAGAAAAACCGTCAACACAGGAGTTCAATTCGGAACTCAGTTATGTCGCCGGTGGTTCGAGCAAGACTAATTATTTCGAGTAATCTGCGATAGCTCAACATTATTACTATTCAATGTCTCCCAAAATCCCCTACCCGTGAACTACTGCCCTCTCCCTCGAATTATTTCGTTACTGTATCCAGAACGCAAATCATGCCGATAACGGTCTTCGAAATCTACACAATCACCTCCCTTAATGCTTCACGCGAAAACGGGCCTATACTTCACTTAACAACAAAACTCCACCCATTCTCCAGCGCGAGGCACTTTCACCATAGGGCGCCGAATTTGCACTGGTCTACAACTAATTGCAAGAACTCGCATCGGTGACTCCCCTATGCCCGGCTGCTCGTTTCGTTGAGTTCTTGTCCTTGCGACAGATTGGAGTGCACATATCTCCTTTAACTTCCCAAAACAAGAAATGAATCTCAAACGTAAAAATTTTTGACGGAAAAAAAACGGTAAATTCGGAGAAAAGCATCTCGAAACGCTTAAACTCAGTAATAACCGGTGACAACAACCCTTGTGACTGTGATTTCCAAAAAATCACGTTACAAACTATAAAATAATGCTTCGAATTATCGTATCGTGGTCATCGATAGTTGCTCTTGAGATAAGAGTAGTTCAACAATTTGTTCCGGTGTCGATATATAAATATGGCGGTTGTTTATCTGCGATGATTTGCATAATACGTTATATGTATTTACTTGTCAAAAATTCATTTAGATTAAACAATCATAAGTACAAAAATAGTTCTGTGCATGCGCGCGTGTGTGTGTGTGTGCGTGTGCGTCTAAATTACCAAATTAACTGAAATGTTCTACAAACGAAAAATAACATACAGCCCTACTGTGTACCAAATTACGTAGTGGTCGATAAAGTCGTTCAAATTTTACACCACTTTGAATATTTGAAAAAATAGCGATTTTCACTATAACCTCAGCAAAAGTTACTACAGTAAAACAAAAGTTTGTGCCTAATAAAAATGAGATGCGTCACTGATTTATTTATTTATTCAAAACAAGGATGCAAAGTAAAACCTTGCACAATGCTTTCACATTAAATTTTGCTCTTCACAAAGCTTCCTCTATGAGAAAGCCAAAATCAGTTACAATACTTCCTCGTAGCGGTTACTATCTAAAGAGCTAAATATAATGTGTCAGCACTGTGCAAGGCTATACTTTGCATCCTTGTTTGTATATTTTATATTATATATACATATTTTATTTTTGAATTTTTTGACGTTTTTTCCTTATTTTTGGATTACATATGAATTGTTTTCTGATTTTTGTATTCTACATACATTTTTCTTTATTTGCAACTACGAAAGTTTGAGAACAAAAAATTATTTGAAGAATCAAGTTTTACGATGATAGGTATAAAATGTGCATATGAAATATGATTTGAGCTTTGGGCCCTTATGATAAGGGCCCAAAAATTTATCGGGCCCCAATTTTGGAAATACCATTCAAAAGATTTAAACAAATAAAGCAATTTTTGTACTTATGATTTTTTAATATAAATGCATTTTTGACAAGTAAATTGAAACGTTTCACGATTTCGAACGATTTAAATGATAAAATTATTTAAGTTTTTACCCCGAAATGGGTGTCGAGAGTTCGTTGGAAACGCTGTTATTATTTGACCTTAATCTCAATCCAAAGTCGCGATATTTTTATGATTTCTTAATATCAAATCGCGCAAGCGGCTGTGCGAGGTTAACCAAGCTACAATGGCGTTATCCGGTTCTTGCGCTAGTCTTAACCTGAGATCTTAAGCAGGAATGGGTCTGGACAAGTTTAATCTACTGACTCTAAATTCATACGGTCGCAAGTACTTCTGTATAGAGCTTTACACTCAAAGCGAAAAAGAGTTACAAAAACGGTGTCTATCGGGAAGCACTTAATACTACGTAAGTAGGACGAATTCCTAATTGAATTAATTTAATGACGCTAAATTCGCACGGTCTAAATTCGCACAACTTGCCAAAATGGTGGTGAATTAATTGATACTCAAAGATGAAACTACAATAGAAATGAGTTTTGTGTCCTGGTGGTCGGACACGACTGCGGTGTCTCGCGAGGGTACGCTTCGTAATCCTAATAAAAATGGATTGAGTGTTTCGCGCCACTCTCCTATTATTATTAACTAATTGTCCTCATACATAGAAGCACATTGAAAAATCATACGATTCTTCCGTGTTCTGTCGTTGTAATCACAGGACTCTGACTTTACAATATTGACGATTTACAATAAACTCGTGAATTAGTTTATGTGCGCAAAGCTCGATTGTTGTTATACAAGCTGTGAGATCTCTTACTACGGTACAACCTAACGCTAAGGGACGGCTCGTCTCCTCTGTCGGTACAGTCCGCGTGAGTAGGCCTACTCAGTAGTCGTACGTCTATGTCGCGACCTCTAATCTGGTAAGAACTAATCACAGATGTATTCCAGTGTCAGGTGTTTATTGCTTCGCCACCCTGTGTGCTTGGTTTTTGGAGGTCGGCAGTCACTCGTCTCGTGCTCTCAGTTAGCGCTCTGAGAAGAGCATGAATGGACCCGACTGTACTGGCGATTGTGTGTACCGGGTGGCTCCATAGCGTAAAGCACCGGTGTGCTCAAAGTTTGCAGATCACACGCCCACACCTAACTTTGCGAAGCTCGTGTTAAGCACGATTCGCGCAGGGTTTCAAGTATGGGTGAGAAGCACACACACTTGCGTTCGTATTATCTGCCAGCTGAAAACTGCCTACACCGAACTATCTGCGGGAATTATTGCAAGCCGATGCGCAGTGCTCGGGATACAATAACTCCAAATTTTATTTTTCACTTTTCGTGACGGATAGCCACAACGCTGTGTGCGGGGACCCAAACACGAAAAAGTGGCCCTAATGCGAACGTATTGTGCCCCCCTACGCGCAGTGCGAGGAAGACAATAATACGCCGAATTTCCTAAATTTACTCTTGGACTCGATAGCAAGAGCGCAATGTCAGGGGTCCGAGTCGTTCGAGTAAACTGCTATCTGGTCGTTACGTTACAATTATTTCACAAAACAAAACGAAAATATGACTGTGCTGAGAAGCAGCAGTTCGTGACTCGAACTTTGAGAGTTTGTCGAAAAGAAGAGTCTCGAGCCGTCCGGTGGTCGCTTATATACCCGATCGCCGTTGAATGGACGGGGCGGTGAAACGGTACGGTTCCGGGGCCCTCCGCGAGGGTGGAATCGGCGTTGGTGGCGGTCACGTGACTATCGCGTGAGGTAGATTGCGTCACGCGCGCCGACCACGTTTTCGGTTGCTTGAGGTTCCATGGAGGTTCCTGGGAGTTCGAATTTTGTGCTCCCGTGCTATGGTCCGTACTGTTGTAGATTGAAAATTCAATTTTGTTCAAAGAACTATTTGTGGTTTAAACAAAGTGTTGAATTGTTGAGCGTGTGCTTCCTCCGTGGCTTGTCCGGTGTAATCTGGTGTTTTCTTTTGTTTGTTAACGAGATATTCAATAATTTGTCCAGAATTGTCAAATTATTAAATATCTCTTTAAATTTGTAGGCCCGATTGTTGATCCTTTAACGAAGATGCTTCATGATATTCTCGATTTTCCCGATGTTGGTGGTGCTCATTAACTTCTATAATTAGCGAGTTATCGATAAATTAGTTGATTTAGAGGGAGAGAGCATGCTTAGTTTCTAAGAGAGAGGGTAGCGTCGACATAGCTTGGAGTGTGGTATAGTGTGCGATTACGCCCACTATACCAAATGTCGTCGGTGATGGTGGCTTTACGTAGCGTGTGTGCGCGTGGTGGTATTTGCTGGAGGTACAGCGGCGCACATCTACTAGTTCAGCTCCCGTACGTGTGGGCAGTTGTTGTGCTCCTTCGCTCGTTGCGACTCCTCGTCGTGTAAACACACGCCGAGTCGAAATATCGTCTCAATTATCGTTATAGATTTCGTGGCCTTGAGACGATATTTCGAATTTTATTTTTCGGTTTTATTTTTACGGCCGCTATTATGTGGAATAGTTTCCGTAAAAAAAAAATTATTTTCTGTAGCGGAAGCGTCGTAAGATGTCCCGTTACAAAATACATATAACGCATTATGCGAATCATCGTATATAAACAACCGCCATAAATATTTATCGAAACCGGAATAAATTGTTGAACCACTCTTATTTCAAGAGCAACTATCGCTGACTACGATAGGATAGTTTGAAGCATTATTTTATACTTCTATCGAAATGAAATTCACGTTTCAAACAAAAAGTGACTAGTATAATTCGCATTTTTTTTAAACGTCATAAAACTATTGTTTAAACTGTTTTTTGAGTCAATCTGATCTCGGATTCGATAAGAGCGGATCTGAACATGTTAGAAAGGATGCTTGGAATAATTATAAATTCTTTTTTGATAAAATTCATTAGGCCAAAATCAGCAATGAAATCAGATCGATTCAGGCGTTAAAGGGTTAAGCTGCGTAGTGACGGTAAATTATGTATAACAGCATATTTGTAGCAAAATCACGGTACTAAGCAACTGAATATTTGCAACAAAACGGAGTAACCACGAAATAGCATCTCAGAGATAATTCTGTTACATATTGCTGCGGTATTGTGGCAACCTTCTTTTGGCATAATGGTCACAGTTTGCAGGTATTTCCGGCCGATTCTCAAACTAATTTACAGTTGAAAATATCAGTTCATTACTGACATTGTCTTTCCGAAATCTCGTGGTAAGATAGAGTCACGTTGAAAATGTTTATCTTGGTCGCGAACAGACGGGTAGTTCGTGTAAACATATAGCGTAATATACGATGTTGTAGTTGTTATGAAAGAGCGGAAGAACCCAAAAAGCAGATTCACTTTAAAAAAAACAATCGTATGTGGATCAACTGAAGATGCAACCGAAACAAATGTAATCGGAGCATGTTAAAGACTACTGTCTTGGTCGCGTAATATCAGGGAATCCCTTTTCAATGCCCTGATCAAATAACGACGTTACCTGTACTCGTATTATAAAAAAAGTGACAATCCAAAAAAAAAACGACGGCGATAAATCGTATCTTGATGGCGTCGCCGACAATCCCGAATGTCATCAGTCTGCTGAACAATGAGACATTCTTTTTTGCTCCCACAGATTGTCTAAAATGCTGCCATCTTGCCGCGTAAAGCTCACGACCATGTACCACCAATCTGCTGCTAGCTTGGCTTTCAGATATCTGAAGTTGACAGCCAATATTAATTCACTGTATACTTCTGAAATATGGGAGAATTGTGCCTCAATTTTGGCGGTATAGTGTCGCCCTCTACTGCGCCATCAAATGTTGGCAGAAAGCAGCTTTATGGCGACGCAGAGTGATGCTTGCTGGCAGCACGATGTGCTGCTGCCATATGAATTACTTCCACTATTGTTTCGCCAAATGTCTAGCTAGGAAAAGCTATGAAACCCCAACGCAACGTGTAAGTAACAATAGGGATGTTATTTTTATGACAGGAACGCAATGTAGTAATGTAACGTGGCAACATCACAAGATTGTTGCAAGGATGCGTAACATCTTTGTAACATGCATATTACAGTGGTTATATAACATCGTGAACATTCACGTAATATTACAACTACATTCCGTGGTTCCGTTACAGTTTTTATAATATGTTTTCGTTACGTAACATGTGTATATCAATGTGATATCTAAATGGCCTACGGCTCAAACGTTTCTCGCAAGCGATTCGTGTCATTAACGTGAAAGGTAAACAGCCCAGTTACTGACACCTTTACACTGCTAAAAAAGATTGTAAATTTAATGTACTGGAGTGTATGAAATTTACAAATTTTGTACATGAAACTGTAATTAATGTATGAAGTGCTGTAAATTTACAAATCTATCGTAAAATTAATGTACCTGCATTGGAATTTAAGAAAAATTCATTGTAAATTTACAACACTTGATCATTAAATGTATAATTACATGACAAGTTATTGAAAATTTCTGCACTTCACTGCAATTTTATAGAAAAATAACTTAATTCTACGAGCATCGTACAACTTATATTTCAAGTACCTGTGCTTGAAAAATAAAGAACGTTGATCATGAACAATTCTTCGACGCTTGTAATTGAAAATCCGAATAGTTCTGAAATTTTCAAGCACGTTATTGAAAAAATCAAACACGTTATAGAAAAAGTAAGATTTTTTTTTGTCATTTTCAATTCCGGTATTGTAAAATTTCAGAATGGCGTTGGAAACTACAAATCTGTTCTTGTAAATCAGTGAATAAGATACAAATATTGAAATATCCCTGAACTCAACTAACATTTAATGTAAAAATCCACTACATTTAATCGTTCATCTTAAATTAAATTTGAGTTCTCAGATTTGAAAATCAAACACTCGGGCCGTTGAAATTTCTCTAATGCTCGTGATTGAATATTTCAAAATATCTATAGATATGCTGCAGCTGTGCAATGCTATCTTATTTAATGAACTGTTATGAAAAATGCCAGTACTTCCATTGAAATGGAGGCGAAAATTCATTGAATTTACAACGCCATCGTCACTCAGATTTCAACGGGAAGTGCGTACCCCCGGCCAGGTTTTGGCATTTCGCCGCTAGATGGCCAATTCCGGTCGCTTTTCGCGCAAGTGAAGCGCAGCTGTGGTAGCATATAAACCGAAGCCAAACCGACACAGTGCGAAATAAGATTTCGTCAAGCTTAGTAGGCTCATTGTCAGAACAAAGTATTCTGCTTTTGAACATCGGGTTTATTCTTGTCCTTGACTTGCAAAAGTGGTGGAAATTTTGTGACTTCTTTCTACTCATCCCTTTCCCCCACATAAACCCCATCGACCTAGAGCTCGAACTCTGCACTTTCCATACGGAAGAAGAGGATCTAAAAATTGCTGGGTTCGGTAATTTGGTTCTGCCACTGTGCATAAGAGATGCCTTCAATATCAAACACTTTTGTGCCTGAATTTTACTGCACACCAGTGGTGTTTTTTGTAGGCTGGACTTGAATTCTAATATACTGTATTCCAGTAAATTTACAATACCCATACTTGAAATTCTATGCACGCGTAGTAAGTGTCAGGTGCATTGGTACTCGAAAATTACATGCAGCACCACATTTTTTCTACATCATAACTTAAAGTTTCCAACAAAAGTGTGTTTGAATTTTAAGTTATAGTCGATGAAAAAAAGACGTATAACGTACATTAGTTTTATGTGAAATCAACATAAAAATAGATCACGCGTACATTCAATTTCATGTACTTAGTAACAGTAACGTTACGGAAATCTCAATCATTATTATGTGCAGTTACTGTAAATTTCAAGCACGTTGGTGTTCAAATTGTACGACACGGTTTGTGAACAAAAACTTCCGGTACCGGTACCTTAATTTTCAAGCAGATTTTTTTAACAGTGTAGAGCATCGGTGTCGATTTTCTGTTATTCACCGACGCGTGATACTGTTAAACTCTCAATTAAGGTTTTCATTACGTGCATTAAAACTTTCTGAAAGAGATTCGACTATACTTCAACGATAAAATGTTGATAACATTAATAAAAACATTGTTTAAATATTGCTTGTCTACTGCCGGGGTTCCTGACCCTACAGAACCACTCATGTCGCAGCTTGTGACCCTCGCGAGTACCGGGATTGTGACACTCACGTCACAGGTCCTGACCCTCGTGTGTACCGGGTTTCTGACACTCACGCCGATGCTTGTGACCCCGCGCGTTAATTGGCATGGGAAAAATTAATTTTTACGTGTCACTTTAGAAGTAGTTTGTCGTTATAGTGTGATGGCGCAGCTTCATAAACATACTGGAGTGATAATCTTCGAAGGTGTCAACCGGTTGGCATCATTTGCCAAGGTTGTTCTACTTTTAATAGTAGTAGCGGCTAATTTTTTTTATTCCCATGGGTAGCAATATTGCAACCCTTGAAGTTTTTTTGTGAACTTTTAGTCCGCAAAGAAGCCAACGTATTGTCAATATGACTCCATTTTGGCAATATAACGATACAGTAACGCAGCTGTGCAATAAATGTTATATAACACCATGACATTACTGAGTGGGAAATAATAACTTACATGTAAGTTACAGACTATGAGACTTGTATCTTTTAATTAAATTGCTATTACGTTGCGGTCACATCGTATAACACACTAATTAAATTACGTAATGTACGGGTAACATAACTCAATCGTAACAATCGTAATGCATGTTATGAAACATGGTAACATTGCTAAGTGGGAAATAACAGATAACATGTAAGATACATGTAAGTCACACGTGATGTTAATTGTTACATTCGGTTACATAGCCGTTATATTGCTGCAACATAACCGTGTTTACTGGGATTTCTACATTAACGTACAGAATTTTATGAAGCTCTGCATTGGTTTTTCGATACCGGCCTATAAATAGTTGCCTTGACACAAGCATATTTAAAAATCAATCTTTTTTAGAATTACAAAGTACTAGCACCGGAAATTGCAACGCGTACTTCTTAATTTCGAATGACCGTATACGAATGTTAAAACAGGTATTCAGACATCTACAACGTATGTTAATTTTAACGGATATCTGCTGATTCGTTCTTATCATATTTTTCGCGTGAAATCAAAGAAAATAACTTCAATGATGAGGTTTTTGAAAACAATTCGTTAAGAAGAACAACATTCATTAAGGTGAAAACTGCGGTTGCTCTTTAAGAAAAATGACTTTGAGCTTGGGGCTTGCAAGCACGATGCTGCAAGCTCAAAATGACGTCTGCATTGAATGTCCCCCTCGAAATCCTAAAACTCGTATTTCGAAAATTTTTACGTTACATGCATCCTTTAGGAGATATTTGGTCGTACTGTTTCAAATGGGACACCCTGTATATCGGGTTCTGAAATTTCGTAGTGGTTGGTGTACGAAAATCCCGACTTTGCTTTTTACAGTGTATACAAAGATGGAAGATCGTTAAAGAAAGTCGTAAATAACGGTCGATTTTTTTTTTTTTTTGAATCTTATACACAACATTTGTATAAAATTTCCTGTAAAGATTGTTCAGGCACATATATAGGACAAACAAAAAGACATCTTGAAACCAGAATCAATGAACACAAAAATAATTTACATCATTTAGAATCCGGATACACAGCACTAGTAGAACATGTTAAAAAAACTAAACACACCTTTGATTTTGATAGCACTACAATATTAACAATAGAACCTTCTCATTACATGCGAATTTTACAAGAAATGATTTTAAAATAAATATAATTTGAAGTAAAAAGATTCGTAAATAACAATAGAACAGGTATTAACATTAAAAACGATCAATACAACTATATAAATAACATAAATTTACTTCACACAAATAAATTTCATTCACACACGCAGACATAACTTACAAGACCGGTGAGTCTGTCCACTGATTTTACTCCACGACATCACCAATATACAATTAAGTTTTTAATCAGCAATGACATACATAATCACAAAAGAGGTCACAAAATCCACAATACCGGTGAGTTAAACATAACATAATTTCTGTAAATACTTCACAACATTAACAAATTTCAAAACCGCAAAAAAAAAACACATAAACCAATACATAAAATTTTTAATATATTGAGCGACATCACAAATATTGTTTTCATATTTTTTATACAAAAATATTGTTTTTATATTTTATTTTTGTTGTACATAGAGAAGATACAATAAACTTCTGAAGAGGCCCCGACCGGGGCGAAACGTAAAGTTCACTTAAACTTTAAGAGCCGGCATTCGCCGAAGCACCTCATAATATCCATTAATTACGGCTAATACAACATCAACATTAATAATCCTTAGTCACTGCAAATTCCCTGCTTTCCCCAAATATGGATAACATTGTTGTACATGTCGCCAGCAACTAGAGCAGAAGATGTTTGTCCAGTTTTGTTGCGGGAAATATCAATAGAATAATTTTTCAACTGTAGTGAGATATACTAAAAAACTTCTCAACCTATTGTTTAGGACAAATGGATTGAATCGCATTTCTTTAAGGGGGACGAGTCAGTTAAAAAATTGTTTTCTTATTCTTATCTCTTATTATAAGGATAACTCCCCCTTCACTGGAATTAAAAAAAATGATTCCTGCTCTTCAAAATAAATTCGAAGGATTTCTTTGGAAATGTGCCAAACAATTGGTTCAGCCAGTTGCTTTGAAATCAGATTTATGAGTTTCATATTCTACACTTAATCTAGAGAACAGTGCTCCAAGAATTGCCATTCGGTAGGTTTAAGTCTCTTCGCAGTTACATAGCACACCATTTAAACGAAGCATTTTTGTTCTAAGTCCTTAAAACAGAGTTATAGGCAAATGTATATAATGTCATAATAATTCTGGCATCTGAGACACACATGGATCTTTTAAGCTATGATCTATGATAAAAAAAGAACACTTGTGACTGTCTCGACCCCCTTAAACGAATTTGAATGAATTTTTATTCATTTTAGCAGATTTTCTACACACGGCTTAAGAGCAATGGCAAAAGTGTAATAACAAATATTTCAAACGCGATACGACAAGTTGTCTGAGTCTCATAGCATTGTTTTTTCAAGGGGTTGAGAAGAATTTTATGTGATGACAGAAGCCGTATTTATACTCATTGTAGAACACCGTTTTCTTTGTTTACTATGAAAAATTATATCACCTGTGAATCAAATACACATTCATCTGAAAATCTTAGAAAATCGTTCTCAAACTCTCATACATATTTTTCTATCAACAAAAGGCTAGAGGTAAAATTGTCGATAAATTTACCTCATAAATCGGAGAGATTTTCACAGGCCATGGCACTAGCCGAGTCATACGTAAAGATTACGAATTAAGCATTATGAATTGTATAATAACCACGTTTGCGGACGTATCCAGTCTTTCAGCGTTTATAGGTTCGTGCTGGATTCGTACATTCTATCAATGCCACCAATTCCATTGCACAGCATTTTTGCTGTGTTCATAGTTTGCATCCGCAATACATGCCTGGACATCGTTGATGTATGCGTACGCACATAGCGACGATGTAGTCCCGTGAGAAACGTTGTGCACTTGACTCGACGATCATGAGCGAGGTACGTTCGCTAGTTTCCACCACGCGCTACTACTGTTACCTCACACAATCCGTATTTATTTACATAGCATGTGCGCTTTGGCTCGCTCCTCTTAAAGCATGTGATAGAAGACGAAGGACTATCTTACTGTCTGACATTAAGCTGTTCTCTGCGCCAAGCAACAAACCAGACTGTGAAGTTTCGGCTAGGAATACCACCAGTTTCATGTAGGTTCGTAAAACGAAGCGGAACCATTTACAGACAACCATATGTGATATATATAGCAGTTTCTATTAATAATAATATAAACATATTCATAAACGTGAAATTTTCGATTTATTGTATGAATTTTTTTTCTTCGGGGTTAAGCAGTGAAATACCAACCAACGAGAACAGCAGCAGGAGCAGCCAGAAAGGCTATTGCTCCCTGCTGAACCACCCAGCACAGAGCCTGCTGCGATGAGCCGGCACTGGCGAGGAGGGGGGCAGAGAACCAGAGAGTCGAGTGAAACACCGAGCGCAGGAGATAGCGGCTAACCGACTCAACTCACCTACAACCATTCGATCCGAATGCATTCTTTCTTTCCGCATTTTTCATTGGACTCCCCCCACTTGCTCACCTCTTGCCAGTGGGTCTTCAATCCGCCGTGTATCCCGAAGTAAAGCTACCGTTCCATAGAGTAACACATTCCACACTTCTCGGTGATACTCTCCGAATACTTACACGAGCACTAAAGAAAGAAAGATGAGTGCCAAAGAGATAGAAGCAGTTCGAGCAAACGTCATCAAACGTTTCACATTTCATTCCTCCTCATCATATTCCCTTCCTCTTCCGGTAACAAACGAAGCTCTGCTTTCAAACGAGCAATTGGACGTTGGCTTGTTAACTTGAAGCCATAATTCGATAAAATTAGGTAGATGAAAGAACTTTTGCTTTTACCTTTTTTGTAAGTGAGAGGCAGCATAGAGAAATGGAAAAATATCTCTAAGGAGAGAAGAGAGACGAGCGCAAAAAAACACGGATGACCACCCTCGCTCATCGGTGCGCTTAACCTCGCATATCCGAAGAAAGGCCGGGAGGGACACGGGAATCGCACGGTGAGAGCATCACACAGGTTTCGTGCGATGCTCAACGCGGCGCGACGTCACTGACCCTGCACTCCGCGGGTGCAGCAAAGCGGCTCAGCGCAACGGAGAAGACGTCTGTGTATAATAATGGCTCACTGTGGCCACCAACACGGTTCTCGCACCCGAGTACAAACTACTCCTGATCTTGCATTCTACGCTGCGCTGGCAATGCCCCTGAACTAGCAGTGCCTAATGGCGACCGGTCGACTGAGACGTACGGGGCTTGTACACCATACGACTTACATAGGCATACTTGCAATTCTCTTAAAATTAGAAACACGAATATAAAATTCATGTGATACTGAATAAAGTATATTCTTATTGACAATAACTTCGAATTCTTATAAAAAACGCTCTGTCAAGTACATGTCGATCACTCTGGCTGTGTATATTTGTGTAAAGGATATTCCATACGTCTATTTGTAACCAAGTATTTCATTTCATTAGAATTTAAGGATTGAATTTTAAATAAAGCCCTTACCAAAGAATATTTTTTCGAATGTGATAGAAATTAATTATACTAATCTTGGATAATTCATTTAGAAATGATTAAACGTTTCTAATTCGAAATATTCGCTCTTTATCTTGGGAAGATTAACGTGTAAATCATATACGAAAACTACAAAAATGTCACTTCGAATTTAACAAAATTCAAAGCCGGAGTGAGACGGTGAACCCACCTCCAAAACGTTTCTCCATTATGCCAGTTTTTCAATGATCATTTACCGACTCTTCAAATATTACATACGTATGTATATGAAAATTAATATACGGTATATGCACCCAAGCTTCCAATACCGGTGTAGTAATTTTCATACAAACATTTTTTTCACTGGAGAGTGTCACGTTTTGCAGGGAAGTTTGAGGAAACCCGATTAATTTTGAAGCTCGAAGGGTTTTGTCAGATTATTTTTACCACTGGTTCCAATTGGTTTGTTTCGTCTTAACGGCATTGCGTGGCACATTTTTACAAATTTGCTGATCGATACTTTGTAGCGATTGCTTTCCACATCGACTCATTCTTCCGATTACGTTTCACTTCTCGTTAGAAGTTTGACAGATGTGAGATTTCCTGCGGTTAAAAATTGTTCAGAAATTGTTTTTATTACTTAGCAACTTGTTAGAAAATGTCCGAAATAAAATCGTTTAGGTTCCCCCACATGAGGTCAAGTGTGTCGTTTCTATTGGCCGGAACTCCGATGAAAAAAATAATGAGAATTGAAGTACAAATGTTGGGGTAGCTGCAGAGCCCTTTTCTGCCTAACCCCTGTTATACACATTAAAGAACAGCATTAAACGGAGTGACATGTTCCCAGTAATCACAAAAATCAGTTTTGTTGATGCGAGGTGGGGAGCAAAAATGCCCATATGGACTATGGTCTTAATTGCTTTAGTTTCCGATATATTTGGTTTTTGAGATTTTAATATGACGCAGAAAAATAGGATACTTTACGATTTCTGAACGTTAGGATTCATCATAAAAAACGTGAGGAAAATAATTTTTTTAAATAACTCAAGCTAACCTAACGCAACCTACCCTAAAGAATCTGAAGGAAATAATTAAAGAAAAGAACCTAAGGAACCTAACGGGTCTAAAAGAATCTAAAGAACCCAAAGCACCTAAAGAAAATCATTTAAAAAAGAGTCTAACAGAACCTGAAGATTGGTCTTGAATGGACCGTGAAAATGTATCTTTTACAAAAAGCTGAAATCGAGATTTTTTTATTGTTAAAAAACTTTTTTTTTTTTTGGTCGAATGATAATGTTAGCACGGTTAAATTTCGGCACCCCGGATATCGTTGTATCCCCCAATTCCCTATTTAGCAACAAAATCGATCTTTGTGTTTACTGAGTTTTTTATTTTTGGACACATTAGTCGAAATATCGGGTTAGAGTAGTTGTAAATTAATTGCACTGGACCGACACTGGTAACTATGCGGTCGGTGCACGAAGAGAAGGATGTCGCTAAGAATACCAAGTCATATGGTAGAAATGGATTAGGCGACGTGATACACCAATGCCACCACCGCCGATATGCGATGAAATTACAGGGTTTACACAAATTTTTATTCGTCCATTACGGTAATTTTCTTTCATTATAAGAGAAGCTTTGTTTTCGGGAAAATTTACTTATGTTATAAATGAAAATTTACATGTATCACGTATATCATGTATATTATTTGTTATATTATAAAAGAGCAATACTAATACCCTGATCTCGAAAGATCGGGGACATCTATCTCAATTTTTTAAAGAGCTGCCTATTCTTTCAAGTGTAACGATTATATAGGCGTCTCTTTCCGCTTGTGATGAGTTCTTATCCTTGAGTTTTGCAACACCTTTAGTAACAGCTTTCATCATATATTCTATTGAATTAATTTAACAATTTATTTATATACGCTCGAGACCGATTATCCGATTGACTTTTAAGAACTTGATCAATTATCGATTAAGTGGCTCGTAGGGGAGCTTCGGCATCCTTGCGACAAAGGGAACCCTGTGAAAGTGAAGTTTATTGGCACTCTATTGGCTTCCTGCGTTTAGCAGCACAGCGTTGATTACTCGAAGGTTTGCATGCATAAAAGTATTGCCTCTATCTACCAAAAATACTTATTTTGGAACAGAAGGTGGGAAACAAGAATGCCAAATACTTGAAAATATAGTTTTCAAAAAAATTTACTTTCTCAAAAAAAGGTTATTACGTGTTAAAGTTTAGTACTGCATTATTTTAAAAAAAGGATGAAAAGTAGAACCTTGCACATTGTTTCCTCATTAAATTTTGCTCTTTACAAAGCAACCGCTACGAGGAAGTATTGTAATTGATTTTGGGTTCTTCATAGAGGAAACTTTGTAAAGAGTAAAATTTAATGGGGAAGCAATGTGCAAGGTTCTACTTTGCATCCTTCTTTTGAATAAATAAATAATATTAGGCACAAACTTTTGTCTTACTTTCTTAACTTTTGCGGAAGTTATAGCGAAAATATCTATTTTTTCAAATATTCAAAATTTGAACGACTTTACCGATCAGCATCAAACTTGGCACATAGCAGGACTGTATGTTACTGTTCGTTTGTAGAACATTGTAGTTGATCTGCTGAGATTCGACATGATTTATAGCAAAATTGTCATTTTTTACAAAAAATCAAATTTCTATAAATTCCGAACCGCTTTACCGATTTCGTCTAAATTCAATACCAAACAGCATTTAACGTGTCTCTAGTTATGAAGAACCATCTAACCATATCGTCGAGCTTTTACGAAAGTTAGAGTATACGACATTTTTCAAAAAAATTAAAAATGAAAAATAGCCAACGTTACGAGTAGGACTGCCGATTAGCTGAATTGAGGCAACTCGTCGGTACCCAATAATCGGAGCTCGATGACGACCCAGCGTCGGCGAAACGTTCGAGATATGCTTCGCTGGCAGGCGGCGTCAAATCGACAGCCAACGATCGGAACGCGACTATAGCCCAACGTTGTCCATACTCTCGTTCGATCATCTTCCCAGCGTTAGGCACTGCCGCTGGCGCAACACTAATTACCTCAATTCCATCAACACGGGCCAATCGCCGCTCGTGTGTAGTTGGCCACCGCTTGCAGACCCAAAGTCCAGACGACGCTTCGTCGAAGCTGGCAGCCGATCATCAACCGATGATCGGGACGTGACTCTTGCCCAGCGTTATCCCATCTTCGGTTCGAACGTCGTATCAATGATAGAGTCTGCAGTTCGTGCAACTCTGGCTACCGTAATTAAGCCAACGCTCGGTAGTCACCGCCGGAGCGGAGTTGGCCAGCGCTTGAAGACCTAGAGCACAACCGATGATCGGCCGTAAGTCGGCAGCAGGTCGACAATAGACGATGGTACTCGACTGTGTAGTAGCGCTGTTTGAGCATCGCCTCAACATCAGCTCGTATGTTTGGCACGACGTTCAGTTCTATGAATGAGCCGACGCTGTTTCCGCGACGCGCTACATTGTCACCATTGTTTGTTCATAGTACGGTTGGGTCGCAATGCACGCGACAGGTCGGTGTCGAAGTTTTTTCAGTAAGTGTAGAAGTTATTAGAGATCGTTTAGCCGTTCGCACGATTCAGTTAAATAATGGCGAATAACACCAAAACATCAGATAGCAGCGTGAAAAAATATCATCGTCTCAATAATGTGGAAAGCGAAATCGAGACTCTTGAGCATCACCTAACATCTGACAGGTGTAAATCGGAAGCTGCAAATACAATTGCAGCTACCCAGTGAACCCGTTTTGTCACGGCAATATAACATGGTAGTTACATGTAATAAAACAATGCTACTCTTGTAATATGTAGCGTGTACATAACATGCTGGTAACAGGTTACGTATCATTGGTTATACGCAGGTAATGTAGTTGTTATACGTCCCTTTTGACATTACAGTTATATTTAAAAAATACGTTGTCGTTACGTAATATAATCGTAACAATGTAATTTTAACTTCGATAACATTCCGATAATGTTACCGAGGTATAACGTAATAATATTGCAGTAATATAACTGTTATGATCCTTGCTAATATTGGCCGCAATGTAACTGTTATGTACCGGTTACATAACAAGTTATGTAACATGTTATATTGCTGAGTCGGAAATTGCAAGTTACATGCAACTTACATGTCACAAATTGGTAACATTACCTGTTACAATCGGTTATATTGCCGTTACATTGTGGCAACACAACTGTGTTCTCTGGGTAGTTTGCATCAGAGTGCTCGGAAAAATGTCACTCAAAATCTGAGTCTGGCATTGCCAACAAGTCTCCCAGAAGCTCAAGAACTTTCAAGGGAAAATTCTAGCTTAGAGTCGACGACAGATTACGGAAAAGATCAGTTCGCTAGCGTGGAAGTTGATGAAGTAAGAAGAATTTGTGCACCGCAAACTATCGCAGAAGTCATCGACTTTTGGTATATGCAAATTAAGAAAACGAGTGAACACGTTGGAAGAACGTCTCGGGTCTGACTTCGACAAAATATGCAATTTTTTAAAGATGATAAAAAAATATATGCAGTCACTCTTCTTCATTAAAAGCCAGACATCGAAGTGTTAACGTGGTGTTTAAATAAAATAGAAATTTCCCGACGGATACTCAGAAATCACATGGTTTTATTTTGTGTCAACCTGAATTTCCACGCGTTGATTGGAGGCACCCGCGCGAGAGGGTGCTTCCCCCGTTGAAACGACGCGGCGTGCCGGTGCGCAGTAAATCACTGCCCGGCGAATCGTCCATTACACGTAAATCAATCAGCTAGTGCATAACGTACGTATTTTATATCTTGGTTTACTTACGGATAGTCAATATTTCTGGTAACAATGGACAGCTCAACGTCTGACGACATAGAGTCTCAATCACATAGTAAGGAGAATTCAGTTTTATGTATCGTACATGCTGGGTACCAAGAACAGTGGTATTAACCTCAAATTCACAGAGGAAATGTCATGTGATTTACTATTACTTTAGGCTTTCAAGTTTATTCAAGGATCACGTAACCCGCGTCGTCGATGAGTTCGTTGACGAGAAGTCGGTTATTGGAAACTCTATTGAGGTGGTCCCTCGTGAGTGGCTAGATCGCGGCAACGATCAGTGGATTTGCTACTATTCGCCAAAAAAGACTAGCTAAAGGTTGATCATTGGACCAAGATCTCAAAGTGCAGAGATCGATTGTGGACAGAAAGCAAAATCGATATCTTAAATGAAGCAGGTACAAAGAAGTATTTGATGCCTACATTGAAAAAAATGTACGGCTCTGCCGACCGAATATCTGACTGCTAGAGCTATTTTCGAGTCTGTCGGCACAGCAGTGTAACTGCCTCGTTCCAACAGCTGAATCCTTCCGTTTTACGTCGTCCGCTTGCAGAAGCGAAACGGTATAGCTGTAGGAACTGAACGATGGCTAACTTCTAGCGATCGAAAAAATGTTGAGGTTACGAAGGATAGCCAGCGTCACGATCGAGCTGCGCGAGTCTTACCGGTCGTCGCCACCCACGTTTCTAGCATACGCGCATCGCTCTTCCAATTGAGCGTGTAGCTCCTGCACCGGCGCGTATTGCTCCCACAGCTATACTGGGATTCTTACAGCACGCGACTAATAAAATTTCTCCAGTAACTAAAGCATACGGTTCTGAGTACTCTCTCGCATAGATATAGTAACGAATACAATGCCAGCAAAACGATATTGCTGCTAGAGCAATACGCATTGGTTATGTAAGTAAATTCATAGTTATAAAAAGAAATATGGATGCAGCAATACTTTGTTTTTCTCAGTATAATTTAATATATATAATAATGTCTATCTTCATCACAATCATAGTTAATAAGTCCTCGAACAATAAATTCATCTGTTCAGCGAACTATGAGAAAGGACTACGCTTTCTGAAGAAGTTTTTCACTGATGATGTTGTTCTCAGCACCAGTGAAGATATTCCAGCACCAGTGGAAACAGAGAAGCAGAAAAATCATTTGAAAATTTTCAATGCAACGAAGAGCCAATTTCAGTTGCGAAATCTGCCTCCGATGATTCCTAACGACTTTGCTGCCACAAGTAACTTTGATCAAATTTTTTTCAAATTCAAGGAGTGCAGTGAAATGAAAGATACAGAATTTTGAGTATTGGTCAATGGAAATAAAATCTGAGAAAATGAATCATACGGAAGATGTCGACAAAATTGATTTTGCATAATAATAATACCAAATTGTTATTCTACAAATTATCTTGTAATCTAACTTTTTTTACAGAGATTTTTTTTTTGAAGACGTATGAATTCTTTCAGAATTTTGAATTCTGTTATGAAATTATATTTTGAAATATTATAGAAGCTTTATTGTGAATATACTGGCTCAATTGTATGGACATTTCTTAGGTGCAATAGGTGAGTTTATTTTTCAACATTTTTAAACACAATTTTTTAACTGAATTCAAACCGTGAAGAAATTTATAGGTAGGCAGAAAAATAAACAAATCATTGTCATTTGAGAAAAAAAAAAAAACGTTATGTTGCCGAGTAATATATTAAACATTTGTTTTTTTAAAACTGATTTGTTAATAACATTCTGAAGTTATTAATACGCAACGTTTTCGGGATTGCCTCTCAATTCTCTCTGAAACTCACTTTTTGCCGACATGTATTTCAAGGACTATCTATGTTTTAAAGAATGTAGTAATTTTGGTATATTAACAAACCAATTGAAAAAAAAATCTGATTAAAATTATATAATGATTAGAATTCAAAATAAAATATTTGTCAGTAATTTGGTTCCCTAAAGTCGCGATGCGAATATGTGTATGATATTTTTTTTGATAGACAAAGCGACCGTACAAGAGCTTGGTAGAATGAATAATAGACAGGTCGATTCTCACGCTCCCGCTGAACCAACTAGAAAAACTGTTAAACGGGGGGAAATTGGAGACGACAGATATGACAACGACAACACTAAGAGACCAGTAACAGTTGCAGGTATGCTTATAACTCCATGGTAAAGTTATCTAGAAATGAAGATATCGCCATAAAAGAATAATAATTGATCGATTGTATGGTATTCTGGTGAGCTAACATTTTTGTTAATTTTTTCTGCCCACCAGTGAGCTGGGTCACTCGCTTGGCGCCATAGATTTGGATTGGTTTTTATGTTTATTTTCAATAGAAATTATTTGACAATAATTATTAAATATTACAGAAATTCAAAGAGACTCTGATATGTTTTTGATTTTACAGACAAAATGTTAGCAACTGTAATGTATCAAGTTCAGCTCTCAGAAAAAAGAACACTCCGCGACGGAGCAAAACGTAGTATTTTATACGACATCCAGGCACGAGCAGACGAAGTGAAAAACATATTGATACTCAATGGCGTTCCCTCACTGAGCATAGATATTTCTTAGCACATTGAGGCGTTGGGATTTGCACTTCCATTCACAACGATGGAAGATTTTGAATCATTTGATGCAGTAGTAGCTGCAGATGGAAAGGAGCGGAAATCTTTGGTAAGCTTGATATAAAATGTGTATTGAACGATAAATTGAAATAGCCATGTATAATATATAATAATAATGTATTATGTATATTCTATGTTTTTCATGCATTGCTTAGGTCTTTAGATCAGCAATATAACATGTTACATAACTTGTTATGTAACCGGTACATAACAGTTACATTGCGGCCAATATTAGCAAGGATCATAACAGCTATCCTTCGTAACCTCAACATTTTTTCGATCGCTGGAAGTTAGCCATCGTTCAGTTCCTACAGCTATACCGTTTCGCTTCTGCAAGCGGACGACGTAAAGCGGAAGGGTTCAGCTGTTGGAACTAGGCAGTTACACTGCTGTGCCGACAGACTCGAAAATAGCTCTAGCAGTCAGATATTCGGTCGGCAGAGCCGTACTTTTTTTTCAGTGTAGGCATCAAATACTTCTTTGTACCTGCTTCTTTTAAGATATCGATTTTGTTTCCTGTCCACAATCGATCTCTGCACTTTGAGATCTTGGTCCAATGATCAACCTTTAGCTAGTCTTTTTTGGCGAATAGTAGCAAATCCAGTGATCGTTGCCGCGATCTAGCCACTCACGAGGGACCACCTCAATAGAGTTTCCAATAACCGTCTTCTCGTCAACGAACTCAACGACGACGCGGGTTACGTGATCCTTGAATAAACTTGAAAGACTAAAGTAATAGTAAATCACATGTCATTTCCTCTCTGAATTTGAGGTTAATACCACTGTTCTTGGCACCCAGCATGTACGATACATAAAACTGAATTCTCCTTACTATGTGATTGAGACTCCATGTCGTCAGACGTTGAGCAGTCCATTGTTACCAGAAATATTGACTATCCGTAAGTAAATCAAAATATAAAACACGTACGTTATGCACTAGCTGATTGATTTACGTGTAATGGACGATTCGCCGGGCAGTGATTTACTGCGCACCGGCACGCCGCGTCGTTTCAACGGGGGAAGCACCCTCTCGCGCGGGTGCCTCCAATCAACGCGTGGAAATTCAGGTTGACACAAAATAAAACCATGTGATTTCTGAGTATCCGTCGGGAAATTTCTATTTTATTTAAACACCATTTTAACACTTCAATGTCTGGCTTTTAATGAAGAAGAGTGACTGCATATATTTTTTTATCAACTTTAAAAAATTGCATATTTTGTCGAAGTCAGACCCGAGACGTTCTTCCAACGTGTTCACTCGTTTTCTTAATTTGCATATACCAAAAGTCGATGACTTCTGCGATAGTTTGCGGTGTACAAATTCTTCTTGGTTCATCAACTTCCACGCTAGCGAACTGACCTTTTCCGTAATCTGTCGTCGACTCTAAGCTAGAATTTTCCCTTGAAAGTTCTTGAGCTTGTGGGAGACTTGTTGGCAATGCCAGACTCAGATTTTGAGTGACATTTTTCCGAGCACTCTGATGCAAACCTAACAGTCGGCGGTATGTCGGCAACAAGTCGGCAGCCCACGTTCGAAGCCCCACTCCGTGCCAACGTCGATCAGCATATTGGTACGGAATTTGGCCGACGTCATGTTCGCGGCACCGCGCTGCGGACGCTGTCCCGACGTAGGCAAATAACCTAATTCTCGTAGTGCAGGCATGCCGGCACTTGCCAGTGTCGAAACAACATTCGATCTTTGGTATTGATAACATAAATAATTATTTCTATCATCAGTCATCCATTAAATTATAGAGTGACCACGATGTAGAATAAAAAAAAGTCATATGATCGTGTAAAAAAATATCGTCGTCTGAATTATGGAGGAGACAAATTATTAATTTCTGAAGTGAACCCAGCGAGAGTCAATGACGAGGCTGTTACTGCAAATTTAGTTTCAACCAGTTCTAGTGTGAGTGCTATATCATGTGCAAGTTCAAGTGGGAGTTCAATTTCTGAAGCGCAGGTGAAATATCCAGAACCCGAAAATATTCCAGAAGAAATAAGAGACGTCGAGAATGTTCGAACTTCTCAGACGATGCGTGAAAAAATACGTATATGGGCGTTGAGGAATATCCAATCTTTAACGAATAAATGCATCACCGATTTATTAACAGTTTTAAGGACCGAAGGTCATACAGACCTCCCCCGCAGAGCAGCAACCCTACTCGATACAATGCACAAACGACCAACGCAACATATGCTTTCGAAAAGAGGCGTCGAAGGGACCTATATCTATTAAGGAATTCAAGAAGCCCTTAATAAAAGAATTGACGATAATATTTACGAATCCGAAAAAATAAGAATTCTTGTTAATACAGACGGAATTCCGGTATTCAACAGTTTGCGAAAACACTTCTGGCCGATCCTATTGCAAGTTTTCGATACATTGTACCACTGCAGTCCAGCTATCGTTGCACTTTATTTCGGAGATGCTAAGCCAACTTCCAGTCGTGAATTCTTACACGATCTTGTACAGGAGGCATCAGTATCAACAGAAAATGGGATTGTTATCGGCTCGACACTATACGAATTTGGAATTGTAGCATTCGTGTGTGATACGCCGGCTGGAGCATTTATAAAATGCTGCAAAGCTCACAATGTATTTTATGGATGTGAAAGATGCGAAACCAAAGGAATCACAACAGGGAAAAATAAGCGTGTTTAGCCGAAAATGGATGCTGCTCTTCGAACACACGAGTCGTTTAAAAATCAAAAACAACCAGCACATCATCACCATAACGAATGTTCTTCTCTGTTAGATCTCCCAAAATTTGACGTGATAAATGGTGTGATTCTCGATTATATGCATCTACTATGCATTGGTATTATGCGTACCTTGTTCGACAAGTGGTTCGGCGAGGGAAAAAATATGGCTCGTATTAAGCGATTGAAGCGAAAAATTCTAAGAGAGATCCTGCAAGAGATTTCACGATCAGTACCCTGTGAGTTCCAACGAAAAGAATTTGATCTTGAAGATTGGATGAATTGGAAAGCCACACAGTTCCGTTTCAATCTCTATTATTGTAGTGGTATCGTTTTACGAGAAGTCTTATCACCAGAACGTTATAAGCACTTTTTATTACTATTCGTAGCTTGCAGGATATTCAGTAGTTACGAAAACGCTACTAAGTATACATCTTATGCTAAAGATTTACTAAGAAAGTTTTTTTTTATGCCATCATACTATGGAAGTGAATGCCAAACCATGAATTTTCACAATGTGATTCATATAGCCGACGATGTGAAGTACATCTCCTTTGAGTACTTTCTCGGCGTTTCCATTTGAAAATGAATTGGGAAAAATAAAAAAATTAATCCGGGCTCCTAAAAACCCGCTGACGCAGGTCGTAAATCGTTTAGCTGAACTGGACGCACTACCAGATTTCCTCATGCGACCTCGTAGTACAATCGGCAGTTTTAAAGTCAATAAGGACACTACGGAAACTGATTTTTAAATTCAGATGATTGAGATAAAAAATGTTACGATTAGTTTCTTACGACCTGATAATCTCGCTCTTTTAAATAATGGCAGTATCATTAGAATAAAAAAAATATTTACTGCAAAGCGTACAAGCTCACACGTCAGTGATCTCGTGATACAAGGTTACTTAATAAATATAAATTTGAATACCCGCAAAAATCATCAGTTTTCGGAATATTTCAATTCGGAAAATAAAATAAAACGCTCATTGAATATTCTGGTGCTGACTTCAATAAAAAATGCATGTATTTAAAGGTTAACGCTAAAAAATATGCAGTGACACTCCTTCATTTAAAAAAATAATATTAAAGTGCAACAAAACTGACGATCGAAAAATAAGAATTCTCGCGAAACAATAAATTTTCGCTGACGCTAGAACTAGCGCCTCGAATGAGAAGGGGCGTGAAATGGCGGTTACGACGCCTAGCCGCCATTTCACGGCTTGTTGTTACTGGCTGCTGCGCGAAAGCGCGCGTACTGGTTTTGCTCGACGTGTTTCCATCTAGTATATTAATTTTTGGCTGTGTTGTGACGTGATTTTTTTATAAAATGACGATCACAAGGTCTAATGTTACGAGTTAGCTATGTCTAGCGATTTCGACGTTCCTCTCCTCGAATTCTACCATTTGGCTATGGAAAGTTGTTGGCGATTTTGTTTTCGTTGTTGGTGTTGAGAGAGAAGGGGGATTGGTGCACTCAAATCTGTCGCGAGGACGAGAGCTCAACGAATCGAGCAGCCCGGCAGATGAGAGTCACCGATATGAGTTTTTGGCGGTTAGTTGCAGACCGGTGCAAATCCGGCGCCCTACGGTGACAGTGCATTGCGTTGGAGAATGGGTGGAGTTATGTTAGGTCTAGCCTAGGATGGGGTACCCTAGCGCAATTGTTTTTTTTAGTAAAGGCCCGTTTGCACGCAATGAGCTAAGGGAAGCGACTGTACAGATCTCTGCTATGTTACCGGCACAAGTTGCGTTCCCGCTATCGTTACGAACTAATTCGAAGGCGAGGGCAGTAGTTCTCGGGTAAGGGATTTTGAGTTATCAGAATAATAATAATGAATCGTTCTCGGTGATTATTTGAAATAATCAGTCTTCCTCGGGACACCGCCGAGGTGCCTCGAGTTCGGTAAGCGTTCCCGTGTTGACAGTTTTTCTGTCGCTCGCGCGCGCGTCTTCGCGTAATTCCCGTGCTCCGGCAAAACTCCGTATAGTGAATACGTTGAGTGACCGTGTGGTGCGAGTTTTATTCCACGGAATAAAACTCGAGTTTTCGGTGGTTTTCCGGTGCCGTGGAGGTACTGGACATTGTGCCATAGTTCTCGTGATCCCTCGATCTCCCTCCATGGGATGGATTGGCTGCAGGCAGCTCCGGTGAGTCGTTCCCGTGACATTAATTATTAAATTTGGTATTGTGCCAGGCTTTCCCGTTATGACGATGGCGCTCTCGCTGCGCTTCGTCAGTTCTCGCGCATTCTTAAATGCGAATTCGTTATCGGTGCCCGCTCTCGATTTTTGTCCGCGGGACATTAGTTTTCGTCGATTAATTCTGATCACGATTCTTGGCTATTTATTGCACCTTACCGCGACCCTCTCTACCAAACCGAGCAGACTGAGCGGCCGTGCTATTCCGCAACCGTTCGCTCCCGCGAGTGCATCCAGTTGCGTTTGTTAATTTTACGCGACCTCAAAAATTAAGTAAGCTACCGATTCGTTCGATTTTGATGCCGATCGCGAGTTTTACCCCAAACTTTCAATTTGGAGTTTGGGGATTGAGCCGCCCACTCGATCCCTCGGACATACCGGTTCGTTAATACCGGTGGAACAAAAATTAACTGGCGCCCACCGGGTTTGCGGATGCGCGAGCGAGGGTGGACGGCCGAAGGTGTCGGTTCCCGATTTTTCTTTTCTTTTCGTGTTTTGTGCTCTCGACCAGAAGACCGAATAATCGGTCTGTTACCGGAAAAATACGTCACAGTGTGTACAAGTATTATTGATTGTTGATACTGGTCGGAAATCTCGCTGTGCGACAAACAATGGATTGTGTATAAGACAAGTAAGTAAAATGTATTATCATACACATGTTTTGCCGTGGGAGATGAAAATTCGTAAGTTAATCTCAAATTCATGTTTACGGTTTCCAGTCTCTCGAATCTCTTAAAGAGCCGGACAACGCACCTTGTTGTGGATTTTATTCATGAAAAGTCTCCGGGCAACAAAAATTGCATCGAGTAAGTTCCTCGATCATGGTTAGCTTTGACGAATGAAAAATTATATTGCTATTATCCACCTCGTAAAGATTGGTCGAAAGTTGACGAGTGGACACAAACCTCAATACCAAAAGAACAATGGTGGACGGCTACAGAAATTGTCATCCTGAAAGAAGCAGGTGCGGCTTATCGAATTTTCCAATATTATTATCAAATGCATGGGAAGTTGACAAAAGGGAAATAGCAATAAAATACTGTACATTAATCCCCCCAATATTGTATAATATTTCTTCTTTTAGTTCATGTGATTAAAATAAATAACAATCATTTTGGTCCATTATTTTGTGTAACAAGCTACGAGAAGGGTCGGCGCCGCCTTCAGAAATTTTATATAGATGACAGAGCTGCCAGCACAACCAGCACAACCAATATGAGCGATAGCGAGATATCTGGTACCAAAGTACGTCTACTGAGTAAAGAAGAAAGCCAATTTGCACTGGAAAATGTTCCAAATATGGGACTTGACGGTCCAGTTGACACAGGTAACATAAAAACATAAATATTTATCTTAACGCGTTCAGTGCTAGGAATTACAATTCGAATGTGCTGTGCAGCATTGCCAGGAATAATACTATGAGCATTGTGTGTACAAATAATTATTTTAATTTTTGAGCATTTGATAAAGCGAAAGACATTTTGGTCAGTAAACTAAACCGAATAACTACTTTAATTGTTGCTATGAGGGATTTACTATTAAAGAAGTTCTCTATTCTTTTATATTATTAATGTATTGAAAAAAAGCGTGCATACACAAAATGTTGCAAATTAATTTATAAAAAAACTTTTCGCAGTACAATAATTTTTTTGTATTTTAACTTGGGAATACACCGAAGAATCAACTTGTCTTCGCAGAATCACATATTCTTCACAAAATTGCTTAGTACAGTTCAATTACAGGAATTTTCATTTCATGTTCTTACGCAGAAGACACTCACATTTAAAAAATTGAGATACGTACTAGCATTTATCTTATTTTTTTCTTCTGCATAGAAACTTAAAATGAAACTTATGAAAAGTATGAGACCCTGCGAAATAAATTTGGTCCTTCGGTGCATCCTAAAATCCACAACGAATGGAGGTGGAAAAAAAATTTTGACCGGTTTAATATGTTCTAAAAATAGGAAAATGACATTCCTTGCAAAAAGTAATTCACATTTTTGGTACTTCATTTCATTGTCGCGAAGTGGTTTCTTTTTCTTTTTTTTCTATTACAAGATTTTACTGTTATCATTTTTAGGTTATTCTTTACTTTCGCCAGATAAAACGATAACACCTGGTCGATCTTCGATAAATCAAGGGTGTATCGTTTCGGTCAAGTCTACCGGAAAAAAAGATGAATGTCCGAGTGCGCCCGGCTTAGCTGACACCAAAGACTACAGTATCTATTTTGTAGACCAAAATATAATATGATCCCAGCAAACGTTTAAAATTTCACATTTGCAATTAAGGCTGAATATCTATATTAGATTTGACAGCAGAATTGATCTCTATTTTAACATCGGAAATTCGGCTCTCCGAGCAGAAAGTTTTACGTGAAATCGACGGCGCTAAAAGGAGTATTCAATATGACATGCGGCGACATGCTGCGGGTATCAAGGATACTGTGGCCCTCAACAGCAGCCAACGACTGGGCACAGCCATAGCTCAGCACTACGAAATATTGGGAGTGTCACTTCCTTTTAAAACAGTCGAGGCATTCTAAAAATGTGATACAGAACTTGCTGGGGATGCAGAAAAACGAAACTCGTTGGTAAATCCAATTTTGAATAAGTAAACTAAATTAATCAGTGTTTTCATCCAGTACTGATTCAAGGTCGGGATACAACGTCCTGCCGTTGTTATCATTTCGACATGATGCCGACGCTACACCGACCTTAGCGACAATGTCGCGCCGACGTTCGGTCGTCGGCGCTCGCTGTCGTTCCGACACCCCCCCGATTCGGAAACCGCACCTGTATAGCGCGTGGGGACGAGAAATCCGGGGAACAAAAAAAAGCTTCGTGAAAACTCAAACATTCAAATGTTTGGACGGTACGTGACACAATTTTTCTTGAAAAATCATGAATGGTGAATACTGTTACTGATTTCATTTTTTGTTGCGCAACAGCCGTTTTGACCGAGAAATATTCCATTTCCACAAAAATTCTTACGTCCAGAATTAGCCGCTGGTTTATTGGACCCGGTGATCGAGGTGGTGGGCGAAAACAAAGGAAGTAACGGGGAAAAACTATGGAGCACAAATGACATATATTACATTATATGGTAAAGTTCCTACTGCTATAGCAACCAAAGATGGTAGATTGCACTATGCCGAAAGTATCGGGTTACGTTTCTGTTTTTTTTTTCATTTTATTTCTTGCTTTATCATTTGTTGATTTGTTCTTGATTCTTACTTTTATTGCAAATGTTTTTTCATCTCAGATATTCGATTCAGATTGTAAACATGTAAAATTTAATTATGATAATAACATAAGTTCAAAATAAATCCCGATGTATCTAATTCCCTTTGTTTATATGAATAGACCCATTTCTGGAGATGTATACATTGAAAAAAAAAAGTTAATAATTCATTTATTTTACTATGTGACGGAATGTTTTCTTTATACGACGAAATTCATACTTAAAGCAATCTAGCATTTTTCAATGTTGTAAAATCAGTTTTTTATTCAAAAAATTCAAGATCGAACTGGGTACACATGATTTACAAAATGACTATGCATATCAAAGAATTATATTCTAGCACATTTCAGAAAAAAATAATTAATTAACGTGAATTACTTTTTTTGATGTATATTCTCGATGTATGTATGTCATAACGGCCAGGTGTGGCCGAGCTTCGCCGATAAACGTAGGCCCAATACTGGCATTAGTGGCCTATTTGACGCCCGAATATTCGTCGGAGCGACATTATAATCCCGACGTAAAATCGACGCCAAACCGACAGTAGCAAATATTATAGATTTGATACCGCAAGCGACGTAGGGCCGATAGCGCTGTCGACGTAGAGCTGATATCGTAGTCGACGTAGGGCCGATACCGCAGTCTACGTAGGGCCGCTGTTAAATTGACGTATGGCCAACATTAATACCTAGCTGCGGCCCAACACTTACAAGTAACGTCGGTTCGATGTTATCATCCCAGCGTTAATTAGATACTGGACAAACAGTAGCGAACAGAGTCCGGCCGACTTTATAACTCAGGCGATCATAGTCGCGCCAACGTCGGCCCGGCTCTAAAACCCCACATGTGCACATGCCTTGATTTTATATTTGAAGTATCAAAGGACGCGGCAGCGTCTTGAGACAAGTAGATTTACCTCTCCCTTCTGTACTGACCGACATGACGCTTACCGCAGTATCTCTTACAGGAAGCAACTCATTTTAGCCACTTTTATCCGAAGTTAATACATTATATTAACAATATGCTAGAATTTTCAAGCTTTTTTGAGGGGAAATCAGATAAGTCAATCGAAAATATTTATTTTGAGACCAAAACGACTTTCGTAGATTTCCTCAGTGCACTGATATCGTGATTTATATCTCAACACGGGTCTCAAATATTTAAAAAAAATTCAATCGGTTTTCGCACCTCCGTGATCTTAATATTTTTCGCAGAACCGGGATCCCACCTCACCGGCAACCACACCGGAATATATATTCGAGTTTATAAATAGTATTTCTTTATTTCATTTTCATTAATTATATAAACACAAGTAAACTGTTTTATATATTTATATTCTGAATATTTATATATTCCCTCGATAATTATTATTAGTAAAATACTAACTTATTAATTAATAAACAACGGGCTTGGCAGACGTGGTTTTTTAATAGTGTAAAATAAGATTTAGTGTGTTTCATTTTGTGTCCGTTTCCAAGTGAGTTCCAACCAAGCTCTTAATGTCACGCGATGAAATACAGTGCTTTTTAGTGATATAAAATATTATTAAACCTAACACAGTTGTTTATATGCATAACAAATTCCATTCTTGAATAAGTTGAATCAATTCAGAGCTTATTTGGTGATTAACTGAGATTTGCGCAGGCATTTTATATACTAAATTCAGTGAATTTCCATGTTCATTACCGAATTATTCGCTTACAACCTTCTAAAGTTATTTAGTCAAATTTGGTGGTTTTCATTTGTTCATGCATCGTTCAATCATGTACACAATCTTTCAAAGTCATTTGGTATGATGTGTAGTCTTTTGATGTGACACATTATTATCACACCTTATACAAGAATAATATGAAGTTTAAAACTTGTAGGCATATCGAGTTTCATTAGATTAGTCATTTGATTAGCTTCATTAATTTATATCTGTAGTAAGTTCTATTTTTAAATAATCTTATAAAAATGAGTTGCTTGATGTGACAAACTATTATCACATCTTATACAGAAGTATGAAGGCGTTTTTCCACTTCTACATGTAACAAGTTTCATTAATTGCATATGTAACAAGTTTTATTAGTTTATACATTTAGAAACAACAGAAATTATTCCATAAGTAACTGAAATTTGTATTTTCTATTTTTTTTTCTCATTAACCCGCAATAAACACCACATGAGAAAACAGTTAATTTGTATTCTAAAGTTTGTTTTAAGCCTGTTATGTCATCTAGTAAAAGATAAAGTGCTATTACACAAACGCTTAGAAATGGGCTAGAAAAATTACTAAAATATAGTATATACACTCGGCAACCAAATTATTGCATCAAAATTTTTCATCGAAAAATTGCCATTTTTCAAATGCTTGTAACTCAGTCAATTTTCATCGTATTGAGGTAATTTTATTTTTATTTCGTAGGGAATTATGTGTACTATCAGGAAATAATGATGTCCAATAGCTGTGAGATAATGCCACATTGTTTCGTCTTAATCAGGCCGACAAAATTTTTTTCTTAAAAAACGCAATAGTTTGCAAGCTTTCTTGGATTACCAAAATTTTTTTTCAAAAATCCACAAAGACGATCTTAGAGTACACTTTCTGACGAGTATTTACAAAAAAAATCGACCCTCATTGATTTTTTTTACCGAGTTATGCCATTATAAAGATACAGCTTCCTCTATGAGGAAACAAAAAGAAAATAAAAGTTTAAGGGGGCATACCGGCCAAGACTGAAGGCGAAAGATCATTCAACATTAATTTTATTATACAGAGTACATAGCAATTGAAATTTACAGTAACATATGCTTAATCGAAATACCTCGGCTTACTGAAATCCGATCTGCTCAAATTATTGCCTTGCTAGAAGCGTCACTGAGTCCAAGCGATATATCCAGAAGAATGGGGATTCATCGCTCAATGAGGGTAAAAATTTGATGAGATTGGATTTTGGCGGTAATTCGCTAAAACATAAGAATATCTTTATAATGGCATAATTCGGTCAAAAAAAATTATTGAGGGTCGATTTTTTTTGTAAATACTCGTTAGAAAGTGTACTTCAACATCGTCTTTGTTGATTTAAAAAAAAAAATTGTTGGTAATCCAGGGAAGCTTGCAAACTATTGCGTTTTTTAAGAAAAAAATTTTGTTGGCCTGATTAAGACATAGCAATGTGGCATTATCTCGCAGCTATTGGACATCATTATTTCCTGAAAGCACACATAATTCCCTACAAAATTAAAAAAATGACCTCAATACGATGAAAATTGACCGAGTTACAAGCATTTGAAGAATGGCAATTTTTCGATGAAAAATTGTTTGCAATAATTTTGTTGCCGAGTGTATATATGGGTAGCAAGTTCCATGTTTGTATGATAATTTGCAGTTCCTATTCAGGGCTTTATTCAAGATCGAGGACTATAGTTTTTTGTAACACGCAACTTTTCAAACTTCTGTTTGGCATGCACCATGTTCACACATTTTACATTCAGCAGGTGATTCAAATTGGATACTGGTTTCTATCAAATGCCTATTTTTGTAGTATGCAATCTCTAAAGTTATCCAGTGAATCTATGACAGTGTTAAATTTAATTATTCACATCGAAAAAGCAATATTCATTGTTGATTCTAAAATTCCAATGATTTTTGCTAATTGAATCAACGTGATCAAATAAATTTTAAAACTGAGTTTGGTACTTTTACATTTTTTACATATTTTATAACATGTTGTAGCTATTCTAAAAAAATCATGAACACGGGTTTTTTGTACTGAATAATTTATTGTTCAATATTAATTTACTACTAACTCTGTTGATACATTTTAGCCCAAAACATAATAACGTTTAAATGAGCTCACTGGCTGGTAACGAATACACAAGTATATAGGTATTTGGAACTTCATGAATGAATGTTAATAACATCAAATTTGATTAAGAAATTTGAAAAACCATCATCTAATATTAAGATCATTAATGAATATCGTATTGAAAACAGTTAAACCTATACAAAGGTTATTAAGGCATGTGATGAGCGAATGCAATAGGCAATTTTGTGCGTTACTCCAAAACGTGACGGCCCAAAAACTCAACAAAAGTTGTGGAATTCCCCAAAAAGCCCTCTCGGGTAAAAAAATTGAGACAAGTACATTTACGTCTTTGACATTCTCCTCTAAAAAAACACAGTAGACCAAAAATTTTAGCTGTATACTGTCTACATGTACAAAAAGATTTGAAATAAACTGAAAACATTGCTTTTTGCATCAAAGCCTGGTGGTGGCATGTCATGTCAAATACATTCAATGTAGCGTTACAAGTGAAATACTAGAGATAATTGAAAAATAATAATAGAACTAATCGAAAAGTTTGTTTATTTAGAACAACAAAAATTATTGAAAAATATAGACAATTAAAAAAAAAATAATTAGTAATTTCATAGCAAAAAAATTAGACCTTAGTACTTGGCGAGTTACTATGATGCAATAAACATAAATAATGAAACAGTTGACTACATTTAACAGACTGACCATGTACTAAGGTCTATTTTTTTTACAATAAAATTACTAGATTATTTTAAAAAATGTGTCTATGTTTTTCAATAATTTGTATTCTAGTTCTAATTCATTATTGGTCAATATCTCGAGTCGCTGGTAAATAGTGAGTGTTGGGTGTTTCGGTTTTCGATTGACATTTGGTACAGGTTGGTTGCATAGTTCCGTGATATTATGTATTTGGGTTGTGGAGAATTTACAGTTAAGATGTTCGGATCGATTTGTTATTGAAGTAATTCCTGTTATTCGTAGAGAAGGGTGTTGGGAGGATTATAGAGGGGGTCTGCCGGGTGCCGAATTCTGTTTAGCCTTCGTATAGCGCATGTTTCCGCAGTTTTCATTTTTCTTATTGCATTATCTTTGCAGTTCATAAATATTGGGTGACCATATTCAATTATCGACGTGCAGATGCTCTTATATATTTTCACAAGATGTTTTATCTGGAGATTTCGGTTTTTAAATGCTATGCTTCTAAAATGTGCTGCTCTTAATAGCATATTCATTTAGCATTGTTGTAAGTGAAAGTTAAAGTTAATTTTCTAATCGATATATATACCTAGATATTTAGCATGTTGGCGCGCCGGTATTTCCACATTAAGATAGTTATAACGCGAAGACAAACACGTTAGATGCATCCGAATTTTGTAGACCTTGTAGTACGAGTATTCATCTTTTATTTGTGAAGAATTACGAGATACGTTGCCAGATTTCTAATTGTGTAAATATCTTTTAAAAATAGAGTTTTATACATGGCATTATATAGAGAAATATAGAAAATGGATTTTGAAACATACAGAAAAGCATCTCAGAAATAAAATAAAGTATTCGATACGACCATAAAAAGTGGTAGTCACCGGACATTTCAGCAAGTTATCGCAATTAGATTGCAAGAAATTGCATCGTACAAAAACAATCTCCATCAGCTGTTCATGATGGCGCCGAACTTTGGCAATGCTGCACTTCAGCTATATACGCGACAGTTACCATCGGTTGGTATATACTGGTAGTGTTCTACAATAAAAATGATCGCTTGCATCCGAAATTCGACGTAATTAATAGTACTTTAATAAGCTGACTCGAATTAAACATAACCAGAATTACTGATGGAACTGAAATCGGATTTAATTACCTATCGATTCTCTTGAATTTTTCAATTTTATGGCAGTTAGTTTTACCTACAAGAAAAAAGGATAAATTGCCCGTTTCTTATTCCACGATCGGCTCTAACGTCGTGTCTTTCTTTTGGAGAATCCGATATGACAGATCAGATTCGTCAAACAAACTTCGCAAACCTAACCTCGTTTCAAGTCGATATCGTACGATGCCGGTCAAACAGTCGGTCGATATTGCGGTGTTGCTACGATGTGTCGTTTGCTTACAGAGCCGATGGCTGACGAGTCCAGACACAAATCAAATTAGTTTTAATAACATAATTAAATTAATTACGCACGTATAAACAACCACGTAATACGATTGAATGAAACTTTTTTATTTATGAATTTAATTGTGGAATATGCAGAAAGAACGAATAATTTCATTTTACGTTGACGATAATTGCTAGTGTTTATAACGCAGGCGTACTGACATAGCTACCTTAACCATGTAAAGTTTTGGGGAGTTTGGATGAATTTTATGATTAAAACAAAGAAGCTGAGATTTTAGTGGATTAAGTTTGAAGCGCCAGTTCTATTGTTATTTTTCAATTATCTCTAGAATTTCATTTGTAACACTACATGAATGTACTTGACATGACATGCTACCAATATTTTTAGTTTGTTTCAACACTTTTTGCACATATAGACAGTATACTGCTAGAATTTTTGGTCTACTATGGTTTTTGGAGCAGAATGTCAATGGCGTAAATGTACTTGTCTCAATTTTTTACCCGAGAGGGTTTTTTTGGGGGATAGAATATTCTGAACATCTTATAAGTTTTCGCAATTACATATATAATTATGTCTAAATTTATATAAAAAATCCTCAACTTGAATATTGGTAATCTACAAGAATTATCGAATAATTTTACAAACTGGGAAAAATTACTCACTACAGTTGGGGAATGTAACACGAATCCAATGAACATTCCTCCGAACGCAGCCGATACGTTTACTTCATTTGTAAAATTATTTGATCACATTCATTAATCATAAAATAACAATTTTTAAGTCCGAAATTTTTTTTATATGATTTTTTAAAAATCATGATTCAAACCACCCGTGTCGAACTTTTTCAACCGTCAGTGGGTATAAAACACTCAGAGACCGTCAATTCAAGATCTATACCTTCAGATATCTTCCGTTAACCGTATAGACCCTTACTTTACATTTATCATAAATCGCCTTTCACTGTATACACCGTATACACTCCTCATTGACCGTCGAAGCCTGCGCTTTGAAATTTTCAGTTACCGTATTTCACCGTCTACGCCCTCGATACTCCACTGATACCCAAATAACCCGTTTTTCAAATATCTCACCGTATTCTTTACTCATATTGTCCTCGATCTGCAGGTTCTTATTACAATCAACCTGATAGTTGTATGCATCAGATATTCAATGCTTGTTCAATGTATTACTTATAAAAAATATGATGAGACAAATTTCTTTTTCAATACGTTTTGTGAGGAATTTCCCTGGCGGGACTCACGACCTCGGCTCTCCTCCCCTCGGCACGACCCGCAACTCGAAATCAAACTCCGCAACTAAACCGCTCAAAACTCAACATCAATTATCTTAATAATATAAAACTCAATATGATTCGCGGATCCACCTCACGGACGACTGAACGCCAGTTACCGAGGTACCGCCGATTTTTATCGACTTATATTGTCGCCAATGAGGTGGAGTCAGCAGCGGGGTCGCGCGAGGACGCGGTGAGAAGCCACAAGGCACACGACTAGCTCAGGCTCCGCGAGTTGATATATGGTAGAGGGGCTGGACGAAATGATGAGGCGACAAAATTAGAATATTTAAGGAATTATTTGGTTTATTAACCAGTTCCCGGGCGTCACTTGACAAGGTCAAGGCGCATTTACGATGACATGATGGTGGACAAGAATGAGCATAATACTACGAGGACTCGATATAAAATAAATAAATAAAAGAAACCAAAAGAATCAAATTAATCACGCGAACTTTAAGGTCGCATTAATTTGAAGCGGCGACTCAAGCAATAGGTAGCGTAATTATAATAGCCGCAGACAAAAGGTAGCTTGAAACAAATAATATTTAAAGAATCGCAGAACATAATCATTATAAATCATCGGAGGTAATTTCGATACGGAAACGAATTCGGAAAAGAAAAAAAAAAAAAAAAAACATAAACAGACCTAATAATTTACACAAATCAAAAGGGTCAAATCAACGATCAAAATTAGCCAATAATCTTTCGCACGGAGGATCGGAAAAAAATCTGGAGGAGGGGCAACAGATAAATCTCGAGTCCTGAAATTATAGGTAATGCAATACAAAAAAATAAAATAACAAAATACTAATAATGTAATCATAAATTATAGGTAACCGACAAAACGCAAGAGTCAAAGATCATAATGGGTAGTATAGGTAGCATTTTATAGGTAGCATCAGTGACAGCAAGATTCATAATATCACAGAATAAAATATATAGGAACTTTACGAGCAGCTCAGACAAAGATAGTAAGGTAGCGTAGGGGACAATAAGCGCGAGATGTAAACAACGCGCCGGTCCACGCGACCTTCGGCGAGTAACCCAACGGCAAATGAGCACAAGGCAGAAAACTAAGCATATTAAATTTACGCTCATGAAATATTACGGCGCACTAACACAAAATTAACAAAATTTCAGAGAGCCAAACTACTACAATAATTAAACGATCGGAAAGATAACGTAACTCCAAATATTGAATCTTAACAGCGAGAAGATAGCGCAATTAACTCAGTCAAATGCAAACGCGATTAAATCAATATCTTTAACCATTAACTTAACGCAAAACTCCGAACAAAATAAATCCGAACAGAAGCTAATCAAAATTTACGACCAATTAATTGTCGGGCGATCTTTACTCCCAGCACGCCGCTGGGGGAACAAGTAACCCGAGCCCTCCGTGAGTAACTCTACGCAAAATTCTCAAACTCTCAAAATATTTCCAATACTAAACATTAATAAAACAAAAAGCCAAACTTACTCACGGGGTCGATTCAATAGCTCCTTAAAGACCGCTCGACTCACAGTAGTAGAGGATGGGCTGAGTCTCACCGGAATCTCCTTCGTCCCGATGATGGTCGCGAGGTCCTCACAATGAGTGGTCGGATTGAAGTCCTCGTCACCAAAAATTAGCGATGTTCACTTGCACGTGGTCAGCAGCAGAGAGCGAATTGTTGCGATCTCTCGTGGGCCGTCGATCGATATCTCTACTCCGCCCGCTCGCCGGCTACAGCTCACGCACGCGCTCAGGTGGAGAGTGTGGCTCCCACGGTCTTCGGACGTTGCGGCCGCGCGCTGCCAGTCTTGCGCACTGGCGCGCCTTTTAAACGATGGCTTGAGTTGTCCGCTGCATTTACGATGACGTAGTGGCCCGTACCGTTGATATCGTCGTTTCCCTCCAATTTCTTCTGCAGCAAAATTAAAACTGGAGCGTGGGTGTCTTGCCCTCGGATCCGGTGGCCCCGGTGGAAAAGTGCGGAGTCCCTCACGCCAGAATTCGTTGCCACGATGCATCGGCGGTATTGGACCCACAACAAAAGGCGCAACACTGCAATCAACTCTTTCCACCGGTGCTCGTAGGTCCTTTCTTCGTGGGGCGCCAGGTTGGCCGGACCGCGATAGTCCAAGCTCCAGGGGATGGTCCAGCGCTGGGCTGGGAAGTCGTAGGGAGGCGGGTGGTACAGTAATATGTCGGCCGATTTTCCAGCGCGCTCCCTGGGCATTCATAATCCACGGGCACGGTTGTTCGGTGCCCGCCTGCGATTCTGATTAACAGAATTCCAAAAATCCGAAACTGGAGTTTCGAGCCATAATCCCAAAACTCAAAACCATGTCCAAAAATATACTCGAAGTCCCTCGGTGTAAGGGAAGGTCGGAAACGATAGAGAGCGATAAGTAACGGTACGGGCGGTCGCAGAGTACGTGGGCGTGAAGTAGCGGTTTGCAGGCGGAGGGGCAGTCCCTCGGTGGTAGTAGGTAACGGGGTGAGACTCAGTAAATGAGGAACAGAGCGGTCAAAACAATACTAAATTTAAAGCAATTACTTATTTGCTAATAAAACGTATAAATTTCCGATCGCAAGGTTACTGTAACGAAGGTAATGTAGCAAAAATAGAGAGCGACTCCGCTGTTGACCCGCAGTTGGAAAAAGCGAACGTGCACCGACCCAAGTGTCGTAAATCCGACTCTCCTCGCCGTTTACACTTCCCGCAGGTGGCGTGGCAAAAAATCACATCACATTTTATTCTAATTCTTTAGTGTTTACAGGCGATGATATACAATTTGGTCGTTGATTTTCGCGTAAATACAAACTGCACACAAGTTCTCTACCGGAATCGCATAAAAATGGTCTCCTCTGTGAAATTTGTGTATGTAAACGAGAAGGACACCCAGTCTACACCCATCATACGCATTAAACGTACTATCGGATAAGATTTGTCTGCTCTCTAAATTTAAAAAAGTCGAAATTCAGTTTTTCGAAGTTAATACTAACGTTTTTGTAAAGTTGTAAGTGAACCCCACCGAAAAAGTGACTATTCTAAAAAGTGAAAATTATGCACTTGCAAAAAAGTTGAATTTTTTTTCATTCCTGAAAAAGCGAATTATTACTTCGTCTCGAGGATTATTTATTAAGACATTGTCAGTAGTATTGGATGGGGGAAAATGGTTTCTGTCGAAGAAAGTTTTTACTTCAAATTTTAAAAAGTGAAATTGTCATTTTTTTAAGCGACATGTTTTTCCACTCCTTTCAAAGTGAAGTTAACTGAACTTTGGAGTGAAATTTGAACTTAAGAATATCTTTTACTTTTGAAAAAGTAGAAAGAAGAGAAATATTTTCTAATCATATTTAATTTTAAATTTCGCTAAATTATGAAGTACTTTTCATAACTATAAAATACTTTTCAAAATTATTTACACAAATTTGTTATTAGAGCAGTCCATTATTATTATCATTATTATTTTAGTCATTATCATTCAAATAATTTTTTTTGTCTCATGTTGATTTAAATTTTCTAGAAAAAAGGAAGAAAAATATGAAATGCGTCAAATTTAGTTTTTAGTTAATAATTTGTATGATTTAAATAAATTTTATCTAATGTAAAAAAAAATTCAAAAAAAAATCTTCAAAAAATCGACTTCTTAATGGAGTCACACACTGAAAAAAAAAATTGAGATCCCGACAACCTTGCGTGTTAGATTAATAAAGGCAGAATTCGGGTATCTATGCGAGAAATCGAGAATACATCAGATTTATTAAGTCTTGAGAAAAACGGTACAAGATAAAACACGTTTAACCAGGAAAGAGTTTGATCAACGAATAATAAATGGAAAAAGATAGATTGTCATTATTTTGTCTGAAAAACAAAGGACAACGCTTGAATCGCCTACATAGATCGATACATTTCAACACTCCCGTCCAATCGATGAAAACGTTGGGAGAACTAGCAGCCACCATAGACAACCCAAAAAGCTGGATACCATTTTCATGCTTATATCTTGTCAGAGCCTTGGTCAAAACAATAGCAGGCATTTTTTCAGAGCCCAAATGATGAAGGCTGACGATGCCGGTCTTGACAACTTCCCGGACGAAGTGATGACGAATGTCTATATGTTTCGAGCGTGCATGGAAGACGGGATTGGTAGCGAGCATCTGAGCTCCGTTATTATCGTTAGATATTTTTACAACACCAATGTCTATTCTGAATTCATGCAGAAAACTCTGAAGATACACTGCCTCCTTTGAGGCGTCGGAGAGGGCCATGTATTCGGCCTCTGTTGAGAACGTCGCCACCGTCTTTTGCTTTCTCGAATCCCACGAAATGCATCCACCATTTAATACGAATGCATATCCGGTGAATGATCTTCGATCACGAATAGACCCGGCTCAATCTGAGTCGACGAAACCCTCAAAGTTATTCACATCAGATTTAAATAAATGTGATGCCAAGGTCAGCTGTCCCTTTTAGGTATCGTAAAATCCTCTTTGCAGCAAACCAGTGCGTCTTGTCGAAACCGTCATTGAATTGGCTGAGTAAACTCGCGGTGTGAGTCACGTCTGGCCTCATTGCCACTGAAAGATAGAGTAACCCGCCGACAAGTTGTCGGTAAGGCGGTTTGGGACCGTCGTCCGCTTCCCATGATTTTTCCTTAGTCAACTTTGTGCCGACGTCTAAAGGCGTCGAAACTATCTTACAGTCTTGCATTCCGAATGGGTGCAGAAGTTCATTGAAGTAAGTCTGTTGACATATCTTGATGCTGTCGCTGTCCACCGTGATGTCGATACCTAAACACCTCTTCAATGCCCCGAGATGTTTTATGTCGAATATTTTCCCGATATCTGCTCTGATTCGCTCAATCACATCGAGATCGCGGGACATGATAAGTATGTCATCTACATACACAACGATGATCACTAATTCGTTATCTACGTCTTTAGTGTATAGACATGGATCCCCTGATGTTGGAGATGCTCCGAGACCACGCAATTCCATGTCTAAGCGATTGTACCAAGCGCGACCGGTCTGCTTGAGATCGTGTAAGGCCTGCTTCATTCGGCAAACATGATTTCCGAGTGCCAACCTATCCAATGCTGATTTTGCCTTAGAGACAATGTCGTGGTTGAACCTTCCCGTTTCTCCAATGTGGCGGAGAATTTCTTCCATCATATCTGGTATCTCCATGAAAATATCCTCATTGAGTATGCCATTTAGATACGCGGTCGTGATATATTGCCGAATAAACATCCCTTTACGTACAGCTATTGCTAAACTTAATCGGATAGAGCTCAAACGGGGGCAATAGTCTCGTGGAAATCTCTACCTGGTTATTGAGAAAAACCTCTAGCAACGATCCTGGCCTTTCGTTTTTCTAAAACTCCATTGAATCCATATTTATTTCGGAGTACGAAACGGCTCCCAATAACAGTGCTGCGTTCTGATCGATCCACGAGTTCCCAGGTATCATTTTTGAGAATTGCAGCAAGTTCGTCCGCCATGGATCGGCGCCATTCGTTCGATTCCAGTCCGGATAACGCCTGACGAAAAGGAATTTCGGACAGAAAAGCGATGTCAGCATGCTCTTCTCCTTGGTCGTAGATTATGTGAAGCACTTTACGAGGTCTTCCTGGTCTTCCAGTAAATACCTTCCGCGCCCTTCCTAGACCTCGCCTTTCAGTTGGCTGGAGCTCAGGTTCAACTATCTCGGGAAAACCAAGCGTAGGCTCTTCTTCCTCATTGATTTCGGGGTCCACTATGTTCTCGCGGTTCTCCAATTCACCAGCGCTTTCTACCAGGTCGTCGCCATTCCGACTCAATGAGATTTCCACGAAATGCTCGTTTGTATTTCCTGGTATACCATCTTCGCTGGTTCGTCCCAGTTCTCCTTGGGGATGTTCCAAAACAGGGGCAAAGTCGTCGAAATTGGTGTTTGGCTGAACAGAGTTGCTCTTAAAGAATTTGACGTCCCTTAATATTTGAATCTTGTTCTTGCTCGGCACCCAGATTCTATATCCCTTCGATTCCTGACTATATCCAATGAATATGCCTTTACTTGAACGCGGAGCCAATTTACTTTTGTTCGCGATCTGATCTAGGAGATATACTTCGTCCGAAACATTTGAAATCGCTGACATCTGGTGGTTTTCCAATCCATGCCTCGTGCGGTGTCATCCCGTTCAGTTTACTCGTGGGACATCTGCTTCGAACAAAATTGGCCATGTTTATAGCCTCCGCCCAGAAAGACGATGGTAATCATGATTGTATCATAAAACATCTCGCAGTCTCCATTAATATTCGGTTTCGTCTCTTCGCAGTGCCGTTCTGTTGTGGGTTGTACGGTACGGTTAGGCGTCGTGTAATGTCATTCTTTCGAAGAAGCTTGTCGAGCCGATTGTTGACAAATTCAAGACCATTGTCCGACGAACACACTTGATCCGCCTTCTCAACTGAGTTTCTACGAGCGTCCTGCAGTTCTCGAATTTTTCCACAGCCTGATTCTTGTGCTTTATGAATCTTACCTCGCGCCAACCTGAGTGGTCATCGATGAAAGTGACGAAATAGCGGCCTTTCCATGAGATTCGACTCGCATCGGTCCACATACGTCCGTGTGGATGAGATCTCCTGGATGACTAGCCCTGTTTGATACTTTTGGGATCGGAGTGCGCGTCATCTTTCCCTGAAGACAAACCTCACATTCGAAATTTTCATTTATATTGTCTACATGGATGCCCTGAATGGTTCCGCGTCTAATGGCTTCGCGCAGTGATTGCATATTTAAATGTCCACGTCTTATATGCCAATCGAGAAGGTTTCTCGATTTTGTTGCGTTCCCATCAATATCTGTTCCTGAGGCTGTCCTGCACTCGTCATTTTTGCCTCGTACGTAATAGAGACTGCCGATTCGTTGGGCGACCAATATGGTATCTTTTCTATGGTCAACAACTGTGGCTCTCTTGCTATCGAAAATTATTTTTAATCCTTTGTCGGTAATTATACTGACAGAGATTAGATTTCGAAGATTCGGAACATATAATGTGTCACTGAATTTAACCGTCTTTTCGCAGTCTTTGACATTTATAAAGAGCGATGCGACGCCCTTTCCGACGATTTCGGTATGAGTGTTGCCGGCTAGGTTTAGCTTTCCTCGTCGGGCCGTGTCGAACTCGTCAAAAGCATCGCGGTCACGACACATGTGCGATATGCACCCGTTATCTATGCACCATTCGACGGAGTCTGAATACTCAACGACTTGAGCGGTTTCGCCCAGGCTTTCGCATGGCTCTGCATACAGGTTGAGGTCGTCGGTACAATTTGCAGATTCTCTCTTTCGACCACTTGTATTACCGCAATTTTTCGCCCTGTGACCGACTTTATGGCACTTGAAACATTTTGTTGTGCTATCGTCATGTGTGGCTTCCTCTCGTTCAGTTTTGTTCCCTATCGAGTGATCGTTTTTCCATTTATAATCTTTTGATTTTTTCTTATGGAATTTGGACTTGGCCGCCATCATCGCGCTTCGACTCGATGTCTTGCTATTGCCCCCGCTGTTTCGCATATGATATTCTTCCAATATCTTGATACGCAATGCTTCGGTTGTAGGAAGATCATTTCGCGATATGACCGCGCACCGAAAGTTTTCAAAGCTCTCCGGGAGACTTCGTAGCAGCATCACGCTGAGTAAATCGTTATTTACTTCGATGCCCAAGTCACTTAACTTTTCGACAGTCTCAATGGAGTCCTGAGATTTTTCGCGAGCGTCGTCGCCGTCGTGCATCTTGTACAAAATCAATTGATTTAGAAGGGCGACCTTCCGCGCCAGACCCTTTGACTTGTATGTTTCTTCCAGCTTTGTCCATATTTCCCGTGCAGTGTTACAGCCGTTTACCAACTTTATCACTGATGGACTCGTGGCCAGAACGATGTCTGATAGAGCCTTTAAATTTGCCTCGGTCCTGGTAGCTATAGCTGCCCGCGTGATTGCGTCGTTACCGTCCGGTTTGACTTTTATACCGTTGTTGTAGCCCCACGCGTCGTTTTTTATTAGGATGGCGCTCATCTGAATTTTCCAGGTGTCAAAGTTTTCTTTACTTAATTGCACGATGCGTGCAACACCATTCGCATTCATTTTCGTCGCACGCGATTTCGCTTCTCTTTCGAAAAAAGCTAGTTTCAAAGACGAAACTATATTTTGCTGTGCGAACGCGAACTCACGAACTTTTTCCTGCACTGAGATTCTCGACTACTCTGGGCCCAGAACCTGTTAGATTAATAAAGGCAGAATCCGGGTATCTATGCAAGAAATCGAAAATACATCAGTTTTATTAAGTCTTGAGAAAAACAATACAAGATAAAACACGTCTAATCAGGAAAGAGTGATCAACGAATAATAAAGAGAAGAAGATAGCTTGTCACCATTTTGTCTGAAAAACAAAGGACAACGCTTAAATCGTCTACATAGTTCCTATCGATAAATTTCAACATACCAAAATTGAAGCTCTTTGTATGCCGAATAGTCTAGGAGAAAATAGGTATGGAATATTTAGGCTGTAGTGGGAAAGTAGTGAGGGAACTACCACTACCTCTTAAGGATGCGTGTTACTCTGTTACCGTGCGTCTTGAAGCATTAGCGCCATGTAAATAAGCAACGCGTTCAGACAAGCAATCTCTCTCTCTCTCTCTCTCTCTCTCTCTCTGTGAGTACCTCAGGCTGTCATTATTTTTCTGCCCCATTTTACTCCGATTATTTGCTGCCTTCTCGTGCCTCCGGGCGTTTTTGTTGCAGACAATAGCGAATCAAATCACCGCTTTCCATTATCACACATTTGTTCTATAATCCAACTTCTACTTATTGTGTGACATTAATTGGAAAGTCGGGATAATATTCTAACCTCAAAACTACAACCTGTGGCCATATTGCCCCATCATCTTGGGTCCAACCTTGCGCATGCGCATGACAGCTGCCTCACTCTACGCATGCGTCTCGAAATCTTACATTGGCCTTGATCCACCTATCTGTTTACGCTGCGCATGCTCGGTTGATCACGTGCTTCCCCGACTGTACACGAAGGAGCTGCTCGTCCATCATCGGTGTTCTACCTCCAGCTACTCCTGTTGACTACTATCTACTCCATCACTCAACAAGCTGAACTACTCCGCGCTTGTGCTTGGCCGCCATCTTCTACTACGCATGCGCTTAACCTCAAAATTTGGCCTGATGATCGGCGATTGGTGACTATTTATCTGCTTCACACCATCTTATTCGAAGCTCACCTGATTCTTACCCTCACAGATATACCTAGTATACTCCTTACGCTATCAGACTTTATTATCTGCGCTCTGCGTCTCATACTACCAGCTAGTTAATTCCTACCTTACCACTTTTACGCCAAAACTCCATTACCCTTAGTCTTCTGGTATAACTCTGTATGTCTTCCACTAAATGCCATAAGTGCTCTAAGAGGATAGCAGGAGCTAGTGTTTCGTGCCCAACTTGTTTCAAGAATTTCCATCCGGGTTGTGCGAAATCGTACATTGGCTATCGATCTGCTAGCGCCTGTTGTGTCGAAAGCTTTGTCGAAATGCCTCCTCCATTGAGTCCCGTTGCCTCATCTTCTTCCACGGGCAACGAGCTTTCCCTAATTCTTAGTAAACTCGACAAATTAGGGAAACTTGAAGACAAATTAAGCACCTTCATAGACCAACAAACTATTGTTAATATGGATATGGCGAAAGCCATTGCTCAAATTCCAGCCATCAATAACCAACTTGCCGACCACGAAGAGCGACTTAATACCATACAAACCCAGCTTCAAAAAGTCACCGATATTATTAGTGACCGTTCATGCGACAATCCATCACCCCAATCTTTTGTGGCTGAACTTGTTATTTCAGGCATACCAAGTGATACTAGCGACTCACCATTAGATATCGCTCATAAGGTTTTCGATTCACTCGATGTCAAGAACCTTATCGCCGATATTCTTGAAACATGTAATCTCCCCAGGAAAATAACACTACATCCAGGCGACTCAATTAGCCAGAACACTGCTCATACTAAATCCATCATTATTACCCTCAAATCACTGGCAGTCAGAGACTTCATTATTCATAAAAAACGAGCTAAACGCGACCTTACGGTTGCCGAAGTCCTTGCAACTACAGCCCCAGGTAAAATTTATGTTAACGAACTCCTTCCTCCTCCAGTCTATGACCTTCTCCGTCGCACCAAGGCCAAAGCAGCTGCTACATCACACAAATATGTATGGGTTCGTACTGGCAAGATTTGGGTGCGTCGTGACAATGGTCAGCCTATCATACATATAGCTAAGGACTCTGATCTCTCAATGCTCACCTGACTTCCTCTGCGAACAATCCCTCCTCCTCACATCATACTGAATAGTGGACATCCTCCCAATAATAATTTAATCTTAGCCCAATTTAATGCTAATTCCTTGCTTGGTCATATTGACCTTATTCGACTACACTTCTCGACTCACTTTTCTCACATTACTTCGATCTCAGAGTCATGGCTCCATTCAAGTATTCCGGATGAACTTCTCTCACTCCCCGGCTATTTCCTTATTCGCAATGATCGCGAAGGCAAGGTTGGTGGTGGTGTGGCCTGCTATATTCACGAATCACTAAAGGTATCCCTCGTGGCTAAGTCTCCGAGTGATTTCAGCAATGATCCAGAGTACATGCTGCTAAGTATTTGCTCACCTGGTGCTAGTCCTACCCTCTTCGCATCTATCTACAGAAGACCAGGGGGCCACATGTTCAATCTCTTCCTGAATTGTCTAAATACCTACACTCACTCCTTCAGTAATCTGATCATTCCTGGTGACTTGAACTGCAATCTACTCTCTCCTAGCTATGAATCGGACTACCTTCATGACCTTGTCAGATCTCTATCGCTTAATATTATTCCCTCTGATTCGACTTATTCCGACTGATTCGACACATCACATTCCGACTCTCTCATCGACTTAGTTATTGTTGATGACCTCGATAAAGTTCGCTTATTTCACAAGTCTTCTTCCCCTTTTATCGCAGGCCATGATATGTTAAACTTGGAATATTCCTTTCACAACTCCGACAGGAAAGAGCGCACTATTCTATGCCGCAATTATAAAAATTTCGTTGACGCGGATTACCGTGCTACTATTCTTACCCGAATACTTGAATCAGATGCGGTGATATTAAGTGATTGCAGGAATCAATCTGATATTGATTCTCTTACCGCCACGCTATCTGACCTTCTCCTGATTGCACTTGACACCCATGCCCCCATCCGCCAACTAGTGATACGTAGACCTTCGGCGCCATGGCTAACCACAGAAATAGCAAATTGCATGAAAACTAGGGATGCGTTATACGCCCAGGCTAAACGTGCGAATAGTCTGCTAGGGTTTGCGGTTTACCGGAATTTTAGAAACCAGCTCACGAAAGACATTAAAAGCGCCATTGAGACATACAGGTTCAATTCTCTTAATTGTATTACAGACCCAGCGCAGATGTGGAAGGCACTGGCTCGACTGGGCCTTATAAAGAATAATTCAACCTCTCCTCTACACTTTTTTGACGCCAATGAGTTGAATTCTTACTACTCCTCCATTTCTACTGCCTCGTCGCCTTGCTCATCATTCGAACTATATATGCTCACTTCAAATTGCCTCGTAAGTGGGCCTTCCTTCTCATTTGCCCCTATCTCCGCTGCCAATATCCATGATATTATTGTTTCGTCTCCACTACATTCCTTCAGTTCCGGTGCGGACCGCATACCTCTCTTCGCTATTCGTTCGGCCTTCCCTGTAATCAAGGAGATCGTTACATCCCTCTTTAATTCCTCCTTCCGTCTAGGTGTTTTCCCATTAGCATGGAAATATGCTCTTATCCGTCCTGTGTCTAAGGTGAAAACACCACTGTCTCCATCTGATACTCGCCCGATAGCAAACCTTCCCGAGATCTCTAAACTCCTTGAGAGAATAGCTCACAGACAAATCACTGACTTTATCAATTTACACAGTATCCTTGACCCCAAGCAATCCGGATTCCGCTCTGGTCATAGCACACAATCTGCGCTACTCAGGCTCTGTGATGATGTGAGGAAGGGTGTTGACGACCGCTTACTAACTATTCTAATTCTCTTCGACTTTAGCAAAGCGTTCGACACCATCCCTCACACCATCCTTTTAAAAAAGCTACAAACCATCGGCTTCTCGAACACTGCGCTTACTTAGATCCACTCCTACTTGACTAATCGTACTCAAGTAGTAGTGGATCATGACTCAGCTCAGTCTCTGCAGCAACCAATAACGAGTGGTGTACCTCAGGGCTCTGTCTTAGGACCCCTTCTCTTCTCTCTTTTCATAAATGACATTGCCACGTGTTTGAGATTCTCCAAACACTTGATTTTTGCTGATGACACTCAAATCTATCTAAGTTGTCAACCATCCCAACTAAGGCAAGGCCTTGATAAAATTGCCGTTGATGCTGCTTCCATTGCAGACTACTCAGCTAACAACGGGCTCTCACTGAACCTATCTAAATCAAAAATCCTCATCTTGGGTAGCTCATCGTATGTGACTGAGATCTACTCATCTTCCCTGCCTCCCATCATTGTCAACGACACCACACTTCCTTATGTTTCTGAAGCGAAAAATCTTGGAGTCATTATCTCTAGCAATCTTTCTTGGAAAAGCCATGTAGCCATGATATCCCAAAAAGTCCACTTCACGCTTTACAGACTTAAGTACCACAGAAATTCTCTCTCTCATCAAATACGCCGGAAATTAATTGTAACACTCATTTTCCCTCTAGTGGACTATTGCTGTCTTGTCTACCATGATGCTACAGACGAGCTAAATTCAAAACTTCAGGTCCTAATCAACAATTGTATACGGTTTATCTTTAACTTACGCAGAGATGTCCATATTACGCCCTTCAGGCATCAATTGAGTTGGTTATCGGTGATAAACAGAAGGAATTACTTCCTTGCGTGCTCTACTTATCGCATCCTCCATTCAGACTCCGCGTCCTATCTCCGTAACGAATTTCTGCCTCATCTTAATACTCCTCGTCGTCCTGACCGTACTGTAGCTCCATCACGTGTCTTAACTATCCCCACCCATCGTACAGCTACATATCGTAACTCCTATCTGCTTTCCTCCTTCTATGTGTGGAATTCGCTGCCCTCTACTATTCGCACCGCAACTTCACTAGATGTGTTCAAAAAGCGTTGCTACACATTTCTCCTCCGATCAGAACTAGAGGCATAATTACTTTTTGATGGCATAAGCGGCACATGATCAGGCTTGGAGGCTCACTACCTATCGTAATACCTATACCAGTCTTGACCATACATGTATTGTAACTCGAGGCAGAGAGTGCTGTCGCTGCCGCTGCATTCCACATCTTGCCCTCGTTCCTACTTAGCAGCTTCAAACTGGTACTGATTGTAAATTTAAAACTATTATTATACTCATACCAATACTTTAAGTTATTCTTAGTACTATATTTGTATTATATTCTTCTGCGCCTAATCAACTAGTTTTAACCCTGCTAATTACATTTGTAATCTACTCACTTGCCCCAAAGCCTAGGCTCGGGCATAATAAATATATATAAATATATATATATATATATATATATATATATCTTTCTCTTTCTCTCTCTGTCTCTGCGGTGAAAAGCCATAAGGCACATAACTAACTCTCCGAGCTGATATATGATAGAGGGGCTGGTCATAATAATGAGGTAAAAAAACCAACGATTTCAGAACCTATTTGAGAATTAAAGTTAGGGGAGAGTCGATATACTTGTAAAAAAAGAAATAAAAGAGAGCCAAGTTAATTGAAATGAACTATTGAATGTTGAAGATAGATATCGAAGACAGTCGTAATATTCATAATAATAGTATAAAAAATAATCATAATAATGAGAGAACTATAGCGCGAATTATAACTCCAAATAAGTAACATATTCGGAACGGAGGAATTGAAGCGATAATACAAAGGACAGCGAGAAAATATAATAAAATAATAAGTTTAGAAAGGTTCGGATACCTCGAAAAAAGATAATAACGTGTGACATGGAAGGTAGTGTCAATCCTAACAATGCGTGCGGGATGTAAACAAACAGCCGGACCTCGTAACCTTGAGCGATAAACACAATGGCAAGTGAAAAGAATAAAGGTAGGCTACGCATGTGTAATGTCCCAGCTACAAACCACATCCAAATTCCTTCGTCTAGCAATACATATAGAATAACCAAACTTTCCCTTATCACCCGAAACCCTCAGCTGCAGTCATTAACCTAAACAGAGCTTAAGATATCGAAGCGAGGACCGTCCAAACTTCAAACATACGAGCAACCCTTATCTCTGTTAATCTGTATACAACCTTTACGTATCTTTAAATAAAGTGATCGAGCCTTAGACCATTCCGCCGGAAAAACCCCGCAGAGAAGCGAACACATTGTACTTCGAGCGGACCCAAGATATCGCTGCGTGAACCCAACGATAACGTGCCCTTTTCGCTAGTCCCCACTCCAGAACATCCCTTTACGAATAGAATTAAATGCGCTTAAGATTTAGTAATAGAGTTAGTTCTTTTCGAGACTTCACGACGACCACAACAACTATGAATCCCAGAGTCCGAACCGATTCTCGAGTTATTTGTACTTTAACATTTTAAATAAAACCAAAGTTATTTTGCTCCATACGTGCCTACATGACCCCCTCCCATTACACATGTTAACGTTCGAAAGTGAAGTATTCACTTGTATCATCGCAAGTATACAATATACAGATGGACAAAGTACTTTTTTCAATCATTCAATCGGAGAATCCTGAATCAGAATGTTATATGCGATCTTTCTACTATTTTCTGTCGTCGTTTTCCGTTTGTATGGGGGCACTTCGATTGGCTGCTCGCCCACATCTTCTTCCTCGTCGCTCGTACTATTGTCATCTGTGTGCAGAGCCCAAATCCTTAGTTGGCTCGCATGGGCACTGGATGCATAGCGTCGCTCACCCTTTGCTCGCCATTCAGCCACGCGGTAGGTGTCGCTCGGCAGTTTTGCTATTATAGTTAACGGCCCTCGAAATGTCGGCTAGAGCTTCGTGCTCTCTCCGGTGGCAACTGAAGCGACCTTTATAAACACAATGTCCCACGGTGATCTTCTGTCTCCCGTTTTCTTGGAGCTCGTATGGAGATATGTAGTCGTTTGCTTCATCGATGATCACTCGCATTGGCCCTTCGTTTCGTGGAACTGCACTGCTAACGCTTTCCGCATTGCGCGCGGTACCACAAATAGCTTGATTTCTCCTAGACGTTTGTAGATAATTCCGCTCATCAACCCAAAGTCTTTAGCCTCGCTCAGCTCGTGTTTGTTTCGCGCATTCATTGTCCTTTCCAGAATCACTCTCTTACGTCTCAGGACGAGATCGGCTCATTGCTGCATCGACACTTCGTCTAGTTCGTTGACTACCCCAACAGTATTTCCCAACAGGTGCCCTGCTCGAAATCGAACTCACTGAGGGTGTCGTTCCAATGTATAATTAGTGGATTCATCATTCGCGAGGTGCTTAGGTAAAGTAACGCCTGGCAATGCGTCACAATGGTGAAATGAATGTTCGCAATCATCGGTCGTAATCTCGATATGGCTCATACGATGGCACGCAACTAAAACTTACTCGAGTGGTAAGTCCTTTCTGGAGCACTAGTTCTCCGACTAATCGCGTATACCAGCTGTAATCTTTTTCGATCGTCCCGTTGCATTATCGCCGCACCGAGACCTAACGCACTCTAATCCGTGTGGAGTTCTGTTTTGCGTTGCGGATCAAATGATTGGTGCACCGGTTTTTTTGACTTTAGTTCATTGAACGGAGACTGTTCTACATCCGTCCACTTCAAAACTATGTCTCCCTTAAGCAGCGCGTCAAGGGAGGCAGCTTATTATACATCCAAGACGTTACACGCTTTTGTAGCAATTGACACTTCTCTAAATTTAGAGTTAACCCTAATTTCCGAAGAGCTTCGAGAACTAAGATCAGTCACGTACGTAAATCTTGCCAATCGCGTCCCGGTATAAAGATATCATCGAAATACTACAACACTACGTGGTCTCTCAGCGGTCCTAGAGCCTTATGCATCATTTTGGAAAAATAAGCCGGTGCATTCATTAATCCGAAGATCATTCGTGTAAATGCGACAGTATGGTCCGGCGGTATTACGGTTTTCGATCTCACGTTGTCTGACAACGGTATTTTAAGGTAGTTCTTTCCCCACAGTCCAGTCAACAAATTTTGGATTACTAAACACATGTCGCGCTGTGTCGCGTAGCTGCGGAACTAACTCTATAGTCCACATTTTTTTACTGGTCTGTACTCCTCATACTACTGTAACCCCTTGTGACGTATTTTTCGGTAACTGACCGATTAATCGGTCTTCTGGTCGAAAGCACAAAACATGAAAAGAAAAGACAAATCGGGAACCGTCACCTTCGGCCGTTCACCCTGGCTCGCGCATCCGCAAACCCGGTGGGCGCCAGTTAATTTTTGTTTCACCGGAATTAACGAACCGGTATGTCCGAGGGATCGAGTGGGCGGCTCAATCCCCAAACTCCAAATCGAAAGTTTGGGGTAAAACTCGCGATTGGCATCAAAACCGAACGAATCGGTAGCTTAGTTAATTTTTAAGGTCGCGTAAAATCAACAAACGCAACTGGATGCACTCGCGGGAGCGAACGGTTGCGGAATAGCACGGTCGCTCAGTCTGCTAGGATTGGTAGTGAGGGTCGCGGTAAGATGCAATAAATAGCCAAGAATCATGATCAGAATTTCATCAACGAAAACTAATGTCCCGCGGACAAAAATCGAGAGCGGGCATCGATAAAGAATTCGCATTTTAGAATGCGCGAGAACTGATGAAGCGCATCGAGAGCGCCATAGTCACCACGGGAAAGCCTGCTACAATACCAAGTTTAATGATTAATATCACGGGAACGACTCACCGAAGCTGTCTGTAGCCAATCCATCCCATGGAGGGAGATCGAGGGATCACGAGAGCTGTGGCACGAAGTGCAGTTATCCCACGGCACTGGAGAACCACCGAAAACTCGAGTTTTATTCCGTCAAATAAAACTCTCACCACACCGTCACTCACGTTTTCACTATACGGTGTTTGGCCGGAGCACGAAAACTACGCGAAGACGCGCGCGGGAGCGACAGAAGAACTGTCACTACGGGAACGCTTACCGAACTCGAGGCCCCTCGGCGGTGTCCGAGGAAGACAGATTATTTCAAGTAATCACCGAGAACGATTCATTATTATTATTCTGATAGCTCAAAATCCCTTACCCGAGAACTACTGCCCTCTCCTTCGAATTAGTTCGTAGCGATAGCGGGAACGCAACTTGTGCCGCTAACGTAGCAGAGATCTGTACGGTCGCCTCCCTTAGCTCATTGCGTGAAAACGGGCTTTACTCAACAAAAACAATTGCGCTAGGATACCCCATCCTAGGCCGGACCTAACATAACTCCATCCGTTCTCCAACGCAATGCACTGTCACCGTAGGGCGCCGGATTTGCACCGGTCTGCAACTAACCGCCAAAAACTCATATCGGTGACTCTCATCTGCCGGGCTGCTCGATTCGTTGAGCTCTCGTCCTCGCGACAGATTTGAGTGCACCAATCTCCCATCTTCTCTCAACGACAACAACTAAAACAAAATCGCCAACAATTTTCCATCGCCAAACGGTAGAATTCGAGGAGAGGAACGTCGAAATCGCTAGACATAGCTAACTCGATAACATTAGACCTTGTGATCGTCATTTTGTAAAAAATCACGTCACACTCTATACAAATACGCACACCACCATAAATCAGCCTGAATGAAAATCTGGCAACGTCGCATTTTCTTACTCGCTCTGTATAGTCCAGACTCACTCATGGTTTATGTATACGATCTAATCGTACACATTGAACTAAAATATTTTGTTTGTCATTTAAATAAATAAATTAACTACTTATTACATTCATTAATCATTTAGTCCTTTCTGTATTTATGGTTGTAAATAAGTGATAATAATTTATTCATAGTTATTAATAACTAGTTGTTGTATGTATTTATTCCTGCTTCCCTTACACGGGGTACAGTGGACTCCCGTTCCACTTACAAAAATTTTTTTTTTTTTTACTTACTCCTAAGCCTTAACCTACTTTGCCTCCTTCCATTCCATCCATCCCAACTCGCCATACCTCCATACTTCCATCTTTCATACTCCGCATCTTTCATACTCATACATTCGAGAGAGAGAGATACTGCACTCATCCATCCACATCATTCTTCAACCCATTCATCCTCTGACCTCCGTTTCCGATGCAATTACCTCCCTCTTACTGCTACTTATCAATTTCCTTTCGCATTCTACCCTTTACTCACCTACTTGCCTATATCCCATCTGATTCCTCCCCATCCTCTCCCCTTGTCCTCTCCTTTTCCACCCCTCTTCTAATCCTTTCTCTCTCACACCTCCACTCCGCTATTTTCCTTATCCATTCCTCCCCTTCCCCATCATCCCCTAACACCTCCCCTATCATTTCCTGCCAGCTTCTACCATTTCCCCAATCTACACACTCCTCCCATACGTGTTCCCACGTTTCTACCCTCCACCCACATACTCTACACAACCTTTTCTCCTCTATCTCCCAATATCTGTTACCCTTCATCTCGTTTCCCAACCTAAATCTTGCCAACCTTTGCCATCTTTTTTCCCCCCAATCCCTCTTCAAATACCCTGGAATTCCTTTACCCTTTACCCTCCCATACCACTTATTATACCCAGACTCCACTATCCTCCCCCATCTTTCCTCTTCCTGTACGTCTCTTTCCCTCTTAACTAAATCTTCTCCTTTAATTCCTCCCCTTTCTCTTTCCTGTTCTATTCCTTCAATCTTCCACCCCCTAATTTCCCAGAATTCTTTCCTTTCCTCCTCCCACCCTTCTAATGCCACCCCCCTCCTAGCTCTTCCCTTTACCTCTTCCCAACACCTTCTCGCTAATTCTCCCCCCCCTCCTTCCTCTAACCTCCTTTCATATCCCCATGCTCTTAATCCCGCTCTGCCCCTAAGCAACTCCCTCTGTACTTCCTCCCTTACCATGTATCCTGGCGTGTTCCTCCCCACCCCCAAGACCCACTTCAGATACCTCTCCTGTATCCTCTCCACTTTCTCTCTCTCCTTCCATCCCCATATTTCCACCCCGTAACCAATCACCGACCATACCAGCTTATCAAACAGCCATACCCTTCTACCCCAGTCCTTCCCGAACCTTCTTTTCCCTATTCCCCATACCTGCCCCATCACCGCCGCCCCCTTTCTTACTCTGTCCTCTATGTGAGCCTCCTGCCTCCCACTCGCCATCAACAATTAATAACTATAAATAGCTATTAATAAAATATATTTTATGATTTATTACATAATATTATGCGTACTATTTTATTATACGTATTTAACAGTTTTGTATTTTCACGCTTTGTAACGTTGCAACGTTGCCGCTTCCTTTACTCGCGACTATCTCTCCGATCCCCTCCACTAAAAATAATCCTAAAAATGTGTAATTCATTTAAAATTTTGATTTAAACTACGTGGTAAATAATTCTAATTTTTTAAAAATATTTAAAAAATTCATTTGTCTTCAATATATTAGTTTTTTTTATCAAAACCGTAAAATTTTGTCTATGAAAAAAAATATAATCTTTGCCATTTTCCCACGCTTCTCCCATGCTACATGTATAAAAAACATGATGTTTAATTGTAAATATCTTTTGTTTGACGCGGTGAATCGTCTTTAAATTTTATCACCGTGTGTATTATGTATTCAAATACTGGTATTCGAGGTTTGGAAGATTTCTTAAATTTTGGCTCGCACGACCGAACTATCTTAAGCATTATAAACAAGTTACCGTATCTGATTTCCGATAAATGGTCGTTTAAGTTCGGCGGTGGAAAATGCACACGTTCGATCTGACGACTTAAACGTCGAAAGACGCCAATCGCGGTTACCGTTTTTTTTTTTGGACGGCCAATACTTGACTCGCATACCATGACTCCGTTTTGCGCCATTCCCTAATTATTTGCCGTGTTTGCTCATGTTCGGGCTCACCAACAAGGAACGTCACTTAAGTGTCCCTCTCCAATTTCAATGAAACTCAACTATGTTGTAGCCCTTGAAAATCTACGAGACACATTTATTTTTTACCTGCGGAAAAGCGGTTTTAGGGGGTGAAACCAACCCCCAAAGTTCGGCATTTAGATAGGTGATAATACAGTTTCACCTAGAAGGAATTGACCGATTTCAATGAAACAAAAACTAAAATGTTTCTCATCCCGAGTAATGAAAAGTTCACCAGAAAAAAAAACATTTCTCTCTTGTGGGGGTGAACTACCCCTAAATTATCTTTTTTTTTCACCCTATTTAAAATACTTACCTATGGAATTTCATGAAACTGGTATCATTTGAGAGCGCTAGTAAAATTTAAGTTTACGTGTTTTTCCTTTTTTTTGGGAAACCATGTTTAAGAAACCATGTTTAAGTATTAAAATCGTCTCAAAATAATACGATTTAATACTGCATTTAATACCCATGTGATACTTCTTTTAATACCCGAAAATCACGGAGAAAAAGTATTAAATGCAGTATTAAAATCGTCTAAAAATAATACGATTCAATACTGCATTTAATACCCATGTGATACTTTTTTTAATACCCGAAAATCACGGAGAAAAAGTATTAAATGCAGTATTAAAATCATCTCAAAATAATACGATTTAATACTTTTTTTGATACTCAATACCATTTAATACTTTTTTTAATACTCAAGTCTCGAAAAAAAGTATTAAACTGATTATTAAAAAGTCCAATACTCCGGCCTTTTAATACTTTTCTTTTTTAATACTTTTTTAATACTCTTTTAATACTTTTTTTTGCGCGGATACACACATACAGACACATTTTCTAAGCCATTTTTCTCGACGTTTTAGGTGATTCTAAGCATACTGACATGAAAATCTCGGAAAAAAAAAGTTTCATGAAAACAAAGCTCCCTCTATGAGGAAGCAAAACCAAAGGATTATTAATTAGGAGGCTATGGAGAATTTTTTGTAAATCAGAATTGCCAAAACGGAGACGCTTTGAACAAAAAGTTTGGAAAACGGTGGACACTTTCGACGGTTCGCAGTGGCAAGGCGCTGTTTTTTTGCAATTGGCAGCGAACGCGGTTGATGGTCCAATTGCCACACCCATTGTTCCCATAACTTTCAACAATGCGCCATAACCTTCGTTAAAGGTACAAGGTGCACAACATGTTGCTATTTTCACAATATTTTTCCGGTTGAAAACGTGTTTTGGAGCTAATTGAAGTTATTTTGCGTATTCGAATCTGTACACTGTTCTAAATTTAATTTTAAATCTTTATAAATTGCCTCAAAAGTTCTTGCAGGTATAAAGAGAAAAAGAATGACAATTGAACCTGTGTTGACCCGTTGAACCAGTATTTCGAATTTCGCTTTAAAAATTTGATGTTCTCGATCGAATATACTATAACCGCCTTCCCTTTTATTAACGGAGGGGGAAGGGGTTAGTGAGAAATAATAATAAATGCCAAAAATACTAAGGCAAGTAGAATAATAGTAACAAAAGTGTATTTAACTAATGAAGATAACAAAGGGTTTAGGCGCCACCTACGTTACGTGTAGCAACGGAATATTACCGGTCACTTGACCCGGTAATCTGACAAAGAAAATAAAAGAAAACAATAAATCACAAAAGTAGGGCCGAACTCGTTGGTATCTTAAATATTACCTCGGTTAGGTAAACCAAAACGGTTAGATAAACGACCACACTATCTCGCACGCAAAAACAATAATAACTATGATAAAAACGGTACTCACAAGCATCGTTCTCCACACGGTGGCAGCCGACCCTCTCGATACAGAATAATACAAATAGCTGTAATCAGGAGCGTCGATCTCCACGTGGTGGCAGCCAGTCTTCTCGATACAAAACATAATAGAAAAATAACTGGAAAAATACGGGGCTGAGGGGGGGGGAGGCAAATGGGAACTAAAAATATTATAAAAATGACTCACGCACAATTTCTCACACAGACACTCAAATGCAGCACCGGGGACAATACCCCCGGTCACTCTTTATCACACAATCTATCACAGACAGAGATCTTGAATCGATCGCATGCTTATTTTTCGCTCTCTATATTCGCTTATTCGTCTGAGTCCTTTTACACGTATCTGCTACTGCTTGCAGTCAAATTGTGCGGTTTTCTGCGGGCTTTCTGGGGACATTCTCTCTCCCGCTCTGTGTCTCCCCAGTGGGTAGTTTTTGCACTTCTTCCGTTTTTGGAACAAATTTTCAGTTGCCAACGAGAGCTCGGTGCCGTCGCGCTTCGCTTGCTACCTCGTCAACAGCGATAGAGGGGAGCGTGTGTGACAGAGTGTGTAGGAGTGTCGGGTGGTGTACGTGCGCTTGACTCTTACTCTCGAAGTGTCGTGCGTGTATGTGTGTGCGTGTGCACATTGCTTTGCGCCGTATCGCTGCGCCGCGTTCATTTACTTTACCGGCTTGACTCCCGTGCTGCCTGTCGTGTGTAGGCCTTACTTCTGGCTCTCAACTCTCGGTGTTGTGACTCTTGCTGTTGTATGTGTAACTCGTGATCGTGCTGCGGTGGTGTAATTGACGTTTGCTCACATCTCGCTTTTCGCTATATCTTTCACCTGTCACTTTTCGTTCTCTCGTTCTCTCGCAGTCTTGCTTACGCTGTCCGCTGCTATCTCTTTCATACCGCCGTTTGCTGACCTATACGTGCTACTTATCTTTCTCCCACTACGCCTCGTTGGCTCCCTGTCTGCAGCAATCTAATTCGCGATGTCTGATTTGCATCGACTTTGTGGCGGATGTAAGAAAACCATGTGCGGTGGCCTCCGGGTTCCAATGCAGTGGGCCATGTGGTGGCTCTCTTCGCGCTCTTTACTGCCTTCGGATTGTGTCTTTCGATGCACCTCGTGTTTTTCGATTGCTTTGGGGATTCCCCTTGATGCGGGTGCGCGGCCAGCTGGTGCTGTGTTACTGGGTGAGTGCCCCCCGGTGGATCTCAGTGTTCACCCCCGCCCTCCCCACGTGATTTTACGAATGCCGCATCTGACGTCGGCAGTTTCCAAGCTTCGCTTAGCCGAATGGAAGGAAGGATATGCGGGCTGATCACTGAACCCTCGGGAAAGGTTAGCGATGCATTGGCGCGTATTGCATGCACTGAGGCGGCTGTTATCATTGCGCTGCGTCAAGAGCACTTCGCACTCGCGGAGAAGGTCAACGGCAACGTTGCCTCGCTATCATTCCGTCTGGATGCGGTTGTGGCCGATACTGCTCGTGTTGCAGAGGCCTCTCCGCCGCCCGCCCACGCGCCTGCTGCTGGTGTTGACGCCATTGCCTCGGAGTTGCTTGAGCGTGAGAAGCGCCGAAAAAACATCATCGTCTTTGGGCTTCGTGAGAGGACCTGTTCAGCCGAAGATAGGGAGATTGTACGGCGCTTACTGGAGGTGGTTTGCCCTCTTATTCTGGCTACGGACATCCTCCCGGTTCGACTTGATGTGCTGTTGCTCGCGCCGCCACCGCGGCAGGCCCGTCTCGCTCTCGGCCTCTCAAGGTCGTCTTACCTTTCACGGATGCAGTGTTTGCTGCTTTTCGAGCCTCGCGTCTTCTTCAACAGAGCGCTGATTTCGCAGAGGCTAGGGTTCGTTCTGATCGCACCCCCGCTCAGGATGCTGCGTACCGGTGGTTACGCTTGGAGCTGGCCGCTCATTCGGGTGCGGGGGAGAGGGGGCTCAGGATTGTGTTTCGTGATGGGGCACCCCGGATTATTACCGATCGTCGAGGAACCGGCCCCGGTGCAGTGGCTGTTCCTGCTTTCCCTGTCACCGATGTGATTTCTTCGGCTGTTGTCCCTGCTGCTGCTTCGTTGCCGTTGGTCACCGTGAGTTCGTCTGGTGCGAAGAGTCGTGGTGCAGTTCGCCCAGCGTCTTTACATCCATCAGCCGGGCCTGTTCATACCTTGGCCCCCACGGCTGCTTCCTGCGTGAGTGGTATGGAAGGCCGCAGTACCCCTCGTGGTCGCTCCACCACGAGTAGCCGACCGGCTGCTTCATCTTCACCTCACCTTCCGGATGCTGCTGCTGCCAGTGACCTTGCTGCAGGTGCTGTTGCTGGGTTTCGGATCGACGGCGATGCCTCTGAGTGCACTGGGCGTGTCGACGGTGGATCTGACTTCGACTGAGCCTTCTACGTCCGGGAAGCTGCGGATTTGTCACATCAATGCCCAGTCCCTGCCTGGTCATCGTGACCAGTTTCTCGACTTTTTCTATAATTAAACCTATCACATTATCGGTGTATCCGAAACATGGCTAAATCCCAATTTTACTGATTATTTTGTTGTGCTCCCATCTTATGCGCTCGTGCGCAACGATCGCCTTGGGAAGAAGGGAGGCGTAGTGGTGTTCTACATTCACTCCTCTCTGACTTACTCGATTTTGAGTACGTCACCGCAGCCTTACGCTGCTAGGCCGGAATATTTGATTTGCGAACTGCGGCTTTCGGGTTCCGTTAAGGTTCTGATATGTGTAGTTTATCGCGCGCTATGCCTTAGTCACCTGTGCCTGTTCGAGGACAAACTGTCGAATCCACTGCCCTTGTATTCGCATACTGTGGTTCTTGGCGACTTTAACACTGACTTGCTAAGTCAATCATTCGACGCGGTGCATTTGAGAAAGTTTCTCTTCGAACATGGCCTTACTTTAGTGCCCTTTCAGGTGACCCATTATATTGGTCCTGCGGGGATCTTGCTTGACATTTGCGCGGTAAGTGACCTCTTTCTTGTTGTTCGCGTCTCGCACATGGCGGTTCCTTTTTTGTCGGCTCATGATCTAATTGAGTTTTACCTTGATTTGTCAGTCCCGCGGCCGCAGCCTCGCGTATTTTCGTATCGCGCGCTAAATGCTATCGATGGAGAGGAGCTAGCCGCGCTTTTGTCGGCCCAGGATTGGTCAGATTTCGAAGCGGCTGATTCTGTTGTCGGTAAGATTGACCTCCTCACTGCACGTATTCGCAGTGCTGTGCATGCGCTTGCACCGCATCGCACGGTGAGGCTTACTCGACCGCCTGCGCCCTGGATCAGTCCCTCGGTGCGAGGAAAGATGCGGGCCCGTGACAGGACTTATCTCCGCCTGCAGAGATGTCGTCGTGACTCTCGTCTTCGCCCAGTGCTTGCAGCGACATTTCGGCAGCTGCTTGATGCGGCTCAAGCGTCGCTGACTTCGGCAAAGCGGGATTATTTGCGCGCTAGGATTGTTTCCTGCCGGGGCTCGCAGCAGGCCTGGGATGAGCTGCGGCGTTTGGGCCTCTTGAAGAGCAAGCGTGGCCGGGTGTCTATTTCGTTTTCGCCCGATGAGCTCAATGCAGCTTTTTGCTCCGTTTTTACCACCTCGGCACTCTTCTCTCCCGCTACCCCTGTCTCCTTGAGTCCTTCGCCGCCGCTAGCTTTTCCGCATTTTTTCCTCTCCGCTATTTCACCTACACAAGTTTCCTCCCTGATATTAAGTTCCTCCTCAAATTCTATTGGCGCGGATGGGCTTCCGGCGTCTTATCTTCGCCTTGTCTCCGACTTTCTGCTTCCTCATCACGCGTCTCAACAAAATACGTACCCCGTCTGCCCTTCTTGACTTTCGGCCGATCTCCATCCTCTGTGCGCTATCGAAGGTTGTAGAAAAGCTGGTGCACGCGCTGCTTCTGTGGCGGTCGCTCGCCCACCACCTGCTTAATCCCCTGCAGGCCGCCTTCCATGAAAAACACAGTACTCAGACGGCCCTTCTTAGGTTCACCGACGATGTCAGGCTCGGCATGGACAAGCGGCTGCTCACTGTTGCCGTATTTTTTGACTTTAGTAAGGTCTTCGACACGGTCTGTCATCCTACTCTTTTAAACAAGCTGTCCTCGCTGGGTTTTGCGTCGTCGGCCCTGGCATGGTTCTCTTTGTATCTGAGTGGAAGGTCGCAGGCAGTTCGCTTTCCGGATGGCCGGGTATCCGAGTGGGCCCCCGTTACCACGAGTGTGCCTCAGGGAAGCGTGCTTGGCCCCCTGCTTTTTCTCTTTACTTATGCGATCTGCCTGGGATCTTTCACAACAGTCGGTACTTGTTGTATGCCGATGACCTGGTCATCTACCGCCAGTGCGCCCCAGACGAACTTGCGGCCTAGCTAGCGCTGCTCAACGCTGACATCGCACGTATACATGGCTGGGCGCGTGCCAATTCGCTTTCGCTGAACGCCTCGAAGACTGACGCCATGATTCTTGGTACGGCAAGGCTTCTTGGTCGACTCGACTTGGCGTCTCCCCCCCCCCCCCCCCCCCTCTCTGCGTCTCGGGTCAACCAATTCCGTTTGTGTCCTCCAAGCATTACTTGGGACTTATAATTACGCCTTCGCTTAGTTGGGGTGAGCAGATCTCGTCTGTTCGGCGGCGTGTCTTCGGGGCGCTCGCGCAACTTTCTCGCTGTTCTGAGGTTTTCGACATGTCTACTCGGGCGTGGCTCGCGCGCACACTAGCCCTACCTCACCTCGACTACTGCTCAACCGTGTTGTCCGATGTCAGAGGAGAGCTTAATCTACAACTGCAACGTGCATGTAATGCAACTGTGCGCTTTGTATTGGGGATTCGACTACGCGATCACCTTTCTAAGAGCCGTCGTCGGCTCGGCTGGCTGTTGGTGGCGAACAGGCGGAACTACTTCATTGCAGCTCTATTTTTCTCGCTGGTCCACCCGGGCGAGCCTTTATATCTCACTGAGCGTCTAGCGCCTCGTTTGAGGGCTGATTCGCCTAGTAGGACGTCTATCCTGCGGACGACGGCCTACCAGAAGTCTTTCACGGTCTACAGCACGAACTTCTGAAACAGCCTTCCGTTGGTCGTGACGGGAGTTTCCTCTCTCGCCACTTTTAAGATGCGATCCATGGGCTACCTGCTTGCTCTCGAGCGCCTGGAGGGGTGTTTATTAGATCATGCAAATAAATATACATATATATATATATAAGGTCGTGAGTTCTGAGGAACGGGTGGGGATGAGTGAGTGAATGGTTTACAAATGAAATACAAATTTTGCGAAAATAACAAACACTTGTTACGGCGTAAAAACCCTCACGGTTCAGAGGGAAAAGCCGTAACAAGCGGATTCATTATTTAGATAACTTTACTTTACAGAACAAATGATAAAACCAAGAAATAGAGTGAATCGACTAGCAGATGTCGAACAAATATGCACTAAATTACGTAATAGAAAATTTATAACGCAGACAATATTGTAGGCGCGACGCGAACGATTACTATCACTAGGGAATGATCATTCCGCAACCTATCGCGAGAGATCTCGTTGTACTTACGAATACCGGACTGGCGTCACAAACCAGCCGTCTAAACGCGGCGTTGAGCCAAGAAGCGTGGTAAAGCCGGTCACGGGAAGCGCAGAGGATGGTCTCGACCCGCACCACACGCGCCCCAACGTCTTGGGGAATCAGACGCGTGATGCCTGGGCAACCACGGTGTTGCCGCTTGCTGCGCTCGCCCTGGAACGGATCACGTATCAAACGTAGACACCGTTCCCCAACAGTTTCCTAAGGTCGCCTCGAGGCACACACTAACACACACACACACACAAATCGGGCTAATACGCGAACTAAATAACTAGATTGCAAAAGTACCGCGAACTAAATAACTGGGCACGAAGGTAATTCATCTACCGCGAAGGGGAGAAGCTACAACGCAATCGGAGATTAATCGTCGCTTCGCTGGCCGAACGTTCGGAAGAATAATCCGCGAGGTGTTTACTCGTGGATCGCTGTCGATCGACTGTGTGGTGAACCTGCCTCTCTCCGCGCGCGTCGAGAGAACAAAAGGCCCACGTGCGCGCCTGCGCGGGCCTACAGACCGCGGGCGCCTACACGCGTGCGCTCCGACGCGACGACGAACCCGTGAGAGCGCGAGATTCAAACCGGCGATGAAAATAGAAACCGCGCGAACAAGAGGTGATCCGGGAATCACTGTCCGTGTGTTGTGTACTTTTGCTTTTGTTTGTTTTTTTTTTTCTGTACAGTTAAGTTTATATTTCATTCCTTTTTTCATTTTGTTTTGCCCCATTTAGGTTTAGATCTAGATTATACTCCGTACTCTGTGCTTTTGCCATATATTGTTTCTCGGCTATTTTACTTCCTCAGGAAGCTTTGTGTTAGTGAAAAATTGTTTTTTTGAGATTTTGATGTCAATGTGTTCAGAATGTGCGTGAGTGCTTGCGTGCGTGCGTGTGTACAGATCATTAGTCCTCCATAACTCAAAAACCGCTTAAGATCCGCAAAGATCGGTATTGAATTTGGAGAAAATCGGTACAGCGGTTCAAATTTTATGCGATTTTCTATTTTTTTGAAATTCTCTGTACGCTTTCTAAGTTTTACATTTTTTGAGATATCAACCTTAAATTTGGAGCAAACATTGATTATCATTAAGAAAAGTTTGATATTGAATTTGGCGTCAATCAGTCAAGCTGTTTAAATTTTATATCATTTTACATTTTTCGAAAAAACTTCATTTTTGCTCCAAAGTCCATAAATATTGACATATCGAGTTGAAATTTGGACCAAACATAGGTTTTCATTTGGCAACTCATCGCCACACGGCCAAAAGTTTTTTTCGAGGTTATAGATTATATGTAGCGTAAATTCGTTTAATTGACCGATTGGTGAAAAATATTATAACTATCGATCGTGTTACAATACTAATGCATAAGACAAAAACAACTGATTTTTTCCACCCCTGGGAAGATTCCGTTAGTGCTGCCGAAGCAAGACCAAGTGCTTTCAACTTCTCTGACAGTGTCTCATGATCAACGGAGTCAAACCCTTTGCTAAAATCTAAAAACACTGCTACCGCGACTAGGTGATTATCCACACCTTCACTATACGTTTCACGTTTCAATATAATCTACTAATTAATCAAGAACTAGTCTCTCAAGAACTTTCGATAGTACACATAATATAGAGATAGATCGATAACCCGAGAAAGCGTGGGCGAAAGAATTTTACGGAGAAGTGTCACAAATGAGCATTTCCGCTTGGGAATTGCCACTTTGCAGGGAAAAATTGAAGAGTTTCATCATAATTGGCACCAATACCACACTAGAAAGCTTGAACCACCTTATGAGCAGTCCACCCGGTCCCACTCTCTTTGTTTCAATACGTTCCATCACTTTTCTTACAAGATTTATCGTAACTAGCGCAAAACTAAATTGCTAATCCTCAATATCGATATTCTCAAGGATATTTTCCATTTCGCCAATGGCCAGTAACGGGGTGCCCGGCGCTATGAGACTAAATACGCATTAAGATTGCTCAACAAAAGATCGGGTGCAAAAAAATACCTTTGACTTTGTTAGCAAAGTCAAAGGATTATTTTCTCCTAAAAGCCTAAGGCCCGACGATTACGACAAACGCAGAACGATGGTACTACTATTTTCGCATCAGCGATATTTTCGTTGAGCCACGCTGATCGCTACTAAATGATAATAATTTACTCTAAACAACTCGTGAAACTCGTCAACATGCGCTGTGATTGCATAGTGATGCGATAGTGATTGAGCATTCAAATGACGGAGTCTAAAACACAAGCCACAAGTTAGGACGACAGAGGCTTACCGGCGCGATGCAAATTCGTCGGGATAAACCGTGATACGGTCCAGATCAGCTGCTGTGGAAATCTTCAGGGGAGCTGAAGACACATCTTTTCTCACGAAGACAAAATTGATGACAGTCCATGCTGACCTTCGCTATATGGATAGAAAGCTCCTTAATACCGCTTGCTGCAGCTGATGCAACGCAACCGGGGAACATCTATTACGATAACTTTCGTTTCTTGAAAACTCGAGTTTAAATCGAGCGCCAGGAAGTCGAGCTTATTTTTCTCCGGAAATTAGTTTGCCAGACATGGCAGATAAGGCTAACCTTAACAGCTGAGCACGAACTGCACCAGCTCTCTCCTTCCTTCCCTTTCTTTCAACCCGAACAATTTTCTCCTGACGCAGCTTCGGCTGGAGAACACGCGCTAGCGTCGTGACAATCGCTGGAAGTGAGAATCACTTCCTCGCTCCGGTACACTTGGAATTACTACATGCACCTCCATTGAGGGACGCTCTAGTTTAATAAGCCGTGCCTGTTGCACCGAGTATCACAACTGAATGTCTCTGTGCTGCAGCATTCTCAATTTTCGGCAGACGCTCCTTCTGAAAATAGCACCTTCAATGTTTACTAAGCCGCTTGGATATCTACAACTTGTTGCTTTATTGCGCTCACATTAATTTGCTTCCTCACAGAAAAAGGTTTGTTTTCCCAAAAATATTTTTTTTCGAGATTTTCATATCAGTATGCTCAGAATCATCTGAAAACGCTGAGAAAACTGGTTTTGAAGATATGTCTGTATGTGGGTATGCGCGTGTGTATGTGTGGTTCCAGGAACTGAAAATTCAATCGTCTATAGCTCGCGAATGGCACCATCGATCGAGTCCAAATTTGTCATGCAAATATAGTAGTAACACCTCTTTAATTGCTGTGATTTTAAAGGAAATATGTCTACGTCTACTGATTATATAGAATTTTTTATTTAAAACAATGTCGTATACACTCTACTTTTGTAAACGATTTGACTTTCGTCAAAGTTCGATGATTTCGCTAAATAGTTCTTTATACCTAGAGACACGTTAAATGCTGTTGGGTATTGAATTTCGACAAAATCGGTAAAGCGGTTCAGATTTTATCGAATTTTGAATTTTTGTAAAAAATAATCATTTTGCTATGAATCACGTCGAATCTAAATAAATCAACTGAAATATTCTACAAACGAAAAATAACATATAGCCCTGCTACGTACCAAATTTGATTTTACCACCATTTTGAATATTTGCAAAAATAGATATTTTCGCTATAACTTCCGCAAAGTTAGGAAAGTAAGACAAAAGTTTGTGCCTCATAAAAATGGGATGTACCGGTGTTTTATTTATTTATTCAAAACAAGGATGCAAAGTTGAACCGTGTACACTGAGAAAAATGTACGGCTCTGCCGGCCGAATATCTGACTGCTAGAGCTATTTTCAAGTATGTCGGCACAGCAGTGTAACTGCCTAATTCCAACAGCTGAATCCTTCCGCTTTACGTCGTCCGCTTGCAGAAGCGAAACGGTATAGCTGTAGGAACTGAACGATGGCTAACTTCCAGCGATCGAAAAATGTTGAGGTTATGAACGATAGCCAGCGTCAACAAAACTGCTCTGATAGTTTTGTAAACCCCATGCCTGCATTTTATTCTTCGCGAACTCATTCATTGAGGAAAACTTTGCTCATCAATTGGAAGAAATGACCTTTCAACACGATCGAGCTGCGCGAGTCTTGCCGGTCGCCGCCACCTACGTTTCTAGGGTACGCGCATCACTCTTCTAATTGAGCGTGTAACTCCTGCACCGGCGCGTATTGCTCCCACAGCTATATTGGGATTCTTACAGCACCCGACTAACAAAATTTCTCCAGTAACTAAAGCATACGGTTCTGAGTATTCTCTTGCATACATATAGTAACGAATACAATGTTAGCAAAACGATATTGCTGCTAGAGCAATACGCATTCATTATGTAAGTAAATTCATGGTTATAAAAAGAAATATGGACGCAGCAGTACTTTATTTTGTTGCTGTCGCCATAAATTTTTCTCAGTGTACATTGTTTCCTCATTAAATTTTGCAATTTACAAAATTGTAATTGATGTTGGCTTCCTTCATGAGAAAGCCAACAATACTTTCTCGTACAAGTTGCTTTGTAAAGAGCAAAATTTAATGACAAAGAAATATGCAAGGTTCTTTGCACTCTTCTTGCTTTGCATTTTCTTTTTGTATGGCAATATCCGTGTCCTGTTAGGGCGTCTCCGTCGCAACAAAAATTTCAAAGTAGTTCTTGCGTTGGGTGCGGTGGAAGCGGAGACAGCACGATTTGATGTTGTGAGTGTTTTATCTTTACTATTATGACTGACCTAACCCACTTTAATGTTTAATTTGATTTATAGCTGACACGGAATCTCAGTCTTGAGAGGTAACCCTGAAGAGAAAGCAGAAGCAAAAGAATAGGGATCATGCAAATAACTTTGATGTGTACACGAAGTTGCACAGGAGCTGTATCAATACGGGAAAAAAAGGGAAATAAAGATCTAAAGATCTCAAATTCAAGTTGTCCATGGGTTTATGGACTTCCACGAGCTATAGCGAGGCAGAGGGATCCAACGATATATGATATACCATCGAGAAATTTTTTTAAATATTGTATTGCTGTACATTGTTTATTCGATTTAATTTTCGGTTGTAATACCCTGAGAGCTTGAAAATTATCGAATATTTCCCGATTGTTTCGTTGCGTAGCAACGATTGAGATAAGTTTTGCTTATAAAAATCACGAGCACTCGCGCGCTCGTTGCAGTTGAGCGAGATAATATAATCAGGTATACCTGTACTTTAGCGATGACATGGTGCCTTCTTTTCTTGATCCGTAGTTTTGGCAATGATGGAGATTCGCTTTTTACGTGCTTCTGCTTCAGGGATCTTTGGAGACCCTGATCGATTATATCGGAGGAAGCTGCACAATAAAACAAAGTTTTAATGAAAAAGTGAAGAAGAAATTCGCTCACAGAATTTGGAGAAATATCGACTCACATTTCGCTGAATTCAGTGGCAGTACGTGCATCGAAAAGGAGCCGAGGATAAGACTGATGTTGAGATTGAGACTTGTCTGGAAATTAGAGTGATTATTTTTTCAACCTCAATTTCGACCAATAAGAGCGTGGCATTTTACATCATGTGGTACAACTAGGTCGAAATTATATCGATAATTTTCCGAAAATTTCCCGGTAAGGTTGCTAGGCGATAAACAATAATTTTCTACATTATTTCGTAGTTCGTTACACTCGATAAAAGTGTTAAAGTTGCGAAGAATAGAATCTGGTCGTGCCGTCCGTGTTCGTCTCCCCGGGTGGAGAATATAAATTGTTGAAGATCAGTGGAATACTTCGCATGCCCTTGCGACTTGTGAGCAGGTCCTGTGTGGTGTATTATAAACCATTTATTTCTCCTAACGTGTGAGAGTTCTTCGCGTGAAACTTCGAGCCATTTTCTATAAATTTAGCGTCCGGTAACAAATATTAAATTAGTAAAATCAGACGTTTGCGCGAATCGTCCTTGGGCCGACGTCCCGCAAAAAGCCATAGTTTTTAGTGTATGTAGTCCGTGTGAGTATCCTTGATTAGTCCCGTTAATAGCGTATTTTTGATTTTGACGTGAGGGATTGTAATCAAGGCCTTATTGCGTGTAAGATTTGTTAGTTAAAATAATTTCATTGGCCGAGTCGTTTGTCGCGTTTAGGTATTAGGTGTCACGCGTCCCTCACGGCTCTTGTGAATTATTTATTTGCGTCTGTGGGAGTGTGAGTGAGCGTCCGTCCGTATCGGGACGAAATAATTATTATTAAAAAATAAATGATTTTCTTTTGTGAGTTCCGTAATTAATGGTTTTGTTTAATTGATTTATTTATTGATGCGAGCTCTTGGGAGTCTTACCCCCCCCCCACTCTACGTATTGCAGCTGACGCGCGGCCTGGGCTGATAATTGTCGTTTTAGAACATTGCTTTTCTTCCGGCGCAAAAGCACCCAGCGCCCACTTCTTTAAGAACGAAAAATAAGGAAGAAAAGCAATTGGAAAATTTAGGTTGTAACTGGGTTTTTCCCGCGTTGGGTAAAATTCGTGTTAAATACAATATATAACCTAATAACTACTATTGGTACTTTATTTTTCGTAAAGGTGAGAATTCAAGACGGCTCGAGAATATACGTTAACAGTCAGGACTCAAGAATAATTAAACGGAGGGCTCATAAGCCCAACCAAATGGTACGAAAGCACGGTGTTAAACACAGGTCTGGCCACTTCTTATTGCCTGCCATACCGTAAGTAAGGCCATATTTTGAGTCGCCTGAGAGGTCGCTAATGGGGGGAGGCCTACTACATAGCCACGCGCAGATTTACTCACAGCTGAGCGACTTGATTTGAACCTCGATTCGTAAATTGTCATTTAATGTTTTGTACTGTTATTAACTGTAAAGTAATTTTCATGAAGAATTCCGAAAAAGTGTATACCGAAGAATTGTCACGGTGGATATAAAAGCAATAAAGAACATGCATCTATTTTCCAAATTCCGCAAGACAACGAATTAGGTGAGAAATGGATTCATACAATTTCGTCAATTAACATCCATTTATTTCGCAATAAAGAGAATGTTCCTTCCAAAACAATGCATTATGTTTTCGTTTTTCTACCTTCTGAGATAATACGCAGTATCGTGCATAAAGACAAGAACGGTGTCATCGTCGCTAACTTAAGTATATTGCCACGCATTCAATTCTTCATGTATTTAGTACTTACAGTGGTAGACAATATTCCTGACATAAATATTTCCAGGTTCTTTACAAAGTGCCAAAAGCTTAGGACAGCGGAAGTGAGTAAAAACTATCATACCATCTTGTATTGTTTGACAAGAGGTTTACTTATAGATGTTGCCAGAGAGCCCAGTTTGTAATTCTCCTATACTTGACGGGATCAAGTATATGGATATACCCCTGCCCACTCCGAGTTCCGATCCGTCACCATAACAAGAAGGAAACACTAGCCGTCGCACTCTGAATGAGACGGCTTGTAATAAGCCTTCCCAGCAGGATGCCTCTGCTGCGAATAATGTGATTCGAGTTCTGTTTGTGAGTGGACTGGAGGATATTACTGGTGGATGTAAATATTTGTTTTGTAATGTCCCAGCTCCAAACCGGATCCAAATTCCTTCGTCTATCAATGCATATAGAATAACCAAACTTTCCCTTATCACCCGAAACCCTCAGCTGCAATCATTAACCTAAACAGAGCTTAAGATATCGAAGCGAGGAACGTCCAAACTTCAAAATAGTTATCGAACACATTGTACTTCGAGCGGACCCAAAATATCGCTGCGTCGTCCCAACGATAACGTGCCCTTTTCACTAGTCCCCACTCCACAACATCATTTACGAATAAGAATAAAATGCGCTTAAGATTTAGTAATAGAGTTAGTTCTTTTCGAGACTTCACGACGACCACAACAACTCTGAATTCCAGAGTCCGAGCCGAGTCGCCAGTTATTTGTACTTTAAGAGGCAGTGATACACCCCCTCCCTCCGCGCTCCCCGCGCCAGTATCACATCGAAATTTCGAAAGCTATTTTCTTCCAAACGAGGCATCGAATCGCAACAAAATTTGGAACACAAGTAAAAAATGATGGCACAATTGGACTAAGCTTTGGGTTTTGCGGAAATCCAAAAAAAAAACTTGCAGTTTTAATTACCTCTAGAGTAATTACTATATTTCTACTTTTGTGCTCACCGGATCGTATTGCCAGAAGCTTAGCCCATGCACGGATAAAAAACACATTTTTTAATCTTTATTCCATCCAAATCGATACAATAACACCGGCGAAAATAGCTTTTGAAATTTATTTCGGCATAGATTATCGGCCTCCCAAAAATTTGAGAAAAAGCAAAGCTCCGCGAACATCCGAGAGATGGCGTTCCCGCCGATGGTTCCTTGGCCGCGCCCACTGAATAAAACACTAATCGTTTGCAATAAAATACGATCGAGCATCCGTAGAAATGCTCAAAGAATGCACAAATACACAAAACCCGAAAGCTACATTCCTCACTGTTAAATTCCCCACTCAAATGTCGCACTAGACGTGTCGCATACGTTCACTTGAAATGACTACACCGTTCCGCCCATCACCTTGATGGGTGGAGCGACAACGGGGCCCTCTTGATCTATGTATATAAATTTGAATTTAATAAATCGAATTGTTATCATCAAATTGTTTAATGTGAATACTGTATAATTGTACAATAAAAATTTAGTACAAACAGTATCACCGATCCACGAAATATGAGCTATTTTTTGGATTTTAAAGTTGATGCAAACTATTTGTTAATTGCATATATGCATGTCTTTATTAACAATGTTGATTTTAATGCTCAGTGATATACCGCCGCCAATTTTTTCGCCAGTCAGTGATATACCGGTGGAAATTTCGTCATGCAATCAAACGCCTATAGGGCTCTCTCTCTCGCACCTCACCCCACTTTTTGGTTTATCGATTCTCCTAAGCAAATGGCTTTGAATATCGAAAAGCCCGAAGGTTAGCCCAATTGTGCAATACTTTGGCCCATTATTTCCAAATTTGAGCTATTTCTGCCGAGTATTTTGCGAGAAAATAGGTTTCGAAATGTCGAGCTGTGGTGGAGTATCACTGCCTCGCAAGGCGGCGTCTCTCGCACTTAGCGCTATCTAACTCGCACTTAGAGCTATCTCTCTCGCACCTTTTCGGTTTTTTATTCTTTTGAACAATCGACATTGAGTGTCGAAAAGCCCGAAGGTTAGCCCAATTGTGCAATACTTCGGCACATTATTTCCAAATTTGAGCTATTTCTGCCGAGTATTTTGCGAGAAAATAGGTTTCGAAATGTCGAGCTGCGGTAGAGTATCACTGCCTCCATTGAATGGCGGCCATTCAAATGTTTTGTTAACTAGTGATTTAAAGTGTACAAGTGTGGTGGATCTCGGAACCTCATCATCACCAGGTAAAACATTAAAAATATTCTATTATAGGATTTAGTATTTCTCCGCCACGAGTAAGTTTGCAGAGCCTGTGCATAGTTATTGCAGCCTACCGATGGCTGCAGAAAAGTATGAAGAAACATTTGTCGAAAGATATTTTGAGACTCCACAGGAGAAAAAACATTGAACGGAGCACTCTTCGATACACAGCAGAGCTGGTTTCTCTGTCGAAGAGCTCTGAACAAAGTCTTTAATCAACAGAGTTCCAAAATTTCTTTCGATAACTTTCCCTCTTCATAAGTTTTTGTAGCCGCTGTGCCTCTACATAGACACTGTAGTCTATCGGTGGCTGGAGCAAAGTGCGAAGAGAGAATCTTTTGTCAAAAGGAATTTTGGAACTCCATTGATTAAAAACTTTGTTCAGAGCTCTTCGCCAGAGAAACCAGCTCTTCTGTGTATCGAAGAGTGTTCCGTTCAATGTTTTTTCTCCTGTGGAGTCTCAAAATATCTTTTGACAAATATTTCTTCATACTTTTCTGCGGCCATCGATAGGCTGCAATAACTATGCACAGGCTCTATCTGCTTGTCGATAGCTGCACAGTATTATATTTATAAATATTATTGGGTTTGAAAGATTTTCCACAAAGGTAAAGCTTTTTTGCTTTGTGGGGGAGATTTCAACTATATGGACAATATTTCATAAATCACATGAACATTTTATTAATTTCTTTTATGTTCAACAGGAGCCGATAAATAGCAAGGATGAGCAGCAACAGCAGCAGCGGAAGAAGAACAGCAGCAAGAAGGATCTGAACCTCATCATCAACAGGTAAAACAAAAAATATTCTATTATAGGATTAAGTATTTCTCCGCCACGAGTAAGTTTGCAGAGCCTGTGGATAGCTGTTGCAGCTTATCAGTGGCTATAGATGAGTTTTGAGGAGAAAAAATTTGTCGAAAGATATTTTGAGACTCCACAGGAGGAAAAACATTGATCAGAGCACTCTTCGATACACAGCAGAGCTGGTTTCTCTGGCGAAGAGCTCTGAACAAAGTTTTTAATCAATGGAGTTCCAAAATTTCTTTCGACAAATGATTCTCTCTTCGCACTTTGCTCCAGCCACCGATAGACTACAGTGTCTATGTAGAGGCACAGCAGCTACAAAAACTTATGAAGAGGGAAAGTTATTGAAAGAAATTTTGGAACTCTATTGATTAAAGACTTTGTTCAGAGCTCTTCGCCAGAGAAACCAGCTCTGCTGTGTATCAAAGAGTGCTCTGATCAATGTTTTTCCTCCTGTGGAGTCTCAAAATATCTTTCGACAAATTTTTTCTTCTCAAAACTCATCTATAGCCACTGATGAGCTGCAACAGCTATCCACAGGCTCTGCAAACTTACTGGTAACGGAGAAATACTTAATCTTCAATATTCATGAAATCAAATCGAATCAATATTTCATTAATCACATTAACATATTATTAATTTCTTTTATGTTTAACAGGAATCAATGCAGCCTGAAGACAACCAACAACAGCAGCAGCAACGAGAAGTGAATGCACCAAAAGCTGAAGCAAGTCAAAAAACTTTTCGAAGAGGTATGTGGTGTTTATCCATAATTGTATAGATTATCTTCGAACGAAAATAATCTGTACAATTCATAATATTTATTTTTAAGCAGAGCGAAGTGCTCTGATTAATTAGTAAGTGTACAGGTTATTATATTTATTTTTAAGCTGAGCGAAGTGCTCTGATTAATTAGTAAGTGTACAGATTATTATATTTATTTTTAAGCAGAGCGAAGTGCTCTGATTAATTAGTAAGTGTACAGATTATTATATTTATATTTAAGCAGAGCGAAGTGCTCTGATTAACTAGTAAGTGTACAGATTATTATATTTATTTTTAAGCAGAGCGAAGTGCTCTGAGTAGTTAGTAAGTGTATGTTATAAGTGTATAGATTATTTTTGTTAAAATTTTCTGTACACTTTAGAATATTTATTTCTAAGCAGAGCGAAGTGCTCTGATATTTGAGTGATGTTAATCGCTCCATAGTTTCATGCTTAATAAAGAGACTATCCACGTTTGTGTGAATAAAATATTGTTTTTGTTATTCGTTTTTTTAACGAAGCGACCAACAATCGTTGCGTCTCGTCCGTATGCCGACGTAAGTCGTGAAACGCGCTACAAAATGCTGTGCGCTGCAGAGCCGCTGCATAATCAACGCTGCACCTAGGCGCGCATTCTTACTTATATATTTACACTTAGATTTAATGCAGATGCTCTGACAACTGAAAAACATTACCGCTCGGTGCTGTTTTATGTTCAATAAGTTTTTTTTTTATGATACCAATATTTATTGATCTCTCGACATAAGTCGAGTAAAAATGTTGATAATTGTCGGCATATATTTATTATTCATAATTTTTTCCTCAATACTGCGAGATGGGAGCGATGATCTTCGCTCGATATGCATCTATCGCTACGATAAAGTGGGCGTGTCACAGTGCGAACAGCTATTGCCTGTCTACGCCCAGTGTGGCTACGCCTCCGTTTGAAACGAGATAGAAGTGGCGCGGCGCGCCATCTAGCGGTGGTTTTAAGATAGAGACCAGAACTCTATATTACCGACCCCGTTGAAAATTTTCTGGGTGTATCACTGCCTCTTAACATCTAAAATAAAAATCAAAGTTATTTTGCTTCAATCGTGCCTACGTGACCCCCTCCCATTACAGTTTCATATAAAGCGTTTTGAATTCAAAAATTAAATCATAAAAGAAGGATGCAAAGTAGTATCTTGCACATTGCGTTTTCATTGTTTTTTGCTTTTTACAAAGTTACCTCTATCAGGAAGTAAGTTTATCAATGTTCGTTTCCTCATAGAGGCAGCTTTGTAGAAAGCGAAAATAATGTGGAAGTAATGTGCAAGGTTCTACTGTGTTTTCTTGTTTCATTATTATATAAGACTTCGTATGCGCTAATTTTCTGCACAGCCCAGTGGAGCTCATAAAAATAGTTAACCAAAGAGAAAAGAAGCGAAATTCTTTACGCATTGACAAAATGAATATTTGCTTAATAAATGCAATATTTTTAACTAAAGACTACTAGACTATCATCAATTGCAACCCCTCCTTTTACTGCATTTACGGCATTGTTGTTTTTAGGCCCACTACTTAACAGAGTCAGTTACTATGGCAATATTATATTGGGAATAATTTCTGTAGAACGCAAATTTATAATTAATCGGTCATCGAAAATCCTATCACCATTCGCATGCCCGGTTGAAGAGAAATAGCCAGCCTACGTCTTTTTTTGTCGCACTCGGGCTCCCCGATGCTCGCGCCAAGACTTTTTGCGGACAAGCCGAGAACTCATCGGCCTCACTCACGGCCCGCGAATATACATGCAAATAGCCTGAACTGCCCAGACCTGTGTATAAGACCATGTATAAAAGTTCATGTTGAATCTTGTGGGCGAAGAAAATTCAATATAGATGGCAGCTCGGGGTATGATTATATATTTGGACAAAACTGGCACAAAGAAAAATTTCCAAGGAGCTCTGGTTCATATATTGGTTTCCGTAAAACGTAAGTCCATACATATGTGCACTGAATCTGTATTAACTTCTTCTTACGTTTTCAGGGTTAATCGATACATATGGGTTGTATAAACTCAATAAACCTGAGTATCATAGAGTAATAAATCAGCAGTGCTATGCTTTGCGAAACGCCAAAAAAAAGGAACGTCGTGGTTGAATGAATGACCTCGGAATCTGAATAGTTGATTTGAAAAAATGTTTTCCTGTTCCCCTTGTACCACATTTCAATTTTTAGGTAATTACACACGTACACACATGAAGGTAAAAAAAATTTAATAAATTATTCAGATTTTTTATTTCTAGCAAAACTCCACGTTTCTATAAAATTGCTTGATAATTTTTTTGAAGTTACGTTAAGGTCAGGCTCAATATTCCAAGAGTCTTAGGAAGAATTTTAGCAGTTATCGATAAGTTTTTCAAAGAATCTTCGATATTTTCAAATAGTGTTGAAAATATTCTTAGAAAGTTTCGGAGAGTTTCGGTCATTTTTCACCGAGAGTGAGTGTTGGAGACTCCGGGTAAGAATATTGGAGAGACTCAGACTCTTAAGGAGACTCGTTTCCGGTCTGTTTTTCATTGTAATTAGATGTTTTTGAAAAAACTTCAGGACACGCTCAGTGAGAGTCTAGAAGAGGCTTTTTCAGAAAGGAACTTGGCGAGAATTTAAGTCTGAAAAAGAGCACCGCAGCCGATTTTATAGATTATGATAGTTTATTGTGGTGAATAGTATTTGTTTTTATATGGCTTTGTATGAAATTTTGTTTTGAGTTATTTTGCTCATTTTTTGTTCGACGAGAGGACCTAATACGACCACACGGCGGTTAGGTTATAAACAATGAAAAGCAATTAATAAAATTATATTCAATTACAAATCACAAATTTATATCTACAATAATTCACAACAGTCATAACATATTATTCTATTGTAATATAACCAACCACATGGGAGACCAAAAACACCAAGAAAATATTCTTATTACATAAAACATTTATATTACATACTCAAAAAACTGAGACAGAAATCATTTCTGAAGAGGCCCCGGACAGGGCGATACGTTAAGTAAAAATAAAAAACAACACAGAAAAGACCATCTTTTTCACAAAGATTGAGATCATGCGTCGGAACACTGCATATTTTATCATAGTTATGCGGTGTAAGATCTCGTCATTTTGATGTTTTGTTAATGAACAAACGCCGTCACTTCAACTTAGACTGTTACATTTGATTAATAATATTTTAATGGACATGTATTGTGTAAATGGAGAAGCGTTCGGTATCATGCGTGTCCGTACATTGTCTAATGTTCGGCAACTCACAATGACTATTATTGAAGAATTTCTTAAACAATAAATAAATGATGTCACCTGGATAAAATATAGACTTTTCGTTTCAGCGTTGGCTGTAGAATATTTGCCTAAATTTCCAAGATTTACAGTATGCATTTACAGCATACAAGCAATACCATTCTGGCGGCCTTGCTGCAGATTGCGTGTACAGGTCGTTTCAAAAGTTACGCCGGCCGCTCGGTTGCGTCCGTTAAATTCAGCGTCATAGATTGCGAACGTCCAATTGAAGCACTGAAACTGGGTAAATATAATCGCTGATTTTATCAACAAATATAAAATGTTTCATTTTCGGTTCTAATTTAATATTTTGAACAATTTAAAACATCAACAGACATTAGATTTGCCTCTGCTTACAATAAGCACGCTGATCATCTAAAAATCTAAAAATGTATGACGATGGTCAATCCCTAGCAGATAGCTCAACCCAAATGAAGTATTTCCAACCTGGTCGGAAGCTATGAAAGTAACTAATAATTCTTATCAGTTCGCCTATAGAACCAACGAGTTGTGCAAACCCGGATTCAAGTAGAATTCCAACCGTCGCAACCAGCATCGACCAATTGATCTCTGGGTTGTGCAAATATAGACCAACCAGAATTCCAAACGTTGATCTTAGTTGCGTTCCCAGATGCCAGTTGTATAAATGGGTCCATGGAGGATAATAAGGATAATTCATTTTCATGATTCAAGTATATTTAATGTATTTTCTTTTTTATGTTAACCACCTGGTAGACAACGGGATTCTGACATCCCACCTAGGTTATTATTATTTTTAAAATATTTCAACGTATTCTTTCTTGATTTTAATGATTTTTTAAATATATTTTCTTTAATAACATGTTCGAGAGTTCAAAAATTTATATAAGAAAATGAACTGAATCGAAAAAGCTCAATTCTACCCTACTTGGATTCCATAAATTTCTAGACAACAATGTGCTGAAAATTAAGGGGCTTTAATTCTACCCATTAAGACTTGGAAATGTAAAAAATGAGTTACTTTAAATTGCGTTTGGGAACGATACGACTGTACTTACATTTTTCCGTTCGGTTAATTTTCTTGGCGTCACTATTCCTCAGTTTTATCGGTTTTTCGATGAAAGGAGAAACGGCATATCTTGCACGGACCAAATGCCAAGCGCTTGGGAACTTTGATGTTGCAATTGCATTTTCGTACCAATTTTTCAACACCGGAAATGTGATCATTAAAGCACTTCCTGACGTCAGCCGATAGCTCATTTTAATCTTTGAAACTACCTCTACAAGATCCGCGTATGATCAATTCTCCAACGTTTTTTTGGACGTACAAAAAATTTCCTTGAATCAGGCGGTGCACTCTAGGTTATCCTGGATCTCGTCGACTCGCGAAACCGTATCGTTACAAATTTTCATTGATATTAAAAGAAACTACTAAATAAGTTTTGATAACAAGTTTGGGTTAAATCGGCCGAATGGTTTCTTCCCCTAGAATGTTCCAATTTCAACGCATAGGGGGGTTTTTTGATATGGCAAAAGCTATTATTTCGATTAGCTAAAGAGGTTACAGCTTTTTCCAGCTTCGTACGTGGTTTTTTTAGGTTGTTGCAAACATCATTTTCTCATACTTTCACACAATCAACCCCTTAACGGAAAGTTTTTGATCGATTTTAAAAAAAACTAACAGCATTTAAAAGACAATTCCATCTCCTTTAATTTGTTTATTCAGCTTTTCCAAATTCATTTAATTTTGACTGAAATGTGGAAAAAAACCTACTGGTCCACTTCAATTGAGCAGTACTGTATATGATTTTAGGGTCGCTGATTCCGAATCTGAACTCAGAATTTCGAAATTCAAAATGGTGGATCCGATATAGCGGACCAAAACGCGAAAACTTGCTTGAATAGCTATGGCGTAAACAACCTGGACACTAAAAGCTATGGAGAAATTTACCTGGACACCAAAAACCATGGAGCAATCAGCCTGGACTGGACACTTGGGTATAGAAAAATGTCAAGGGATAGTATTGTACATCGCTCTCTACGTAACAGTTCTGACGGTGCTTTTCTGACCGTCACAAAAAGAGCGTAATTTTAGGCTCTCGCACCGACCGGTGCGACAAGTGACGCTTTTCCTCTCGAGACGAGTCCCCGCCAGGCAATCAGATACGATTATCGGAAAATATTATTTATTAGCATTTATTAATTATTCCTCGATTTTTTTTTCTTTCATTCTGGGCATGTATTTTCTCCCGAGCGAGCGACAGTCGCCGCCAATATCGACGCATCGAAAGTATCAAGCATCGCACTATGAGAGACTCGCTATCGACACTCAACGGCCGCGGAGAGTCTCCGCCCCTCTACATCGTACCACAGCGAGAATCATGGCTTGCTACCTCCCGTGGTAACTTATCAACTTTTGGCGCTCATCTTTGCATAGTCATCTCCAGAGATTACAGCCTCCACTACATCGTGGACCATCGTTCTCGTCTCCGCCACGGATTTCGTGACTTTGCCGCGTCGCAACCTCTTTGCGTCGGCGAAAATATTGTCCGATAGCGCTCGGCCTCGCATTGTCGCGGGGTGCGAGAATAATTTAAATTCGGAAAGATCTAGAAGGCGAGAATTCGGTTATGTTCGAGGGTGGGGAAGCGCGATTAGAAGCACGAGAGCGTGGAAGTCTCGGGGACTCAAGCGTAGGATCCCGAGGAGGAAGGACGTGGTTATCATTGCCGATCGGTGCATTTCGTTAAGCGAGAAGATCGACATCTTTCCGAGCGCGATGCTGAATCTCTGAACGAGTTGATCTCGAGGGACTTCAGCTACTGCAACAAATCCGGTAAGACCGTCGTTCGTGTCCGGTTTGAGACTAGAGTTGGAATAGGGCAAACCCGACGCGATATCATATTGACGGCATTTTTCGTGCGCGGTCCATTAATTTCCGATACGGGGGAAAATTAGTAATTGTATTTGTCCAGTCCTTTGTCGTAGTTTTCTATTTCTTGAATATTATTGTTGTTTGATCGCTTTGCAGTTGTAGCGATAATTAGAGGAATAAATTAGTAAGACATCCGCGTGAGAGTTCACTTAGAGAGTTATCGTCCGATCGCGAGAAAATTAACGGTTCGCTCAAGGTCAAACGATCGTCTTTGAATTTCGAGAAACAAACATCCGTCGAGCCAACTTATTTGACCTCTGGCTCCCGTGCCTTGGCGTTCCCGAATTATCGATAATTTGAAACACCAGCAAGCTATGGTTCACCGATAATTCTCCTACTTTTGAGTTTATTTTGAAATGTTGGAATGTATCGAGTCTGAGCGTGAACGGGAGAAAAATTGTGTAAAAGGAGATCTGGAATTATGTGTTCGGAACGAGCGTGAATTTGTCGCTTCTCGACCATGCTCTTACGATTTTATTGTTGACTGAATAAATATTGAAGTAGAGTTGTTCTCGAATTTTTGTGAAGTTGTTGAGATTCTCATTCGCGTGTAAAGCTTACCCACTCCCCTCTACCATCGTCACAAGGCTAAGCGACGCCGAGCCGATTTCGTTTCGCTGTCGATCTCAAATAAATTCGTCGAATGATCTTTTATTTCACTCGGCTGGCGCCCAGAAGATCGAGGCGAGGTGATTTTGTGGTCGTCTCGAGTGGCAAAGGGGGTTTTGATTTGGCTTCTCTCATGTAAATCTTTAGAGTGCGGAAAATACGGTCACACAGTCGATCTGGTACGCAAAAAGCATTCATAAGTACGTCTAAAATATACCTATTAGTTAATCCCACTCCAGGTCCCGAATTCGGTCAAATGCCGCACTTTTGATGAACTTATGCGGGATCCCGCCCACACTGTTGCTTTACACGAGAATTTCGAGTTAAAATACATAGCTCCACTCGTCGACAAGACAGAAGATGTCGATAGAATTAAGAATGAAAACAAATAACTTATGACTTGAATGTACCAAGCCACTACCGACAGATCTTCCGAGTAATTTCGTTACTCGTTTACTTTAAAAAATCTAAAAAACAATTAAGTACCAGAAAATTTACCTCTGTCAAGCATTTGTCAAGTAAATCAACCCATGTAAGAATGCCGATTTCTTGCTATTCTTGGGCCACCGTCTGTTTCTTGGACCAGTATTAGCAGACACACGGCTGTCAGAATAGGCCCAAGCCTCAACACGATAATGGGTCGTCACTGGGCCCGTCTCTAATCTAAGAGTCGGCGCCAAACTTTAGCCAAATATCATCCAAGCAACAAAACAACATCGGCTCAGGCAGTAATAGGCATCCGTTGGAGTACCAGAAGATTCATAAATTAATACGTGACCCGTTTCTTGGCCAAATTTCTGGTCAAGCTTGAGCATGTCCTGGAAAAACAATGATTTTTTCATACTTATCGGGGAATTACGAGAAACGGCAAAATATTAGACCGTGTTCAGGACAACACTCAAACAGCCCCAGGCAAAGCAATGATTAACTTGTAATAAAATGCGTGAAACGTTTATTGGCTAGATCACGAGGCGAATATGTTCGCATCGTCCCGATTTAACTGTTCATTTTTTTTTTTCTAAACTGCCAAGTATCGGCACAATACTGAGTCATGATCAAGAGAAGAACCGTCTGACCGACGGCAAGAGCCCATGTAGGGATGTGAACGATGAGCCAGCCATGGACAATCGGTTAAGAGTCGGCCCATGATTGGCAGTTGATTTTCGGTATTCTAGGCTAGCCCCAGACTCCACAAATGCTTCGGCCAGAATAGGCCCGATATTTGGCTCAAGACTCGAAATGCCCCTATCTTTAGATTGAACCAATGCATGGGTGAGCACTGGGCCAAGTATATGATAATCTTAATGAACATACATAATACATTTTATAATTTGTTTACCAAAGAATGGGCCGAGCTTGGCAAAAGTATTGAACAACTTTCTATTTCACAAGCCAAGGATAACTGAGTGGAAAAGGTCGTGAACTACTAGTCGCAGGGTCGCAAGATCGAATCCCCATTACCGAACAAAAATTAATTTCTGAAACTGTAGCATATAAAATAATAAATAGGTTGATAAATCAAACGTGAATAATAAAAAATGTTCCCGCAATCGCGCAGGTCAGTTAAATTGTCATTTTTATTGTATATTGATTTTTTCTTAAACATTGATTATTGACAGCTAGTACTGGGCCAACGAAATGACTGCTTTTACTAATCAGTACTGGGGCGTCGATCGCTGTCAGTACTTAGGTCAATATGACAGGCCGGCGTTACCTATATTTGCCCAATTTGCCAAGTTGGCCCGCTTGACAATTGGGTACCAAGCATCCGCCGCGCGTCACATATTTATCTGGCCCAGGGACAATTGCTAAGGATCGGCAAGTGAATTATGATATATGCCCAGTGTTAGCCCGATAGTCAATTCCTACATGTGAAGCTGGCCGATTAACTACAAAATAATGATCACCTTCTCTGACTGAAATACAGTCGACAAGAAATATGGTGGATTTTATCAGATGTCGATGCTATTACGAAATTGAAATAGAGGACGTACATCACACACTTCTAACAATGAGTTTCCAATTATTTGCGGATGAAGTACCAAAACCCTCTGATAATCTCCTGTCATTTGGCAGACGTTTCTTTAATGGCCACTCCTACAAGTACACATGATGGGAAAATAATTTATCTTGTAGTCATTACAGAACTAAAATAATACTTTTCTGTCCTGACCACAAGAAAATTCTATAGATCTGTACCTTAATACCGAACGGCGTGAAAGGAAATCGTTGTACTACACTGGAACCTCGCAAACTGCAATCGTTCTGGACCGAAGTATCAGTTCTCGTGGTCGCAGTGGCTTTGCCCGGCGAACCAATCACGGCGCAGCCATTCCCCACCTCTGCGCTTTCGAACTTGTTTCCGTTCGGCAAAAAGAGAAGTTTACGATCGGCGAGGGTGATGGAAGAAACTAACGCGAGACGTAAGTTAGTACAAGCGACTGGTTGTGAGGATTCATTGCAGTTTTCGGGGTTCCAGAGCGGGGACCTTTGTCGATAGGTTAGATTATTTGTTTTAAACATTGTGCATATATTTCAAAATTTTCACTGCATTTTTTGCGCACTTGTGGTTCATTAATTGTTATGTCAACAATCTTTTTTTTTAAGTTTCGAAACCGTAAATCCTCTAGGAAGTAAGCCGCATCTTACAGAAACATAGATGAAAGTTGTTCACTTTTGGGTATATTTATGTAACACTATTTAGAAAAATCTCTAACTTTTTGAAAACATTAAGTTTCTCTCTTCAAAATGATTTTGTAGCTGGATACATTCAATAAAGGGCAAAGTAGACCGTTACAAATTGCTTTCTTGTAGAGATTTACTGAACTACTTTAATGTTGGTTTTCTCCTAGACGAAACTCTGTAAAACGTAATGGAAAAGCAATTCGCAAAGTTTTACTTTGCGGCTGATATATCACCGACTCGGGAAATAATTTCCAAAGTGCTGTAAAATTTTTAGTTTTTAATAAAAGGTGGCATTGAGAGTTTTTATACACTCCATTTGCAACCAGTTATTATAAATTAGGTAATAGTGTGAATACTTAACGCTAATGCCTCTTGGAAAAATTTAAACGGTATTGTCTTGTTATGAGGCTCCATATTAGTCGTGTACGGTAGAAAAAATGGCAAATGTCTATTGTCAAATAATAATGATAAAAACAAGAATGAAAAAGGATGCAAGGTAGAACCTTGCACATTGTTTTCTCATTTAATTTTACTCTTTACAAAGCAACCTCTACGAGAAAGTATTGTGATTAATTTTGGCTTCTTCAGAGAGGAAGCTTTGTAAAGAGAAAAATTGAATGAGGAAGCAATATGCAAGGTTCTACTTTGCATCCTTGTTTTATCTGTGAAGTAAAAATAAATCCATGTAAGGTTTTCAATATTTATTGTGTATTGGACGGTGCATCTCCACACTTCTGGATGGAATTACTAAATATACCGGTTTATACATTGACACTTTAATGAGGAAACAGAGACAAATTCAAAAACAAGCAGGAAATGAACATAGGGAGAAAGGTAGAAAGGTCAAGATTTTAAAAACATTTAACGAATAGAGAAATGTACACTCTTTGAAAAAACTGTAGAAAGGACTGCAAATTTAATGGACTAATGAGCATCAAATTCACAAACTTCGTACTGAAATTGTCTTTCAGGTACCGAGTACTGTAAATTTCCAATTCATTAGCGAAATAAATGTACCTGACTGTGATTTAAGGGGGGATTTTTTTTTTTTGCTAAATATACCGCTTATTGGGAATTTTTTGTGATGGAACTATACAACCGAAATGTACACTCTTTGAAAAAACTGTAGAAAGGACTGCAAATTTAATGAACTAATGAGCAGCAAATTCACAAACTTCGTACTGAAATTGTCTTTCAGGTACCGAGTACTGTAAATTTCCAATTCATTAGCGAAATAAATGTACCTGACTGTGATTTAAGGGGGGATTTTCTTTTTTTGCTAAATATACCGCTTATTGGGAATTTTTTGTGATGGAACTATACAACCGATTGATATGAAACTTCGCATGTAGTTTTATTCGTCTGTTAATTATAAACAAAAAAAAATTAAACGATTTCTTCAAAAAAGCCGCGCGATGGTCCTTTGTTGATGGTGTGCATGATTGGAGCCTTCAGATTTATCCTGCAACGAAAAACTAAAAGTATTTTACATTAAACACATGTAGCTATCGTTTGATATTACATATACAATATATACAATATACAGTCTCCCCTTAAGCAATCGTTGTTATATACTTACAAAACTTTTGTCAAGTGGTTGTTCAAATACATTACAAGTCTCCAAAATTTGTTGTACGTAACTGAAATTTCAGAGCATTTAAAAAAAATGTAATTAACATTATACCTCAGATTTTATATATTCTTGTCTGAACAGTAAAACACGAAACTAACTGTAACTTCTGTCATACAAGTAATTGAAAATGACAAAATATCTTTAATTTTCAAGAACCCATGTAGGAAATGCCAATACTAGCAACAGGCCCAAGTCTTGGTCCATATATGTTTATTGATAATCGGCTGAGTGTAACTCGCCCACGCTTTGCCACGGCAATTACGATTGGGCTAGAGTCGGTCGTGATTAGTGTTAATTTGTTTGCAATTACCAGCACTCAACCGACTTTGGCCGATGTACATACTAACGCCAATGATTAGCCAAGTATAGGATTTTAAACGTGAGCCTCTATCGGTTGCCAATTATTTACCATCATTATCTTTTTTTTTATTTTTGCCATTGTATAACTAACATATGGCCGATGGGCGGCTACCAATCATTGGCACAATGATGGCTATAGATTTTGTCCATCCAACATTTTTACTCGACTTATGTCGGCATACGGAGATGATTGTGGCGTAAAAAAAAAAAAAAAAAGATAATTTACCCTTACTAACTACTCAGAGGACTTCGCTCTGCTTAAACATAAATATTATGAAGTGTTTCTGCGGATGCTCGATCACATTTTACTGCAAACGATTGCCGTTTTTCATTCAGTGGGCGTGGCCACTGAGCCATCGTCGGTAACGCCATCTCTCGGATGTTCGCTGAGCTCTGCTTTTCCTCAAATTTTTGAGAGGCCGATAGACTATGCTGAAATAAATTTCAAAAGCTCTTTTCTCCGGTGTTATTGCATCGATTTGGATGGAATAAAGATTGCAAAAACGTATTTTTAGCCGTGCATGGGCTAAGCTTCAGGCAATACGATCCGGTGATCATAAAAGTAGAAATATAATAATTACTCTACAGGTAATTAAAACTGCATTTTTTTGTTTGGGATTCCGAAAAATCCAAAGCTTAGCCGAATTGTGCCATTATTTTCTACTTGTGATCCAAATTTTGTTGCGATTCGGTGCTTCGTTTGGAAGAAAATAGCTTTCAAAATGTCGATGTGATGCCGGCGCGGGGAGCGCGGAGGGAGGGAGAGTATGACTGCTTCTTATGTAACCTAAAAACTCAATCTTATGAAAATAAAGTCATTTTTTGTATACTAGCCGCCATATTGGATTCGAAAAGGCTCTCTGTTTCGTGTTTCATATCAATTATATAACTCATTGCCATTTGGACCGCCATATAGGATCTTCCATTTTTTATTTCTGAATTCAGGCTTGAGTTCTTTAATCAGTGCCTTTAAAAACATCCGTGTACCAATTTTTAACCAAATTCATCTGATATCCCTGTGGTTGTTATCCTAGATGAAACTATTATGGACTTAAAGTATAGGACATTCATATAGTAGGTTTTGCCGAGTGGTTAACGTGCTTGTTAGATAGTCAGATAGTTTAAGTAGGTCGTGTAGGTCTTAGGTTTAAATTCCACTAACATCACTTTCCAGAAAATTATGGAAAAATTATGGAAAAATCGACGACTTCCATTTTTTTTTCTTTAGTATGTAACACGGTAGATAATTACAATATTTTACCCCCTCCGCTGGATCGAAGGCCATCACACACCACTTTTTATTACTTTTAAGCGTTATTTATATAATTAATACTAAGCGATATTTTGTATAGGAATTCCCCCGTTTTGCCCCCCTCAGCCCCGTATTTTTCGAGTTATTTTTATTATCTTTTGTATCGAGAAGGCCGGCTGCCACAGCGTGGAGATCGGTGTTTCTGAGTACAATGGTTATTATGGTTAATATTGTTTTAGCGTGCGAGGTAGTGTGGTGGTTTATCGCTACTAGCTTGCCCACATTTGGTATTCAATTCTCCTTTTTGCGCTATTTCTCCTTTTTACCCCCATTATCGAATATTCCCGTGCTTTGCCCCTCCCCTCCGTTTTGGTTTACCTGACTGACGTAATAATTAAGAAGCCAATGAGTTCGGGAATTCACCCCCTGAGACCCCTCATCCCTCTAACCTCTAGCCGCGTCCTCATTTTCCCCATTTCTGCAGTTATTATTTTCTTTTTCTTTGATTTGTCAGATTACCGGGCGTATATTAGACTGGGCCACAAATAAACGAACAATTTTTTTTGTAATGGTACTCTGAAAATATTTTTCATGATGACACAAAAAAAGGATGCAAAGTAGAACTTTGCACATTGCTTCCTCATTAAATTTTGCTCTTTACATAGCCACCTCTACGAGGAAGTATTGTAACGGATTTTGGCTCCCACATAGAGGAAGCTTTGTCAAAAGCAAAATTTAATGAGGAAGCAATGTGCAAAGTTCTACTTTGCATCCTTGTTTTGAATAAATGAATAAATCACCAGCACATCTCATTTTTATTCGGCACAAACTTTTGTTTTACTTTAATAACTTCCGCGAAGGATATAGCGAAAATCGCTATTTTTTCAAATATTCAAAATGGTGTAATATTTGAACGACTTTACTGATCATTACCAAATTTGGTACACAGTAGGACTGTATGTTATTTTTCGTTTATAAAACATTTCAGTTAATTTGCTGAAATTCGACGCAATTTATAGCAAAATATTGATTTTTTACAAAAATTCAAAATTCTATAAAATCCGAACCGCTTTACCGATTTTGTCGAAATTCAATACCAAACAGCATTTAATGTCTCTCTAGTTATAAAGAACTATTTAGCCATATCGGCGAACTTTTACGAAAGTTAGAGAGTATACGACATTTTTTCGAAAAAATTAAAAATTCTATAAAACCAGTATACATAGACATATTTTCTCAAAAATTATAGCAATTGAAGAGGAATTAATAGTCTACTTGCGTGCCAATTTTGAGCTCGATCGACCGTGCCATTGGCGAGTTATCGACGATTGAATTTTAGGTCCTTGAAACACACACACACACATGTGCCTTTTTTTTTTTATTGTTACGGCGTCTACTACTATGGTCATTAGCCGACATGTGCCTTTTCTGTTTCTTTTTCGATTATCTAGTGGCGGGTTCCGCCGAATTTTTTTTAAAGGCGAAGAAAATTTTTGTTGCCACTTTAAAACATCGGAAAAAATGTCTTTGCTCTTTAAAAAATCTGGCGGAACCGGCCACTAGATAATCGAAAAAGGAACAGAAACGGCACATATGTTTTTTTCTCTAGGAGGTGATCTGGCCAAGATATCGCGAACCAAAATTTTTAAATGGCAAAAAAAAATATTTCTTGGCCCTTAAGAAAAATCCGGCGGAACCAGCCACTAGATAATCGAGAGTACTATAATAAAGTCCTTCGGCATTTTTGTCTATGATCAATATTCTAGTCAGGAACCGCTGACAAAAACAAAAGTCCAAATAACTACCCACACATAACCGCCACCCGAAAAGTACGAATAACCGCCTCCTCAAAATTAGAAAAGAAAGAAGATGTCTCCTACAAACTTTTCTCTCCGAGTCAAAATGAAAATGATGCAGCGTGCCAAAGTTTTCAACTCGCAGTGTCATCTTAATTTCAAATAATTTTTTTTTTTTTTTTTAATATATCCGCCATCGGGGAATTTAAAGAGGAACAAAAAGGTGGTAAACATTTTCCTCTCAGAACTAATGTCACGACGCTACAGCGTGCTAAAGTTTTTTTTGAAGATGCAGAAATTTTGAGGGTCATCTAAATTTCTCATACAATCACTCAAAATACAGCACCGGGGACAATACCCCCGGTCACTCTTTATCACACAACCTATTTCCTAACGGGTCACGACGAGGGTGGGACTCGAAGTGACGAACAATGTCGCCCGTCTTCTTCTTCGATCTTTTCGGGCACCTTCGAGGATCCTCGAATTTCATCGGCTCAAGAACTTTGAGTTCGCTCTGGATGCCGCTGACGATCTTTGGTGAGAATACACGCACGCAGTTGGGCGGCTAACTCCAACCTTTTGGCCACACGAGTGGAGGCTGCTCGTGTGCCGCGACGTGTACTCCGCAACTGACTGGCGTGATAGGTCTCTCTCCCACTTTCTCTCCCTCCAGACCACACTCTCACCACGTCACTTTGCCTAGGCGGCCGTAGTGTTTCTAACGGTGGTGGGCCTTGAAGGCTTTGCTGGTCTTGTCGATGATACTAATTACACACTTGTCCTCGGGAAGAGGGAGAGGGGGAGGGATAACGGATGATTCCTACACAATATAAATCTATATTAAAACTGAAACATACATTTCGGGTATAATAACAATAAATTATATGAAATATTGGCGGTGTGTGATGGCCTCCGAGCCAGCCGACGGGGGGAAAATACTGTAACTATCTACTTTGTTACACATTGTTAAAATTATTAGAGGCAGTGCGTTAGGAACATTTTAAAAAAAATTAATCATTAATTACTAAATTGATAATACCGAATATTTTCCACCGTTACTTGCTCGATACTGGCCGTATTTGTTATCATTCGTGGGCCTCATCAGCTTCCAATACTGGGCCATACACAACTACCAGTATTGGGCCGAAGTTATCATCCAGTAGTTACCCAGCAATCAACCAGTGCTGGCTTCTGTTGACGTGCCATTACTGGGAGACTAGCCACGAACACAGGCCCAGTACTGGGCCAATTGGACTGTCCGACATGGGGAGAGATTAAAAATTTCAGTGCTGAATTCAGAAAGTAAGAACGCATCTTGTGAATCCAAGTTTCAGTAATTTAGAAATACAATATCAAGTTGAAATTTACAAATTAATAAATGGAAAATTTTCCGTACTTTCTGCACTTAACTTATATAACCAAAAAAATACCGATTTTAGGATAGTTTCGAAAAAAATAGGTTGTAAAATGTCGAGCAGTGATAGGGGAGTACTAATACCTGGCGAACATCGACTCCTCACAAATTACTCGATATTTGCAATAATAATACTCCAAGTGCTTCAAAATGATTAGATATTTACTGATAGATTCGTTGTCTAGCAACGATTATATCAAATTTGTCTGCTAAATTTTACACATTTGTTTCTAAGCAAAGATGCTTGAGGAAAATATCTGATTAATGCTGAAACACGAGTGATGGATTATTTTTTCCACTTGGACTTGGCCATTTAGAGTGTACTAAGCAGCATCTGGATACATTTTTCAATTGCGTTTGAAGTAATCAACTTTTTTTGTTATGTCACATAGGATATTTTAGATATCTACAAAGAATTTTTGGAAATTTCTGATATAAAACTGTTGAGTAGCCTCAAATAGTGCGCTCTGATTGGCCGAAATCCGAGTTGAAAAAATAATCAAAAAACATTTTCACGAAAGTGAAGATGCCATAGCACATCGCGCTGCTGCGATATATTTATGTATGAGGCTAAACTTTCACAGGTTGTACATATCATTTTTTCTAAAATCCAGAAACTTGAGTCTCTTCAAAAATTATATTGAGGTACTTGAAAATATTTGCAAGCGCACTACACCTTTTAATTGCGATGCAATGAACATTTGGGTATATCAATGATCAATTTTCATAAGTGTATCAATAATTATACAAAAATTCGTAGAGTATTTTCTTAAAATTCGATTACTTGTGGGTTCGGCTGAAAATGAACAAGGTTTCCATCCGAAGGTACCGACAATGCCTTGGATGATACAATGTTGATTGTATGCGCGTCATATCGGTTTAAACTGCCTGAGTCGCTTTTCCAGATTCTGATTATTGGTATCGTAATCTGAGACCACCGAGTGCAATGACTGACACATTGGATTTGCTCCAATGTGCCAGCCATTGCAGTACCTCACTCGGCAGTCACAGATTATAACACAAATGTGGAGATTTTCCAAACGTGATTCACGAAGTTTAAAACGATATCACATACGCAGAACCAACATTGTGTCATTCAAGGCGACGACGGCACCATACAATTTAAACATTATTCATTTTCGGCTAAATCCACAAGAAATAAAAACTTTCAAAAATAGTCTGCGAATTTTTTAATAAACATCTACATAACATAATGTCACCAAATAACAATTTGAGAATATTATGTGAAAGTTTTAGATTTTTAAAACGTGACATAATTGAATAAAAAAAGTAAAAACATCTATTTTTAAGGATAGCTCACGCGAACTCATTTGTTTAAATAAAAAATATTCTATCCAAAATCCAATCAAACCAACAACTTTGAGCATTCATTTTTCTTGGCAACTCCACATTTTTTAAGATACAACCATCCGAAAACAATAGACTTTTTTGAAATTCAATCGTACCTCAAATACGGTCGTAGATGAAAATTTCAAAAAAAAAATTCCATATTTGCCTTTCATCCAACTTTAACTCTTTGAAGCATACATTTTTCCTTACATGCATTCGACTTAGAATTCGGTGCTCGGAGGCTTTTACGGTCACTGATTTCGCATCTAAGCTCAGAATTTAGAAACTCACAATGACGGTTCCAATGTGATGAATGATTCGAAGTGAATGAATTTTTGGATTTTAGCTTGCATTCGCAATCAGCGGCCCAAAAAACATTTGTTTTCCATATTTCGTTTAATTTTTACCTGCCGGATTAATCGCATTTACATTCATTGTCTAAAAATGTGATTTTTTGTGGTATATTCATTATTAACATCTACAAAGTGAAAAGTAAACCCTTAATATTCAAACTGAAATAACAATGTGTTATAACATCCTAAATAAATATTTATATTCGTCGTTATGCGCTAAAAAAATTATTGTGGAAGAAAACCAAAGTTGAAGTAGGGGACGTACCAGTATGTTACTTATCTTCAAAGGGTTAAATGATCGCTTTTAACTATTTGAATTCGAGTGAAACGCAGCATGTACAGTAGTACAAATCCGAAAAAATACCAAAGATCATGTGTTGGGTACACAAATTTTCTAGCTACTGCCCATTGTAGAATTCCTATTTTTGATGATGTAATGAAAAATTAATAACCTTTGTGTGTCTTGTAAATCGTCTGCGGAAAAGTGACCGAAAACAGTTGACCGAAATTACAATTAATATAAGTTACGATTTCTCATGGTTTTTGTTTGAGATTGAAAATTATAGATAGTTTCCAATACTGATAAAAATCGTCGACCACATTGGTGACGGTAAGTCCCGGAAGGGGGGGGGGGGGGGGGGGAAGCCCCCTGGTGGGGGCGTGGGGTGAAGCCTCCGCCGGGGGGTTGGGGGGGGCGGAGCCCCCCCAAAGACACTACAACAATATTATATTGCAAATAAATACATTTAAAAGAGTATAAATGTACATGTGTACACGCTTTTTTATACTTGGCGTACCAATTTTTGTTTCGGAGATTTTTTTTTCAGGAAATTGTCGTTTTGATAAGTTAAACGTTCGGTGAACTGTACTATCAGTAGATTGTACTTTCAGAAAATTGCACATTCCGTCAATTGTAATATCGGTCAATTGTTATTTCGGTCAATTGTAATTTCGGTCAATTGTAATTTCGGTCAATTGTAATTTCGGTCAATTTAATTTCGGTCAATTGTTATTTCGGTCAATTGTTTTCGGTCAATTGTTTTAGGTCAATTGTAATTTCGGTCAATTGTTTGCGGTCAATTGTTTTTCGGTCAACTATTTTCGGTCAACTGTTTTCGGACAATTTTCCGCAAAGCCTTGTAAATGTATTTATTGTTCGGGAGTGTGCACAGTAATTATGATGTTGATTTGTCGAGATGAGATTAGGAACTCGGGCGTCTCGCGGGCCCTCGGACCGCGCCGCTCACGATAAGGGTTACCGTGAGATTTCTGACCTAAGCAATCGCATGAACCAAAGTTGTACGGCATAATAAAACTGCCGTTACAATGATATGTCTTTTTTTTCAAAGGCGGAAAAAAGTAGCTTGAATCGTCGACTGACTGGGACTTGATAACCAAACATTGTTACTATCTTAAAAGACATTTCGCATTTTTTCAGATTTTTCAAATTTATTTTTTCAATCATTTGTTCGGACAAATCAGAAATAATAAAAAATGTAAAAACTTTAAAAAAATTGAATTCGTGATTTTTGGAGTTACGTCAATTAGATAAAATCACTATTTTTATTACCAGAAATGACTATAGCATTTGAAAATAAGGCAAAATGACCTATTAGAGAATTAAAAAGTTTGGTAAGAAGCAAAAAATAATTTGGAAATATAAAATTTCAACCACTAGATAGGTTTGCGCCAAATTTACCACCCCCCATACCCCACTCTACGGTAGTTCTTATGTGAACCGAATTTGAATTCAATATTTCGTAATTTGAACAAGCGAGCGGAGAACGGGATTTTTAAAAAATAAAAAATGCCTTAAAGTTTGAACGACTTAACCGATTTGAATTAAATTTGTACTCAATTCATGTTTGATGGTTACCCATATGTAAACCAAACTTACAAGGTCTGTAAAAAATTCTTAATCTCATTCCTTATGATAGCTATCTATTTTAATCAAGCAAAATTGAAGTTTGCCAACATAGCGACTTTTGTTTGTACTAAATTCATCATTAATAATTAATATCTATGATTTAACGATAACCATTGCAGCCGGATATCTCAAAATATGTATAAGTTGATGTAGTATGAAGACATTTAACCGAAATCTTGCTAAATTTTGCACCAATCATGCTTCACTGTGAAGTCATTTGTGTAGAAAATTTCAGCCTGATATACTGTAATTTCCGAAGTTATATCCTAAACCGACGCTTTGTAACTTTTTTTTTTTGTAACATCCGAAATGTTGTTAAGTGATAGTGACAGGGTTGTGGGTTGAAAATTTTATATTTTACACCATTTACAAAATATTGAGGAAATCGTTTTCACACTATACCTTTCGCAATTTACAAGATGTCGGGCTAAAATTTTATACGTCAATGAACTACCATCAATTCACTATGTGTACCAAATTTGACGAGAATCAGTAGAATGGTTCTAATACTATCGCAATATTAATTTTTTTTATGCCTGCAAATACTATAAGGCTTCTAAATTCTTAGATATCCGGCTGCAGTTTTCGACATGATTTTACGATTATTCATTATCAATTATGAATCTAGTCAAATTAATTATCAATATGTCGAAAATTTTGATTTTCGTGGACAAAACAAAAATGCTATGACCAAAATTTTTTTTTAACATTTCTTTTACAGATTTATCTTAATTTTGATACACACATGTGCTATCATAGAAATAAATTCGAGTACAAATTTGATGGAGATCTGTCGAACGGTTCAAATTTTTCGAAAAATCTTGTTCGTCCGATCCCTTATGCAAATTACCGAATACCGAGGTCAAACTTGGTGTACATATGGACTATTATTAAACAATGTTTAAGTTAAAATGTTATACTAATCGATCAAGCGGTAATAAGAATATAAGACTTTGAATTTTTAGACTGTCTTCCACGAATAAACAAGCCTTGCAAATTGCTTCCTCATTTTTCTTTTGCTTTTTCAAAGCTTCCTCTCTGAGAAAATCAAAATCATTCAACATACGTTCTCTTAGAGGTGGCTTTGTGAAACGCAAAAAATAATAAGGAGGCAATTTGCAAGGTTTTACTTCGCAGGCTTTTTTTATAGTTACAGTTATAAATTATTAGTCACAACCAATTAAAGTTAGTTTCAGTAATAATAGAATATTTAATCAAAATATTAAAATTATCGCGTAGACTAGCGATTAGTAGTTATCACTCAATAGTGAGAATACCAGTATGGTTTCAAGATACTACAAAACGAGACCCATTAATGGCAGTCTAAATCAGTACATATTAGTATTATAATTAAGAATTGATTATATTTTTCGGATGCCATGGTCAATTTATACCGCAATCTGTGAGCACTTTTCTGAGTTTGGTAAGTTTTATAGCACATTGTATCAATCGAAAATTCGATCAACTACTGACCCGTTTACTTTTACGTCGTGCTTGCAGCAGAAAAAAATAAGGAAGCAGAGAACAAGAAGACAAGAAGAAACATCATGTAAGTAGAGAAAGACAACGACGGATTTATTTCCATGACAAAAACTGGCCAAACCTGCCTTACAATCTGTGAATTCCTATGAACAAGCGCAACCTTCGGTGACCGCGTATGCTCTAGGCGCGCGACCGGAGATTTTTTTTTATCAAATTCCTCGACCGGAGAGCATGTACACAAATGTAGCAGTGTCGCGAGCTTGCAATAGCTCTTAGAGTATATGAGCTCACTTAAAATTCGCATGCAAGTCCACGGGATCCGGACCACCTGATTTCAGAAGGATGACTAAACTAATGTGGTGAAGTAGAGCATAATCATTCGTAATTAGGAATTAGGCTCTCTGCTATATAATTTCTTATAAACTTTAATGTACGCTCTTCCTTGGCGAGACCTTGTTAAGATATCAATGAGCCACTTTGTTGTTGTTGTTGGAAAAATCAATATTGATGTGGAATAGTTAATAAAATAAATAAATCCTTTTAAAAAGAAATGGGCGCTTCGTACGTCTGGTGTCAAATGAACGAAGTGCGATGACTCTAATTGGAAAGCTATAAACGGTAAATTGAGACTTGAATAAACTGTAGAAAATTACAAACATGAGGTGAAATCTTAAGTACATATATCAAGAAAAAACTGCTTAAAATTTAATGTAGAGGTAATACAAATTTTTATGCCTAAACCTTGGTCTTATACACAGGTCTTGGAACTCCGCCGAATTCGCGTGGTGGGGGATGTTCGCTAGTTGAAGCCATTTTTATTTCCCGAAGCTCCACGGCGCTAGTATCGAGTAATATCCCATGTAGGGTGTGCCGATAAAGCTGAAACAGCCAATACTCGGGCCAAGTATTGACCCGCCAATGGGTGGCTTGTCGATATTAGGTCAAGCATTGGCCAAGTATTGACCCGCCAATGGTTGGCTTACTGATATTAGGCTAATGCTTGGCCAAGTATCGACTCGCCAATTATCTACTTTGCAACATTAGACCAATGCTCGGCCAAGTATTGACCCGCCAATGGTTGGCTTGTCGATATTAGGCCAAGCATTGGCCACGTATTAACCCGCCAATGGTTGGCTTCTCGATATTAGCCCAATGATTGGCCAAGTGTTGACTCGCCTATTGTTGGTTTGCCGATTGTAATCCAATACTCAGACAATTATTGATTCACCAGTTGTTGGTTTATCGATGTCAGTCTAATGCTCGGCCAAGTAAGCCGTCGTATTCGATTCGAAAAGGCTATCTGTTTCATGTTTCATACCAATTATACAACTGATTGTCATTTGGACAGCCATATTGGATCCACTATTTTGAATTTCTGAATTCAGACTTGAGTTCTTTAATCAGTGCCTTTAAAAACATCCGTGTAGCAATTTTTATCGAAATCCATCTAATGTCCTTGTGATTGTTATTCTACATGCAAATATTCTGGACTTAAAGTATGGGACATCCATATAGTAGGTTTGGCCGAGCGGTGTGCGTACTTGTTAGGTAGTTGGATAGTTTAGGTCGGTCTCGTAGGTCTTAGGTTCAAATCCCACTCACATCACTTTCCAGAAAACTATCGAAAAAATGCGATCCGTCGACGATTTCCATTTTTTTTTTTCCCTTAATAATAATAGAATAGCGCTATTCAAATAATTGGAGGCGGTCCGTTAGGAAATATATATTTAAAAAATTAATAATTAATTACTAAATTGATTTATCGTTTGAGTTTATCGTATGAGATGCTCGGCTGTTTCTCGGATGCGATACTCGGCCGTTCCTTGTCCGCGGGACTCGGCCAATTATTGTTCGCCAATATCGAGCCGGACTTATCATCCATGACTCGGGCCGATAATCGGGCAATAGCGTATTCCAATGTTGACAGTCTCGGCACCGAGATTGGGCCGATGATCGGCCAAGTCCGATCAGCCTCCATGGGATTACCCATAATTCCACAGTATTATCAGCGAATGAAAAGGGCATAATATATCTATGTATACTGATTTTATAGAATTAAATTTTTTTTTTAAATGTCGTATACTCTCGTTGGAGAGTATCTTTTACGAAAGTTATTTCGTAAAAGTTCGCCGATATGGCTAAATAGTTATTTATAACTAGAGAGACGTTAAATGCTGTTTGGTATTGAATTTCGACAAAATCGGTAAAGCGGTTCTGATTTTATAGAATTTTGAATTATTGTGAAAAATCAAAATTTTGCTATAAATCACATCGAATTTCAGCAAATTAACTGAAATGTTCTACAAACAAAAAATAACATACAGTCCTACTGTGTACCAAATTTGGTGGTGATCAGTGAAGTCGTTCAAATTTTACACCATTTTGAATATTTGAAAAAATTGCGACTTTCGCTAAAACCTCCGCAAAAGTTAATAAAGTAAAAAAAAGTTTGTGCATAATAAAATGAGATGTGCTGGTGATTTATTCATTTATTCAAAACAAGGATGCAAGGTGGAATCTTGCACATTGATTCCTCATTAAATTTTTCTCTTGACAAAGCTTCCTCTATGAGGAAGCCAAAATCAGGTACAATACTTCCTCGTAGAGGTTGCTATGTAAAGAGCAAAATTAAATGACGAAGCAATGTGCAAGGTTCTACTTTGTTTAATATGATGTTATTACCGACTCCAGTAACATTTTTTAATCTTCGAAAAAAACCAATTTTAAAAACGCCGTTTTTAAAAATCTGAAAAAATTCACACCGATTCTATGATTTAAAATATGATTTTTGAGTGCCATGCGATAATGGGATCTCAATATTTACTATTTTAACCACATTTTGCTTTCTCATAGAGTAAGCTTTGTGAAGAGCAAATAACTTTCGTAAAAGTTACTCTCCAACGAGAGTATACGACATTTTTCAAAAAAATTTTAAATTCTATAAAATCAGTATATATAGATATATTTTCTTCAAAATCACAGCAATTAAAGAGGAATTAATACTCTACTTGCGTGCCAAATTTGAGCTCGATCGATCGTGCCATTCGCGAGTTATCGACGATTGAATTTTCAGTCACTGAAACACACACACACATACAAACACATTTTCTAAACCATTTTTCTCGACGTTTTAGATGATTCTAAGCATACTGACATGAAAATCTCGAAAAAATATTTTTTCATGAAAAGAAAGCTTTCTCTATGAGGAAGCAAAATGTGGAAGAAATAGTAAATATTGAGATCCCATTATCGCACTTATGGCACTCAAAAATCATATTTAAAATCATAGATTCAGTGTGAATTTTTTCAGACTTTTAAAAACGGCGTTTTTGAAATTGGTTTTTTTCGAAGATTTAAAAATGTTACTGGTGGCGAAAAAATCTGAAAAAAAATTAGAGGCCTTTATGAGTCCGTAATAACATCGTAACAACGTAATATTAAAAAAAGGATGCAAAGTAGAACCTTGCACATTGCTTCCTCATTTAATTTTGCTCTTTACATAGCAACCTCTACGAGGAAGTATTGTAACTGATTATGGCTTCTTCATAGAGGAAGCTTTGTCAAGAGCAAAATTAAGAGGCAGTGATACATCCCCCCTCCGTGCTCCCCGCGCCCGCATCACATCGAAATTTCGAAAGCTATTTTCTTCCAAACGAGGCATCGAATTTCAACAAAATTTGGAACACAAGTAAAAAATGATGGCACAACTGGGCTAAGCTTTGGGTTTTGCGGAAATCCAAAAAAAAAATTGCAGTTTTAATTACCTCGAGAGTAATTACTATATTTCTACTTTTATGCTCACCGGATCGTATTGCCAGAAGCTTAGCCCATGCACGGATAAAAAACACATTTTTTAATCTTTATTCCATCCAAATCGATGCAATAACACCGGAGAAAATAGCTTTTGAAATTTATTTCGGCATAGCTTATCGGCCTCCCAAAAATTTGAGAAAAAGCAAAGCTCCGCGAACATCCGGGAGGTGGCGTTACCGACGATGGTTCATTGGCCACGCCCACTGAATAAAACACTAATCGTTTGCAATAAAATACGATCGAGCATCCGTAGAAATGCTCAAAGAATGCACAAATACACAAAACCCGAAAGCTACATTCCTCACTGTTAAATTCCTCACTCAATTGTCGCACTAGACGTATCGCATACGTTCAGTTGAAATGACTACACCGTTCCGCCCATCACCTTGATGGGCGGAGCGACAACGGGGCCCTCTTGATCTATGTATATAAATTTGAATTTAATAAATCGAATTGTTATCATCAAATTGTTTAATGTGAATACTGTATAATTGTACAATAAAAATTTAGTACAAACAGTATCACCGATCCACGAAATATGAGCTATTTTTTGGATTTTAAAGTTGATGCAAACTATTTGTTAATTGCATATATGCATGTCTTTATTAACAATGTTGATTTTAATGCTTAGTGATATACCGCCGCCAATTTTTTCACCAGTCAGTGATATACCGGTGAAAATTTTGTCGCGCAATCAAACGCCTATAGGGCTCTCTCTCTCTCGCACCTCACCCCACTTTTTGGTTTATCGATTCTCCTAAGCAAATGGCTTTGAATATCGAAGAGCCCGAAGGTTAGCCCAATTGTGCAATACTTCGGCACATTATTTCCAAAATTGAGCTATTTCTGCCGAGTATTTTGCGAGAAAGGAGGTTTCGAAATGTCGAGCTGCGGTGGAGTATCACTGCCTCCATTGAATGGCGGCCATTCAAATGTTTTGGTAACAAGTGATATAAAGTGTACAAGTGTGGTGGATCTCGGAACCTCATCATCACCAGGTAAAACATTAAAAATATTCTATTATAGGATTAAGTATTTCTCCGCCACGAGTAAGTTTGCAGAGCCTGTGCATAGTTATTGCAGCCTATCGATGGCTGCAGAAAAGTATGAAGAAACATTTGTCGAAAGATATTTTGAGACTCCACAGGAGAAAAAACATTGATCAAAGCACTCTTCGATACACAGCAGAGCTGGTTTCTCTGGCGAAGAGCTCTGAACAAAGTTTTTAATCAATGGAGTTCCAAAATTTCTTTCGACAAATGATTCTCTCTTCGCACTTTGCTCCAGCCACCGATAGACTACAGTGTCTATGTAAAGGCACAGCGGCTACAAAAACTTATGAAGAGGGAAAGTTATCGAAAGAAATTTTGGAACTCTATTAATTAAAGACTTTGTTCAGAGCTCTTCGACAGAGAAACCAGCTCTGCTGTGTATCGAAGAGTGCTCCGTTCAATGTTTTTTCTCCTGTGGAGTCTCAAAATATCTTTCGACAAATTTTTTCTTCTCAAAACTCATCTATAGCCACTGATAAGCTGCAACAGCTATCCACAGGCTCTGCAAACTTACTGGTAACGGAGAAATACTTAATCTTCAATATTCATGAAATCAAATCGAATCAATATTTCATAAATCACATTAACATTTTATTAATTTCTTTTATGTTCGACAGGAGTCAATGCAGCCTGAAGACAACCAACAACAGCAGCAGCAACGAGAAGTGAATGCACCAGAAGCTGAAGCAACTCAAAAAACTTTTCGAAGAGGTATGTGGTGTTTATCCATAATTGTATAAATTATCTTCGAACGAAAATAATCTGTACAATTTATAATATTTATTTTTAAGCAGAGCGAAGTGCTCCGAGTAATTAGTAAGTGTACAGATTATTTTCGTTATTTTTTAACGAACATAGTCTGTAAACTTTTTAATATTTATTTTTAAGCAGAGCGAAGTGCTCTGAGTAGTTAGTAAGTGTATGTTATAAGTGTATAGATTATTTTTGTTAAAATTTTCTGTACACTTTATAATATTTATTTCTAAGCAGAGCGAAGTGCTCTGATATTTGAGTGATGTTAATCGCTCCATAGTTTCATGCTTAATAAAGAGACTAGCCACCTTTGTGTGAATAAAATATTCTTTTTGTTATTCGTTTTTTTAACGAAGCGACCAACAATCATTGCGTTTTCTCCGTATGCCGACGTAAGTCGTGAAACGCGCTACAAAATGCTGTGCGCTGCAGAGCCGCTGCATAATCAACGCTGCACCTAGGCGCGCGTGAATATCCTACAATATGGAATACAGGTTCATTAACCTATTATATATAATAACGTATTTTTACTTATATATTTACACTTAGATTTAATGCAGATGCTCTGACAACTGAAAAACATTACCGCTCGGTGCTGTTTTATGTTCAATAAGTTTTTTTTTATGATACCAATATTTATTGATCTCTCGACATAAGTCGAGTAAAAATGTTGATAATTGTCGGCATATATTTATTATTCATAATTTTTTCCGCAATACTGCGAGATGGGAGCGATGATCTTCGCTCGATATGCATCTATCGCTACGATAAAGTGGGCGTGTCACAGTGCGAACAGCTATTGCCTGTCTACGCCCAGTGTGGCTACGTCTGCGTTTGAAACGAGATAGAAGTGGCGCGGCGCGCCATCTAGCGGTGGTTTTGAGATAGAGATCAGAAGTCTATATTACCGACCCCGTTGAAAATTTTCTCGGTGTATCACTGCCTCTTAAATGAGGAAACAATGTGCAAGGTTCTACTTTGCATCCTTGTTTGGAATAAATATATAAATCACTGGCACATCTCATTTTTATTGGGCACAAACTTTTATTTTAATTTATTAATTTTTACGGAGGTTATTGCGAAAATCACAATTTTTTCAAACATTCAAAATGGTGTAATATTTGAACGACTTTACCGATTACCACTAAATTTGGTACACAGTAGGACTGTATATTATTTTTCGTTTATAGAATATTTCAGTTAATTTGCTGAAATTCGACGCAATTTATAGCAAAATATTGATTTTTTACAAAAATTAAAAATTCTATAAAATCCGAACCGCTTTACCGATTTTGTCGAAATTCAATACCAAACAGCATTTAATGTCTCTCTAGTTATAAAGAACTATTTAGACATATCGGCGAACTCTTACGAAAGTTAGAGAGTATACGACATTTTTCGAAAAAATTAAAAATTCTATAAAATCAGTATACATAGATATATTTTCTCAAAAATTATAGCAATTGAAGAGGAATTAATACTCTACTTGCGTGCCAAATTTGAACTCGATCGATCGTGCCATTCGCGAGTTATCAACCTTTGAATTTTAAGTCCCGGACATACGGACATATTTTCTAAACCATTTTATTAGACGTTTTAGGCGATTCTAAGCATACTGACATTACAATCTCGAAAAAACCATTTTTCACGAAAACAACGCTTCCTCTATGAGGAAGCAAAATGAACAAAATCGATGAGGGTGAGGGTCATGGCCTGCTGATTTGACGTGGAATGCCCCATATATATAAAAATGTTACATTTTTTTAATTCACTCGTGAATAAACAAAATGTAAAATTTTTCATAATGATCAGGGCTCGAAACCATAAGAGTACATTTACCAGTCCTGTACTAAACCACTCGGCCAAATATCAATTCTTTCAAGAGATAGCGGAAAATCATTTTCGTTTATCTGACCTTTTTTGAGTTATGAGCCGGTGGTTGGTTTTAGTGAGTCTTACACGTCCAATTTCTGAATCTATAATTACGCAATCTGGAATCAATTTACATTACTGCAAACTTAAGGTTTTTAACATAAAAACGAAGTTCAAAGTATAAGACAAATTATAGGCTATGTTTGAGAGAGTCGGAGAGTGATAATGTTTTTCCATGTCTTTTTATTACTTTCGTGCAGCGACTCTTGTGGCCGAAAAATAAACTGCTTTTACCTTCCGTAAGCGAACGGCCCCCACCACAGGAGTTTCAAGACCTGTATGCAAGACCGTGGCCTAAACTATATACTGTATTTACTATACAAATGCGATATGAAATTTCAATTGCAAATGTACATTGATTTTATATCGCAATTGTACATAACATTTCATTGATAATTTTAAGTATAAATACTTGCAGTCTTTTCTGATAGTACTGAGTAACATATACCATTCTCACAACGGCTAAAGCAACATTCCACCTTCGTAATAAGTAACTACTTAAATAGCCTCTAATACTTAGATATATGCACACAGTTCTACCCATCCAGGGTTGGTTTATAATTTGGTTGGTTGGAATAATTTTTCACTTAAATGGTTTGGGAACAAACTTTTCTTTAACTAAATAATTATGAAATGTTGTTATGTTTACAGAATAACATGATTTGTGATAATTATTTATTTATACAACTACAAATACAAAATGCTGTCAAATCTCATTATTGTTAGTTAGCGATTACCTATTACAACTTACCCCACGCGAGCAATTATTCAAGATGACCCTAAGGCTCTACAGTGGAAGGCATTAGGCTAGCATTGAACTTGAAGCAAAGAAAGGCAAGTATTCATACTGCGCTCCCGACAAGAATATTCAAACATGTATAAAAAGGGTATATTGCAACTACGGCCACACCACCATTGTTATAGTCGCAACTAGTCATGTACAGTAAACATTCTATAGCTAGCTCTCTTTCCAAATGAGAATCCGGCTTATTCAAGCTCTAGCTCCCCACTGTACTATTTTTATTTACTATACTGCATATATACGAGGTCAATGCCACTGGTACAACTGTAGCCGCCGAGTGCACCCTACGAGCCTCACTTGACTTTACTTGAATTGACTTCTCTTTGCTTTAAGTCTCTCTCTTCTCAACTCTTTCTCTTTATGGGTCTTTCTCTTTCTCGTGAACGTGCCTGCACTCTTGTCGCAATGCTTTGGTATGAGTTCGATGGCGTATCGCGTCTCCCTCGCGCAGGCCGTTTCTTCTCACACGAAGCTCCATCTCTCTCTCGATCCTGTCTCCTTCATCCTCGCTCCCTGTGAATCTCTCTCACCTACCTTCTCGTCTTGCTGGCAACTTCTTTCGGCCGCTGCAGCCGCCCCCGCTCTAAAGGGCATCCTCATCGACCGCTGCACTATACCATACAAGCTTGGAAGACTTGCTAGTTTAGTATTCAACTCTCTCTTTTCCTCCAACATTCACGTCAGTATCACTTGATTGCTCTGTTTCTTATCTCCTCTTTGTCACTGCTTCATGTTCTCGTACATTCGATCGCTTGCAGTTACACCAACGTCATCTTCTTCTCGGCTGTAGCTACGGCTCTCTACATGGTGTCGCTCGTTCTTCCGTTGTACTCTTCCGTTATCTCGTTTTTATGAATTATTCTGATGCGGACTATTAAGGAGAATAGAGCGTTACATACTAGTCAGATTAGCGCTGATCACTTGAAAACGCTTAACAATATGTTGCAGATTAACTTATTGGTTAGAAAGTTAATGTGATGAGCTATCCTCACCGAGACACCGTGAGTGCAAGTGAGAAAGTGCCATCAGCAGTCTATCGTGAGAGAGAATATTAACGTACAGAAACGTTCATATAGTTGCGTTATTGAAATATTATTGACAAACATTATTTTGTTGACAAGAAGATGCCTCATCAATTCATTATCATTTTTAGCTTCCGACTTCCCCCACCGTGGGCAAAAAAAATTTATGCATTTCACGGCGATGACTGATTTCTTCGGCATATTCTCGAGAAAGCGACGGTAAAACACTGCTTAACCAAATTTTGTACGCTATTTTTATGACCCGATTCTACGACTAATGTTTTTTTTTTCATAAATTGAGGTGGAAGTTGTTGATTCGAACAAATGAATGAATTTTGCAAATGTGGTACTCAAATATATCAAAATATTGAAAAATCCCCAGAGTCAATGTAACTCAAAATTATTCTGTTATCAAATTTAAACTAATTGTTAGTTTGAAATGCTAATGAAAAGTTTTGCCGAACGATGGTTTGAAGGCTTGTAAGCTAAAAGTGATACATTTAATAGTTTCAGTAAATTTTTATTTACTCAGATCGTTCTTGAGTTTTCAGGTTTCATAAGACAACTGATTACCAATCCAAACTCGAAGATAAAGGATAAAAAGTGGCCTACCCACAAAAGTTCAAATGAAAAATCTTGTTTGAAACGTAGGTAAGGAAATATCTCTTTTTGCTGATCGTCGCGAGTGATACCGACATGCGCGATGTTGAGGTAAGGTTAATCATTGGCATCAGGGTAATACCGAAAAAAATTTTATCCGTCGACGACTTTCATTTTTTTTTTTCTTTTCTTTAATAATAATAGAATGGCATTATTAAAATTATTGCAGGTGGTCCAGTAGGAAATATATTTTTTCAAATGAATAAGATACTGGCCGTGTTTATTGTCATTCATGGGCATTGCTAGCCCCCGATACCGGGCCGTACGCAACTACCAGTTCTGGGCCCAAGTTATCATCCAGTAGTTCTCCAGCAATCAATCAGTACTGGCTTCTGTTAACGGACCATTACGTACTGTTACGTTACCAATATATGCCTAGTACTGGGCCAATTGGACACTCCTACATGAGAACGTACAAGTTCGCAAATCTCGTGCCTGATCGAACATACAATATTCAATTTTATATCAAAATTAGTTCTTCATGATTGTTTAAATTTTTAACACTAAAAACTCGAAACTTTTACATTAAAAAGTAAAAGGTTGGAAACTGTGAAATATCGTACACAATTATCTTTTATTATCAAAATATACTTAGTAGATCTGAAGAACTGTTTGAACATAAAAATAGGGTTATTAGAAATTAAAAAGTAGGCGTTGCGATTTTCGGCGCTGGTCATTCGTAATTTCAAGAAAAATATTAATTTTATAATAGGTGTATTTCAATAATTGTTTATGGAACGGTATATTGAAACCAACGCAAAATTTTTAAGATTCTGTGCGTGAATATACAATTACTATTTCTCATCATATACAAAACGGGGAACTGTTCTTCGAATTCAATAACTTGACCGGATGATTCAAAATTTGGTACAGCAAATACATTAAATCTATATCCAATGTGAGTATCCAAGGACTTGTTTGGATATTCATTAGGGTGTGTCATTTTTGGGCAATTTTTTTTTTTCGACTCACAAACAGGTTGTATACTTTCAGGAAGGTAAAATAAGAAGCCTGTAAAAATTTTAGCTCTTAATATTAATATTTAGATGCGCCTCATCGCGAATTTCTATTTCCCATTTAAATAACATGGGAAAAAAAATTTTTCATGTTTGGAATTTTATACGTTGGCAATGGCATATTGTTCGATGGAACACAAAACATATTTTATAGAGAATCGCACGCTCTACAAAAAAGATGTCTTGCATTTTTTCGATAGACATAGCCATTCTGATGATATTTGAGTTCAAAGTTCAAAATATACGAAAATTCATCTTTTTGTTAATTTTTAACATAAACATAAACATTTTTTTTTTACTATTAATGGAAATAACGAAAGATATTTTTCGTGAGTATTTTGTCGATTTTTTTTGTAACTATTTATGATAAGTATCAGCCCATTAGAACCAGTTTCGTGACAGAAGACAGGTCTCTATAGCATTGAACAATTCACCAATAAATATTAATTAATCATGGATGAGACAATTTTCATGGTAAATTTAATAATTTACATAAAAGTTGATTGAAGATTCTCAATAGAGTCAATAGTTTCGTTATAATATTAACAAAAAGATGAATTTTCGTATATTTTGAACTTTGAACTCAAATATTATCAGAATGGCTATGTCTATCGAAAAAATACAAGACATCTTTTTTGTAGAGCGTGCGATTCTCTATAAAATATGTTATGCGTTCCATCGAACAATATGCCATTGCCAACGTATAAAATTCCAAACATGAAAATTTTTTTTTCCCATGTTATTTAAATGGGAAATAGAAATTCGCGATGAGGCGCATCTAAATATTAATATTAAGAGCTAAAATTTTTACAGGCTTCTTATTTTACCTTCCTGAAAGTATACAACCTGTTTGTGAGTCGAAAAAAAAAAATTGCCCAAAAATGACACACCCTAATATTCATATACCGATTTCCACTAAATTAGAAATGAATAACCACGTTTAATGGTTTACAGTACCGGTATCTTGCGATTTCACATATTACGTATTTGATCCACTGTACTGAATGTAGAGAGGCAACCGTAAAAAAGTATACTGGTTAGGTTTTGTTAGAGCTTCCCCAATAGAGATTTCATAATAGGACCATGCGAATACCCGTAAAAACTACCCCAATATCATTCTAGACTCAAATCCAACCATCCCACTCGGGCTCCAATATAGAAGCCTTAATGGGGCCCGAGTACATTTTGTAACACAATAGGCACGATAAATAGATGCTTCATCACCATCCAACTATTCACCGATAGAGTTATACAGGGTGTCCCAATAACTATAATATTAGCACTATTAGATATCTTCGAAACTATAAGGTTCACAGTAATATTTGCTGAAATAAAATTGCACAGTTACGAAGGGAACTATCCATCCCTAGCACCCACCCCCTGCGCTGGGGGTAAGGCAACTTTGAAATCTCAAATGGGGTAAATTCAGGAATTTGTTGTGATTACAGCGCCATCTATGACGAATCGAAAAATAAAATAAAAAAAGGATGCAAAGTAGAACATTGTACATTGCTTCCTCATTAAATTTTGGTCTTTACATAGCAAACTCTACGAGGAATTATTGTAAACTGATGTTGGCTTCCTCATACAGAAAGCTTTGTAAAGAGCAAAGTTTAATGAGGAAGCAATGTGCAAGGTTCTACTTTGCATCCTTGTTTTGAATAAATAAATAAATCACCGGCACATCTCATTTTTATTAGGCACAACGTTTTGTTTTACTTTATTAACTTTTGCGGAGGATATAGCGAAAATCGCTATTTTTTCAAATATTAAAAATGGTGTAAAATTTGAACGACTTTACCGATCACCACCAAATGTGGTATACAGTAGGGCTGTGTGTTATTTTTCGTTTGTAGAACATTTCAGTTAATTTGCTGAGATTGGACGTGATTTATAGCAACATGTTTATTTTTTACAAAAATTCAAAATTCAATAAAATCCGAATCGCTTTACTTTGTTTATTCCAATATTTACTTTATTTTGTCGAAATTCAATACCAAACAGCATTTAACGTGTGTCTAGTTATGAAGAACTATTTAGCCATATCGCCAACTTTTTACGAAATTTAGAGAGTATACGACATTTTTCAAAAAAATTAAACATTCTATAAAATCAGTATACATAGATATATTTTCTTTAGAATCACAGCGATTAAAGAGGACTTACTACTCTACTTGCACGCTAAATTTGAGCTCGATCGATCGTGCCATTCGCGAGTTATCGACGGTTGAATTTTCGGTCTCTGGAACACACATTCACACAAACGTACAGACACATTTTCTCAACCATTTTTCTCAACGTTTTAGGTGATTCTAAGCATACTGACATCAAAATCTCGAGAAAAAAATTGTTCATGAAAACAAACCTTCCTTTGTGAGAAAGCAAAATTAAAGTTACGTATTTTTTTATGGAGAATCCAAATCTAAAATAAAAAATGGGGTTTCCTATTGAAGATTTCAAAGTTGCCCCGACCCGAGTCCAGAGGCTGGGGGTGGGGGTGGGTACTTTAGTATTTACAGCCTTTTTGGTTGATTTTTTTGTTGCCACCGCCATCCTCGCAAAACTACCGGACAATTCACCCGGGCATTCGCAATCTTAGGAATTTGGAATTAATGATAGGTCTTACTTTAATTTTTTTAATGATGAAACCTCGTTGTTGGGACGCGTTCCTGGAAGACTGGTATCGATGCTGTATGATGCTCCTCTGACGCTTGGAGTTTCTCACTTGCCAGGAAACATCAGATCGACTAACGGAATGAGGAACCAGGGCGACTACAAATGTGACGGACAAGAACAAGAGGCGTTTTTTAGTTCAAGTTAAATTTGTTATTTTTATTTGATTTTGCGTTTGCGTTATATTTGTACAAGACCAATGTTTTCAATTCATTTTTTTCCGTCTCCACGGCGAAGTCGTTTTTCGGATTTGCACGCACTGGGGGAAGGCCAGTGGCAATGTTACCCTTATTTTGATTTTTGGATCCCGCGGGAATTCCTTTGAAAATGTGGATCCACAGCGAGCGAGAGTCGATTTGGACTCGAGGCCGCATTTTTGGGTACGCAATCGTGATGCGATTTCGACGTGTGAGCAACCAGAGACTCTCCTAATTTTGTAATAAAAAATAAATTACACGGGTAGATTTCGAACTCAAAATTTTAAGCATCGGTCTTTCCCGCGGGGACACGCCGCCACCGATGGCGCTCGTTTTCGGTTGTTATTTATAAATGAAGTGAATAGCGGTCCCCCCTTTCCCGGCGTACGCATTGCTTTTTATAGTTAGTTGAAATTTGACTGCCGAATAAGAAGGTATGTTTAAAAATTTTGTTAAACGAATTTGTTTTTGTAATTGCGAAAATACACAAAAGAAAAAAAATAATTTCTAATTATTAAACTTTTTATTTTTCCCTTTTTATCAACTACAAATATTTTGACTGTTACAACAAAGAAGCGTTGAGCGAGCGGATGACGAATTTCCATGGTTTATTTTATTTTTGCTTCCTTAGGAAGCTTTGCGTTACTGAAAAATTTTTTTTCGAGATTTTGATGTCAATGTATTCAGAATGTTCCAAAATGTCGAGAAAACGTATTTACAAAAAATGTCTGTCCGTATCTGTGTCTGTGTGTGTATGTACAGATCATTAGTCCTTCATAACTCAAAAACCGCTTAAGATATCAAATTTAAATTTATACCAAATGTTGAAGGGTTGAATTCCTTTAATCGGTTCAATTTTTAGCCAAATCTATGCAGTCATTTGTTTTTTACAGCATTTTGAATTTTCCCGAAATTCTCTGTACGCTCTCTAATTTTCATATTTCTTGAGATATTGGGCTGAAATTTGATGAAAGGTTGAACTATCGTGATCCAAAGATCGGTATTGAATTTGGAGGGAATCGGTACAGCGGTTCCAATTTTATGCGATTTTCTATTTTTTCGAAATTCTCTGTACGCTCTCTAAGTTTTACATTTTTTGAGATATCAACCTTAAATTTGGAGCACACATTGATTATCATTGAGAAAAGTTTGGTATTGAATTTGGCGTCAATCAGTCAAGCTGTTTAAATTTTATGTCATTTTACATTTTTCGAAAAAACTTCATTTTTGCTCCAAAGTCCATAAATATTGACATATCGAGTTGAAATTTGGACCAAACATAGGTTTTCATTTGGCAACTCATCGCCACACGGCAAAAAGTTTGCATGTGCGTGTGCGTGTGTGTGTGTGTGTGTGTGTGTGTTATAAGTTTTAATAATTTGTATCGAAATTTGATTTCAGATGACTTTGGCGACCTGTAGGTTTCCGCCCATGGAAGATGCACGGCGAAACGTCGACCTCTGTAACTCAGCAAATATAAAAAATGTAGTCATTCTTCAAACCATACACAACAACGTATAAAAAACTAGAACTTTATATTTCAAATAGTTTTTCCACAAAAAAAATATTAAAAAGCACGTTTTTTCGACTAAAAAAAGTAAACCCCCCCCTAATTAAGTAATTAATATCTCGTTGATAGTGCATCGTAGCTCGTGCTCGTGTCGGTATCTCCGCGTGGGGGAAGTGTCGTACTTGCGTTTACGTCGCGTTTGAGTTTTAGCGAGAACAATTACTTCCATGCCGTGTGCTTAAGTGTCCGATACGACCAGTTGTAACGTTGCCGGGAAAAAACCGTTTCCACGAGAAATTTTCTGTGTGTGAGTGAAATTATAGATGCCCGGGAAATTATCGGGAAGCGCATAGAGAGCGTAATCTGGCTGCCGTTCTCACCCTCGCGGCCTGAAATGTTTTTTTTGTGGGATTGAGGAAGTGAGTGTGTTGCGTGATTTCGCGTCTTTTTTCTATGGTTCTTTTTGCATTTTGGTTGGGTGAGGCCGCAAAGAAATTTCGAGCGCGTAATTTTTTACAAGACACTTGACGTTTTCCCTGAATCGATCGTGTGATTAGCGGTCGCTTTTGTTGTGGTTGTTTTATTGTTGAGTTAATGTAATTTCAGGTAATTGTGCGAAATTTTGGTTGTGAGCGATTGTTCAAGACAGTAGGGAAAAGCATACCTTTCATTGTCAGCCTTTCGTATAATTTATCGTATTTTGATGGTTTTTCGGGAATAGCAAATCGTGGAGGTGAATTCACTAGCTCTCGTCGATTTTAGTAGGCTGACCCTTTTATCAAATGGCGTGGCGCATAAAGTGCAAGTAAATTATTCGTGTGACAACGAGGTAACGGAACTTCAAGGTTTTTTTGCTGTACTACACAGGATACCGGGACCCCGAACCGCCCCTCTATCTCTTGGGAGGTTGCTTGCTGGCCCGGCCTATGTTTGTCCCTTTTTCCATCCTTCGAGAAAATTCGAAAACAGATCGGGCTTCGCATTTGCGCGGAGCTGGCGCCCTTCCCGGAAATTAAACCGATCGGGGCACAAAGTTTTGTAATAATTGATGTTTTATAGTGTTATGGTGAGGATTCCTTAAATTTTGGCGTCACAAGACATACCGTATATCTACCGTATAAATATATATAGGCAATATATCTATATTCACAGATATACAACTAATGTTTATAAGACACGAAGCGAATAACTGTAAGACGACAGAAAAGTATAGAATCACTCCGATCACGAACAATTAATGTTCAATGTATTTGCGATGTAACACTGAAGAAAGTTAAGCAAAGCAATCATGTATAAAGACCCAAAATAATCAAACGAAAATAAATGGCGGGAGTAAGTGAGGGGCGGGGTTGGCGCAAATGAATCAAATACACAATATTTCGCGGAAAGAGCACAGACAACTCGCCTCGGCATATAAATCCTCACGATGCAGAGAGAAAAGCCGGGATAAACGAATTATTTGTTGAAAGAAATAAGGTTGGAAATTATACAAGTAAAACAGATTCTGCACTTAAAACAAGAGATAGTCACGAAAGACAAAGCTAGACTGCCGCGAGGTAGCTTTTATCGCACGCACACTAGAGAGTTCTCTTAGCTTACATTAATAAAGGGAACCGTGACGGCGTGACGTAAAATCCTGGCTGCACGTAAATGGATTGCGTCTCTTTAGCTGCAGGACGCCTCAACGTCTTAAAAGAACCGTACCTGGACTACAAGCAGGCTTTTGGATCACCCTGTCGCGTATGCAATGGAAATCGGCACGTCGAACGAGATCGCACGTGGCCGAATTTCCCAATCTCTCAATAATACCCAGACACATGAATCAAACGTACAAACTCACACATAGCCCGACGTACAGAATACAAAGTATAATTAATCAACCGCAATGATGACTGAATAGTAGTTTCAGATACTATTCGGGAGACAACCGATTACTAGCACAACGCCTGGTGAACTGATCCCTTATTCCTATTATGTTTGCGTTTCCGGTTGGCGTACAATGCCATGACCCTCGGCGAGTCACGGGATGGACTACACGCGGACGCGACTCGCGAGATGGCGTGCAAACTCTTCCTTTTATGCCCGTGTTATCCGCTGGCTTACAGCGCCACGGTGCTCAGTGAATTACGGCGAAAAATTCACATTCTCCCTAGACCCCCCCCCCCCCCTAATTGCAGTCACCTTAACGTGGCGATAGGGTCCCAGAGGACTGAGGATCCGTTGATCGACGGGGAGGGCCTTTGGCCAAGGGCGGCTCATCCTCTCGAAAGCGTGTTGTGACAGCTCTGGTCGTCGGTTTTTCGGAGCCGGCGACTTGGGTTTTGGCCGCATGAAATTTCCGAGGTGCCGACTAGCCGCAGGGCAGTGACGAGAAAGCGAGGTTACCATTAGGTAGCTCAATGGGTACTAGGGCACAGCGCACCGCGCCGGTCGTGTTTGACGCTTTGTCATGTTTAAGGTGCCTGACCGTGTCTGTGCGCGGGTGCGAAGATCAATCAGGGTTTGCCTCGCCGATCAGAGATTATTAGAAGATGAATACAGACAAAATAAGTATGAACACAAAACTTCTCCCCATTCACATGGCTTTTCCTAGAACAATATCGGTAAGAACTTAACAATCCTACATTCACATAGAATCAAAATATCCATCTGGGCCAGAATCCAGGCGGGAAAAAGAAAGCAGGCCGTCCTGTGATTCCCCGTGAGTGCATCGGGGGGTCAACGTCCCCTAACTCGGTGGGACATTCAAGAAGGTGCCTGAAGCTGGAGTAATGGAAGGCAGGCAACTGAGGCGGACCAAAAGGGCAATTGCCTAGACCTGTCAGTGAAAGTTCAAGATTGCGGGCCGTCGGCGCCGTGTCCTGGGGATTTCTTGGACCTCTCAGTGAGACTTATCGTTCGGTCTCTAAACTGCGTCATTGGACATCTTCGGGGGCCGGCTTCCGGCGGCTTTGTGGTCAAAAGCTCTCAAAACTGTGTCAAGTTGCGGTGGTCTTTATCCTATCCTTATGCGCCAAAACCCCGGCGTAGCCAAACTGCTCTTCTCACTGTAAACGCCAGTGAGGGCCAAAGGATTTTTCCATCGTCCGTTGCCTTGGTTGGTCCATCGCTGATTCGTGGATAATAAAATTAGGATATGCCCACAGGGCAAAGAAGCAGGGCCAGAAATGGACCCAAGACACAATTCTTCCTAGAGGCGTAACAAACTTGAACATTCCGTCCACCTCCGTCCGACGGACATATCGAAGCTGGAAGAACTGCTCACTTAGCTGTATCGTCCAAAAAATTAGGGCAACGACGAGCAGAGTATCATCTAAGAGAAGTGGCCGTCTCGATCGTAGTCACTCGCACCAGCCCATCTGGGCCAGAGTGCACTTCGGCAGCCTTATCCAATGACCATTCTGATGAAGAGTACCGATCATGCTTCACAAACATGAGTTGGCCCACCCTAATATTCTCGTGAGACTTCCTCTACTACTTCCGCTCTTGCAAATGAAACAATTTTCTGACCAGCGCTTTCAGAAGTAATTACGAATGCGTTGAAGAAGCTGTAACCGATCTAACCGATTCTCTGTCAAGTTAGCGAAATCGGCGTCGGGGAGCAAAACCGAGACACCTTCATGGAGGAAATGAGAAGGAGTAAGTGTCCGCAAATCGTTGAGGGCAGCACTCAACGCTCCGAGCAAACAAGAGTTAAGACACGCCTCAATCTCTTCAGGTACTGTGGGGAACTCCTCGAATGTGAGAGTGTGCTCGCCTCCGACTCTCTTGAGGTAATGCTTGACCGACTTAACACCAGCTTCTCATAAGCCGTCGTAATGCGGGGCACGAAACGGGACATATGTTCAATACGTTCCATCGTTGGCAAGTGGAGATGGCGTTTTCCTAGAAAATTCCGAGGCGCGACTAAAGATACCCTGAAGCTCCTTATCAGCTCTCTGGAAATTCGTGGCACTGTGATTGTAGAGTTTCTGACAATTTCCTAGTCCGCCCACCAAACGACGTTACGCGCAGATGAAAGCCGCTGACGTGAGACAGCTAACGAGCTCCAGAGAAATAGCTTGAGTAACAAAACAAATGATCTAGGCGATATATCATTTGTAAGAACGATTCCCACGTCCCTGCGAAATGCGAATACCAAAAGGGCCCGCATAATCGAGTCACGAGTTAGAGAATGTTCTATTCCTGGTAACTTGATAGGCGAATGTTTGCCCATGAATTGTTGAACAGAATCAGGCTTTGATAGGGCACACATGCACGAATCGTCCTGAAGCATTAGAATGGTCGAGGTTAAGGTAGGGCTACCTTAAAGCGATTGATAGTGAGTGTATCGCACAAACACAAGACTAAGAGTAGAATGCTGCGGTAAAATCGGGAGATGCTTTTGATTGAAAGAGAGAAACGATTGAGTCAATCGGCCACCTACACACAGGAATCCACCCTCCTTACTCAAAAACCGTCTTCACCGTGAATGTATCTGCTTGAGCCAAACGAATGACCAGTACTCGAACTGCAGAAAGCTTAGCAGTGGTCAGAAATCGAGGCGACGCATCTACCACCAGCGCACTCTTCCTTACTCGATGACCATTACCACGTTTGTAAAGAGCTACGACCCGCAAAAGTTTTGTTAAGTCAAAATGTAGAGATAGGATTTCGGATTCTTCAGATCTCAGGCGAACGTGGTTAGTTGTGACAGGTTCGATCGACTGAGGGCACTCTTTTCGACGCATGGATAACTACGTTGGGCCCTGCCACCAAAGAGCCGACTTCCCGGGCTGAACCTTTCGCGTCTTCAAGTCATTCTCTTAATCGAGACGTGAACCCACGTTGCCGATGGTAACTCAGTTTGAATGAGAGAGATTTGATTAACAACAAAGTTCTTTCAATGGCACGGATGCTTACGAAGCCGTGTAAACAGGATCTGACTATCAGACCACGCAACATTTTATCAAAAGAGTAGCGTCACATAATTCCGAATTGGGAATTGGTCACTACGTATCGCTCCTGCTCACTCATTCTATGAGTATCCTGGAAGATTCTCTCATATTTCTCATCTTCCGGACTTCTAGACAGGTTTTCGGTTTTCTGAACAGTTTTCTCCGTGAACTGATTAAACCTCATAAGAGCATGCGACTCCGCACGGAGTGGACACCTCGGATTGCTTGTCGAGCCTGCTTTCCCTGTCTCAGAGGAGCTCGCATGGAGAACCTTACGAGTTTGACTTAGAAGGAGCAACTGACGTTTTCACGCCACGGCGTTTGCAACCATTCATACTGAAGATTTGAGCCCTCTTCTCAAGAAATTCGACCAGAGCTTCAAACATCGCTGGAGAGTACGTTAAGTTAAAATCATCCTGTTGTACATCGACCTCCTCGATATCCTGATCCTTAACGCTGAAATCGGACTCCCACAGCTTGTGCAACTCGGGATCTAGACGTTCGGACGAGATAAAAATGCAATGATCTACAGGCATTTTCAGGAGCCTCGAGGCACGAACAATACCTTGAACTTCATCGGTAAACGAATGCAACTCCTCAGCAGATTCCTTCTTGATATGTACAAGTTCCATAAGAGCCGACAAAGGCTTGCTTACGATGAGCCTCGGATTGTGGTATCTAATCTTCAACGCCTTCCATATGCTTGTATAGTTAGCGCTGGTGGTCGCCACATATTTGATCAAAGCAACTGCGCTCCCGGTGAAACACAGTTTTAAATACTGTAATTTAGTCGTATCGGAAACCATCATGAACAAGCGTCGCGCATAAATCACGAAACCCTTCTCGATCCTCATATTCTTCTGAAAAAAAGTAGGCGGAGCAATTGTAGGGAGTCTTGCGAAACTGGCATCCCAGACACAGTAGAATTGTGAGGTCATGGATTGGTTCGCGAGTTCAAACTGCGATCGCAATATCGAGAATTCATTCTCATACGCCTCTTAAAGTCGGGCAAACACATCCCCAGTGAAGTACGGATCTGGCTCAACTTGTCTTACCGTAATCTCAGAATGAGTCCTTCGAGTCTCAACCTAGATTTCCTTCAAGGCATCAAGTCGCCCCTGAACAATACTGTTATTAAGTGCATCACTTGACTTGGCAAGAAGCCGGAGACGCAAGCCAGTGATCTCCACGTGCCGTGCATCCTGCAGAACTACCAGCTTCGTTAACGCTGTAGAAGTCATTATGAGCCGATAAACGAAACCCTAAAAGAAAAACACGAATAACGAATCCGATTGGATTCCAAATAAAGTTGAACGGAGAAAAGACGTACAGAAAAATATGATTATATCGAACATAGTCACTGAAAGCAGTAATTTTTGAAATAATTAAACGGAAGCATAAATCATACACCGTGAGCGGAATATACTCTAACGCACACAGATGCAAACACAATACTGAGGAAGACAAGATCAAACAAAGGTGAATCGTGAATTCTTATCGCACGAAGGTATGGCAGGATGCAGCGCATCTGAAGACACAACGCGAGCACATCTGAAGTCACAACGCGAAGCAATCCCTAGAATAGCCGACTGGCCCGTTAGTAACTCGCACGAGCAATAAACGGATTACTAAACCATTGAATTATCACCTGAACCAATCGCTCACTCGTCACCTGGGGCTAAATGAAGACAGTAAAGCAAAGTATAGATGTACAAACATCTAAAAGAACCAAACGGAAATAAATGGTGGGAGTGAGTAAGGGAAGGTTGGGCAAATAAATCACGTACACAATATTTCGCGGAAAGAACAGAGAAACAAGAAATAAAGTTGGAAAATATATACATAAAAGATATTCTAGAAAAACGTAACATTTACGTATACTGAGAAAAGGTATTATTGTGCCAACCAGATATCCAGCTGCTGGAACTATAATTCGGATTGCTGGCACAGCCGTGCTATTGTTCAGCTACCACAGCGAAACACCATTGCTTGGCGTAGTTCTCTTGTACGAGCAATGCAGTATGGCTCGCAGATCTATATGGATAGCTCTCACAGCTATACGGATCTCTGTTGCACCTTTTTGGTTTTGATTCTCCTAAATAAACGGCTTTGAGTATCGAAAAACCAAAATACTAGCCCAATACTGCATTACTTCTGCACATTCTATCAAAATTTGAGCTCCTTCTGCCTAGTATTTTGGGCGAAAATGGATTTAAAAATTTTAAGGTGGTGGAAAGTAATGGCAGAAGTACCACTGCCTTTCAACCGTATTGCTGCCACAGCTATTCGTATTGTTAATACAACTATACCCATAGGTCCCATAACTGAACTGTATGCAGCTATCAGTTAGTTAGTTGTGAGAGCTATACCGTTTTCTCAGTGTAGCATGAATATTAAAGTGGTTATATAACAGTTATATGCCACAGTTCCGTTACTGATACGTTACTGAAACTAACAACTGATCCCACATCAGCTGATCCCGACCCAATTTGTCCCAAGTAGCTACAAAACAAATAACTATCCTGAAAAACCGACGGCAACAAAGAACCAAAAGCATATTTCTGTAACGGGGGCTAGCCCCACCCCCTCCATTACGTGAGCAAGCTCTATTTCATAGGTTCCGATTAACCACTAAAAAATGTAAAGAACTAAAAATATATTTGTCGTATTACGAGGGGACTCCGCTCCCCAATAGACCTCCCACCGGGTAAATAATGCTAATATAACTCCCCACAAAGACACCCGTCGCCTGTTACATACAAATCTCTAGAGATAGTATCATTTACTATATTACACTATTAGAATTCGACGATTACAAAAACATGCACTATTTTTGTATTAATTGATTATTGCCCGTACATTACGCATTAAAAAATTGGCACATTTACACTTGTTTAATATATATCAACCGACGCGTTAGCATCTCGAGACAAGTACATTTACGCAGGATCGAGACGCGACACGACTCTTGACCCGAGTCGAAATTTTTCAACCGTCAGTGAGTGTAAACACACTCCCCTGAGCCCGTAATTTGAACGTATATACCTTCAGATATCCTCCGTTAGCCATATAGACCCTTACTCTACACTTATCATGAATCGCCTCTCTCTCTGTATACTCCGTATACACTCTTCATTGACCGTCTAACCCCTCGCTTTGAAATTCTCATGTACCGTATTTCACCATCTACGCCCTCGATGCTTCTCTGATACCCAAATAACCCCCTTTTCAAATATCTCACCGTATTCTTTACCCATATTGTCGTCGATCTGCAAGTCCTTGTTACAATAAACCTCATAGCTGTATGTATCAGATATTCAATGCTTGTTCAATGCATTAATTATAAAAAAATACGATAAGACAGATTTCTTTTTCAATACATTTATTCTTATTCTTTAGTATTTACAGGCGATGCTATAAAAATTTGACCGTCGATTTTCACGTAAACACAAACAGCACATAAGTTTTCTACCGGAATCGCATAAAAGTTCTCTCCTCTGTGACATTTGTATGTATATGTAAGCGAGGGGGACTCGCAGCCCACACCCGCCGTAAGCGTTAAATGTACCGCCAAAAATGTTTTTTTTTTAACAAAAAATTGGACGACAAGTAAAAAAAAGGATGGAGCTATTATACAGCAAAGAAAATAGAAATCAAATATATTAGCCAAGTAGCTTCCGTTTCCGGTGTGGGTGAGGGCACAGTGTGTGGCGGGACAAGAGTTATAAATGTGTTTTAAAACAAAGTTAAAAGTTGTAGAGAGGGTTTGGTGTGAGAAAGGGTTAGTGTAGGAGTGTAGAGAAGTGTAGGAAATTGTGAAAGTGGGGGAAGGTGACAGAGGGAAAGAAAGAAAAGGGTGGGAAAAGGCACAAGAGGGAAGAGGTTAGGTAGCGGGTGAAAAGGAAGAAGGGTAAAGGGGGGACGGTCCGGTGAGAAGAAGTTAGCGCAAGCGCAGAGGGATAGGGTGTAGTGAGCTGGCGCGGTTGGGGAAACAGAGTATACGGTGTGGAGTGGGAGTTCAGGGACCATAGAGAGAGGGAAGTATAGAGCGGTGAGGTTGGGAACTACAAAAGTCACTAGGATAGTGGGAACTGGACGAGAAGGAAAGAGAGGGAGATTTGAATTAGAAATGGAGGGATTGGAAGAGGAGTTAGGTAATAAGAGGGGTAGACCTACGTCGGCTAGGAGTTTAACGAGGGAAAGAGCAGGGAGTACAGGAAATATTATGGAGATGTTAGGAAAAGTGAAAAGGGACTACAACAGTTTAGAAGAGGATAGAGAAGGGGAGATAGAGGGATTTAAAAAAAGTAAATTATTAGAGAGTTCTCCAGAGAAGGATGCGAAAGGGAAGTTGGAGGTGGACAGAAAAGAGTTGGAAGTGATGCTGAGAGGGATAAGGGAGGGGATGAAAAAGGATATGGGGGAAAAATTGGATAGGTTGGAAAAGAAAATGGAGGGGAAAGGAAGGATATGAGAGATCAGTTTAAAGCATGGAATGAAAGATGGGAGAAGGAAAGGATGGAAATGAGAAATAGGTTAGATGGGTTTGAGGAGAGATTGGCAAATATGGAAAAGAAAGAAAAGGAGTGTAACACGGCAGGAGAAGGAAAGGAAGAGGAAAGGAGTGAAAAGGAAAAAAAGGAAAATAAGGAAGAAGTTAGAAACTTAAAATGGAAGATGAGAGAGATGGAGGTGAGATGGGATAAAAGAAATAGAGAGGAAAGGAGATGTAATGTAATAGTGAAGGGGGTGAAATTGCAGGAAAAAGATGGGAGGAAAGAATTAACGGAGATTTGGGAGAAAATGGGGTTGAAATGGGAGGATAAGGAAATAAGGAGAGTGGGAGGAGTGGATAAGGAAAACAGGGGTATGATAATGATAAAGTTGGGTGGAATAGAGAAGAAAAGGAGAGTGATGATGGAGAAAAAAGCGTTGAGGGGTAGGAGGGAAAGAATAGAAGATGATTTGACACGGGAGGAAAGAAGAGCGAGGTGGAAAATTGAGGGGGAGGTAATGAGATGGAGGAGGGAAGGGAAGAGGGTACAGATAGGTTACATGAAAGTATGGGTGGAAGGAGTATTAAAAAGGTGGGATGAGGTGAGGGAGTGTTGGATAGAGGATACGGGAAACGAGTAAAGGGGGGTAAAGAGAAGAAGAAGCAAGGGAGAGGCAGGAAGAAGGAGAGGGGGAAAGAGGGGTTAGGAGAGATAATTAAAATAGCTTTTTGGAATGTGGCAGGATTAGGGAATAAGGATGAGGATTTTTGGGTGAATTTGAAGGAATGGGATATATTGATATTAAGTGAAACATGGGTAGAAGAGAAAGGATGGGACAGAATAAAGAAGAAATGCCCGGAAGGGTACGTGTGGGAGACGCAGTGGGCAAAAAGGAATAAAAAGAAGGGGAGAGCGAGGGGTGGCATGTTATTAGGAGTTAGGAAAGAGATAAGGATGGGAAAGGAAGAAGAGGCAAAGGAGGAAGAAGAAGGTATGTTCGAGAGGAAAATTTGGCTGGGGGAGGAATGGTAGAGGGTGATAGGGATTTATGTAAACGGAGACATAGAAAGGAAATTAGAAAAGTTAAGAGATTGGGTAGAGGAGAAGGATGGGAATGTGAAAGTCTTGATAGGGGGCGATTTTAATGTGAGGACAGGAGGATTGGGCGGAATAATAAGAAATAGGATGATGGAAGGAAGAGAGGGGGAAGGTAGGCAGTCTAAGGATATGGTGGTAAACGGCGAAGGGAGGAAATTTTGCAGGTTTTTAGGGGAAATGGGGTGGGGAATTTTGAATGGAGAAACGGAAGGAGATGAGCAAGGGGAATGGACGTATTTAGGGAGTAGAGGTGAGTCGGTAATTGATTATGTGGTGGGGAATGGGGAGTTAGCTGACAGGGTAAGCAGATTGGTAATCGAAGAAAGGATAGAATCAGACCATCAACCGGTGGTTGTGTGGATAAAGGCGAGGGGGTATAAGAGAAAAGAAAGCAAAAGAAGTGGAGTAGGAGGAAGGGGTAGAAGGAGATGGACAATGGAAGAGAGAAGAAGATTTACAGACGAGTTTGGGGATTTAGGAGACTTGAAAGAGGGGATAGAAGAGGGGTGGGGTGAGCTTAGGGAAAGAATAAAAAACACGGTGAAGAAAATAGGGGGGAAAGAAGTGAAGGAGGACAATAAAGGCTGGTGGGATGAAGAATGTAAGGAGAAGAAGAAGAAAGTTAGAAAGACGCTGAGGGGGTGGAGAAAAGAAGGAAGGAATAGGGAGGATTATAGGAAAGAAAAAAGAGAGTACAAGGAACTGTGTGAAGAGAAAAAAAGTGTTGAAAAAGAGAAATGGGAAAGGGAGTTAGACAATATTAAAACGGAAGAGGAGGTTTGGAATGTGGTAAATAGGGGGAGAAAAAAGAGAACAAAAGTGAATGAGGAAATAGGAATTAATGAGTGGGATGAATATTTTAAGGAGGTACTAGGTGGAGTAGGATGGGAGATAAGAAGAGAGGGAGAGGGTAGGAAAAGAGGGGACGGTGAGGAAGAGATAGGATTAGAGGAGCTAAGAAAGGTGACGAGTAAACTGAAGGATGGAAAAGCGCGGGGAGGGGATGGAATTGAAAATGAGATCTGGAAATATGGGGGGAAAGAAATTGAGAAAGGGTTGTTGGAAATATGTAATAGAGTATGGAGAGGGGAGGGATGGTCAAAAAGCTGGAAGGAAGGGATGATAGTGCCAGTACGGAAGAAGGGGGATGGGAAGGTAGTAGGGGATTATAGGGGGGTAACGCTGACGCAAACAGCATATAAAATTTATGCTGCGGTATTGGCAGAAAGGCTAAGGGAGGAGGTAGAGGGGAAAAGGATTTTGCCAGATAGCCAGACGGGTTTTAGGAGGGGAATGGGCACAATAGATAATATTTATACATTAAACTATTTGATAAATAGGCAAATAAGGAGAAGGGCAAGGAAGTTAGTGGTTTTGTTTGTGGATATGAGGGCAGCTTTTGATAGAGTGGAGAGAGGGATCTTATTGAATACAATGAGGAAGAAGGGAGTGAGGGAAGGGCTGATAGATAGATATGAGGAAGTATTAAGGGAAACAGTAAGTAAGGTTAGGATAGGAAAGGAGGAAGGGGATAGTTTCTGGACTGAGAGGGGGGTGAGACAAGGGTGCCCTTTAAGCCTCTTGTTATTCACCCTATTACTAGCAGATGTAGACGAGGTATTGGAAAGAGGGGGATGGGGTGGGGTAAAATTAGGAGGGAAAAAGATATACACACTGGCATACGCTGATGATATAGCGGTGTTGGCGGAGGATGAGGAGGGGATGAAAGGAATGATAGGAAAATTAGAAAGGTACGTAGAGGAAAAGGGAATGGAGGTGAATACAGGAAAGACGAAGATCGTGAGGTGTAGGAGTGGGGGAGGTAGGAGAAAGGTGGTAAAATGGTGGTGGAAAGGGGAGAAAATAGAGGAGGTGAAAGAGTTTAAATACTTGGGGTATGTGTTGATGGCGAGTGAGAGGCAGGAAGCTCACATAGAGGACAGAGTAAGAAAAGGGGCGGCGGTGATGGGGCAGGTATGGGGAATAGGGAAAAGAAGGTTCGGGAAGGACTGAAGTAGAAGGATATGGCTGTTTGATAAGCTGGTATGGTCGGTGATTAGTTATGGGGTGGAAATATGGGGATGGAAGGAGAGAGATAAAGTGGAGAGGATACAGGAGAGGTATCTGAAGTGGGTCTTGGAGGTGGGGAGGAACACGCCAGGATATATGGTAAGGGAGGAAGTGCAGAGGGAGTTGCTTAGGGGTAGAGCGGGATTAAGAGCATGGGGATATGAAAGGAGGTTAGAGGAAGGAGGTGGGGGAGAATTAGCTAGAAGGTGTTGGGAAGAGGTAAAGGGGAGAGCTAGGAGGGGGGTGGCATTAGAAGGGTGGGTGGAGGAAAGGAAAGAATTCTGGGAAATTAGGGGATGGAAGATAGAAGGAATAGAACAGGAAAGAGAAAGGGGAGGAATTAAAGGAGAAGATTTAGTTAAGAGGGAAAGAGACGTACAGGAAGAGGAAAGATGGGGGAGGATAGTGGAGTCTGGGTATAATAAGTGGTATGGGAGGGTAAAGGGTAAAGGAATTCCAGGGTATTTGAAGAGGGATTGGGGGGAAAAAAGATGGCAAAGGTTGGCAAGGTTTAGGTTGGGAAACGAGATGAAGGGTAACAGGTATTGGGAGATAGAGGAGAAAAGGTTGTGTAGAGTATGTGGGTGGAGGGTAGAAACGTGGGAACACGTATGGGAGGAGTGTGTAGATTGGGGAAATGGTAGAAGCTGGCAGGAAATGATAGGGGAGGTGTTAGGGGATGATGGGGAAGGGGAGGAATGGATAAGGAAAATAGAGGAGTGGAGGAGTGAGAGAGAAAGGGTTAGAAGAGGGGTGGAGGAGGAGAGGACAAGGGAAGAGGATGAGGAGGAATCAGAAGGGACGTAGGCAAGTAGGTTAGTAAAAGGTAGAATGTAAAAGGAAGTCGATAAGTAGTAAGAAGAGGGAGGTAATTGCATCGGAAACGGAGGTCAGAGGATGAATGGGTTGAAGAATGATGTGGATGGATGAGTGCAGTATCTCTCTCTCTCAACTGTTGTGCGGAGTATGAAAGATGGACGTATGGAGGTATGGCGAGTTGGGATGGATGGGATGGAAGGAGGGAAAGTAGGTTAAGGCTTAGGAGTATAAGAAAGAGAACATATTTGTAAGTGGAACGGGAGTCCACTGTACCCCGTGTAAGGGAAGCGGTAATAAATATATATATTAGTCAAGTAAAACTCTCTTCAAAAAACTTGGCGTGCCAGCGACTGTGCATTGTCCATTGAAGTAACTGTGGGTTTCAGCAATTTATAATTATATCAATGTGACGCATCCATGAAAAGTGTGACTATTTATGCCGGGACGCCGCATTACGTAGTATTGTTCAAGATGGCGTATCGAAAATTCTGTGTACTGGCGCACATCTCTTTATTTTTACTTTATGTACGCTCTTGCAATCTGAACGCATTCAAGAACTTATACTTGTGCCAACATGCTTCGATGCAATCGTCTTGGCGTACTTACTCCTCGTTTCGCATTAACTGATGCTCATATTAATTTTTAGTTAGAATAATTAGAATAGACCAAGGTCTATATACGAATGTTTTTTCTTTTTTCTAAGCATTAACTGATCTTTCTATTCATTTGAAGTTTAGCGAAGATAACAAAACTTTAACATATTATGTTACTTTTTTGGGAGGGGCCTCGCCCCCCTTCGCCCCTCCGCCTCTATAAGGCTATCTGTACGAATTATCTGCAATTCTTCTTCTCAGGATTATTTGAATTCATTTATGAATTCATATATTTGAGTTCAAAGTTACACTGTTATTCAAGTTGATAGACCGAAAATGGAAAAAATTCTGTGTAAACATTGATCAGTGATGATTATCATTCCAATGAAATGTATTGTCAATAATAAATTAATTAATTAAGGCACACCAAGTTTTTATATGAACTTTTTACTTGTCTAATATATAGGATTTCTAATATTTTTTGCTGTGGAATAGCTCCATCCCTTTTTTACTTGGTGTCCAATTTTTGTTTTAAAAAAACTTTTTTGCGGGGATATGATCTCTTTTTGAAAGTCAGACCGAAATGAAAAATCAAAGCAGACTATAAAGTTAATTTGTAATAAACAGTTAATAAAATTAAGTTAAGTAAAGTCAATCTTTGATACATGTGTACATGGAACGTAGGCTGCAATAAGAATTTCACGTGATGCTGCGGTTAATTGTTGAAACAACCGACAACATTAAACGAAACCGAAATTTATACAAATACTTTTAAGCAATTACACCCTCCGTTGTTTTGTGTTTTAAGAAGCATCCTCGAAGATTGATTAGTATGACATTCAACAAATAAAATTAATTCTCCTCGATCATCGAGCAAAAATAATGATTTATTGCACACTGACAACGAGTATGCACAATAATCACTATCGAACCCGTAATTTAAATCACTGGCGCACACTAATTTATAAATGAACTGATGGACTGACGAACGATATGATGCCCTGTGTGACATCCCGCGCAAAAAAAAAGTATTTAAAATAAGTTTTAAGCATATGTCGCATTGGAGGGTTTATGATTCCGTTATACTCAGTCTGAGTATTAAAAAGTATTAAATAAATTTCAGAGGTATTCAATATCAAAATAAGTATTTAAAAAGTGTTAAAAAAGTATTAACATCCGCGAAATTAATTCAATAATCTTTTAATGCTCTTAAATACTTTTTTAATACTTTTTTGATACTGAACTAAGTGACAGCTGATATCAGCTGATACACCACACGCATAGACGACGATATCAACATTAAAACACCAAATTTTTTAGCGAGAACACTCATTGGAAATAAGTAAATAAATAAAAAATATTGGCCACCTCACATTTTTCGCTTAGGACGTGTGGGATATCTTCTATTCGAAAAATTTGTTATTCTCGTGACGTCACACGCTGCATCATTTTATATACGTGAAAGGGACATTTAAAGTTTTGTGGTATGGTGAAATTACGAAAACTAAATATTTTAATATTAAAGAAACACATTTTCTCGCTACAGGTCTCATTAAAAAGAGAAAAATTAGTAAGAAGTATTGGCTGTGATACATTTTTAGTTTGCGAAGTGTGGTCAAATACGCAGCCACGTACGTGTGAGGAGACGTCCAAAGTTGTGTGAGTTCGCTAAACGTAAGATTTTCCGTCGACAAGAAATTACGAAGAGTCGAAATATGAGCATCAAAGCGACAGATTTCCTTGTGAGAGGGCTCATTGAAAAGAGAATAAAAAATTGAACCTGACAGATTTTTGCTTCCGATGTGTATTTAGAGATATCTTGAGTGATAATTTAAAAACGGCCAATTAGTTGCCACCTTCGGAATAAATAGAGTAGCAGTTGCGTTCGTGACGTTAGGCGTAGAGCCCGATAAAGATCAGACAGAAATCGGTAAATGGAAGCATGGGTATGTGTAAACAACATTAATTTATTTTTTAACTTAGGCGTCGAGTCGCTGCCACGACTCTTGATATACAGACCCTTGGACAACGGTGTATACGATGAAACGCGCGCCAGCAAATTTTTATTCTTCGAAGATGAGGCGGGTCTGTGGCGGGTGTTGTTCGCCGTTTTTAATTTTAAGCTGTTCTCAAATGGACATAAGTTCCTAGTTTACAATGAATGGCGGGCTTAATTTACACGCGACTCGAGCCTTACTTTCACTCGCTTCACCAGTCATCATCATATCGATGTTTTGACGGTGAAACGAAGGTGAAAGAAGGTTTAAATTTCGACTCTGATACCTAAACCAACCTGTTTTCGGTCACTCAAAACGCTTTTCTTGTATTCTTTGGATACGTAGAAAATATGTATGTTTTTTAGGGACATGTAAATGATGTGTTTCTTACGGTCTGTCAATTGCGATAAAAAAAAAGGATGCAAAGTAGAACATTGTACATTGCTTCCTCATTATATTTCGCTCTTTACATAGCAACCTCTACGAGGAAGTATTGTAACTGATTTTGGCTTCCTCATAGAGGAAGCTTTATCAGAAGCAAAATTTAATGAGGAAGCAATGTGCAAAATTCTACTTTGCATCCTTGTTTTGAATAAATTAATAAATCACCGGCACATCTCATTTTTATTAGGCACAAACTTTTGTTATACTTTAGTAACTTCCGAGAAGGTTATAGCGAAAATCGCTATTTTTTCAAATATTCAAAATGGTGTCATATTTTAACGACTTTACCGATCACCACCAAATTTGGTACACAGTAGGACTGTATGTTATTTTTCGTTTATAGAACATTTGAGTTAATTTGCAGAAATTCGGCGCGATTTATAGCAAAATTTTGATTTTTTACAAAAATTCATGATTCTATAAAATCCGAACCGCTTTACCGATTTTGTCGAAATTCAATTACAAACAGCATTTAATGTCTCTCTAGTTATAAAGAACTATTTAGCCATATCGGCGAACTTTTACGAAAGTTAGAGAGTATACGACATTTCTCAAAAATATTAAACATTCGATACAATCAGTATACATAGATATATTTTCTTCAGAATCACAGCAATTGAAGAGGAATTAATACTCTACTTGCATGCCAAATTTGAGCTCGATCGATCATGCCATTCGCGAATTATCGACGATTGAATTTTCGGTCCCTGGAACACACTTTCTCGAAATTTTTGGCTTCCTCATAGAGGAAACTTTGTTGTCATGAAAAAATATTTTTTCGAGATTTTCATGTCAGTACGCATAGAATCACCTGAAACGTCGAGAAAAATGGTTTAGAAAATGTATCTGTCTGTGTGTGTGTTTTTTAACAACGGGGGAAATGCTAATGCACAGCAGGAATCAGACCCTCATGTCCAAAACTGCTCGTGTGGGACTCGCACCCACTAAAGCCCTACATCAAGCGCTCCCCCCCCCCCCCCCCCCCAACCCGCGGAACCGCCGTCAAGCACTACTTCGCAGGGGGGACTGGCTATGTGCCCTTCATGTATGTCATGTGACTAACACTCACTTGTTAGTTGACACCTTGCCTGAGCCACAGCCATCCAGTTCTTCTCGGATGTTATCATCAGTCCGATGATATTCTCTGGAGTAGGGCGTTGTAGGAGCAACTCATCGAGTTCCGCTCTATCATCCTGGAACCGTGGGCAGACGAAAAACACATGTTCCGCGTCTTCCACCGTAGACGGACATGTTGGACAGAGATCGCTGTCAGTGATCCCAAATCGCTTCTGATACGCCAGAAAGCAACCATGCCCACTGAGTAGCTGTGTCAGGTAGTGATCTACCTCTCCATGCTTTCTCTTCAACCACTCCCTAATATTCGGAATGAGACGGTGAGTCACTCTTCCAGTAGATGCCAAGTTCCACCCCTGCTGCCAGGTGTCAGTTGTTACCATCTCTTCCTTATCAGTGACGCCACGACGATTCGCGTTAACGTCTCCTCGCAATCTACAATAGATTCTAGCTCTCTCTTCAACGATCAGTTCGATCGGTGGCATTCCCGATATCACAGATACGGCCTCGTATGAGACAGTGCGAAATGCACGTGCTACTCGCAGAGAGGCTCTGCGATAGAGGGTGTTATTTGCGGCTTGTATGACTCGGTTTTCATGGCCTGAGACCATATCGGAGCCCCATACAGCACGATTGAACTCACCACACTACTAAGGAGCCTTCGGCGGATCTGTCGAGGTCCTCTAATGTTTGGCATAATCCTTGACAGCGCGTTGGTCACGCGTAAAGCCTTATTACCAACAATATCCAAGTGCTCTCTGAACTGTAGCCTTGCGTCAATCTGGACGCCCAGATATCTGAGAGACGACTTTGAAGAAATCAAACAGTCGCCTACTCTGATACTAATCGTTTCTGTAACTTTTCTACTGGTTACCAGAATTACCTCTGTCTTATGGTCTGCCAGTTGTAATCCTGCAAATGCAAGCCAGCGTCGAATAATAGCAATGACTACTACTGCTACATCATCCGCAAATCCAACAGTTTTTGCTCCTCTAGGCAGTGCAAGTCTCATCAGGGCATCATACATGATGTTCCACAAGTCCGGGCCAAGGACTGAGCCTTGTGGAACTCCACCTGTGATCTTATATGTTTGTTTTCCAGCGGATGTTTCGTATATCAGTGTGCGGTCACTGAAATAACTCGCAATCATTGGTCTGATATACGCTGGAACCTCCATTGAAGTCATCGCGTCTAGGATGTGGTTCCACTGCGCAGAGTTGAAAGCATTTTTCACATCTAGTGTAATAGTGGCACAGTACTCTTTTGAGCCTCCCCTCCATCTCTTGCCTTCAATGGCTGTTTGAGCTGTGTCCATCACTGTGTTGATCGCATCCACTGTTGACCTCGCTTTCCTGAAGCCGAACTGGCTATCGCTCAGACCGGAGTCTCCTTCGGTATAGGTTTTCATCCGATTGCAAATTATCCTCTCTAAGACCTTGCCCACTGTGTCAAGCAGGCAGATGGGGCGATATGATGACGGTTCGTCTGGAGGTTCATTGCCTTTCGGTAGAAGTACTAATCACTGTTGTTTCCACGGTTTCGGGAACACTCTTTCACACAGGCATGAATTGTAGACCTCGAGTAAGAGTTCCGGACGACATCTGATGGCTGTTTTTAGGGCAATGTTCGGCACGCCGTCAGGGCCAGGTGCATTTTTATCGCCAATCTTGTTGCACGCTGTGAACAGTTCCTCTGAGGTGATGGGTGGAATGTCCTCTGGAAGGGTCTGAGGAATTTCAAAAGTAACCTCTGGTTGACGTGGGAAGAGGGTGCTTACAATTCTCCCTAAAAGATCCGGGTCGAAGGAGACCGATTGCTAGAGTTTCGAAGTTTACTTATAACAATCTTGTAGGGTCTACCCCATGGATCTTTGTCAATTTCTTCGTAGAGTTCCTTCCAACCTCGACGCTTGCTGCTCTTGATGGCCTTCTTCAGGGCGCGACAGGCCTCTGAGTGTTCTTGTCTCAGGTCTGGGTAATCCGCCTGTCTTCTCGCTCTTTCAGCTGTCCGCCGAGTGCGGTGGCAGATTTTCCGTAGCTGTGCTATCTCGTCATTCCACCAGTACACTGGGAAATGACGATTGCTTTTGCTGCGTCTGCTCATAGATGCATCACACGCGTTGCCTATCAAAGACATCAATTGTGAAGCCTTGTCTTCCGATGACCCTGTGAACACCAGTTGTTCTTCCATCATTATGATGAAAGCCTCTCGGTCGAATGAATTGGGATTCGAACCCCGGCCGCACGTACTCACCTGGTGTTGTTGTCCAGGAAAACCGACTTCGAAGACAACGGCTAAGTGATCGCTGTTAATGAACCTGTCACTTACGCACCATGTTGTAAGACGAGGAGCCAATGAGTCATTGATGAAGGTCAGGTCGATAAACGAGATATTACCATTTCTCATGAATGTGGGAGCCGAGTTGTTATTCGCCAAAACTAGATCCACGGGAACAAAGGCCTCGAGAAGAGTTTCGCCTCTTCGATTAGTAATCCGACAGCCCCAATTTGTAGCCCATGCATTGAAGTCGCCCGCCACAATGACGGGGGAACGACCTTGAAGTTCGTTGGTCATTTTATCAAGCATGTTCACAAGTTCCGCTTGAGTTAAGCTCGGAGCAGCGTAGACACTGCAGATGTACGTGTCTCGGACCTTTACCCAGGTATGTCCACGGTTCACTGTCGATGGATATTCCTGAATAAAATAATTGCCGCAAACCCAGATCGGTGCTTTGCCTGTAGAATCCGAAAACCAAATCAATGATTCCTCGAGGTCTCTGTACTGTTCGCAGAGAATGGCAACATCTATTTGCTGCTCAAGTACGGACTTCTGCAGCAGGTCTTGGGCTGCTTCGCAGTAGTTAAGGTTCAGCTGATAGAACTTCATCGTTTGCGTTACGAGGAAGTTTGAAGGGCCAATTTATAAGCCGGGCAGGCGAAAAAGCCAGCTGGATGCTTGCTCTTTTCGTTCTCGATGCACAACAGGCAGTGAGGTTCCGGTGTAAAGCAGTTCTTTGCAATGTGCTCTTCCTGGCCACATCTCACGTACAGTTTAGACCTATCGGGGCCGGTACATTTTACGGCCTGGTGTCCGAATCCAAGGCACTTGTAGCATCGTTGGATGGTAGCCTTCTCTCTCACGCGGCAGACCAACCTTTACTTTTCCCTTAAGTAGGGCCGCGTTCGCTAGTTCAACAGGCAGAACCACCACTGCAGTCTGCGGTCCACTGTATGCTCTCCTCAGGGATTTCACGGCAGTGACTTCGATCGCTTCTGCTCCTTCGACTTGGTCTTGGAGAGCCTGGTAGATGTCAGGCTTCCCAGTCAACACGTCAAGGTCTCGCAGTTCTAGCACCTTGGTCTCGGTTCTGCAAGAAACTTGCTCCTTTTCCCCGATCTTTTTTTCGACCAGTCCTCGCAGTTGATCGGTTTGTTGGCGAGTCTTCCTGCTCAGTTCCAGAAGAAGGTTGCTGGCGATATTTCTCTGGATCTTCGTTACGGACTCTTTCAAATTCTCCAGTTCTGGATCGCCCCCCCCCCCCCCCATGTGTCGCCACCTTGGCGTGGTGGGGGGCCACAGTTACCCGCAGATCCGTTGTTCTTGAACGCTGTCCGCAACCAGTTAGTAAGGCAACGGGGAGGATTTCGGCTAAGAGCGACACAGACGAGAGCGTCTAAGTACGCAGTTTGGGAGCGCCGAAAGACGCAGATGTGTGTTAGCCGGGTGCGCTTTTTTGGCGCCGCATTTGGGCAGCTCGGTGGAGGGCGCCTTCGGGTGCATGCCTCGGGCATCGGTGGCGGATGTTGGGACCCGCGACCCACGACCAACATCTGCTTGTCGTTGCCCAGGTATTTTTGTGAACGTGTGAGGAAAGCGTATGGCACAGGGAATGCCAACTCCCCCTGAGGATTACAGTGGACCTCTGAGGGAGTGCGGGCTTGGCCTTCCATGAAGGACCAAGTGGCCGCTGATGTGTAAGAAGGCAAGTGATACTGCAGGGGAGGTGTCCGGAGTCCGTAGGTCCCGGCCCTTTCGGGTATGGCAAACCCGCGAACCTTAGCTGGTTGACCAGTACCAAGGTTGGTTTAGGACCTTAACTGGAAGTGAGCCACATTGACTCACAAACGTCTGACCGGAGACGACGTCCGGTACCATGGGAGCCGGGGAGCCCCGGTAGTGGCTTCGGCTGCTATCGCCCCGGCCATTTGGAGTTGGACTCGTGGTGGCAGTGGTTGCCCATATGTTGGGCAGGGTTTAGCGCGAACTACACCCATCCGTGTGAGCTGCGTGTTTCGGCTTGGGTGCGGCTCCGCTGAAGTCGTAGGGAGTTGGGTAGGCTCCTCCCCAAGTCAAGGAGCCTCTCGGGCTAAACCTCCGAGAGGGAATTGGCAGTTATCCCGTTACGCATGAGTCCAACCTCGGTTGGACCTTGGTCAGCGACGGGTGGCGGGTTGGCCGAGCGTATCTCGGCCCCACGCCAGATAGGGGGCCGTGTCGTAGGCCGAGAGGCGGGAACGGCACGTAAAACACAATGTGGAATGTATCTGGATCGCTTTTCATGGATCTCAGCACATCAGCATAAGTTGACTCATCCTTCATCTTGAGCACCAACACGTCTGGGCGAGCTGGCCTAGTTCTAGGTGGCCTCTTCTTCTTCCCAACTTTCTGCCAAACGTCATAAAAGATATCTCCAGTTATTGGCGTAGCCATTACGGAAAAATTCTTCTCTGGTCTTTGAGTAGAAGGCCTTGCTGGATTTGGGCTCTTCTTCGCCTTACCTACATCCATAACATGTCGTGTTGATTCTGATGCTGAGAGCCTACTTTTGGGCTCATTCGAAGCGACTTTCTGGGTCTGTTTGCTCTTCTTGCTTGACTTTTGGGCCTTCACTTCCAGTTTGGGTGACTCGCTTGGTTTTCTCTTCAAGGGCCTCTCTTGATTTGGTGAGGTCTGTGTTAGTGCCTCTACAGTCGTTGGTTTCGGCATTACTTCCTGTTCGAAGATTTCTCATCTAGCATGACGAATAATCAAATCTGTGATTTGTTTACCTAATTTTGTCAGAGCCTTATCTCTCTCATTTTGAGCTTCTCCTATGTTGGATGTCTTCGATCTTGGGCTTTCTACAGCGTTTTTCCGGACAATGTTGAAAAACAATTGTCGGGAGTTTTTCGTTTGGCAAATCGACGTCTTCTGTTGTACGTTTCCGGTCTCTGCGCTTGGCCGGCGTTGCACCTGCTGTAGTGGTGAGGAGCCTTCTACCTCTGTCGAGACCTCCATCCTCTCCTCTTCCTTTTTTTCATCGGGAATAATTGTCGCCATGTAATGTTTGCCAGCGCATCGCGCGTAAGGGGGCGTGTCGAAATAACTGGGAATGGGTATACCCTCGGCTACTCTGAGCCTACCCCAGTTCCCTGAGCTTTCGCTTTACCAGTTCCGGAATACACGGACGGACTGGAACTCGCCCGGGGCAACACAGAGTCCGATCTCTGTGTCCAATACGCACTCCCTGATCAAGGCCCGAAGGGGCTGGCCACTGGTCCTACGCCACAAGGTCCACGTCGGCAGAGCAAGCTCACATCAGCCTCGCTCGATGAAGGCGAGGGCACTTCCAGTGGCTTATGACACAGATCAATCCGGGTTTTTTCGAGTTTCCGTCTTTAGCCTTTCGGGAACCAACCGCTCGCTGCAAGGCAGCAGCACCTGTTTGGACAGGGAGAGGTATTTAATTTCCCTCCTACCCTCTATATCTAGAGAGCGTTCCCCTATCCGCCTCCTAGGGACGCGCCACGTATGGATTACAGGTTCCCGTGCCGTGGTGTGTGTGTGTTTGTGTTTTCTTTTCTTTTTTTTTTGAGGGGGAAAACAAATGCTTTTTACGCATGGTAACAGGCCTCTCCTGTGTCGGACTCGCCCAGTATACTGCTGGACCCTACCGACTAAAAATCCAGCCCTCATTTCCTTCTGTGACCATGTCTTACCCCGGCGGAAACGCCGCAAAGCATTACTTCGCCGAGGTGGTCTGAGCCGTTGCTCCTTCTCTTCATTTTGTCGTTGTTTTTATGGCTTTCACGTTTCAGTAGGCCGTGTTGTCACGTTCCTTTCTCCTCTGTTGTTCTTCTTCCCGCAGTTTTTTTAGGACTGCTGTTACGAAGTTGCTAACAGCAGTCCAGTTGGCGTCTGACTCCAACATGCACTGCACAATGGTCTCAGGGGTGAGAGTCCTCTTTAGCTGTTTCTCCAGCTCTTTTCTCTCCATGTGGAAACGTGGGCACTGGAAGAATGCGTGTTCTGCATCTTCCGGTGTTCCGCAGTCTGCTGAACACTCCGGTGTGTCCTCATGCTTGAAGCGGTGAAGATACGCCCGAAAGCATTCGTGTACAGAGAGGGTCTGTGTCAGGTAGTAGTTGACTTCCCCGTGTTTGCGGTTTACCCAACTATCCACCTGCGGGATTAGACGCTGTGTCCATCTCCCTTTCGCTGATGCGTCCCAATCCAATCGCCAATGGAGAAGGCTCTCCATCTTCGCTTCTTTACGCTGCTCCTCGCGAAGATCTCGATCAGTGCTCTTCGGCTGGTACAGCTTTTTTCTCTCCTCCGCCAGGCTGTGGATGGGTAACAGTCCAGCGATGACACACACTGCATCTTCCGACACAGTGCGGAATGCACTGGAGACCCTTAAAGCGGTAAGCCGGTAGACTGATGCCACCTTCCTGCGGAATTCCTGGATTTTCAGGGCATCTCCCCAGATAGCAATTCCGTACGTAAGAACAGAAATAACTACTGTTGCCAGCAGCTTCCTCCTGTCTTGCCTCGGGCCGCCGACGTTCGGCATGAGTCTCGCCAACGCCGATGCCACCTTGGTTGCCTTCTCCGCGACGTACTCCACGTGCTGTTTGAAGTTGAGTGGAAAGTCCAACATCACTCCCAGGTACTTGAGGTATGACTATGAAATGATACTGTGGTCACCAGCGGTGAGAGTGATCGTTTCGACTATCTTCCTGCTCGTGATGAGCATGGCTTCTCTTTTGTGTTCGGCTAGTTTAAGGCCGACAGAACTCATCCACTGCTGTATTCAACTGTATAAATTCTCAAAGATGTTAGGGATCTCCTCCAAGTACTTTGCGACAATTACGACCATTGCATCATTTGCGAAGGCTGTGACTTCTGCTCATCGTGGTGGCTCCAGTTTGAGGACACCGTCGTACATTATGTTCCACAGAAGTGGTCCAAGAACTGAGCCTTGTGGAACACCACCCGTGACTCGGTATTCCTGGGGTCCATCTTCTGTTTCGTACATAGGGTACCTGTCACTTAGATAGCTCTTCACCATCTTCGGAGGTATGATGGAACCTTCAGCCGGTTGTGTGTGTGTGTGTGCGTGTGCGTGTGCATGTGCGTGTGCGCGTGCGCGTGCGCGTGCTTTCTCATTAAATTTTGCTCCTTACAAAGTAACCTCTACGAAGAAGTATTGTAACTGATTTTGGCTTCCTCATAGAGAATGCGTAGTAAAGAGCAAAATTTGATGGGAAAGCAATGTGCAAGGTTCTACTGTGCATCCTACTTTTGAATAAATAAATAAAACATTGGCACATCTCATTTTTATTAGGCACAAACTTTTGTTTTACTTTCTTAAATTTTGCGGAGGTTATAGCAAAAATCTCTATTTTCTCATATATTCAAAATTGTGTAAAATTTGAACGACTTTAACGATCACTACCAAATTTGGCATAATATTACATAATAATACATGCATAACAATACATAGCAGGACTGCATAATATTTTTTGTTTGTAGAACATTTCAGTTCATTTGCTGAGATTCTACATGATTTATGGCAACATTTTTATTTTTTGCAAAAATTCAAAATCCTATAAAATTCGAACCGTTTTACCGATTTTGTCACAATTCAATACCAAACAGCATTCAACGTGTCTCTAGTTATGAAAAACTTTTACGAAATTTAGAGAGTATACATTTCTCAAAAAAATTAACCATTCGATACAATCAGTATACATAGATATATTTTCTTCAGAATCACAGCAATTAAAGAGGAGTTACTACTCTACTTGTACGCCAAATTTGAGTTCGATCGATCGTGCCATTCGTGAGTTGTCGACGATTGAATTTTCAGTCCCTGGAACACACACACACACACACACACATTTCGCGACGTTTTAGGTGATTCTAAGCATACTGACATGAAAATCTCGAAAAAAAAATTTTTCATGAAAACAAAGCTTCCTCTATGAGGACGCAAGAATCTAATTAATAAAATTGTGGTTGCTGTTTAAACATAGAGCAATGTTACGTTTTGGCTATTTTTTCTAGTATAATCAATAGTTATTTAATTTTCAGTCCTTCTAATATTCAATCTAAATTTTGCCAGTGTGAATCTGTTCCGAAATTTCCTACTTCGTTCATTGCGCTTGTATGTATCCGCTGATCATACGTGTTGTCAGCGTCTTTGGGCCGTCCCTTTGGATGGTTGACCGGTTTTACGTGAAAACTCCACGTAAAATTCCCATTCACGCTTTCATCATTATTTTCCTTGAACTTGTATATTTTCGCTGATCGCACGGGTCGTGCGTTGTCAGTATCCGTGGGCCATCGTGCGGTCCCCGAAAACCGCACGGAACATCCCGATTCACTCTTTCATCATTCTTTTCATTGCTTTTACTCATCAGTCTTTAAACAATCGTCAATCAAGGAACATGGAATAAAAACACATTATTGAAGACTCAAGATCCTAACTATTAATTATAAACCTAATTTATAGTATTTAGTAATTATCGTAACGGCGATAAATTAGAAATTCTTTTTTTCATATTAAATCAATTAATTCAAAGTGTTAAACTTGGTTCATCGAATAAAGGATAAACGCGTGTATCAATCCGAAATTTGAGTTTTAACTCTTAATCGAACAAGAACTCCCAAAGAAATCTCTCTTTCCGACGTCTCGTTACCTCGGGACGTAACAAGCAATCCTCTATTAAAAAGTCCGTAATTCCCGCCATCATCACCATTGTTGTCGATATAACTCGGCCTCTGATTGGTCGTGATCGGCAGTCGTTGTTTTTAATTTTGCAATATTTGACAGTTTCTAACGTTAGTTTGCTGTGATGGGTTGTAATGGAGCCAGTTTGTCAACGACTGTTTAGCGGACCGGACAGATCTTGACGATGGTGATCTATTTGAGCCAAGGAAATGGCACCCGGATCAAATAAAAATGTAAAAAAAATCGATAGACGTTCTAAAATTGACGCAGCAGGAAAAGAACAAAATTCAAATTGCAAAAATAGTAAAAGTGAATCTGTCAAGGAATAACGCGTTCGACGACGTGTCTCTCCCGTATAATACGGTGTAAGTATATTTATTCTTTATTCTTTATTAAGAGGCAGTGATACACCCCCTCCCTCCGCGCTCCACGCGCCCACATCACATCGAAATTTCGAAAGCTATTTTCTTCCAAACGAGGCATCGAATCGCAACAAAATTTGGAACACAAGTAAAAAATGATGGCACAATTGGGCTAAGCTTTGGGTTTTGCGGAAATCCAAAAAAAAAATTGCAGTTTTAATTACCTCTAGAGTAATTACTATATTTCTACTTTTATGCTCACCGGATCGTATTGCCAGAAGCTTAGCCCATGCACGGATAAAAAACACATTTTTTAATCTTTATTCCATCCAAATCGATGCAATAACACCGGAGAAAATAGCTTTTGAAATTTATTTCGGCATAGCTTATCGGCCTCCCAAAAATTTGAGAAAAAGCAAAGCTCCGCGAACATCCGAGAGGTGGCGTTACCGACGATGGTTCATTGGCCACGCCCACTGAATAAAACACTAATCGTTTGCAATAAAATACGATCGAGCATCCGTAGAAATGCTCAAAGAATGCACAAATACACAAAACCCGAAAGCTACATGCCTCACTGTTAAATTCCTCACTCAAATGTCGCACTAGACGTGTCGCATACGTTCAGTTGAAATGACTACACCATTCCGCCCATCACCTTGATGGGCGGAGCGACAACAGGGCCCTCTTGATCTATGTATATAAATTTGAATTTAATAAATCGAATTGTTATCATCATATTGTTTAATGTAAATACTGTATAATTGTACAATAAAAATTTAGTACAAACAGTATCACCGATTCACGAAATATGAGCTATTTTTTGGATTTTAAAGTTGATGCAAACTATTTGTTTGTTGAAAATTTCGTCGCGCAATCAAACGCCTATAGGGCTCTCTCTCTCGCACCTCACCCCACTTTTTGGTTTATCGATTCTTTTAAGCAAATGGCTTTGAATATCGAAGAGCCCGAAGGTTAGCCCAATTGTGCAATACTTCGGCACATTATTTCCAAATTTGAGCTATTTCTGCCGAGTATTTTGCGAGAAAATAGGTTTCGAAATGTTGAGCTGCGGTGGAGTATCACTGCCTCGCAAGGCGGTGTCTCTCGCACTTAGCGCTATCTCTCTCGCACCTTTTTAGTTTTTTATGCTTCTGAACAAACGACATTGAGTGTCGAAAAGCCCGAAGGTTAGCCCAATTGTGCAATAATTCGGCACATTATTGCCAAATTTGAGGTATTTCTGCCGAGTATTTTGCGAGAAAATAGGTTTCGAAATGTTGAGCTGCGGTGGAGTATCACTGCCTCCATTGAATGGCAGCCATTCAAATGTTTTGGTAACAAGTGATTTAAAGTGTACAAGTGTGGTGGATCTCGGAACCTCATCATCACCAGGTAAAACATTAAAAATATTCTATTATAGGATTAAGTATTTCTCCGCCACGAGTAAGTTTGCAGAGCCTGTGCATAGTTATTGCAGCCTATCGATGGCTGCAGAAAAGTATGAAGAAACATTTGTCGAAAGATATTTTGAGACTCCACAGGAGAAAAAACATTGAACGGAGCACTCTTCGATACACAGCAGAGCTGGTTTCTCTGTCGAAGAGCTCTGAACAAAGTCTTTAATCAATGGAGTTCCAAAATTTCTTTCGACAAATGATTCTCTCTTCGCACTTTGCTCCAGCCACCGATAGACTACAGTGTCTATGTAGAGGCACAGCGGCTACAAAAACTTATGAAGAGGGAAAATTATTTTCACAACGGTCGATTCCCATCAATATATATGTTATTACCTGACGTTAAACCTTAAATCAAAAAAATCGATTGTGGAAACAGTTCTGCCAGGGCCACGGTGGCGAAATTGGTAACGCACCAGGCTAGAATTCTGGGGTTCCCGGTTCGAACCCGGGTCGTGGCGGGATTTTTTTCACAATCATTCGCATTTTAGAAAAAATCGTCGATTGTGGCTGATTAATGAATTTTAATAAAAATTTATTAAGCAGCCACAATCGATATATAATGAGCGATCATAAGTCTCTGACCCGAGATGTGTTTCGCAAAAATTCCATCTATTAAATACTGACCGCAAACGTCGATACCTACATTACCTATACCATTTTCACAACGGTCGATTCCCATCAATATATATGTCTCAAAATATCTTTCGACAAATTTTTTCTTCTCAAAACTCATCTATAACCACTGATAAGCTGCAACAGCTATCCACAGGCTCTGCAAACTTACTGGTAACGGAGAAATACTTAATCTTCAATATTCATGAAATCAAATCGAATCAATATTTCATAAATCACATTAACATTTTATTAATTTCTTTTATGTTCAACAGGAGTCAATGCAGCCTGAAGACAACCAACAACAGCAGCAGCAACGAGAAGTGAATGCACCAGAAGCTGAAGCAAGTCAAAAAACTTTTCGAAGAGGTATGTGGTGTTTATCCATAATTGTATAGATTATCTTCGAACGAAAATAATCTGTACAATTTATAATATTTATTTTTAAGCAGAGCGAAGTGCTCTGAGTAGTTAGTAAGTGTATGTTATAAGTGTATAGATTATTTTTGTTATTTTTTAACGAAAATAGTCTGTACACTTTATAATATTTATTTTTAAGCAGAGCGAAGTGCTCTGATATTTGAGTGATGTTAATCGCTCCATAGTTTCACGCTTAATAAAGAGACTATCCACCTTTGTGTGAATAAAATTTTGTTTTTGTTATTCGTTTTTTTAACGAAGCGACCAACAATCGTTGCGTCTTCTCCGTATGCCGACGTAAGTCGTGAAACGCGCTACAAAATGCTGTGCGCTGCAGAGCCGCTGCATAATCAACGCTGCACCTAGGCGCGCGTGAATATCCTACAATTTGGAATACAGGTTCATTAACCTATTATATATAATAACGTATTTTTACTTATATATTTACACTTAGATTTAATGCAGATGCTCCGACAACTGAAAAACATTACCGCTCGGTGCTGTTTTATGTTCAATAAGTTTTTTTTTTATGATACCAATATTTATTGATCTCTCAACATAAGTCGAGTAAAAATGTTGATAATTGTCGGCATATATTTATTATTCATCATTTTTTCCGCAATACTGCGAGATGGGAGCGATGATCTTCGCTCGATATGCATCTATCGCTACGATAAAGTGGGCGTGTCACAGTGCGAACAGCTATTGCCTGTCTGCGCGTAAATATAATTTATTAAATGTTGACGACTTTTATGTGCAAAAGTTTTTATAAAATTTCTAAACAATTTGTAAAATATGTAAATAATTTATAATATTCGTAAATATTTTAAAATTTATGAATAATATAAAACTTTTGAAATCCGTAGATATTATGTAAAAATTTGATAAAGTATAAATAATTGTGTAAAATTACTAATAAATAAAACAATTTTTTACAGAAATAACTGGATGGCTCAAGCGTATGTTCCATCAAGCAAAACATAAGACTAGAGAGGCGACGTTTGGAATTGGAGCGATTACCAACGGGACGCTAAAAATGGGCATCCGAATTACCACTATGGAAAAGCTCCCGACGAACTTAATCAGAGGGTGTCGGATCGTCGCTATCGGGATTGTTGAAATGATGGAGGTGGTGGCAATGCCAGCTAAGGTATTATAAATAACGTAATCGGCATATTAACGTCGAATGTCGCATACATTCATATTTATATTGGTGTTTACTTTTTTATTTTATATTTTACAGTATTACAGGAGAGAGTAAGCCGCTTATTTACAGCAATTGAATCTCCAATGCTCAAGACAGTTGTTTCTTCATTCTATTTCTTTGTAATTATTTCAATAAAGATTTTATAAAAATGTATTGCATACTTTATTCTAATATATAAGTACAACAAAAAAAAATTCCGGCTTAAGGTTACCCGGACAACCTTCACTCCACGAATCCCTCCCCGAAGACAATCGCATGGACCGTTTTGACGTTTCCTCCTGACTACGGCCACCTTATTTCCCCTCCGACTTGAGTAAGCGAGCGCATTATCGTTTCTGCTCGAATTCTTGAGAGGCTACGCTGGTCGCGAGTATATTTTTCGCGCACCGATCTCCAATGATCTCGAGACTGTAACGACGGATCGCTAAATCGGCTACCGGTTTTTTTGCGAATTATGATAAAAAAATGAAATCAAGAATCACCTCTGAATGACTGATACGATATCATGGCTGACTTCCGTTGTAACTCGTAACAACGGAAATATACTTTATCGTCCGGCATCAAATTGACGTTCGCTAATAAATCATACGTTAAGCGTTAATCGAAGATCGTCATCAGAAATTATCAAGAAAAAAACTTATAACTGTGAAGTGATAATTGGTGAAATAGTGTGCTGAACACTCGAAATCAAATCATAATATATATCCTCGGTGCTCATCGTTGCAGAAGCGTTCATTTTCATTGCTCCTCAATGAACGAAAAGTTCCCACTTGAAAAAAGGTTAGTGATAAAAGAAATTACTAATTTTATAAATCTTAAGATCAATGTCGCGCGGACGGAGATTAGCCAGCGTAGAAGGTTACTCCTTGGGTTTTTGCGAAAAAAATGTTGGATTTCATAGGAAGCGAGCGCTCGATAATCTCGATCGAACCTTCAGACCGAAAATCGCCAAACTTAACCTCCGATTTTTTTTTTCTGTATATTTTTTGCATTAATACTGCAGATGATGAAGAGTTGCGTCCTGGATAAATATTGGTCTGGTGCGGATCGTCGTGCGAATTCGGCTCATCACGCGGAATCCTCGATGTAACACCGATTCAATCGACGCAGTAATTAACCGGCTCTCAACTCGAGTACGTTTCACAGATCCTGGCGAGACACCTAAGAAACGAAATTTAAATTTTCATCCCACGACAGCATATAGCGTTTTATAATTCACATAGGTCAGGATGGAACGCCTAGATGCTATTTACTCCTCTTTCTTCTTATTTTTTCGTCCGCACAATTTAACAGGAATTACCGGCTCGTGCGTGGATGCGATCCGTACATCCCGCGAACTCTTCCAACATCGCAAGTTCCAAGAGTTCCGTACCCTCCGAGTTTTCATTCCGATTTTTAACGATAAACCCTGTTAAAAATTTACGACGATGGCGCGATTTTCTTTATTTCTTCTTCATGTCTGTTTATAACACAATTTACTCGATTAAATGATGCTCCGATTGCGATAGGAGTTAAATTCGTTCGTTTTATAAGAAAAATTTCGTGAGCTTTTAGGGCACGCGTGTCGACAGTTGCCAAAGCTTGCAAATTTGCGCTGGGAGAATAAATTATGACATTAAGAGAATTCTGGAGTATATTTCTTTACCGATGTCGGTCGGGCAATTTGTTTCACATGGTCGGCAGTGCAAATTCCGTGTAATGGAAGGAATGATTGTATTCGAAAAAAATCAATCAAGCAAAGATACGCGCAGGAACCTACGCTGAATTAATAGATTACTTAAACGCTACAGCTATCGATGCGGATGCACGAATCGGAAGAATTGTCATATTGCCCTCAAGTTTTACTGGCTCGCCACGAAACATGATGCAGCATTATCAAGATGCAGTGGCAATAGTTCGAAAGTTCGGCAAACCGGATCGTTTCATCACGATGACATGCAATCCGAATTGGCGTGAGATCCGTGAAAATTTACTTCCAGGTCAACAACCCTCGGTTCGCCCAGATATTACAGTGCGCCTTTTTGATATGAAAAAGAAACAATTGATCAAAGTGATCAAGCGGCAAAATTTCTTTGGTGAAACAAATGCATTCATTTACACAATTGAGTCGCAGAAACGTGGTTTATTACATATTCATCTACCGATGACGCTAAAACACAAACTGACAACATCTGAAATGGTAGACAGATTTATCTGTGCAGAAATCCCGGATCTGCAATTGCATCCCGAATTGCATCAAATCAAATTACGTAATATGATTCACGGGCCTTGCGGGGATTGGTGCACGATTAATGGAAAATGTTCAAAACACTTTCCAAAGGCATTTTGTGAGCAAACAATTATCGATGTAGATACCCACCCGACTTATCGTCGAAGGAACACAGGAGTTCTATACGAACGCCAACGGGGACACGTTGTCGATAATCCATGGGTTGTTCCATACAGTCCGAAGTTATCTCTCATGTTCCACTGCCACATTAACGTGAAAGTCGTAACAAGTATATCCGCTCCAAAATACTTATACAAGTACATATATAAGGGACATGACGCAGCTGCTATTGAAGTGACAAACAACGAAAATGCAAACGGTGAAGAACGGATTCTAATTCACGACGAAATGAAAGATTGCATCGAAACTCGCTACGTTGGACCCAATGAAGCGGTTTGGCGAATTCTTGATAAAAAGAGTCAGGAAAAAAGTCACCCTGTTATACGTCTTCCGGTGCATTTGCCAAACGAACAGAGTATCACCATTCCAACGGATATGAATGAAAATGGGATACGTAATGCCATAAGTCGAGAAACCATGCTTATGGGTTACTTCGAGCTGAATGTTCGGGTTGAGTCTGCAAGACAATTTGTATACCCAGACATACCTTTACATTATGTGTACAAAAAGGTGAACGATAATGGAAGAACCGTTTCTAAGTGGATAGAGCGTCAGCGTGGACATAATACAATCGGACGAATGAACTCGGTAAGTCCAAGTCAAAGTGAATTGTTTCATCTTCGGGTTCTTTTGCTCAATGTAAAAGGTGCCAAGAGTTTTGAAGATTTGAGAACCGTGGATGGCCGAGTTTGTGAGAGTTTCACCGCTGCGTGCTTAGCTTTAGGCCTAATCGAAGACGATGACGAATGGCATAAAGCGATAGATGAAGCTGCTATTTGGATGATGCCAGGTTTACTGCGACGGCTGTTCGTGAGAATTTTGATCCACTGTCAACCAATTCATCCGGAAGATCTTTGAGAAGAGTTCAAAATAAAATTATCGGAAGACTACGCGAGTAGAATCAGCATGCATCAGGCACAACGAAAAGCATATCATCAAATTGCCTGCATGTTCGAGAAGGAAGGTTCGAGCCTATCTCAATTCCGAGGAATGGAACAGGTTAACACCTTAGCCGCGAACGAGACTGAGACCCTACCTGGTGAATTTACCGAAATCGGCACTCAACAATATGCGCAGCTCAGTGATATCCAGAAAACCATCGTCGACACCGTTCTAATTGCTATCGATAACGACAACACCGAACAAGGTTGTTTCTATATCGATGGTCCAGGATGATCCGGTAAGACGTTCACGTACACAACTTTATCCAATCAATATTGCTTCTTCAAGGTAAGACGGTACACAAAACAGAGCATTAAGGTGCAATCAAAGCAAAGTGAGTATTTAAAGAACGTCGACGTTTTCATTTGGGACGAAGCACCTATGGCTCCACGTTATGCGCTTCGAGGTAGTGAACCGAACATTGCAAGACATGATGAATAATAACAAACCATTTGGAGGAAAGGTTATTGTCCTTGGTGGAGAATTTCGGCAACTTCTTCCAGTAAAAATAGGAGGCACTCGTAGTGAAACAGTCAATCTGTCCATCAAGTACAATACACTGTGGAAACATTTCACCGTGTTTTCGTTAACCCAGAACATAAGGGTGTTGCCGAACGAGATTTAATTTGCTCAATTCATAGAAGGATTCGGATTTCGAATTGGCGATCATGGTCTCAGACCCAAGATGTGCTTCGCCAAAAATTCCATCTGAAAAGAAAAATCGACCGATAACGTCGCTGCCTACTTTACTATACATATGTAATTGCGTTCGAAGTCAATCAGTATATAAGATAATCTTGAGGTTCCAGAGAAGTGGCGAAGTGGGCAATTTTATCTGCCAGAAACATCGATGTTGACGAACTGAACATGAAGGTTATGGAATTATTCGACAAAAGTATCGAAAAGATTTACACGAGCATCGACTCTACCGATAATTTTGGCGATAATAACCGAATACGCTGTTACCGCCGAGTATGCCACCTCATGAACTCCGTCTTCGAAAATACGGTATTACTATGCTCATAAGGAACTTGAGTATCAAGGAAGGCTTGTGCAACGGCACGAGATTGATCATCTTAGAATTGGGAAATTCAGTTTTGCGATGTGAAATTTTGACCGCTGATAAAGTCGGGGATATAGGTTTCTTGCATCACATAACTCATTATTGCTAAAATGAGTATCCCTTCATCTTTAAACGTCGTCAATTTCCAGTGAAGATAACTTTCGCTGTGACCATCAATGAGTCGCAGGGTCGAACTTTCCAAAGAATTAGTGTTGATCTTTGCAAAGATGTTTTTAGTCACGGTCAATTGTACGTGGCCTTCTCCCGTGTGCGTTCTTGGCAATCACTGAAAGTATATCTGGGAACTCAACATGAAGGATCTGTGAAGAACATCGTCTACAAGGCTGCAACGCTGATAAACTTCCGCTCGCGCGCGAAAGCGCGCGTCATTGTCCCTAGTAACATAAAAAATTGGAGATGAAATCCACACTGAGAAAACGGTATTGTTGTTCTAACTAGATATCCAGCTGCTGTAACTATCATTCGGATTGTTGGTACCATGGAGACTAGAGTACAGGAGGCCGCTTATGGGGAGAGATCCGAAAATATGGTCCTGAAATCGTCCACAAGATAATATTTTCGAAAATTGCCACGAGCGTCGCTGCGATGGATGAGAGCCGAAGTGAAGTTAACGCTTGGTTCTTTGGCAACGTTGTGAAGGAAGCCACTTTACCCAATTTGAACACTATAGTTTTTTGCAACATGCAACAATACAAACTCTTGTTTGTCATGCACAATGTTTACGCAATTTACATTCAACAGTTGACTCAAATTGGATACTAGTTTCTAGCAAATACCTATTTTTGCAGTCTGCAATCTCTAAAATAATCCAGTGGATCTATAACAATGTTACACGAAATTAATCAAATACAAAAGCAATAATCGTTATTGATTCCAAAACTCCATTGATTATTGTTAATCGATTCAATGTGATCCAATCATTTTCAAAACTGAGTTTGTTACTTTTACATTGTTCACTACTAAATTGCCAGTAACTCTGTTCATACATTTTAGACTAAAACATAATAACGTTTAAATCATCTCGCTGACTGATAACGAATACACAAGTATATGGTGGATATTTGAAACTTTATTGATGCGTGTTGATAACATTAAATTTGATTACGAAACTTGAAAAACCAGCATTTAATATAAAGATCATTAATGAATAGCTTATTGGACACAGGAAAACTCATAGAAAAGTGTTTTAGACGTGTGAAGAGCGAAAGCAATAGGCAAAAACTCAGCGAAAAGTTGTGAAATCCCCGAAAAATAAACCTCCAATAATAATTAATTACCCATTTAAGCAATGCTAGGTCGGGTCTTTAAAAAAAAAAAAAATCCAAAATGTGGTCCCGAACCCCAAAACCTTCTGATTACCAGGCTGTGACTCTATTGGCACGACTACCGTGCACTTCAGTATTATATTATATAACACTTAAACCCTTTCATCCGTAATTGTTGGATTATTCAAAAATATATAAATCTTCGCAGCATCTGTTTGCGTGCCAAATTGGCGTACGATCATTCAATCGGTTACTGAATCAGAAGCGATTGCATTTTCCGAGTTCAGTACATACATATATACATACGGAGATATTTTTTAAACGACTTTTCTTGACCATTCTGAATATGCTGACATGAGAATTCCGAAAAAAACACATGGTTTTATGAAAACAAAGCTTCCTCCATGAGGAAGCAAAAGTAAAAACATTTTCTGGCACAATATAAATGGTAAATCAAGCAGCTTCTCTTGCGCGCAGTACATAGAAGGGTGACCGCTTAGCTATGCACTAATTTGCGCGCTAACTTGCACCCCATGTAAGCATTGCAAGGTCGGGTCTTTAAAAAAAAAAAAATTCCAAAATGTGGTCTCGAACCCCAGACCTTCCGGTTACCAGGCTGTGACTCTATCCGCACGACCACTGTGCTCTTCTGTATCGCAATATATAATACTTAAACCCATTCATCTGTAATTGTTGGATTTAAAAAATAAATATTAATCTTCGCAGCAGCAAATAAGTTGCTGAGAAGATACTTATTTGTTGCTGCGAAGATACATTAATTTAATTACCCTTGATGTACATTTGCCGGGGTTACTTGAATATTTCGAATTATTTCACATTATAGTTGAAAAATCGCCAGGGAGGGCTCGAAGATAGTACGCAAAAGTTCGTACAATAGCTGAAATTCAAATACATGTTCCCGTTATTCTCGCGGCGGACGCAAACAATCGGGCGTGATTGTTTAATAATAATTACTGGTAATAATAACAATAAACATAGAACCTATTTTTTAAAAAATAATTTAGTAATTTTTTGCAAATAAAATTAGGTCTTAGTACTTGGTCAGTTACCATGAAACTATGAACATTGAATAATGAAACAACTGACTACATTTAATAAACGATGACGTGAAAATTCGGGAAATTGTTTTTTTATTTTTTTAAGAAATCAAAGCTTCCTACAAAACTATTCATTAAACAAATCTTGTATTTACAAAATACGATAAGTTTTTTTATTTACTACGGATTAAGGACACATTCATTTACAAAGTCTTTCGGTTCAAGCAAATTATATACTAATTTCCTCTATATAAATGCAAAAAGTACAAAACACGCAATTTAAATAATCTCTGTCTCGCTGTCTCTTTCGGTTCTGAATCTATCTCTCTTTCGGCTCTGAACGCCCGCCGCGCCCCTATCGGCTGTTTCTGGCACAAAATGTGCCCGTTTTGTCGACCACTTCCAAAGCATTGCGTTCGGCCTCCTGTACTGTAACCTCCATAGTTCGTACAGCCGAGCTGTTGTTCAGCTATCACAGCGGAACACCAGCACTAAACGTAACCTTGTGCGAGCAATACCGTGTTGGCAGGGAGCGCGACGGAAACGACATCTGATGGTCGCGTAAAATCATGCTCGGCAATGGTGTCATACATGTAAGATCTGTATAAAAAATAATAAATAGTCTTTAAAAGATTAATATGCATTAGCAAAAAACAGTAATCGTGTTTATTAAGTTTAAAAAGTAATGAAAATTTATTATGGAGAAAAAAGTAAGTATAAAAAATGTTCTTAAATATCTACAAGAATTTTTTTAGAATCCTGTGAGATTAACTCGCGAAATGTAAATAAATGTGACTCATGACAACCACAATAATGAAAATTGCTACAATAATTAATTATTAATATGATTATCTGAAATAAAATTTAAAAAAAGAATGATAATTAGATTGTCAATCTTCACAGAGTTCGTAAAAATGTTTATAACTAATTTTTTAATAATTTGTCGGCAACAATGGATATTGATATCCAGACTGGGTTTGAGGCAGTCACTCAGGACATACTGTGGCAACCCGAAACGATGGACAAAGGAAAGGAACTAGTAGTGGCCGGTCACGTAAGAGATTTCAAAGAATTTAGGAAAGAAGGATAAAGTTATTTGATATCATCTAAAATAATTCGACAAACTACTGTAGAATATTACAGGCAAGTAAGACATTTTTAAATGTTTCAATTTCCTACCCAAGTCTACAAGAATTTTTAATATTACTAGATGTTAAGAAATAAATAAATAAATAAATAAAATAATATTACAGAACAACACAACAACTATTGTGAACCATTTTTCATCTAATTTTCACGTGATAGTTTATAATAAGAGCATGATTTAACGAAAATTCGACCACATCGAGCGCTGCGATCGATTCAGTTGTCCCCACTCTGTACTTCGCTCCCTGTCAATAGCTGTGGGAGCTATACGGACTCTGACGCAGCTGTCTCTCTCGCACCTTTTGGTTCTGATTCCCCTGAATAAACGGCTTCGAGTATTGAAAAATCCAAACACTAGCCGAATACTGCAATACTTCTGCACATTCTATCAAAATTTGAGCTCTTTCTGCCCAGTATTTTGAAAGCAACTTGGTTTCAAAATTTTGAGGTGGTGGAAAGATGGCAGAAGTACCATTGCCTTTCAATCGTATTACTGCCACAGCTATCTCGTATTGTTACCACAACCACGGTACCACAACTATACCCATATCGCCTGTAACTGAACTGCATGCAGCTATCAATTAGTTAGTTGTGAGAACTATACCATTTTCTCAGTGCAAGAGGTCCAGGGTCAAACCCAGATCGAGTTGGTATAGAATGTTTGATTTTACATTTACAGTATAAAAAAATCCTAAACATGTTTTGAATTTTTACTTAGATAATTGTGTCCAAATTAATATTAAAAAATGCGTAACTTAAAAATTTTCTATCCTTAAAAATTATTGAATAATGCTGCATAAACTGGAAAACCTACAGCTATACTTGAAGAATGCGAATAAGTACACGGATCCGACGGACATATCCACAACCGCACCTACGTATAGTTCAAATACACTCCTCAACAAAATTTTTCATCGAAAAATTGCCATTTTTCAAATACTTGTAACTCGGTCAATTTTCATCGTAATGTGGTAATTTTTATTTTGTTTTGTAGGGAATTATGTGTACTTTCAGGAAAAAATGATGTCCAATTGGTGCGAGATAGTGCCACATTGCTATGTGTTAATCAGGGCGACCAACTTTTTTTCTTAAAAAACGCAATAGTTTACCTGGATTACCAACATTTTTTTTTCTTTTTTTTTTTTTAAACCACAAATACTATGTTAGAGTACACTTTCCAATAAGTATTTACAAAAAAAATCGCCCTTCAAGGCCCTTTTTTTGACAGCGTTATGCCATTATACAGATATTCCTATGACCGACACTGGTGGTTGTGTGCGGTCGGTGTACAGCTCCGGCGATCTCCCGAGTTAAGCAGCATTGTTTGCGGCCATTACTTGGATGGGTGACCACTTAGCCGTACACAGGATGATTCATCAACCAGTGAGCGGAAGGTCAGTTTTTCTGAGGCCTCGGTGTACATACTTAAGTAAGTAACTTTCGTGTGTACACCGGAAAGTTAGACGAATATACGGCCGTCTGTATCGGTACGGGTTTTCCGCAGTTTTCCCTTACCCATGGCAAATGCGATACACTGTAGCTAAGTCGGCTGCGGACTTATCGGAAATTAGGTTAGCTTAGCGAAGTACAGGTAGGGAATGATACGAAAACAGGGAAAAACAGGGTACATCGTAAAAGGCGAAAGCCATACGTTGGAAACGAAAGAATTTTTAAAAAAAGATATTTCTACGTTTTAGCCAAATACCGCCAACATCAACATTACGCGATAAGTAGCCCTGAAAAATTATCGGATTACATTTAACAAATTCCTGCCCCGGGAGCTATCCTAAATCCTCATAAACCAAGGAACCACTTTGCTATTCGTAACTTTGATTTAAAAAAATTAATCCAAGAAAAGTGTAACTTTATTTAAAACTACACCACTACGTTTTTGTTACATTTAACATTGCACCTCCACACTTTTGGTAAAATTATCAACCCTACCGACAAATCAATTTTTTTTTAATAAAGTAAATTTTAAGACGGCATACCAGCCAAGAGTTAAGGCGAAAGATCACTCAACATTAATTTTATTATACAGAGTACATAGCAATTGAAAATTACAGTAACATATTCTTAATCGAAATGCCTCGGCTTATTGAAATCCAATCTGCTCAAATTATTGCCCTTATTGAGCGATGAATCCCCATTCTTCTGGATACATCGCTTTAACTCAGTCCCGCTTCTAGCAATAAAATCAATGTTGAATGATCTTTCGCCTTAACTCTTGGCCTGTATCCCGCCTTAAACTTTTACTTTTGTTTTTATTGATTTGTGGTTAGGGTTGATAATTTTACCAAAAGTGTGGAGGTGCAATGTTAAATGTAACAAAAACGTAGTGGTGTAATTTAAAATAAAGCTACACTTTTCATGGATTAATTTTTTTTTAATCAAAGTTACGAATAGCAATGTGGTTCCTTGGTTTATGAGAGTTTAGGATAGCTCCCGGAGCACGAATTTGATGAATGTAATCTGATAATTTTTCAGGGCTACGTATCGGGTAATGCTGATGTTAGCGGTATTTGGCTAAAACATAGGAATATCGTTATAATGGCATAGCTCGGTCAAAAAAATCGTTGAGGGTCGATCTTTTTTGGTAAATACTCGCTGGAAAGTGTACTCTAAGATAGTATTTGTGGTTTTTTGGAAAAAAAAAAAATTTTTGGTAATCCAGGTAAACTTGCAAACTATTGCGTTTTTAAGAAAAAAGTTGGTCGGCCTGATTGAGACATAGCGATGTGGCATTATCTCGCACCAATTGGACATCATCTTTTCCTGAAAGTACACATAATTCCCTACAAAACAAAAGAAAAATGACCTGAATACGATTAAAATTGACCGATTTACAAGCATTTGAAAAATGGCAATTTTTTGATGAAAAATTTTATTGCGATAATTTTGTTGCGGAGTGTATAATTATAATTATTTTCATGTTGTATGGAGTGCAACTTAAGATTGAAAAAAAATGAGGCCCGCGCGTGCTTCGCCTCTGTGACAGTTCAATAGGTTATTGCGTACTTCGATGTTTCTTGATCGGTGGCCCTCGCGTAGCCCTGAGCAGAAGCTGCGCAAGCCACGTTGTCGATGTTCTAGCAGTTGAAAGGTACAAAACGCTAGATTGTAAACTCGACGAATTTACTGTTTGGTGCCTTGAGACTCGTGTGGCCTACGATATAGCCATAAGCAGGCAGATGATTCTTGACATTTCCAGGAAGTAGATAGCTCGCTTCAGTAGCAGCCCTCGCCACGGAATCATCGGAAATTTCTCCCCTCCTTACTCGTTTTGCCCATTCCCTCGTTCTCCTGACCGTCTATTTCAGATATTGTGCAGCGCATAGCTATTTTAAATAATATACGATATAGTACACGACCCAAGGATGAACGGAGTGCTGGAGTTCCTGCGAACGACAGGGAGAAAACGTTCGACGACTAGGGGTTGGTATTTATAGCAAGATACTCGTCATTTCGGATTCGTTAGTTGGATATTTTTAGGGTTTTCGACGCCAGCGCTATGTGGTTGGAAAAAAAGTGAGGGCAAAACTGAAGTAATGGTAAATCGAAGGAAATAATCGAGCAGTCAATAGCCACAATAGCTGAGTTCCTATTTGTACGTTAAAGCCTACTATTGGCTCCATAGCCAATGAAGATTCGACGCAACCATCATTCGCAGCCATTTTAAACAGCCAGCATTCGAAGTGGCGCAATTGTGTAACAGTAGATTGACATCTATCATAGTGATATATGCTACTTCACATAAAGCAATGGGTCCGCGAATATAGATGCCGCGGACGTGACACATAGGCTTTATTGTAAAGCTCATATGAATAATTTACAGATCACAATACGTATAGTAATCATCCCAAATTAGCTTGATTATAGCAATGGCTTCTTCCCTAACAGTATTGTGATCCATTGAATTTGTATTTCTTCGAAAGGTGAAAAGATTGTATTAGTCTTCATTTACATGAAATTCAAAAGTATCGATCAATATTAATTTCCTATACCGCTTTGGAGTTAATAACATGTGGAGTTTCTTGAAATGCGCAAACAAGAACATAGTTAATGATGTCATAGGGAATTTATACGTGCACGAAACATGTACGATGTGGTGACAGCATACGTTTGTTGATTAAGGTTTTTTTATAAGGCTTTCCTTTTACTTAAGAGCGTTGGTTCGGTACTATTTCATATCGACCCGAAGAAAGCGATAAAAAACATATACATTGTCCTGTCGTATAATAACGCAAGTCGAATCAGCATTAAACCTCCCGATTTATATGCACCTTCGTAGTCACATTTATTTACGAGAATCGCTGCACAAATTTGCCATGTAGCAACGACACAAATAAGTAATGCTATGAATCTAGGGCACATAAGAAATGTTGAAGTTACATGTTCTCATACAGCTGTAATTTCGATACACCACATGAAACATTGACATGTCATATTTATGGGGTAAGTAGACTTGGACATAAAACATTTGAGAAAACATGTCCGTTCCGTCACAATTAATGCATTGATATTTCTCAATACATGATTAGTAATTAACTTTTATATTTCTTGAATTTTTTTATATCGTTTCATATCTATAGTGGAAATTGCAATATTATATAAGACAAGTCTGTACTATGTGAGTCGCTCGTAAACATATTTAAAACAATGTCGTTCTGTGCATAAACAAAAGCATACAATACTGCATGTAGAACGGTAGACGCACTAAATCCATTACTGTGAAGTACTGACGTTTAGTGCGTTTTCAGCCGCTAGATGGCAAATGAACACAACTTTTCTCGTAACCCTTTGGAAAGCCATCTTGAAAACCGTGGTTTTATTTGCTGATTTACCGTAATAATTACCGCCAGACGACTGGGTAACTTTTTGCAAAAATAAAACCAAAATTTGGTTATAATGACTGAAAAAACCGTTTACCGAAGTAACTAAGAACGAAAAACCTCGTAGCTATGCATAGACTTTTCTCTTCGTATACATGTTAATAAACGTTACTTATATTTTTCGGATAAATCGAAACTGTGAATGCGCCAAAAGGAAAGAGGTTAATCCTGTGTTGTGTCTTAAATTAAATGACAGCGGGGAATTCACCAGACGTTAATTTTTAGCGTTTTCCTACGGTAACTATATTAGTGATCAAACGGAAAAAGCGCACGGTCTAGATTGCCTCAATAACAAAAAAGTGAGTAAACAATAGCAATTGTCTATCAAATTAATTAACGTGATTCAATCGCAATACGATCTCATGCCTCAGGTACCAACTCCGAAGGCTATAGTTGTGATGATCACGGTTAAATTACTGCGATTCGATGTCATCAACATCTACTCGCCTGCGCAAGGTGCATACGTCACCGGGATGACGAAAACTTACGTACACTTTTTACGAAATAAATAAAATACGAAAAGACTGTTGCCACAACCAACATTTCTTTAAAATTTGCACGTTTCACATTTATAACGATATTCTTCAGTTGTTCGCGTATTATAATCGGAAAATCTTCTTTAAAATATATTCTACCATAACAATCTATGCTTTTTGTGTTTGTATAAGTGGCGCTGTCATTTTAACGAACACGAAGCAAACACGTAGGTTAATTTTTATGAATTCACTCAATATGCATTTAGCTACACTGCTACGCTGCTTTGCTTTTCATGCGCTATGGTCGCTACCGCTTTTAAAGGAATTTCCTATGATTAGAATGCGTATTTCTATACGTATGCGACGCCCTGACTCGGATCTGCTCCTCGACATCCCACCGACCGCAAACTCTATATCTGTCCCAGACAAGAATAATCCACCAAGTCTGGTCTGCTGGTTTTGGCGGCTAGGCTCGTGAACATCGCGAGCGGCAGGGCTAGTGACCGAAAGCTTGAATTGCCATAGACGTAACTGTTATCGATGACAGAGGAACTACAGTCAACTTAACACGCACTAAGCTGTGGTGCTATACCGACTCTACCGCCTTTATAACGACCGCGTTACTTTTCGTCTCACCCTATTTGTTTATTTGGCCATTCAATCCATTGATATTTTTATTGTAATCTGACTTCAAGTTCGACGTGAAATGATTTTTGTTGAAATTTGACATTTTTTTGTGTCTGAACCCATCTACAGACCGTCACAAAATCAGATATCTAGCATTACCGAATATTGTTCCATTTTCGTGGGTAACTTATGCTTGTAGAGCAAGATGTACAAAATAGTGTACTGAAACATCAATTTTTTCATAACAACCCGAAGCGCTGTACCGATTTTGTACCTATTTAATACATTCCATTCAAATTTATTTCAATTAGAGGGTTGACGGATATTTTTCAAAATTTTATAATTATCATAAAAACGGAATGCGTGCCGCGATTTTTATAAAATTCACGCCAACTAAAAGTTACCCAGTACTATACATAACATTAAAATTCAATTCACACACACACGCACTCACACACTAGCGCGCGCGTGCAAGAACCACATCTTTTCTGGAGAAAATATAAATGAAAATCTCGGAAAACCCTCCTGAAAATTCTGAAAATTCCTCTGAAGATCTCTCACTTGACTTGTCGGAATTTCCGGTACTGACAACAAGCGCAAGCCTTGGCCAATATATGTTTAGTGATAATAGGCCGAATGTAACTCGCCTATGCCTCCGCGGCCGTGATTGGGACCGTGATGAATAGGATCAGTCGTTGCCAATTATTTATCATCATTATCTATTTTTTATGTCTGCCATTGTATAACCAACATATCGTTAATAAATGACTGCCAATCCATGGCACACCAAATGTCGCCCATCATTGGGCCATTACCCTGATGCCAATGATTAACATAACCTCCATATTACGCATCGTCGGCATAACTGGCTGGATGACCATCAAAAAAACATATTTCCTTAGCTACGCTTGAAACAAGATTTTGCACTTTAACTTCCTTGGATCGGCCATTTTTATCCTTTATTTTCGAGTTTAGATTAGTAATCAAATGTCTTAAGAAACCTAAATACTCAATTTTATGAAAATGAAGTCACTGTTTGTATATTAGCCGCCATATTGGACTTGAAAAGACTCTCTGTTTCGTGTTCCATACAAATTATATAATTTATTGTCATTTGGACCGCTATATTGGATCCTCCATTTTGAATTTCTGAATTGAGACTTGAGTTCTTTAATCAGTGGCTTTAAAAACATCCGTATATCAACTTTTATCTAAATCCATCTGATGTCCCTGTGATTGTTGTCATAGATAAAACTATTATGGACTTAAAGTATAGGATATCCATATAATAGTATGGTCGAGTAGTCAGCGTGCTCGTTAGGTAGTTAGATAATTTAAGTAGGTCGTATCGGTCTTAGGGTCAAATCCCACTAACATCACTTCGAGTGATGCGACATATGACGAGAATTTCTCGAATCTCGCACGTTTTTTCCCGCGTATTTCATTTAGTTAAAAATCTCGTCTCGATCGCTCGTCATAAAGTTTAACCATCATCTGGTCTTGAAATATCTGGAATTTCAGGCGAGATCGAGCGAGAATCTCGGAAACGATTAGATGCATCCCGAATCGTACACGTTATATATGTAGATGAAATGGGCGGACTGTATTCTGTAATAGATAATGCACACATAGTCGATCACTGTACATACTCTGTCCCGTAAATACAATTGTTATGTATGATTCTAATGGATTAGAATGGATCGTAATCTATTATAGTAATTGCTGATTGATTGCTGAATAGTTGAAGAACTTCTAGCCGTGAGTGATCCCTCATAGAAGGATGGGCATTATTCTAAATACAAATACGATGAACGATATTATTCTTCATTGCAAAAAACGAAACACTCGAATTTATTTGCAGTTATCACGAAATAGTGAAAAATATTTTTTCTGCATGACAATTAATCATAATAATATGATTATAAATAAGTGGGAAAAACTCTTTTTTTAGTCTTTTCATGAAAATCATTAGTTTTTTCTACCACGGATTTAATTTTTTTCAAATTTCTTTTTTGCAATAGTATTTTTATGCAAGCCAACGCACGTCCACTTCGAGCCTACGCCTATAAATGTTTTAATGTGTGATGAGTTTTTAAGAATTTTCTCAAATTGAGACATTACAGCCAATACTTTTCTCACAAAGAAGAATAATTTTAAAAAACATTCTAAAAGCTTTGCTACCTTTTAGAGCTGTAAAAAACAGCATCAAAAATTATTCACCAGATCCGAGAGGTTGAGGGTGGAATTGGTGTGAATTGCCTCATATACAAACATTCTGTCGACTTTTCAGAAAGGGAATTCTTACACAAGGGAAATGGAAAAATGCTTTTTAATAAAGATGAACAGGATCTTTATAAAATTATAGATAAAACCAGACGATATCGACAGTTAGACCAAATAGTTTACTTCAAATATTATATATTTAATGTAGTTTCATAGCAATGCGGGTGAAGGTATCGAAAGTTCGATGATATACACGACTTCGGTTCTTCATATTTATACAATTGTAATTATTGCTTTCTCTTCTATCGAAGCGCAGGGTCGAAGGATGTAGTGAAATATCATTATTTTTATAGTACAATATTTATCATAGAATCATCCCCTTGGGACTAAAGGGTTCGATCAAGCTATTTTTCAAAGTATTTTGTACAGTATATGTACTCAAATTTCTCAATCGATTCTTTGGTCATTTCTTTACTGCATGTTGTTTGCTCAAAAGTTTCAACTTTGTGCCGCGGGTCGAGGAGAAGCACCATGCAATAGATCCAATTAGTCTTTGCATAGTGCTTTACCAATTTATCTCTGGCTGCAATGGCCGTTTGACATATAACTGCATACACGACATCATCAGCTGATGTTGTTTCACTACCCAGAGCAGTAAATAATACTTTGAACTATTGTAAGGAACTTTATAAGTTCCGTTAAAAACGACCTCAGTTATAGGTAATGTGGATCAAAGAACCAGACATGACCCATCACCATTTAACAACATCTTGAGCGAAATGTTACTCATGATACCGGGCATGTAGAATGTAGCCATGTCTTCAATTTCGCCGTGAATAATTTTGAGGACCCAATTTTGGTATAATACCAGTCAAGTTGTTTTCGAAGGCCATACCGTGAAATCGGGGTATCAACTCCTCGTATTTCCAAAAGGTAAGTAAATGATCGATGGATGTGATCTTATTGATGATGCCTTCGTCGCTCGTCGATTCGTCTCTTAACATTGTCAGTAATTGTCAAAAAACAATGGACTTTACAGTTAGGGCTGATATACAAATTACACCGACTTTTCATACTTTTTACTTCAGAATTAATAATCACATTGATATAGGTTTGGCATGAAAATCCTACCAATACAAAACAAGCATGTGAAGAGATAAAAAAAAAATGTCTATTAATAAATTTATTATGCAAAAAATGTCTACCGAAAGCACTTCATTACTAAAAATATCTATCGACAGAATGTCTTAACAAAAAAAGTCTACTGACAGAGTTCTTTGAAAAAAACTTTCTATCGATATGATTGAACTATCGAAAGAGAACTTCAATCTAAAACCTATGTCGACTTTTCAAAGAGATATCTGTGTTGCTGCCACATGTGTATCAATGTGATTATTCCTTAAATGAAAGTTACATTGATATCCGGCAATTCTAATTCAGAAATGTGAATATGTGAATCTTTTGAGAAGCTGTTCTGAAATATGCATGTATCCAAACATAAACAATATTTGATGCTGGGAAACAATTTCTCTAAACCCAGTGCGATAATAAACATAATAAAATTATCCGTGACATCGATGTAGAGGTAAAAACCGGCAGACCGATTATGTTTCTCAATAAATCTTGTAATGAATTGTGACGTATTTTTCGTGAACGAACGGTGATATTTTAATGTCCGAGAACACAAATCGTGAACTATCACCTTCGGCCGTCCACCCTCGTTCGTGCATCCGCAAATCCAGTGGGCGCCAGCTAATTTTTATTTCACCGGTATGTCCGAGGAATTCAGGTGAGCAGGCTCGATTCCAACTAAAAAAAAATAAATTGTCAACTCGAAAGTCGGGACAGAATTTACAATTAGGATCAGTCATGACAAAAGAAAAAAAATATCAAGCGCTTAGATAATTTTTGGGGTCGTGTAAAATTAACAAACACAACTGGATACACTCACGGGGGCGAACGGTTGCGGAAATGCACAGCCGCTCAGTCTGCTAGGTTGTGGTAGAGAGGGTCGAGGTATGGCCCAGTAAATGGCTTTATTTAAGTGAGGATCCTGCTTTAGAAGATTAAAAAATAGATTTTTGTAAAGAATTTTTTTAGAAGAAGAAAAAAACAACCTAACTCAGCGAACTTTGGGGTATATTTCCTTACGTATTTGAAGTATAAAAATGATTTTTTAAAAAGGCGCTACAATAATAAACAGCAGAGTAATGAGCCTTTTCCGTGAGCGTATTGCTACTATAGTTTCCAATTCGTGGGCGTAATAGCAAAAAAAAACTAAATGCCCTATGAACTCAAACCAAAGTTTTTTCTCTTCAGTATTGAATTGTTTTCTAGGTGAACTAAGAAAAAGTTAAAACAATCATGAAATCATACTTTTTTTTTCAGACTTGAAAAAGGAAAAGTTTTTTCAAATAAAAATGAATTTTTAAACACTTAAATGCGCTGTAAAAGTTATTTAAAAATAATGTTCTAACAATTTTGTTAGTTCACCTAGAAGATAATTTAATACTGAAGAGAACAAACTTTGGTTTCTGTCGATAGGTCATTTAGTTTTTTCGCTATCACGCCCCCCAATTGAAAACTATAGTGCCGAGGCGCTCATAGAACGGGCTCATTGTGCTGCGCTATATTACTGTATGTACTTTAAAAAAATCATTTTTACACTTCAAATTCATAGAAAATATACCGCAAACCTCCACGTACTAAGTTGTTTTCTTCCCTTCCAAAAAAAATCTCAAAAAAAAGCTAGTTTCTAGCGTTCTAATGCAAGATTCCCCCCTTAATCGGAATCATTGACACGAGAACTTCGATATTGATTGACAAATGGCCGAGAACAAATACAATAAATTGTATTGTTTAATTAATGTGCAAGAGCCAGCGCAAAGCATCGCAATCGTGAGCGGCAGTAGCGAGTTGCAAAGCAACGCGCGTCATACCAAAATCGACGGTAGCCGCACGAATATTCGGAACGCGAGATGTTAAATTATTAAGAAGCAGTGATACACCGAGAACATTTTCTACGGGGTCGGTAATATAGAGTTCTGGTCTTCAACCTAAAACTACCGTTAGATGGTGCACCGCGCCACTTCTATCTCGTTTTAAACGGAGCTCCACACTGGCCGTAGCCAGACAATAGCTGATCGCACTGTGACACGCTGTGTATATCGAACGAAGATCACCGCTCCCATCTCGCAGTATTGCGGAAAAAATATCAAATATTAAATGTATGCTGACACTTATCGAACATTTTTACTCGACTTATGTCGACATACGGAGAAGACGCAACGATTGTTGGTCTCTTCGTGAAAAAAATAAAAATAAATAAATAAGTAAATATAAAAAAAAAGAGGAATAAAAATTAGATTTTATTCACGCAAAGGTGAATAGTCCCTTCAACAAGCGTGAAACTACGGAGCGATCAACATCACTCGAACATCAGAGCACTTCGCTCTGCTTACGAATAAATATTATAAAGTGTACATATTATTTTCGTTCGACAATAATCTATACACGTATAATTTACCCTTACTAACTACTCAGAGGACTTCGCTTTGCTTAAAAATACATATTATAAAGTGTCACTTCTTGTTTCTGCTGCAAACGATTGCTGTGTTTCATTCAGTGGGCGTGGCCACTGAGCCATCATCTGTAGCGCCATCTCACGGATGTTCGCTGAGATCTGCTCTTCCTTAAATTTTTTCGAGGCCGATAAGCTATGCTGAAATAAATTTCAAAAGCTATTTTCTCCGGTGTTATTGTATCGATTTTGATGAAATCAAGATTAAAAAATGTGTTTTTTAGCCGTGCATGGGCTAAGCTTCTGGCGAAACGATCCGGTGAGCATAAAAGTAGAAATATAATAATTACTCTAGAGGTAATTATAACTGCAATTTTTTTGTTGAAATTCTGAAAAACTCAAAGCTTAGCCCAATTGTGCCTTCATTTTCTACTTGTGTTCCAAATTTTGTTGCGATTCGATGCCTCGCTTGGAAGAAAATAGCTTTCGAAATTTCGATGTGGTGCTGGCGTGGGAAAAATATCGAAAACATAATACACTGAAATGCACTGAATAATTCGCGAAATCACTGATTTGATTATTCGAATAAAAATCACCGCGAAGAGAACTGGTAGCGTACACTAGACACTTCATACGCCAAGCGCGAGAGTTGAACAATCGACTCGGCGAGATCGGGAGAAAAACCGTCAACACGGGAGCTCGAATCGGAACTCAGTCACCTCGGCGGTGTCCCGAGCAAGACTAATTATTTCGAGTAACCTCCGATAGCTTACATTATCACTATTCAATATCTCCCAAAATTCCCTACCTGAGAACTACTGCCTTCTCCCTCGAATTAATTCGTTACCGTATCGAGACCGCAAATCATGCCGGTAACAATTTCGAAATCTGCACAATCGCCTCCCTTAGTGCTTCACGTGAAAACGGGCATATACCTCACATCCATACTGCATCAGAATGCTCTATCTTATGCCAAACTTAAGAACAAAATTCCACCCGTTCTCCAGTGTGATGCACTTTCACCATAAAGCGCCGGATTTGCACCGGTTTATAACTAATTGCGAGAACTCGTATTGGTGACTCTTATCACCCGGGTTGCTCGTTTCGTTGAGCTCTGGTCCTCGCGACAGATTGGATTATACCGACCTTCCTTAACTTCACAAAACAAGAAAAATCTCAAACATAAAAATTCTTAACCAAAATAAAACGGTAAATTCGGGGAGAAGCATCTCGAAAACGCTTAAACACAGTAATAATCGGTAACAGAAGCCCTTGTGATCGTGATTTCTAAAAAATCACAGAATAAAATTAAAGTGTAATTATTTAATCGAATACTTACCATACAATGATGCGGAAGACGATAAGCAAAGCCGATGCCCAGCTCGTGCAAACTTCGTTTTTTAAAATTATATTCGGCTGCAAGTAGTCGTTTGTGTCGGTTTGGAGTGGTTGAATGAACTCTCTGGAGATTTGTTTAAACTCATTGAAGAATTGTGCGATCTCTCGACTGAGTTGATTTAACTCACTGGTAAGTTACTCACGCTTTTGAAGTAGTTGCCGCAACTTCTATTGTTGTGTCTTGTTTCAACACACGAATAAGTCATGACGACTAACCACTACGTTACTCTGACACTTTAAATAGTCGTCATAACTATTAATACGTGTTTTGTACCATTAAATCGAATAAGATTCGCACTACAACTAAAAGTGGTGCAGATGACTTCTGGAAATGACTTAGTCCAACCACAAAACGGACAACTATTTTTAATGGGTTGCGGCAAGCATCAAGATCGTTTGCGTCTACTATCTCATGTAAACTCATTTTCGGTGGTCACGACAACTCTTGGAGATTATTATAAGCACCGAGCAAATTGTTGTAGCAACTCATTTATAGCCAACTTATAAAAAGGGAGTTGTCCGGAGTACTCTTTTTTCCGCGTGTTACACCCAGAGAGTGTGATCACGGAGGGTTGATACATACAGGGGATAGAAGAGATTCCATAATTTCTATTATTTTTCCGAACCCTGATTTATTCAATTATTATTCAGTGCAAAATCCTTAATTATATTTTAATAGGTACAACTCGATACCTCACGTCATCTTACTACCACATATCTCTTAAAAGATGGCAGTTTAAAAAAATTTCTTTTCTCCCTGACAGATATACAAAATGGTTTTTTGCCGCACAGGTGTGCAAAGTGCTTTCACAATGGGTAAAACTGTATTTTGCGCACTGTTTGAGGTAGCTATGGTAATACCGAGTTTAACTGCATTTGCATGTCTGTAAATGGTGGACAAACTCGAATTTTGCATTGCGCTCATACAGAAAATTATGACTGGTGTGAAATACCCCTTTGATGCCTTGGCATCGCTGCTTTCAGACTTGCAGTGCGCAACCTCCTCTTTTAGGCTCTTGTATTGAAATATAATATTATACAGGGTGAGGCATACCAAGTATTACAGAGCGATGGCACTCAAACTATTGATCATATCCCAAAAAGCTTCCAACCAAAGTTTCAGTATTCGAGAACGCCGTCATGATGGACCACCCTTCTTGTGTTATCGGTGGAGGCGCTGAAGCCACGTTAAGGCTCCACTTTTTAAAATGGCACCATGTATTTTTTTTTCGATGACATTGTTACCGATTTTCATTCTAGTCACGCGAGGTATGAAAATAGTTGAAGAAACGAGGCATATCGAAATGATCACTTTCCGAGTATCTACTAACCTTTGTTTACGTGTACCTGCAGAAGATGCTCGAAGTGATCACCCTTGACTTGTAAGCACTTGTTAATTGACTGATGAAAAGACCGTCTAACTTCAGCTAACATTTGTGGTATAATTTCGGTACATGTTCGGCCGATTCTTTCCTACGTGTCGTCAAGCGTGGTAGGAGCTATCACGATTACGCATTCGTTGACAAAACTCCGCACAAAGTAATCTGGTGATGTTACATCTGGCGAATAAGGTGGCCAGATTACAGGGCCACTTCGTCCTATCTACTTTTCACCAAAAAGCTGATCCACGAGTTGACTTGAAAACAGAGCATGTATGCAAGAACATGTCTTCCAACAACCGAGTACGCTTTGCAGAAAGTTTGTGTAAACTTACCGAGTCAAACGACCTTCAAAATCGTGTGGATACCAATGGACGTAATGGCCGATAATGCCACACCAACAATTAATGGACCACGAATTTCATTCTCATTTGCCCAACAATTAATGATACGCCTATTCACATTTCTCGCATTTTTAAATTTAGATTCCTTAGTAAAAAGCACATAACTTAACAATGAGACATCTGTGCGCATTGTTCTACAAGTCCAATTACAGAAATCGACGCGATTTAGGAAATCATTGTCATATAAATTCTGCTGTAGTGACATATGATACGGATGAAAATTGTGTTGATATAAGATTCTTAATACAGATTACTGATTAATTCTACTCTCTCTTTCTATTTGCGTGCTGCTCGCATGTGTATTTACTGCAGCAAAAGCTAAGATTGTAACCGCATTATTTTAATTTGTAATAGGTCGACGTTTGACGCGTGTTTATTCTACTATATCGAAACGACAGAAACGGTCGACTAAACGCTTAAAAGTCATGCGCAATTTTTGTTGCCTATCCGGATAACGGACCACATACAAATCTTAGGCGTTTGTATAATTTTTACGGCACCATGAACACGTCAAAAGATTCTTGAAAATCGTTAATTTTCGCGATCCGATGTACGGACATTAGAAGGTATTGCCTGACTAATTGATATGTCAGAAAAATGCGTACTCGCTGTCGACAAGAAACATTGGTGTCGTCAGAATAGAAAATAGCGATCAAACAAGTATTTACATGTCGAGGCTTATCACTTGGAGCATCTTCTAGGTAGACCCAAGCCAAGGTTACTGGAACCTTTGAAAGCAACTATTCCGACATGTTTCGTTTTTTAAACTTTTTTCATACCTTGCGTGATTAGAATGATCTTGTGTTCTACATCGCCAAATTCGTTTTTAAAATCGGTAATTATGTCATTGGAAGACAAAATATATATGCACATATGGTTACGTATAAAAACCTAGAGTTCACTTTGATGTAGTTTCTGCGCCTCCGCCGATTAAAAATTGGGGTGATCCACAATATGACGCCCTTCCCAAACACTGAAACTTTTGTCTGAAACATTTTTGGATATGATCAATAGTTTGAGTGCTGTTGCTTTGTAACACTGTACGTGTCTCGCCCTGAATATACTATACGTTTAGCCTCTTGTATCGAAATATTCCACTATTCGGATTCGACATTTGAAACAGCCCAGCCCAGAATGAAGCGATGGAGAAATTCAAGGAAGTTAACAATTATTGAGGGGTAACACTACCGTACATTTTCCAGGACATCGATGTTTTCTAATGGCTTAACCGGTGCTTAAAACCCTTTAGAAAATCGAGCAAGAACTTTTTTTACTTGCAACACATTGTTTTCCTTGAGATTTCGACCTTCTCCCCAAGCGCATCGGACACTTCGGAAACGACTACCGGCGTCAAATAAGTCCGACTGGGAAGACCCCGCACAATGTCTTGTCTTTTGATTTCTAACTTCTCTTACACGCAACGAATGTTATTAGAAAGTGTTTATATTCAGGTAGAAGCATTTCCGTATAAAGTTTGGAATTGTGCTAAAAAATCATATTCAAACGCCCAAAATTTTTTAAATATAGTCAATGATATTGTATGCGATTTCAAGGATGACTAGTATTCTACGAATTATAATAGTTTTGACGAGATGGACATTGGCGTTGAATGATACATTTTTTGTTTTGAAGCCAATCGGATCTACGAATGAAGAACCATGTAGAAGTATCCAATTGGCTCAGTACTGGGCCTGTGTTAGTGGCCAGTCTCTCAGTATTAGCACGTCAACAAAAGCCATTACTGGTTGATTCTTGGATAACTATGCTGGATGATAATTTTGGCCCAATACTGGTGTACGGCCGGGTATTGGGAGCTAATGATGCCCACTAATCATAATTAACACGGCCAGTATCGGGCAAGTAACAGAGGAAAATATTCAGTATTGTTAATTTGTAATTAATTATCAATTTAACAAGGATGCAAAGTAGAACCTTGCAGATTACTTTCTCATTAAATCTTGCCATTTGCAAAGCAACCTCTACGAGGAAGTATTTTAATTGATTTTGGTTTCCTCATAGAGGAAGCTTTATAAAGAGCAAGACTTAATGAGGAAATAATGTGCAAGGTTCTACTTTACATCCTTGTTTTAAATAAATAAAACACCGGCACATCTCATTTTTATTACGCACAAACTTTTGTCTTATTTTCTTAAGTTTTGTCGAAGTTACACCGAAAATGTCTATTTTTTGAAATATCCAAAATGATGTTAAATTTCAACGATTATACCGATCAGCACCAAGTTTTGTACATAGCAGGGCTGTATGGTATTTTTCGTTAGTAAAACATTTCAGTTGATTTGTTGAGATTCGAGGTTATTCATAGCAAATATTTTTAAAAATATAAATTCAAAATTCTATGAAATCCGAACCGCCTTACCGATTTTGTCGACATTCAATATCAAACAGCATTGAACGTCTCTCTAGTTATAAATAACTATTTAGCCATATCGTTGAACTTTAACGAAAGTATATTTTCTTAAAAATCACAGCAATGAAAGAGGAGTCACTAGTGTACTTGCGTGCCAAATTTGAGCTCGATCAATCATTCGCGAATTATGAAGGATTGAATTCTCGGTTCCTGGAACACACACACACAATGTGGCGATTCCCATTAATATAATTTTTTTGATAGTTTTCTGGGAAGTGAATTAACCGAGTTCGAGACTAACGTCTCGATTTTGATAGTCAACTGATCGAGACAGGCTCGAGATCGTGAACATAGTGATGTTCTTCTCTCGGTTTCGAATTTAACAGCAAGCTGAAGTCTCGTCTCGTTGCTATTGTGTTGCAACTGCGAGATTCGAGATTCTCGCTGGTTTTGCAGAATCATCAAAGTTCTCCACACGCGCGATAAAAGAATTTCTTACATCCAGTCCCGGTTCTGGAAAAAGAAAATGTCCAGAGCAAGTTCCTAGAGCAGGACTGTCCGAAATGGAACGAGATGAAAATGCTACAGCAGCCGAGATTATTGCAACAGCTAAGAATACCACATCGGAAACCGGAATATCGTGCGAAAATACGCATAAAGCGGATAATGACCCGAAAACAAAACCATCTAAAACGTCCAAATATCTCCGTAACAAAGCATTTGACATTAGTGTGGATGAGAACAACGTCAAGTTCGCCACATGCAAATTATGCAACGATCTTCCCAAACGAATAAAAATGTCTGATGGAAATACAAGCGGTTTAAAAAGACGTCGAGAGCATCTCGACGTCAAATCATCTTTCGTATGTACTGTTTTCGCCTTGGAGATTTTGAGTATCTAACTTTCAACAACTCTGTAATTTTAGTATTGGCAATTTAAAAAATCTCAAATATACACAGTTAAGGTAGTCCCCTCAGCGCTTACTTTTGGAAAGCGTTTCTCCACATTTTTTCATGCAGAGATACCATTGACGCTTTAATAAACGCAATTAGGCATTGGCATGTGTTCTTAATATATAAATACATTAATAGCCACGGTTTAATAATAAAATACACCGATATATGCAAATATTTGATGAGATGTTGTTGTCATCCACTTCGATATTAAAAAATCATAATATTAGTCCGATTATAATAGGCGATAGATCATTTTCTTTATTGAGCGATGCTTTTACGATTTAACGAAGAGGTTTTTCATTAGTATTTTATTATTTGTATTCCTTCGTATACCTTCCTCAGGTTTTTACGATTCCCCCACTCCCCTTCACCCCTTCCATTTATGGGGTTCCTCCCAGAGTGTTACCCGCAGCCACTCTTTGCTAATGCACTACTGTTTCGCATTTGCACGAGGGCACAGGGAAACTGCGGAAAACTTGCGCCGATACAGGCGGCTATATTTGAATTTCTGATGTATTCTCGTACAGCAGAAAGTCAGAAAAACTGCCTCCCGCTCAACAGTTAACGCGCAAGTTGGTGCATAGCTAAACGGTCACCCATCCAAGTACTATTTGCGAGAGAAGCTTAATTTGGGAGACCACCGAAGCCACACACCGACCGCGCGCCCACTGCTGTCGGTGGTTTTTCAGTAGTATTATTTGTATAAAAATTACATACACACACACACATACACAACCGTCGCGTCTCTGTTTATCCAACTTCGCCTAACAGTGGACCTCCAAATGGTTGTAACTTTTAAACAAATAATACTACTGAATAGTCTCTTCGTTAAATCGTTGACGCATCTATTAAAAAACAAAAATAGCTTTTGCTCGTTATAATCGGACTAATATTACGGTTTTTTCTAATATATAACTGAATGACAAAAACACCATAAAATATTTGCACATATCAGTGCATTTTCTTTTCAAACCGTGGCTGTGGATGTATTTACATATTGAGAATACATTCTGGTGCACGAATTAATTTCAAAAACCATAATCGAACCACGATCATTTCTAGAAATACTTTTCAAAATTTATTACTGAGTTGACTAGCACGTATCGAGCCGACTACCTTAATATTCCGTCGTTCGCCATTTGAATTCCTAACGTTTTTTTTTCCTACCATTGATTGCATAATCAACTATTGTTTGTTCGATCGTAAAATAGTATAGCAATATTCCCGATACTTTTTCAGAACAGAGAAGTTTTCTCCCAAGAGAAATTGAACGTCATGTTGGTCGATTATGCTGCGAAGAAATATCTGCCGTTCTGCTTCTTTGACGACAGACCGACTCAAGAATTGTTTAATTATCTAAATCCAAGCGCAATAGCTCCGAAGCATGACGCATTTCGATCGAAGGTCCTCGCACGATTCTCCAAAATGCGAAAAATAGTAATGGAAATCCTGTAACAAAATTCCTCGAAGATATCCTTCACTGTGGATGGCTGGACATCGATAGCGAACAAATCGTTCTATGGTGTGACTGCTAATTTGTCGATGCCGAATGGATAATGCAGTCATTAGTTATCGATTTTGCACTTTCGAATGGCCTGCATTTTGGACGAGACACTTCCGAACTATTTATCGAAAGCTTGAGACGATATAGCATTTTGGGTAAAGTGCAAGGCATAACTCTCGACAACGCGTCCGCAAATTCTACGTTTCTTCAACAGCTTGCACCACTCATGACGTCTGAGGGTATCATATTTGACCCGGTTAATCAGCATTTCCGTCTTTTTGCCCACGTCATTAACGTTGCTGTTAGCGATGTGCTACGTTTGATTCAGTCGAATATCGAAGAAGAGGTTGAAATGACTGACCAAAACACACCTGATGATAGCGAAGACACTTCCTATAACGACTTCTCATGAGTATTGACAAAACTTCAAAGACTGTTTAGACAGATTAAATATTCAGAGCAGTGGAGCACTAAACTAAAGTCGTGTTGCGGGACCACAAATTCTCAAATGCACGCTCAAAATCTTGGAGTCACGACACGATGGAATTCAACGTGCGACATGATGGACGCTGTGCACCAAATGAAAAAGGCGCTGAATTTGCTGTGCGAAAACAACATGGAAATTGAAACTTATCGCTTGTCAGTCACTGACAAGGAACGTCACTTAAGTGTCCCTCTCAGATTTCGATGAAACTCAACTATATTGTAGCCCTTGAAATACTACGAAACAGATATTTTTTTTTATCTGCGGAAAAACGGTTTTAGGGGGTGAAATCAACCCCCAAGTTTGGCATTTAGAGAGGTGATAATACAGTTTCACCTAGAAGGGATCGATCGATTTCAATGAAACAAAAACTAAAATGTTTCTCATCACGAGTAATGAAAAGTTCACTCGAAAAAAAAATTCTCTCTTGTGCGGGTGAACTACTCCTAAATTATACTTTTTTCATCCTATTTAAAATACTTACAGATGGAATTTAATGAAACTGGTATCATTTGAGAGGGCTAGAAAATAAAAGTTTACGTGTTTTTGCATTTTTTCGGGAAACCATGTTTAAGAGGGTAAACTACCCCCTTCATAACAATGTATGAATTTCCATATAGAACCTCATCTCGAGCAATTTTCAAGTGAATATTGGTTTGAAATATTCTCATTAGTGAAAATGAATAACCAGTAAATAAAAATTGACGTATTACTGGTAATTAAGGGGGTAAACTGTCTACTGAATTCGATGACTTTTCGGATCTATTAACAATTCGCCAAGTAACTTCAATGAAACTTGCCTAACATGAAGGATGGCGACGAAAGATAAAATGATTTACCCTTTCAGATTGACGAAGAGCATTCTTAAGGGGTTCATCTGACTATAACGCAAGAATACTTTATTTCTTGTATAGATTCTCTATCATCGCAATTCATCCGCATTTGTAAATCCGAAATGTATATTTTCAGTAAAAATTCAAAATTGATATTTTGAATATCCATTATTTACCTTAAGGGGGCAAACGACCTGCTCGTGTTGATTATTTTTTTATGGATTTTGAATTCAAATATTAATTTTAATGGAATTTGTAACGCTTAAGTGAATTTTCTAAATTTAAGACAAGGTTGTTTTTCATCGGCTGTTGGATATTACAGAAAGTATCATTGACACACCAATATAAAATTTAGTAATATATTTTCTGTAATATCACCCAAAAATTATGAATTTTTTCTATATCGTTTAATTTTTGCGAGTAGTGTAGAATACAAAAGAAACATATATGATTTGGTTTGAGAATTTATGATTGTACTTCGTAAAGTAGCAAACCTGAGTCTCATTTATTTTTACCAGGGCAAAAAGTTTCGTCATAAACGTTACAGCCGTGATTATTTTTTTGTATGGAATTAAATTTTCGCAAGTTTTTGTCATGTAGAAGGTAGTCCGTTTTTAATTTCGCTCAGTGAAGTTCGTGTTGTAACTTCGTCATGCTCAACTAAACACACGAAAACAAATGGTACATACATGCTTATTCAAAGGTAAATCTGCGGATGCGGTATGTGTGATGTGTTCTGTAAAACTGGGATTTTATTGCCTATTGCTTCCTCAAGAAGCTTTGTATTAGTAAAAAAAAGACTTTCCAGATTTTCATGTCAATATGTTCAGAATGTTCCAAAACGTCGAGAAAACACATGTAGAAAAAATGTCTGTAAGTATGGGTGTGCGTGTATATATAGATCATTAAACCCTCATAATTTCAGAACGGTTTGAGATATCAAACTAAAATGTATACCACTTATTGAAGGATAGAATTCCCTTATTTGGTTCAATTTTTAGCAAAATACATGCAGTCGTTTGTATTTTACAGCATTTATTTCTATGAACTAATCAAGTATTAAACACATATCTCTTAGGTACGGACAGCATTAGACGCGCAACCGATGTAAGACTTCGGCAGTTTCCCAGGGTTGTGCAACATCACTTGTGGTCACAACTTCGATAAATAACCGCTTAACGACGCACTGGTTTGTCCGTCAACTTTTGGACAGGAGTTAGTTTTTACGTGTCTTAAGGTATTTATCAGACGGTAGAAACTAAGTAAGAATAAAACGGCCCGTATCGACCAGGGTCTTCGCAGCTTCCCCGAGCCCTCATGCAAATCCGATACAGTAGTGCATGAGGATGAGTAACTGCGGACGACAGTCTAGGAGGTCAGCTATGTGAACCTGACACTCCATGTTTAAAAATCTTATATTTTTTTAGTCAATCTTACAGATTGTTGTAGCTGATTGTACTAACAATATATTCGTTGGTAGTTAAAGTCAAAAAAAGTTATGGAATTCTCAAAAAAGCCGGGCCCCCGGGTTTAACGAAATTCAAGGCTGACGGTTGATTGTTATGGAGAATCGTTTGTAGTTGACTGTAGTGCAAGAATTTCCGTTTGTAGTAAAAAAAAAAAAAAAAAAACATTCCGTACCCTCCACATCTGTTTCTGACGAATTACAAACAATAACAAACAATTCTAGACGCTCCACACCTATTCTCACCGAACTACAAACGAAACGATGCTACTACAAACTGGAAACCATCAATTCCACGGGATGTCCCCGATTTATGTACAGCAAACATTGACTATTTAGTCGTTTCCAGTTGTTTGTAGTAGCGATTGTTTTGTTTGTAGTTTGTTGAGAACCAACGTGTCGTCGAACTACTGCATGGGTAGCCTCCAAACCCATTTATATGATTATTTTTTAATCGGAAAATTAAAAAAATCGGATGCTAAGTTCACATAGGTTAAGAGGTCCTCTATGGAGGAACGGGAAAGAGGGTAGAAGAGCAACCTAAGCAGGGCACACGCAGGAAAATCCCAATAAAACAAAATTGCATATATCTTACGTTTGATTATATTCATTACTCAATAAGGATATTTATTTATGAAATTTATTTTACGTGAATAGAAGTTCAGTAGGTTGGAATTCGAATAAGTCGATTTATTTGCGATCCGTAGATTATAGTCCCGTTAAGTAGATTTTCTACTGGCTGCAGAAGAAGCATTTGGACGAAAATAGGTGATAGAGTGATATCGTGAGTAATTAAATAATTAGAACCTTACTTCGAACATATCATAGTCTTAAGTGTGAATTCAACAAAATAATTTAGTATTCAAGGACGACAAAGAGCACCACGGCTATGATGGTCTTCTAGAGCGACTGATTTGAGTTCACTGTACTTTTTTTTAGCAACGGCCATGCGAATTTAACGGGCCATTCGCTCGCAAGCAAACGCGGAGTCACATCTAAGTTTAATTTTAAATAGCCGTGAAACATAACAAAATCTTGTGGGCGGAGGCGAGTTCAGCGGCTTGCTCAAGCGAAAAGAGTGCGAACGCGCGCGCGTCTCTATCGAGAGCGTGTCACAAGGTGTATCCGCATGCACACATACACACTACGTTGGATAAACAAAGTACAACAGAGACAAAAGTTGGCTCGCCTGTTTCTCATTCGATTGGGGCAGGCCCTTGTCAACACCCCATGCCGAGCATCCGGCCATGGGCAACATAATGTTTTGCTTTTAAGCACGCAGTCTTTGAATTTTCATAAGGTAGACTCCGAAACACCTTGAAAACAAGAAACAAAAAAATACCAGAGAAATCTATCGGTGCGATGGCGGGATTCGAAGTAAAGTTCCCTGCGTGGGAATCCGAGGCCGTATCCACACAGCCAAAATGTGCTCCCATGAACCAGAAACCACAGAGGAGAGTGGTCGCGCGTGCGCGTAACTCGCTGTGGAGGTGGATAGAGATGGAGGCACGTGTCTCGCATATTTATCAACGAGTGGAGAGGGGAATACGCGCCAAAGGTATACTTATTACGAAGTGGTCCGTTTCAACGCTCTCGATCCACACCTGGATCGCGGCCTCTACGCTGGATTGTGCGCACGCTCGCCGCGTAGGCAGTACTCCTCCTCCTCCTCCTCCTCCTCCTCCTCCTCCTCATACAGTAATGGTAAAGAGCTCTTGGTATGTACGTATTCTATACGTATATAATGGTACCAGACACAACGGGAAATAAAAAACGAAAAAGAAGAGGGAGACGAGGTGAGACCTGAGGAACGGTCAGCAAGAGACTGTGCACATTCATACGACATATCCCGACTTGGTTGGACATTGCATGTGTACAATCGGTCACATTAATCTGCAAATCCATTCTTGTTCTCCCGAGTTATCGCTTTAAACACAGAAACGCGATCAACGCACTAGCCTCTTCCATCGACCTTTATTCTAAGCTGTTGAATAATTGCAATTGAAGTTAACGATGATATTCGTGTATTTATAAGTCGTCCTTCATACATTCAATTGTCCGATAATTCATATTTTTGACAATAAATCAAACGAAGCCACTGAGACAGTGCTATGCGAATTTGTAAACTTTTTAAGATTTCTCATGATTAGGATATTTTGTAAACATAATTAATTTCTTTAGGTGTATTTAATTATTTGAATGAATATAAAAACTGTCGTATTCACTGTGAACATCACGGACAATCATGCTTTCCCGGAATCGTAAGGTCCTATCACTTTATTAATCTAATATAAATAGTATGATTAGTAATTCAGTTATTTAAAATGCATATATATAAAAACAAAAGTACAATGAGAAAACGGTATAGTGCTCATAACAAGGCAGTGGTACTTCCGCCATCTTTCCACCACCTCAAAATTTTGAAACCTGTTTTCTCCCAAAATACTAGGCAGAAAGAGCTCAACTTTTGCTAGAATGTGCAGAAATATTGCAATATTGGGCTAGTGTTTGGGTTTTTCGATACTCAACGCCGTTTATTCAGGAGAATCAAAACCAAAAAGGTGCAACAGAGATTTGTATAGCTCCCACAGCTATACGGATAGCTCCCACAGCTATACGGATAGCTCCCACAGCTTTACGGACAGCTCCCACAGCTATACTGTATTACTCGTACAAGGGAACTACGTCCAGCGCTGGCGTTCCGCTGTGCCAGCAATCCGTATTATAGTTTCAGCAGCTGGATATCTGGCTGGCACAACAATACCGTTTTCTCAGCGTATTCAAGCTTATGTATACTCAGTGTATACTTTGCTTCAAAGTATTTTAACGTTAAAAATTATGGTCCAAAATTTAATCTGGATAAAAATTGAATACATTCTGCCTTCCATTTATTTGATGTATTGAATACGTTTCCGAATTTTTTTCAAACCTCTACATTGTTATATTTTTTTCCAACCTCTACAAGATTAGAACCTTTTTACAAATAAGAACTTTAAATAACTTTTGCAGAATAGCTAAATTAATTATAGGCCAAGTGTTTATCTGAATAAATAATCGAGCCTTACACTCAGTTCCGAAGGTATATGTCCTGCGGAAAAATTTAATTTAATTGATAAATTGCACACTGTAAAAAAATACAATCTTTGTACTTGATACTTGTTATTCAAGTTCCGAGTATTGTCAATTTCCAATTCTTTTCTGAAATTGACGTACCTGACTGTATATTTAAGCGATAGTTGTATATATACAAAAGTTGTCAAGTGGTTGTTCAAATAAATTACAAGTACTTGAAATTTGTTGTAGTGAACAGAAATTGAAGAAAAAATTTCGTTGAATTCAAGTATACGATAAACCTTAGGTTTCAGACATTTTTGTTTGAAAAGTAAAATACGCAACTAATGTAAATTTCTTTTATGCTGGCAATTGAAAACGACAACACATATGTTAATCTCAATAATATGATCGAAACTTCAGTACTTATATACAACACGTAAGAACGCGCTTTGTGAATTCAAAATTCGGTATTTTTTACATACAATATAAAGTCGGAGTTCACAAATTTCGGCAGGTACACTCAAATAAATTACAAGTTATTCGTACTTTCTGCACGTAACGTAATAAAAATGACGATTTCCACCACTCGTGTTTTAGAATCTTCATACTTGTAATAAAAACCCAATTTTCGTAAACTTTCGGAAAAAAAAACTATGTTTTGTAAATGTTGAGCTATGGTGGGGAAAGCGCCACTGCATCATAGACATCGACGCACCATGAATTAGTTGAGATTTTGAAAATTGATTTTCTCGAAAACGCTTTAGCATGTTGTACTGCTACTGCGGCATAATTATGTTGGAGGCGACAACTTCACAGACTGTAGATGTCATTTTTTCCAAAATCCGGATACATGAACCTCTTCACAAATTATATTCACTTAAAAATATTTCCAAGCACACTTTACGCTTTAATTGTACTCAATTGAATATTTCGCCACGTCGATAATAAGTATGCTTGCACAGCTCTCAGACTATGTCGATATCCAAAACTGCTAGTCATTGATAGCATAGTTAGTAGGGTGCGTGCGGTGATAGGTATTTGGATAGGTAGTTCATACGTTCAAATCCCCGTGTACGCGAAACATTTTCTTTAGCGAAAACCAATACTAAACACTTTCTCATGACATAATATGTCTGAAAAACAATGCCAAGTAATATTTATATTTTTTTTAATTATTCTAAAGCATATTTTTTATTTCCAACACATACGTGCTGATACTTAAAAAATACTTGACTTTCGTATTTGACGTATGTACATTTCAAGTACAGAACTGCCGCATTTTCAATATTATTATTAGTTGTATGTATGCTAATTTAGAATTTTCAATACATCTGTGCTTGAAGTTTAAGTCGGTTTGTGAATAAATATTTCCGCTGCAAGAATCTTTATTTCAAGCAGATTTTTTTACACTGTAGTTAATTACCTTGACAAGATTTCGCCTCCGTTTACACGCCTCCTTATTCCGCACAACATATAACCCTACGATTAAAATTTAAAATTGCTGTAGCGGCTATAGTGGATTTGAATGTAAAGTAAGTGACGATAGCAACCAAGTCATCCGCAACTGTTGTAGAATAAATGTACAAATGTTATAGAGGATATAGAATAAATATACTGCACTTTGAAGACTATATCGAGAGGAGAGATTCGAGAAACTTGCAGAACGGCGGCTACCGTCTCGCACATCGACAGCAAAGGCAACCATACCATGCATTGGCCAGGTTCCACCCATACTCCTAGTAGTAGTAGTAGTAATAGTAAAAGTGGAAATAGTAGTAGTAGTAGTAGTAGTAGTAGTAGTAGTAGTAGTTGTTGTTGTTGTTGTTGTTGTTGTTGTTGTAGTCGTTGTTGTAGTTGGTATGGTAGTAGTATCAGTAGTGTAGTAGTATACAATAGATTAGTTAGTACGTAGTACGCGGAATCACAGTGGTCGTCGTATTGTCGTCATCGCTGTCGACGGCGTCGCGGTAGCGAGGTGCAGTCGTCACGTCGAGAGCACGCACAATCTGGCAACAGTGGTGTCCGCTATAACCGATATTGTGGCCGACCCGCCGGGAATTGAATGGAGGGGAACTAGCTCAGGTCAAACCGCCCCACCGTCATCAAGGGGCTCGGCAGGCACCCCCTCGAAAGGGAAAGAGAGACGGAGGCGAGAGAGAGAGAGAGAGAGAGGAAAAAAGACTTCCGTCCTCGTCGATCCCACAATTCTTCCTCTTTCCTTCTTTCTCACCGTTTCTCATCCACTATTCGTCTTTCAGTCTCTCCCTCATTCCGCCTCCCCACTCCCCAGTGATTCACGTGCGCATTCTGAGGCTCCCCCGCCGTTTGGTATGTGCATATGCCAACACCAAGTGTGTATAGACAGTAGTGCTATGCGCTATATAACAGGCTCGCAGTCGGTATACCGGTGTAGCGGTTGGGACTACGGACTATACATAAATACTTGGTACAGCCGAGTATACTAGTCGGCGGCGTCGGCTGCCACTTCGTGTTCACGACAGACCATCGTCCGTCGTTCTTCCCCACTACCTATCCCATCCGAGTTATATAGCCAGCACCACAATATGTATAGACGGGCGCTCGACCTACCGTCACCGCTCCCCGCGCATCGCGCATCGCGCACCGCGCAGAGCTTGGGACAAGATCTCGGGTGAACTCGGCTCTCCACGCCGTCACCTCGACGCCACCAGCTTGCTTGTGGCGTGCCTGAATCATGCTTACTACTGTATTGGTGCATTTCGTGAACTTGTGTTGGCTTCATCATCGTGTGAAGTGAGAGAGCGTAAATTGAGAATAGACGTAGTAGTGGTAGTAGGAGGTATGTGGAAGCGCGGAGTAGTAGTAACAGTACGGCCGTAGTGTATAGTTGTAGTCTGATTGGAGAGGGGGTAGAGAAGTTGAGAATAGTGAACACCAGGCGGTGGGAGGAGAGAGAGCGAGAGAGAGAGAGAAAGAAAAGAAATCGTACTCTCTGCCGCAAATCCCACCGTGAAGATCGCGCTTTGGAAAAGTGTGCGTTACTCCCGCGTACATATCGAGATAGCGAGGTAGCGAGAGAGCGAGGGGTCTGGAACAACAGCGACCATGGAACAGTCATCGAATGTATTCACGTATATGCCACCGGTGGAGAAGGGGCGGGGGGGAGGGGGGGTTCTACTCTTGAGGAATTGAGTCGGTAGAACAGTGATAGAGAGGGCTCGACAGAGAAAATTCTAGCTATTGCCGTAGCCGCATAGCGTACACCACATATATGATACATTTAGCACGCACGCGCGTGCGCTCTGGCCCCATGGCTGCGTCTCTGTTGCCAATATCGCTCCCGAGATCTTCATAATGCAATTTATCGGCTACTTATTAATATAAATATACAATTTTCTAAATCAACATAATAATTCATTAGACAATCACGCCGAAAATTCTAATTACAAGAAAAATTGTCGCCGTTAAAAATAAAGAAAAACAAGGAATTTTTCCCAAATAAGTGAAAAACTTATTTCTATAAGAATATTTTCATCGTAGCTATAGCTCCAAGTACTCGAATATTTTGATAATGTATGCATCCCGTGCAACTCTTTCGAAACTTTGGGTTTGGTAGTCTTAATGCGAAATACCAAATGCTCTCTTATATACTACTTAAAGGGATATAAATAAAATGAGAAAACGTGCGATTGAGGGAGAAAACAAGAGAAGTAGCATAGGGCAAGAAAGAAGGGAGAAAGCACGGTTAAGGAGAGAAAGAAACAGAAGGAAGGAGCGAGTAAGTGAAATATAGTCGTGGGCGAAGGTGGGAGGGAAGGAAAGAAAGAATGAGAAAAGAGCGTCGCACGAGAGGATGAGGGAGGGGGCGAGCCGCAGTTGCCGCCGCCGCCGCCGCCACGACTCGTGCGCTGCCTGTGCTGCTAGTTGACTGCTACTAGTGGAACGTCGGCGGCTATTCACGCGCCATCAACCAGAGACGCTCCAGTCTCACATACATATAATGTGCGCGCGATAATAAACTATGGAAACTAGAAATAAAATAGCATGACAAATTTTCCATCTAATTTCATCGACAGAGACAAGCAATTTCACAATCTACAAACAAAACTATTTTCTTCAACCCACTCATATTTATTATTTCATCGTGAAATGTGTGTTTTGTGTCGGCGAAGTGGTGATGCGCGTGTACAAATCTCCTGTACTACCGGCAAACCTTCATCGTGTGTGAACAACGCACGACCGTTTAATATCGTTGCACTACGTACTATATAGACTATAGTCAAAGTTTCACGTTATTACAACGAACTAAAACGCAAGTAACGAATCCGACAAACGACTATGTGATTTGTCACGTGATGCCTGCCCATTTTCTTTTGAGTTGATATGAAAAGTGCGGTTATCAATACGAAATTGGCACTCTAAGTTGTGGCTTTTCGTATTATCGGCTCAATTGTGAAGTGCTAATATTTATAGTGCGGTTGAAGGATGTGCAGTCGACATTGGATTACTTGAGATCTTCGTCTGCAATTTCCTCATAGTCTTGAAACTGATGATTATTATTGTTATGGCTTGACAGAAGGATTGAGAGAGGTACGTTTGAGATTAATTAATTCACTAATAACTTGTTTAATAATACAATACATCAACTGCATTGGATCGGCAACGTTTTTATTAGACTTTCGTTGCTTGCGATTTGATATAACGTACAATTAGATTTTTAACTAATTTTAGGACAAGTTAAATATAATTGCTCGCGGAAATACAACACTATTGAATATGCGTGTGCTGCGCGGGCCCGAATTCGAGCTCCAATGTTATTTACTGTCCGATGCGCCATCTAACAGTCAGTTTTTGCTTTTTCCATATTAGCTTAAAAATCAGCATAAGAAAACACGCTCCGAAGAATAATCTTCACATGACAAATGTAGTTTTGACTTTTTAAAATTATATCACTCCAGTCTGGAAATCATCAATAAGCAAATATCGCGAATGAAGATATGTAAATAATATGGTAAATCATTATTTTCACTGAAAAAACCTCTTTCAAATTTATTAAAACTCAAATTCGATTTCGAAGTAATTTTTTGTGATCTTTTGAGTGTTAAACGAAAATTCAATAATTTATAGTAAACAGGAAATTGCATATCAAAACACATCTTAAATAAGTCATAGACGAAAAAAAAAAAAAAAAAAAAAAAATCATGTCTGCGAAACGGAGAAGAAAAAAATGCATAGTACGCGAAAGGAAGCGTTCTTAATGCTAAGAATATGGTTGAATTTATCCCAGGTCTGTTTCCCGCAGCAATAACGCCGAAGCCGAAGTGTCCCTGGGCGATGTAGCCCGAAATAGAATACAAAATGTTTTCCATTTTCGTACTACATACCTGTAGTTAGCTGCGTAAACGAAGGTTCTACCAGTATCTTGAAGGAGTTGTCAAATACCACCAGGTAGTTACTTAGGTAGAAAAGGTAGCGTTGGCAGATGCTTGAAAGTGGCGTTGGGTCTGTTAGATCGGAACCGCCTGCCTTCATGCCAGCTTCAAGTATACCAAAGTGCTTTCACAGCAGGCGATTGTTCGTCATTGTTGTACAGCTTCGTAGTCGGCGGCGGCCCTTCTGCGAAGCTTCTTGGCTAGTGGGAGCATAATTGAAGAGCCGCTACATAAACGGTACATTTTTAAGTTCCACTCTGATAAGAAGCTTGAACCGTGGCTTAAACACAGTACAAAGAATAAACGTGAATAAACCGATAACTAGATTTTTCATTCACTTTAACTGGCCGATCACTGCCATTTCATTCGATGTGGAATTGCAAAAGTGACATTAACCGCCACTGTGTTGTAAAGCGTTTCACGTAGATGAGCAACGTGCTCTTGTAAGACGCGAGAGCAAGAGGAACGTCATAATACACAACTTCGGTTGTACTTCCTTCTCTCTCTCTCTCTCTCTCTCTCTCTCTCACTCTGTCAGTAGGTCACAGCGCACTACTACCTACTATATATACCGGGCAAATTCGTGCACTGCCTTTCCGTACGTTGCGCGTCGAATCTTCTCCCCGACGTTTGGCACGTACGTTACTCAACTGCCTTTGAAAAAAACGCATAAGACCTCGAAGTCTTCCTCGAAGTACACCTCTTTTTTTTTGCAAATCTCCCATTCAAGATTTTTTGGTTTTTGTTTTTTTACTAATATATCAATATCAATAGTAAAAATATGACATAGGGAAGTCAGTTGGGGATTAATGTTCCATATACAAGTACATATGTTGAGCGATAACGATAATCGATACTAGATAATCCAGGATTAACGCATTATACGCAGCCGTTCGTGTCAGTGTGGCGACACGATGTAACGGAGCGGTCACCGAAAGCATGTCACAGCTCGCTGCAAAGCCAAAGTTACCTTTTTAACTCGGACAAAGCAAATAAAGCTTAAAACAGCCAAAAGAAACTTTGTTACTCGAGCGGCGTCGTTATCGGTAGATCATACATAAGTACGGAATACAAATTAGACTGCATATATGGCGAGCGTAATGTAGGACATTTCTTATAAAGCGTTTATTGGGAAGTTATAAGATAGATGACTAGCTGCATTAAATTATTTGGTAAACCGGGCTGCTAGAAAATCGTTAGTTTTTCGGCAATGCGTAAACGGAAACTTCTTGCCAGTGTTAACTTCCGTACTATACGTCATTCAAGAATATGAAATACTATTTTCTGTACAGCGCGCTGTTAAAAGATCGACTCTTGGTGTCTGATTCGATGATAAATTTTCCTCGAATGTTAAATGAAATTTTCCATTGCGACGTTGTAAAGTGTATTTTCCTGATGGATGAAGGACTGAAATGATAATTGTAACCCTCTATATTTTGCAGTTTCTCTGAGGATAATAATGTGCATTTGTCGAGTATATCGAGATCATAAATATTCAATCGCCATTTAAAATAACGAAAGAAATTAATAATATAATTATCAGTCAACCGACAACGAAAATCGTTATATCATTTCATTCTCCGGAAACTGTTGATTGGGAATTAATGTGAAAAATAACATTCATTGCTAGCCAATAGTTTTATTTCACTAGAAAATCAGGATATTACAAAAAAATTCAAGTCCAAGAACAAATATTCTGCAGAACTTGATTTATTCTTATCCAAGAATCAATCCTTTGACTCTTTGGAGAAGATGCAATGCTTTTCAGGCTTGCTTAACATCAAAATTAGGGTTAACATGCCTGTGAATGAACGCCTACCAATGAATGGACGATCTAACTCAATTATTTGTTCATTAAGAAAATAGTAGATAATGTAACAACGGCAGGTTCATTTTTAGTTTCCTTGTACATTTAGAGAGATTGCTGACTCATTAGATGACCTCTCAACATTAACTATTTTGAAGAAAAGATACAAATTCTCGCGCTCGTTTGTCAAATATGTCATAGAAATCATAATTTCTAAAATAAGACTTTCAAAGCGAGTTTTATTAAATACTTTGATGAAAATTAATCTATTATATATAAGAAAGTTCAGGAAATCATTTCCGCGTCGCGGAAGTCGAGATCGATACATGAAAGGACTTATCGCACGTCCTGTCACACTGGCAAGAACGTCAACTTTTTGGCAAGTCCTCCATTTACTGGGCTTTTCCGTATTTTCGTGTTCAAGATATAAATTGTGAATGTGATATAAATTTTATCATGAATCAAACGCCGTTTATAGTTATACGAATCGAAAGAGTACATTCTAACGAATCTAATGGCCTCAAAGTACTTTCGAATCTGAGCAGAGATTACAGAGTTACGGATGGCTCGAGTAGAGTAGAATTGCTTAACCACCGTCTCTTCCCTGGCGTGTTCACCCTATCGTCATATTTTTTTAATTAAAAGAATCGTTGAAAAACTGTCAATTTTGGATTTGATTTCGTAGTAAAGTTTACATACAAGAAGTTTCGATATCATCGAGTAAACGTCATAACAAACACAATTTTTTTTAGATGTCTCGAAAATAGGGATTGCGAAATTGTGGGATGCTTTTGAGATATATTATTTAGAAAAAAATATGTATCTTTAATGACATTGACTCTGGACGTTTTTTAATTATAAAGCTCTGAAATTCGGTTCGCATCAAATGATTCATTGATAATGTATGTGCAAAGTATCTTTAATACAATGTGAAAAACGTAATATTCGATCTCTTAAGCGTGAAATATAAAATTACATCCGCTTTAACTAACAAATGACTGTCACATAATTTTCGGGCGGTGAGAAACTGTAATCGATTTTGCTCAGAGGCGGCGGCTCATAGTCTCTACAATCATCAATCGAATTTACCTTTACCTAATATATTCAATGACACTAAGCAAATTGGGTAACCGATTTTAGGGTTTCTCAAGAGTGTCACGTGACCTGAAAGTGCTGTGAAACACTTTGCCAGCAATACTTTCTCACTCCGCCGCGTTAGCGGCGTTAATTTTTCTAGTTATTATACATTTTTTCAAATGCCCGTATATCCGGGCTTGGCCTTTTTTTTGTACCTTATCTACTCATTAGTGCATGTTATTGCAATTTTTCTGCACATTTACCTGAACAGAAGAGAGTGGGGCTTAATATGTCACGGGACACAGTTTAGAATTTGTCGCAGGTTTGATATGCATAAATATTGTTTTTTTTTTTTTGTGTTGGACACTGAACTAAATTGAGTTCCATCCGACAAAAAACAAAATAACGGAATGTTATAAATAATTATAAAACAATAAAATAAATGAAAACCTTTTAAAACTATTGTTTTCAACCGCTGACGAATGGCCGCGCACAACAGTGCATGGTCAAACGATCACCCATCCAAGTTATGGCCAAGGCGAGCTGCTTGTCTGGATGGCCGTCGAGATCGCGGTACAGCGATCACGCGTTCACTGCTATTGGCAGCGTCATTAGTTCCATCTCTTTCGCACTCAAGTCTTCTCTATTTAGTCCCATTGCCTGAAGGTGTCGTGACACTACTCAGTCGGTAACAAAAACTGTGCAGCAAATTCTTTTATCAACGTTTTATGTAGTCGTTCATCATTATAAAGAGAGACGAAACTAATCTTGCTACCTATGATATTTATAAAATTGTCCAATGATTGTTCTTCAATTTCACAGCTAATTTCGGATCGAATCCGTATTATCAGTCTTTACGTGTGAATTATGTATGCATTAAAAAATTTCGATGTTTTTTTTTTCTTTTTTTCTTTTTTTTTTTCCCCGTGAAAACGTTGAGCACCTTCAAAATCAACACAATGTAAGACTTCGTGTTTTACCTCGGTTGAACTGCAGTGGCATGACATGTTTTTTTATAAATTGACGATATTCAATTTACAAACGTTTCTGATTTTTTTCTTTTTATTGTACCGAAAAGAGATTCGGGCCAACAGATTATAACGGGTCTCATTCTAAGAGGAATGCCGAGTTCCTATAGACTAAAGAGTCAGAGAGTGGACATACTACTGTCACTCGCGGTACTCACTATATTACGTAGAATTGGCGAGCTTTCACCTTGCACGGTGGCTCGGTGAGATATACGAGGGTCGAGTATCGTCGAAGGTGACGCTAAGTATTCTTGGTTCGCCGTCGACAAGGAGCATTTCGCGACTATCTGATTCTCATGTCAACAATGTAGTATTTTTTTCACACTTTTAACAATCGCATTGAGTGCTGAAATAACTACAACCTTGATCAATAAAATTGTGTTTACTCGAGAAAAGATTTAAATTTATTTACCGATGAAAAAGTGTCGATCGCTTGGATGAAAAGAATGGACATCTTTGTAGAGACAGAAAATAATCGAGACATTAAATTATTTGAGAGAGAGAGAGAGAGAGAGAAAAAAAAAACAAGCCTTTCCTTTACACGCGCCATGCGTTGAATCGTCAGGGGATAAACGAGGTCAAGTGGTGTTGGGGATCTAGCACTGCAGCAAAGAAAGCACCTCTTACTTGCCCACCAACTTTTACATTTAGACGCTATAATAAACCAAAACATTCGCGTTACAAATTAGGTGAAAGACCAATAAGGATCATAGTTTTTTCTCGCACATATTTTCCTTAAAGAGGTTCAACGTGTTTAGCCAAAGGAGAACAATTTTTCTTTGCTCTTGTTTCTGACTATTTCGTGATTTGTGAAATTTTGTTTTATTTTGTTTTTGTTTTCGTCGCGAGACATCCGATCTGGAAGACAGTGGTGAGTTATGTTCTCCCTGGCATGGTTTTTCTTTCATCGCTCCATCCCTCGAAAGGGTATTGAAACGGCAGTTGCCATCGAAACAACTTTCTCGCAATATATAGCACCAACAGGTCACCCTGTGCCACCCTCACTCGACGAACCTTATCACCGCGTTTTCAACAACTATCGAAAGGTCAAAGTTCTCTATGACGCACAGAGATTATTATTTTCTTCTCCTATCTTAGGTATTATGTATAATTTTTATTTATTTTTCGAATATACATTTCTTTTACATTTAATTTTAATCGGTGCCTTCAAGGCGGTCTAGCTTAAACGCTGATAACGAAAACCAATTTTTAAATATAAACACATGTGTGTAATGGTGTCAAGGGCACGTCGTTTCGAAGCATATATATAAACGGAGCAGACGTAACAGCAATATGCTTTCTTATATTGCACATATGACCCTCAAAATTTCTGCATCTTCAAAAAAAAAACTTTAGCACGCTGTAGCGAGGTGACATTAGTTCTGAGAGGAAAATGTTTACCACCTTTTTGTTCCTCTTTAAATTCCCCGATGGCGAATATTTTTGAAAAAAAAAAACAAATTATTTGAAATTAAGACGATCACTGCGAGTTGAAAATTTTGGCACGCTGCATCTTTTTCATTTTGACTCGGAGAGAAAAGTTTGTAGGAGACATCTTCTTTCTTCTCTAATATTGAGGTGGCGGTTATGTGTGGGTAGTTATTTGGACTTTAGTCTTTGACAGCGGTTCCTGACTAAAATATTGATCATAGGCAAAAATGCCGAAGGACTTTATTGTAGTACTCTCGATTATCTAAAAACTTTGGCTCGCGATATCTGGGCCAGATCACCTTCTGGAGAAAAAAACATATGTGCCGTTTCTCTAGGAGGTGATCTGGCCAAGATATGGCGATCCAAAGTTTTGAAATGGCAAAAAAAAATTTTTTCGCCCTTAAAAAAAAATCCGGCGGAGGCCGCCACTAGATAATCGAAAAAGGAACAGAAAAGTCACATATCTTTATTTTTCTCTAGAAGGTGATCTGGCCAAGATATCGCGATCCAAAATTTTGAAATGGCAAAAAAAAAATTTCTTCGCTCTTAAAAAAAAATCCGGCGGAACCCACCACTAGATAATCGACAGTACTACAATAAAGTCCTTCGGCATTTTTGCCTATGATCAATATTCTAGTCAGGAACCGCTGTCAAAGTCCAAATAACTACCCACACATAACCGCCACCCGAAAAGTACGAATAACCGCCACCTCAAAATTAGAAAAGAAAGAAGATGTCTCCTACAAACTTTTCTCTCCGAGTCAAAATGAAAAAGATGCAGCGTGCCAAAGTTTTCAACTCGCAGTGATCGTCTTAATTTCAAATAATTTTTTTTTTCCATAAATATCCGCCATCGGAGAATTTAAAGAGGAACAAAAAGGTGGTAAACATTTTCCTCTCAGAACTAATGTCACGGCGCTACAGCGTGCTAAAGTTTTTTTTTGAAGATGCAGAAATTTTGAGGGTCATATTGCATATGGTATATGTGAAATGTAATTCTTGTATAAACAGTATTCAAACAGCGTGGATTAGTCTGTAACAACACAAAGACCAGAAAACTTTATAATCCATGGTCTTTACAGTCAACGTAAAACTCGATGCAAATTTCGCATATCTCTAAATTCGAATACACTTAAGGGGAGGTTCCGCTATAATTGACCGAAAACTACACTAAGTTCAGGAATTCATTGTGGATAAACAACAAGACGTAATAAGGTGGTTTTTTTAAACCTTCATTTATGCTTCAATTGTAATAAGAAATTTTTTTTTTTTCACAATGACGTCCAAGATGGCGGCTGATACATGAAGTGCCCCCTCCGGTTCCATGCAAAACTGCGTGCATTCCCCACTCGGCGATTTTCAATCTAGAATCATGAAACAAGTTTCATTTCAAAACTGAATGAGTACAGAATAGAATGAACCTAAGAAATCGAAAAAATATTGAAAAATGAAGAAATGGCGGACATATGAACTTGAAAGTTCGTTTTTTGGATGTTTTTTTTTTTTTTCCACTTACATGTCCGCCATTTTGTCATTTTTCATTATTTTTTCGATTTCTTAGGTTCATTCTATTCTGTACTTATTCAGTTTTGAAATGAAACTTGTTTCATGATTCTAGATTGAAAATCGACGAGTGGGGAATGTACGCAGTTTTGCATGGAACCGGAGGGCACTTCAGGTATCAGCCGCCATCTTGGACGTCATTGTGAAAAAAAAAAATTTCTTATTACAATTGAAGCATAAATGAAGGTTTAAAAAAAACCACCTTATTGCGCCTTGTTGTTCATCCACAATTAATTCCCGAACTTGGTGTAATTTGTCGGTCAATTATAGAGGAACCTCCCCATAAGTACACTTATTATTCGGAATTCAAGTTCAAAGTAAACTAAAATGACCATTATATTAATCTTTCTCGATTAGTAAATGGAGACTGCCGTGGAGATGTAGAGTTAAAAAGAGTTTAAAAAGTTCATATCTATGAATTAACACAATTAAATCACTATCGAATTTTATACATTTTTAAAAATTCATTTTTTTCGGACTATCATGCATTCATTCGTACGATCAACAGGTCATATCACTTTTGTTAACTTACTTTCACCCATAAATTTTATTTATCACAAGTTCATGCTTACGGCCGGTCACTGGAAAAATTGATAGCGCACGTACATTGTAGATTGTGACAATGATCGAGTTTAATATAGAAACCCTAGAATTTTTCCAAGGCATAGAGAAATCACGGACAATCCCCGCGAGTATGTTAGTAAAATTGTAATGACAGTGCCTTGATGTGCCAGTGATTTGGTATGTTGCAAGAGGTTACCGATGTTTTCATATCTTGTGGTATATTTGGGTTATAGGAGTCGATATTTGACGAGCTTTAGCCCTCGCTACTTCTATCCAAGTCCCTTCTCTGGTCTGTTCTATATCCACCAACATCCAACGTCACCACCACTCCTATTTCCTGAAACAGTCCCTTAACCGCCGAGCGCCTTCAAAACTTTCTTGTCTTTCGCTCTCACTCTGCAGCAAGCAGATGTTATTTCCGGTTATTCGTCTACACACAGTAGGTACTTGTACCCGCGCTCTCTGTGTGCTGGCTGGTCCCCGTGTGCAACACGTGTTGCGTATTAAAGGAATTTGGTTATTTCGGGTACGCTTGTGCTTCTCGCATCGCTTCTCATCTTCTTCCACTACTACTTCCTCTTCTTCATTAAGCATAAATCGAAAGGCTTAAATATCTTCGACATCCCTATTTAGAGTTTACTTAAACATTATTTCTACCTTAAGTATTGTGTGCGAAAATAAAAGTTTGAAACGATATTCAGTAGTTATTATCAAGCTTTTCAAAGAGCTCTTGGGGTATGCCCAAATAATCGGCTATTTCCCTATTACTTTGTTGCATACAAACAAAAGCTTTACAGATTAAATAATCCCGATCGCTTAGGCGAGGAGTTCATAAATTTTTACAAATTCGATTGAATTCGAGTAAAAGTTGTTTGGAAATAATTTGTTATTGCTTAGCAACTTGTTAGGGGAAGTCAAATGCGTCGTTTGGACCTCCCCATTTGTGAACCAAGAAATATAATCATCAATACCCGGAGAATTATTAACACATAAGAAGTAAATAATTATCAGAAACATTATATATATTGATGAATAAAAATAATTGGGCTTTCATCGTCTGTTTAGATAAATTAACAATTAATCGGTACATCATTTAATTCATCATTAATTTTTCATTATCATTTCATTTTCAAGATTCAATTTTTATTAGTTGACAAATGAATTTAAATAATTTCCGAGTATTTACTATTAATTAGTAAATACTTTCAATGGAAAACTTGATATACCATGAAACTACTATAAGCTCAACTACAACACCATTGTACTTAATGCTGTGTATAAGCAGAGCTCCAGATAAAAAACGCCGGAGATGAGTAGGCACATGGAGATCGAACTCATATTATCCATAATATAACAGTAGTGGTAGGGTAGTAGAATAGTGGTATTGGTGGACATTTATAGCAAATATGTGCGTAGCAAAGTGCGGGGGGGGTCTAGTAGAGTAGCGCGTATGTGGGACAAAGGGGGCGCGATGCCGTGCGGCGCGGCGCGGTGTGTGAATAGTGAGCACATGCATTTCCCACAGAAAAGCAATGGGACTTTTGCTAAGCTGTGCGCGCACCGTCAACGGAAAGCAGCAGCCCATGGGCTGCGCAGCTGATGGGAGAGTGAAGGGATCGTGGCCCGCGCGCTACGCTGCTAGCACACTACGCTTCTGTCTAGCTTTCAGCACGAGACGCAACGCGGCAACACAGCATCGAGAATTGTACAGCAACAAACAAAACCAAGCGCGGCGAGATGGCACCCTCGAGGGGGCTACATTTCTTTTTTCTTTTTTTTTTTCTCTTCACCCTCTTCCTCTCTACTATCGATCTTTCTATTTACGAGAATCATTTGAAAACATGTCAATGACTCGATGTCAAATAAGCAGAAGCTCTTTCGGTATAATGCCCAGGTTATCTTCTGAATTCCCTTATTTTTTTTCATCTACACTGCTGCAGTATTAAAAACTGTTGATTTTTCAAATTTCACCTTCACACGAACGGCTACTCGCAACTTGATAATATGCGACTCCGTTATCCTCGGAGTTTACGCTTTATCAAAGATTTATTTATCAATTACCTATTAACCATTTGTATCGATTGTTTGAATACGTAATTTATGGAATTTTTGTCGTTGTTTCAGCGACGGCACTATCTCGGATTGGAGGGAAAAAAGGTCGCCTTGGTGAGGAGGTGATTGAAAGAAAAAGAAACGGCCAAGTTTGTGATTGGGTACAGTGCGGTCGGTACGATCATCCGACTATCGCAACCCATCGTCAACGTCACCACCCCGTAAAGGGGGTGGTGTTTTAGAGTTTAGTGTCGCGGCGATGGTGGCAGCTGCCACCTCTACGGCCACCGCCACTGCCTGTGTGGTGGCCATGCAGGACCGCCAGGACATTCCTACTCAATTTAATCAGGTACAAGATAACACAAATATTATCTGATTCCTTCAAAAGACTTGCACATTGCTTCCTCATTTTGCAACTTTCTCTCAGCAAGCTCTATCAGCAAGTATACTGACTAAATTTCTAATACTAAAATATATTTTAAATAGCGATTAAATTTTTCTAAAAACAATGCAAAATGGATAAGCAATGTGCGAGACCCGACGTTTCAACCTTTATCGACAAAGCGTCATTTTTAAATAAATATTAATTCTATTTTGTAATTTTGCATCCTCATAGAGGAAGCTTTGTTTTCATGAAAAAACATTTTTTCGAGATTTTCATGTCAGTATGCTTAGAATCACCTAAAATGTCAAGAAAAATGGTTTAGAAAATGTATGTGTGTGTGTGTTCCAGGGACCGAAAATCGAGTTCAAATTTTGCGTGCAAGTAGAGTAGTAACTCCTATTTAATTACTGCGATTTTGAAGAAAATATATCTATGTATACTGGTTTTATAGAATTTTTAATTTTTTTGAAAAATTTCGTATACTCTCTAACTTTCGTAAGAGTTCGCCGATGTAGCTAAATAGTTCTTTATAACTAGAGACACGTTAAATGCAGTTTGCTATTGAATTTCGAAAAAATCGGTAAAGCGGTTCGGGTTTTATAGAATTTTGAATTTTTGTAAAAAAAAAGAAAAAAATGTGCTATCAATCACGTCGAATCTCAGCAAATTAACGGAATTCTTATACAAACGAAAAATAACATACAGCTCTACTGTGTACCAAATTTGGTGGTGATCGGTAAAATCGTTGAAATTTTACACCATTTTGAATATTTGAAAAAATAGAGATTTTCGCTAGAACCTCGGCAAAAGTTAATAAAGTAAAACAAAAGTTTGTGCCTAATAAAAGTGAGATGTGCCGGTGATTTATTCATTTATTCAATACAAGGATGCAAAGTAGAACCTTGCACATTGGTCCTCATTAAATTGTTTACACAGCTACCTCTATGAGGAAGTCAAAATCAATCACAATACTTCCTCGTAGAGGTTGCTTTGTAAAGAGCAAAATTTAATGAGGCAGCAATGTGCAAGGTTCTACTTTGCATCCTTTTTTTCTTCTTTTCACTTTCTCTTATATTTAATAAAAGTTGTTACGAGACATTATATATATACTAAAATTACATATTACAGATATTAAAAACCCATTAAATGCAGTTCAGTTGATACTCCACACTAGCTGGTATTGAATAATTCAACCTTATTTGCAGCATGTACTAATGAATCTTTGCAGTCTACGGCTATTTGTTATTGAATAATTTCTTTTATGTGCTAAATTTACCAAGCGAGAGTAAAAATGAAATGTGTTTAAAAATCGAAATCGCCATAGAAATTCAACCCTTGATTGAATTTACGCGAAATTTAATCTCAAACTTCCTTTGATGATAGTCTACTTGGAAATTAATTTTTTATTGTCAGATATCTAAAAAAAATATCAAAATTTAAGTGTAAACGAACTTATATGTCATAAAATTTAAACGCCCCAACGGATTCATTTTAGATTCAATCTCAAGCGTCATTCAATGATACTTTACGTGTGCTCCAATTTTAAGCCAAATATCTTAACAATTGCAATCGTTATCGTGGCAACAAGATAGGAAAATACGGAAATAAACACGCACAGACATTTTCTAATAGCTATTATTTTCTACGATTCGAACCGTATATAATGTGCTGGAATTAAAAATAAATAATAAATATTGACGAAAACAAATCTTCCTCTACGAGGAAGCGAAATGTTGAATACGTTTATTTGAAACATGGGATAAATTTTTGAAAGCGTTAATAACAGTAATTTTAATGAAATTAGATGCAGAGTCAACACGGCATGATTCACCAGTCATACGCCACTGGTGGCTATGCCCAAAGAGGTCCAATGACCGGAATGGGTCCTGTTGGAATGAGCAACTTTAATAGCATGAATGCCATGGGCCCGGCGATGCATTCGATGAATTCCATGAATTCGATCAACAGTATGAGCGCTATGAACGCCGTTAATCCCATGACGATGCCTGGAATTAATGGCATGACTCATGTCAACTCCATGAATAATATGGGCAGTATGGCGATGAATAATATGTTGGGAGGAAACAGTATGCAGATAAACAAAATGAGTATGCAGGTGCGTATTTCCAAGTTTCATTTAGTAGGAAGAACACAAAAGTAAGGACCAAAGAATTATATTTTATGTTTTTCAGAATTTTTGAGTGAGCAAAGGACAACTAAAAAAAAGTTTACACTTGACTTATTGACCAGGCCTGGTGTAAAATAATGTTACGAAGTTGAAAATATATTTCGATCATTCCATATCAACTCGAACTGGATCCGACCCTCGAGCTTTTGAATTTCATCCCCGATTTATAATATTATTATTTCAATCTCTAAACACCAACCACAATTTTTTTAATAATTGTTTAAAAAAAATGTATACCGATAGTATAACCGAAACACAGAAACGCCATTTTTTTTTTTTTTCATTTCAAAAATATTTTCAAAAATTCTGGATCAGATATTAATATTTTTAAGCTCATCCATAAACTGGCCCGAATTCGTTTTTATTTTTTACGAATTTATTTCAAAACAGCACCGCAGGCTATCACTTGAACATTTTTATACATTTCGGGCTTCGGAGAATTCTTTAGATTTTGTCAGAGCGATTTTTAATGTCAATTCTTATTTTAATTTTCAATTTTATGCTTTATGATTATTTATAATGAATATGTTAAAGGCCATAATTAAAAAATCTCATAATAATAATTAAAATTCTCATAAGTACGAAATTGCGAAACTGCTTCCCCGCTGACTCCGTGTGTTTATTCAATTTGAGACCAATATCTCGGAAATGATGAAAGTTGGAGTAAAAAAAAAAACAAAACAAAACAAAAAATGCAAATGCCATAAATATGAATTCTTCAACAGATTAACGCCAAACTCAATCCTAAATTTATTCCAATTGGTAAATTGAAAAAAAAGTTTTTTTACATCCTAACTACTATTTTTTACAATACTAAATGTCAACAAATTCAAACTTCTCAACAGGTTAATGGAAAATTAAATCCCAATCTTTCTCTAATAAAAAATTACGTTCACTCCAAATTTGGACCTGATATTTTTTGAATGCGATACCATTGTGCTTACAAAATCCGAACGTACACACGGACAATCACGCTCACATGTAGACATTTTTCAGAAATCACTTTTCTCGATATTCTGAAGGCATTTTTTTTATTCGTAAAAATAACGTTTTCTTGTAGGGGGAAGTAATAAAAAGCAATCAATTAGCAAAATGAAATAAATTCAGTTACTTCATCAAAGCAGTTTTTATGATAAAGAATCATTTACTTGCAATATTAGTCTTTCTTAACTGTCTTCGAGTATCCTGCAGCGAAGATTTTTTTTAACCGTTTGCAAACACCTACAAAACCTTCACAAACCCTTTCCTTCCAGTCATTACAAGCCGATGAAAACAGTACAAAAACATGGACATCGGCAAACTTCGATGCAATGGCATTAATTATCTTTTTATGAAAACAGAGGTTACGTGACGTTATAAAGTCATTTTTTTCCGGTTATTGTTTTTAAATCGTACGGAGCATTTCATTCTTTGAAAATTTTCATTTGAATAAAATAAATCGTTTTGAAATAATCAGGAAAATTTTTCCGAAATCATGGCATATATAAAATTGTCCCGGCAATAGCCTACAACGACAGGATTCTCACGCATCCAACTTCTTCAATTTTCGTTTGAAAACAATTCGTAAAAGAAAAAAAGCGAGTCCGGAGCACTTCCAGATCTAAGTTTCAAAATGTTAATATTTAATACAGGATTTATGAGAATTTTATTAGATTTTTTAAGTATGGCCTTCAATATTTTCGTTATAAATAATCATAAGTATATAAATTGTTGATGAAAATATTGGATGGAATCCAAGAGGTCGAGGGTCCGACCCTGATTGAGTTTGTATGGAATACCCCGTTTGCAAAATTCAGAAATAAAAGAAAACGAGAAAAAATGTATTTCTTTTGTGCATTTGTCTCAGTATTATGCAATATTATTTTACTTAGAAAAGTAGACCGATTGTGTAAAAAAACAATTTGCACTAAAAAATAAGATGCTACTCAAACCTAAATCATTTGTAGGCGCAACAGCAGCAGCAGCAGCAGCAGCAGCAGCAACAACAGCAACAGCAACAGCAACAACAGCAACAAGGCTACCCGAGGAGATTGGCTCCTTATCCAAACCCAGCGATGCACATGGTGCACAAAAGACAACAGCATCATCAGCCGCAACAGCAGCAACAGCAGCAGCAGCAGCAGCCAATGCCATACGCTGGAGCAAATTCGTCGGGCATCCAGCCTGGATTTACTAACGTGCCCAGCGGCCAATACCCGAACAATTATCCAGGAGCAAGAGCCAACTTTCAGCCGCAGTATCCTTCAATGCAGACAATGAATCCAGCTGCTAATAACTTTGGAAACAATGCAATGATTCGTGGTACGAGTATGAGGCAATCGACGCCTGTTTATAATGCAACGATGTCGCAAAACGGCCAATACTACGGTACAAACGGCGTTGGTGTTAGCCCTGTCAGTATGGGACCTACGACTGTTGCCAATCAATTTGTCGGGCATCAGCCAAACACAGGTTATACCACCGGACCATCGTACCCTTCCAGCAATCAGTATCAACAGGAAGTCGCTACCATGAGGACAGCGGCTGCTGGAAACATGAGCTATCAGCACAGTCCAATTCCTGGCAATCCGACGCCTCCTCTCACCCCTGCAAGCAGTATACCTCCTTACATGAGTCCAAATCCCGATACCAAGTCCAACTTCAATGAAATCAAGACTCCGGTCAATATACAAAGTAAGTCGCCGATAAATTATTCATTAATACAAATTCATATGATCTCTTGAAAATATAATTGAGTAATAGAAAATGTACCTTCTTCATTTATTTATTTTATCTGCCTATTCGAAATTAAGTTGGGCGATTAAACAAAAGAAATAGATATATATATATTTTTTTCAAATATGTCTGCATATATTTCTGCCGATTAGATACGCCGTATGAAACAGATTAATTTGTATGAATTAAAATGCTTTTCGTCTACCGAAACTTTAACGCTGGGCCTATTTTTACAGCGGCGATCAACTCTGACGGTCTTGCATTCAAATTGCTTCTTGTATGTCCTAGTGGGAAAATTAGCTTATAATTTTTTCATCCATCTCTGTTATTCATTGATTTTCACGATTTTATGGATTTATTTTGTTCACAGAAGACGAAGAGTTGAGACTAACATTCCCCGTGAGGGATGGCATTATTCTCCCGCCATTCCGTCTGCAACACAACTTGGCTGTGAGCAATCACGTATTCCAATTAAAGTCGACTGTTCACCAAACGCTAATGTGGCGCCCGGATCTGGAATTACAGCTCAAATGTTTTCATCATGAGGATCGGCAAATGAACACCAATTGGCCGGCAAGCGTTCAAGTTTCCGTAAACGCGACTCCACTTGTTATCGATAGAGGCGAAAATAAATCTTCTCACAAACCGCTGTACCTCAAAGATGTTTGCCAGCCTGGTCGTAATACGATTCAGATCACCGTATCCGCATGCTGTTGCGTAAGTTACAACAATTGTACATTTCAACACTAGGCTGAAAAAGGCTTTTTTTTAGCGGGTGCAAGTTCGCAGTACTAGCCGAAGTCACGTAGTATAATCACACGAGTTCAATAAAAGTTTCTCTTTTTCGAGTGTTACACAAAACTGTTAACTATGTCTCTTCGGGTAACTGTTCTTTTCATCTTTTCACCGTCCAGAAATGTCCACTTTTTTCAAAGGAAAAGTTTTATTTGTTGTAGAAAAGTGCACTCCTTTCAAAATTTTCCATCACGAAAAAGGTGTGCTTTTATGGACGGGGGAGTAAAAAATAATGAGGCAGAAATGATCTACATTTTGTGCAAATAAGTACGAAACATTTATGCAGTTTTGCACGCAACCAATAATCGTTTGTTTTTTCTAATTTTGTCCAGTCACATCTCTTCGTTCTGCAACTAGTCCACAGACCAGGGGTACGAAGTGTTCTTCAAGGGTTATTAAGAAAAAGGCTGCTGCCCGCGGAGCATTGTGTCACGAAAATCAAGCGAAACTTCAGCAATACGATATCGAACAACGGAATGCAGTCAGAGAAAGACGTTATCGAGCAAACGGCACTAAAGGTAAACTTCAATTCCAAAATCTGTATGATGTATTTAAGTACTACTAATGGCCCAGAACTTGAGTAACAATTTCAATCAAACGTTCAATCACGGTCCATCATTTAATCGGGATATCATAGAACAATCTATAAAACTATATGATATATATATATATCAAAGTGGTAGTGGTCCAAATACAAAGGATTTGTTATTTTTCACGTGCCGGAAGAAGTAAACGTTCTACCAGATTCTACTAGGCACAAGGAGGCCTTTTTTTATATCTCATATAATATCTGAAAATGTCTCTCTTCCCAAATTTATATATTTCAAACAAGGCAGTCGAACATTCTGCAATTCATTTTAGATCTTTCGTATCATCCCTATCCAGATTTTACATAAATGAATTCTTTTTACCGTTTAGAAAGTAAACATGGAATTATGATGTTTTTCCATTTCTATTTTTTGGTTTTCTCTGGGTCAGATTCTTTTCAAATATCAAGACGATCCGAAAGCTTTTTTTTTACATGGACTTTCGAAACTGCAATCGCTATACTAAACTGTGATCGTGCACTCAAAAATCATAAACCAAAGCAAATTAGCTTTAACTTTATCTATCCACTCTGTAGTGAAGAGTAATTTATTTTTGGCGCTAATATTATTGCTTTCCGAGTGAAGACTCTCACCACGTCATCTCAAGACTATTTATGGAAAACCATTTTTTTAAAACATAATTTATACGTAATTATAATGTTTACATCCTTAAGATAACATAAATTACCACCCTTTCATTAAGGATTTGATTTTATTTTAGTGTAATAAATCGATAATTTGGAGAAAGAGAGTATTGAGAAATGAAGAATAAGAGTATGGAAAAGAAATGGAGAGTGGTGATTGGATCGTACAATTAATATCGCTATTCTTCGTAGGTTTCGTTGAAATGTCCGATAACTTGTAAACGCATAACATTGCCGGCGAGAGGGCACGATTGCAAGCATATACAGTGCTTCGACCTCGAATCTTATTTGCAATTAAACTGCGAACGTGGCTCCTGGAGATGCCCAGTTTGCAGGTGAGTTTTACTTTCTTGATTGCTAAACAATATTAAACTTAATCGAGAGATTTTTTTTCAACTCTGGCAATTTTTTCGGCAATATTAACAGTAAACCTGCGCAACTGGAAGGACTGGAAGTCGATCAATACATGTGGAGCGTTCTCAATAGCGCGCTCAACACCACTGAATTCGAGGAAGTGACGATAGACTCGGCCGCAAATTGGAAACCCGCCAAGAATATTGGCAACATCAAGTCCGAGGAGGAAAGCAGCGACTGCAAGAGAATTACCAAAGCCATGTCGCCGGGAAGCATGAATATGCCGACGATGAATAATTGGGACATGAATCAGGCGTTGAGTCCTTACATGCCGCCGGATATGAACAGCATCGTTAGCGGATCCATGATGAATAATACGATATCGAACAATTATCCTAATAATAATGTTAATCATCGAAATTCCTCTGGCAACGGAGGAAATTACGAAATTAGCGCCGGTACGACGACAACGACGACCATTACTTCTAGTGTGGGCACTGGTGGCGGTGGTACCGGTGTTACCACTACTACCACCACTCCTACTACCCCCGGGAATAACGAATATTCCAACGGCGCGGGTCCTCTATCACATTTGACCGATTCGGTTAATTCTCTCGATCCCCTCAACGCCATGGAAAAATCACTTCACGATCAGGTACAACGCATTTTTCTCATTCTATTATTAGTTTAATGTCTTTCTACGATTGCACTTTACAGGACAAGCAGTTTTTATATAGACAATCTGTACGAAACCTCATCTCGTCCACTTGACATTACACATTTAACCCCACACGTCCATTTATTTTCTCACTCTTCGTAATCATAACACGTATTTAATTAACATTTCGTTCGGGAAAAATCCATTTCAAATCTCACAAACGGTTAAAATCAAGAAAAACCTCATTTTTTTCCAATTTCCAAGGTAGTTTTTAAGTTATCCAACAGAGAAAAGAAACTTACTTTAATTATAATCGTATAAGAAAAAGGTTTGAGAAATTTGGAGCATTACGAAAGACTAAAAATGTCCGTACTATCCTTTTTTTGCATGTCGTTTGTCAATTTCGTCCTTGTAATCTCTAATTTCGCAATGCTGCTTATGAATATCACCAAACGAACTTCGATTTTTTATTACAAGCATATTAATACTACAACGCCTCTTTTAATTAAACAATTACACTGTGATGTTGGAGTACACACACTACAGATATTTTCCACGAGTACTCCGTACCCCTTTTTCCATTCGTATACAGTCGATTTTTATACAAATCACAAAGTTATACATATATATAAATATACATATACGCGATTACTCCAGACGGTTTGTAATTTAAAAAAAAATCATGAACTCACTCTGCTATTTTTAATTCAACACCGAATGTCACGCTGATTATTATTTCACACTCTACTTTTGTAAAATTCATGTCACTTATCACAGTTAATTGTCCCTTAAATGCTGAAAAGCGCGAAAGAATTTCACAACACTGATTTTGTCATATCTATATATTTTTCTTATGATCTTATTATTCTAATTGAAAGCGTCATTGCTTGAAAAAAAAAAAAAAAATCTATGGAACTGCCAGTAGTAGATGCACGGTCTCGCCTCCGCGGTCCCTAGAATGAAGCAACATTGTTTGCGGCCATAACTTGGACGGATGACCTCTTAGCCGTGCAGTGATTTGCGTGCCAACTACCGAACGGGAAGCACTATTCTCAGTTTCTAATATAAACTCAGGAAAAATATGGCTGCCTGTATCGGCCAGATTTTCCGCAGTTTATCTTTGCTCTCGTGCAAATGCGATACCGTAATGCATGAGAATGAATGATTACACAAAAGCCTAAATAAGTCATACAGAAAAACATTCCAAGAAAATAGAATACTAACGACAGCAAATTATTTCTGTAAATAATAAATTGATATAAAAAATATATGGTTGCTGGCTATAATATATTGCGATTAAAGATTGACTCTAAGTTAACGATTGTCATTGAATTTTGCCAAGGCGACGTACTTTGATGGCGTAATTGGTAACGTACCAACCTGGAATTCTGGGTGTTCCCGACTCGTGGCGGAATTTTCCCACAATTTATTTGAGATGAAAATTCATCGATTGTGGCGCGTTAATTAATCAATTAAATTTAATACGCAGCTGAACTGAATGTTTGTAAGAGATTTGGATCAGTGAACTTTGAATTGGGCTTCTCAGACCTGAAATGTGTTTCGCAAGATTCCTCCGTTACGAATAGACAATAATACAAGGATGCAAAGTAGAACCTTGCACATTCCTTCCTCATTAAATTTTGCTCTTTACATAGTTACCTCTGCGAGGAAGTATTGTAACTGATTTTGGCTTCCTCATAGAGGAAGCTTTGTCAAGAGCAAAATTTAATGAGAAAGCAATGTGCAAGGTTCTACTTTGCATCCTTGTCTGGAATAAATATATAAATCACTGGCACATCTCATTTTTATTGGGCACAAACTTTTGTTTTACTTTAATAACGTTTACGGAGGTTATAGCGAGAATCGCTATTTTTTCAAATATTCAAAATGGTATAATATTTGAACGACTCCACCGATCACAGCCAAATTTGGTACACAGTAGGACTGTATGTTATTTTTCGTTTGTAGAAGATTTCAGTTAATTTGCTGAGATTCGACGTGATTTATAGCAAAATTTTGATTTTTTACAAAAATTCAAAATTCTATAAAATCCGAACCGCTTTACCGATTTTTTCGAAATTCAATATCAAACAGCATTTAACGTATCTCTAGTTATAAATAACTACTTAGCCATATCGATGAACTTTTACGAAAGTTAGAGAGTATACGACATTTTTCGAAAAAATTAAAAATTCTTTAAAATCAGTATACATAGACAGCTTTTCTCAAAAATTACAGCAATTGATGAGGAATTAATACTCTACTTGCGTGCCAAATTTGAGCTCGATCGATCGTGCCATTCGCGAGTTATCGACGATTGAATTTTAGGTCACTGAAACACACACACATACGGACACATTTTCTAAATGATTTTTTTGGACGTTTTAGGTGATTCTAAACATACTGATATTAAAGTCTCGAAAAAAAAATGTTTCTCGAAAACAAAGCTTCCTCTATGAGGAAGCTAAATTTATATAAATTATTAATAAATTGGATTTTTTTTTTCAAATTGTTTTACAGATGCCGCACACTCCCCACACACCGCACACACCGCATACACCACACACTCCCGGTGGTGGAAATAGCGGACCACCCAGCGTACCGCCGGCCTCTCAGGAATCTACTGGAAACCACAATAATTCCGGAAACACGACAACCAACATAAACAACGACAACGCAGACATACCGTCGGATTTGAATTTCGATCCAGCCGCTGTAATCGACGGTGAAGGAGCCGGCCAAGAAGCGCTCAACGTAAGTTATATAGAATGGCATATCTCGGTGTTAATTATTTGAAAATAATTAAATTGGATTAAATACGTAGGCCTTAAGGTAGACTACACGACACAAATTTATTGACTCAAGAGCTCACATAAATTGTATTCAATTAACCCTTTAACGCCTGAATTAACCAGAATTCATCGCCAGTTTTGGCCTAATATATTTCACCGAAAAAATAATTTATAATTATTGCAAGCATCTTTTATAACATTTTCAGATCCGCTCTTATCGAATCCGAGATTAGATTGACTCAAAAAACACTTTAAACAATAGTTTTTTGATGTATTTGTATTGTATTCTTTCGTATACCTTCTTCAAGTTTTTACGCTTTTCCTTATTGCATCTTGTTATTTCTCCCATCTGTTTCTGTTTCTGCCGTTATGGCGACTCCCCCCCCCCCCGTTCGGCCGCAGCCGACTTCCCCACCGTATCGGATTTGCCGAAGGCCCAGGGAAACTGCGGAAAACCAGGGTCGATACAGTCGATGTCCCTCTAACAAGGAACGTCACTTAAGTGTCCCTCTCCGATTTCAATGAAACTCAACTATATGATGTAGCCCTTGAAAAACTACGAGTCACATATTTTTTTGTAAACTACCCCCTTCATATCAATGTATGAATTTCTGTATAGAACCTCATCTCCATTTGATGAACCCATTCATCAAATGAATAACCAGTAAATGAAAATTGGCGTATTACCGGTAATTAAGGGGGTAAACTGTCTACTCAATTCGATCGCTTTTCCGGTCTACTAACAAGTAACTTCAATGAAACTTGCCTACCATGAAGTATGGCGACGAAAGATGAAATTATTTACCCTTTCAGATTGACGAAGAGCATTCTTAAAGGGTTAACCTGATTATAACGCAAGAATATTTTATTTCTTGCATAGATTCTCTATGCTCGCAATTCATTCGCATTTGTAAATCCGAAATGTATATTTTCACTAAAAATTCAAAATTGATACTTTGAATATCAATTATTTACCTTAAGGGGTTAAACGACCTGCTCGTGTTGATTATTTTGTTATGGATTTTCAATTCAAATATTAATTTGAATGGAATTTGTAACGCTTAAGTGAATTTTCTAAATTTAAGGCAAGGTTGTTTTTCCTCGGCTGTTGGATATTACAGAAAATATATTACAGAGGCTATACTTATCATTGACACACCAATATAAAAGTTTTTCGGTAACCGATACTTTTAACCGGTAATTATATATATATATATAGTTATATTACTCGTGATGAGAAACATTTTAGTTTTTGTTTCATTGAAATCGGTCGATCCCTTCTAGGTGAAACTGTATTATCACCTCTATAAATGCCGAACTTTTTCCGCAGATAAAAAAATATATATGTCTCGTAGCATTTCAAGGGCTACGACATAGTTGAGTTTCATTGAAATCGAAGAGGGCCACTTAAGATGACCATGCGAGTAGCGCTTCCTCGCACAACCACCGGTGGCGCTTAGAGCCTGACCTCCCCTCAGTGATGTTCGTGGTTCGGTTCGCAGTACACCATCCGCCAGATAAGACCCCGCGGGAGCTTGCGAGCCGAACAGGAATCATCATTGATGGGTGTTTTTTAGGCGCATATTTATTACGTTGGAAACCCAACCACCAGGATCACAGAACAAACACTTGGAAAAATTCTAGCGGTCTCGGCTGGGAATCGAACCCGGGCCCTGCTGCGTGCGAATCCGAGCCCTCATCCACTATGCCACTGCTCTCCGCTTTAGTTTTTTCATGTTTTTCAGCAAAAAAATGCGAATTTTACTAGTAAATTTTTGTTTGAAACGTGAATTTCACTTCGATAAAACTATGAAATAATGCTCCAAACTATCTTATCGTTGTCATCGATAGTTGCACATGATAAGAGTGGTTCATCATTTTGTTCCGGTATAAATATCGCGGTTGTTTAAATGCGATGATTCGCATAATGCGTCATATGTAAGTAAAAATACAAACAAAATTTATGTATAATCCAAAAATAAGAAAAAAACAATTTCTAACTTCAAAAATAACAGTGCAATATATATATGATAGAAAATATAAAAAAAAATAACGAACGTTTTCAACGAGCGGTTACCTCCCACGTCTAGGCTAAGCATTCAGCAACGGCTAAGAGCATTCAAAAAATTTTAATTAGGAGAAGTACAGATTACCTTTTCTTTCTTAATAGTTTGAGAATAAAAAATCATTTGAAGAGTCAAGTTTTACGATGGTAGGTATAACATTTGCATATAAAATATGATTTGGGCCTTACGGACCGCAATATTCATATGAGGCCCAATTTGGGACTACCGACAGGAAAGCTTCGGGTAATGTGAAACTTACTTTTCATGAAATCTAAGTATTTCTTGTGAAAAACCGTGATTCGGGCCTCACTGGACCCAAACATTTTGAGAATATCATTCAAAAGATTTCAACAAATAAAACAATTTTTGTACTTATGATTTTTTAAAAATATAAATGCATCTTTGACAAATAAATACATATAACGTATTATGCGAGTAATCGCATATAAACAACTGCCATATTTATTTATTGAGACCGGAATAAATTGTTGAACCACTCTTATCTCAAGAGCAACCATCGATGACCACGATAGGATAGTTTGCAGCATTATTTTATCATTTTATCGCGAAGTGAAATTCACGTTTCAAACAAAAATTGACTCGTAAAATTGGCATTTGTTGTTGAAAAACATCAAAAAACAATTGTTTAAACTATTTTTTGAGTCAATCTGATCTCGGATTCGATAATAGCGGATCTGAAAATATTAGAAAGGGTGCTTGCAATAATTATAAATTATATTTTCGATATAATATACCAGGCCAAAACTAGCGATGAATTCTGGCTAATTAAGGCATAAAAGGGTTAATCGCTATCAAAATAAATATTATTGCATCGACAACAGTATTTGACAAATTGCAATGGGTCGAGCGATCGTATCAGCAATAGTAAATTACAAATGGCAATTCAACTCACTATTGTCTTATAAAAGCGATAGTTTATGAAACCATAAATCACGGTCCCGTTTTAATAATTGTAATACATTTTTTTGACTGCTTCAATAATGCCAATTTTTTTAGTTGTATCGTCTTTTAAGAGTTCATGTATGATTCCTCTTTTTCTTATGTAAATTTTGTCGGTAAACTGGTTGACAACAGCCTTCAAACTTCGCAATGGTTGAAGAAAAACTTTGAAGATAACGAAAAACGAGCTATGATAATCTTACACGAACGCGACTCCGAAATCGCGACTCTAATGCTTGAATGCAAAAACGTATTTCAATGTTTCGTTTTGCTTAATAGCAATGAATTTATTTTGCAGCTGTTGCCAGACAATGTGGTCGATCCTATGGAGTTACTTTCGTATCTGGACCCACCGGACCTGAACACACCGCCGAGCAGTGGAGCGAGTAGTGGTAATCCGTCGTCGAGTGATGATATATTAGCACTTTTTGAATAAAACCTTATGACTCTTTCGATATCGCGCGGATACGAATAAGAGAAAAAAGGAGTATAATCAAATAACACGTGTCCCTAAGGTTGGGCCGGGGAGGCGAACGTGGCCGATTTCTCGACACGAGTCTCCAGATCAAATATGTTCCTAATTTAGCGAGGATTCTTATATAGTTTAGACTCGGACGACGATTAGATCCGAAGGGAGACGATAATAAAATAGATAACGACGTGGAAAGTGAACGGTATGGAGTGGTAGCAGGGAGCAAGGAAAACGAGAAATTACTGTGGGTCCTCCCACCTAAACAATGGTACAAACAATCTTAGCTCTAATAGAAGTATTCCTATTGACGCAGCCATGGGGTAACTTTACTTTTAAATAAAGAGAGACAAACTTCCGTCGCATTGCATTATACGCAGATGAACATACTGCACTAATGTTTTTGGTTATAAAGACTATAACGCAATGGACCAGAAGATTTCACAATCAGCCGTTTATCGTATGACTCATTTGTTGCGCGGCAAACGTCGAATCTTGTATTACTACCCCGAATATTGTCCCAAGTATTTCTATCACAATGATGGAATGTTGTTATTCCTTGTGCTATGGTCTTTATGCGATATTAATGAGAGTTTTGCCGATTGTATATTTTAAAAAGCGTGTTTCATTTTTATTCGTCGAAATATTTTGAAAAATCGTAATTCATTTTGATCATTCGTAACACGATTATCACACGACATTTACAAACACCTAGATTCGAATGTAACAAATTGTAGGGGGAGCTTTATTTATTTATTTTTTATTTTATTTTTTTTCTATACCATTTTACAATGTTTATTATTTCTCGAAAATAAAAGTTGTCAAATTTCTTAATATTCGAAACTGAGAAGTTTTTGAAATCCCCAAAAACCCCTTGCGGACGATCGATCGCCTGGGATTTTTGTTACGACTTTTTACATTGTTAAAAAAAAAAAAAGAAACGCTTTTTTGTTGTCTAAAATCAGTTCGCTCTTATACGAAAAAAAAAACACAAAACGAGCGATCTATTCGTGCATTCAAGGCTATGAAGAACCTACGGAAGAAGGGGGAATTTAGGCGTTAAATTTTATTTGTAAATAATTCAAAATCGGTTGTTGGCCACAACGACCGGCAAATCGATACGATAGCTTACATCGCATCTCATTTCCTTTATTATTATTATTTTTATTCTTATTACCATTATTATTATTATTATCATCATCATCATCATCATCATCATCATCGTATGTCAGCGATAAAGAACAAGGGAAGATAACAATCTCATGGAAATAAATAGTCGCAAGGGGTTACGAGATTTGACGTTGCAAGTATTATTAATGCTTGTGAGTTTTGGTGAAAAAAAAAAAAGAAAAAAAAAACGATTTCTCTTCAAACGTAGAGTTCAAGTCAATTCATAAGCGGTCTTTATCCTCGCGTCAAAATAATACGCAAAAAAGTAAACCAATTGAACCAGTATTATCGCTGTGTCCCAACATGGCCATTGATTGTCTTTGAAAATGAATCAGTAATTTATCAAATACTGCCCAAGAATTGACGCTGACAGGCGGAAAATATAATGAAGAGAAAAATGTTAATATAACGCGAATCTTGTGAAATTGAGCTAGCTTGGAGTGTTTGAAAGTCGAAAAAAAGCGATTCAATCTGGCCGAATGTATAAAAAAGATCTGCCAGATCAATACGCTTTCACCACCCCTGCTTATGCACTAATTATTACATTTATGTGGACATTTAAACGAACGGTTATACATGAAGTGATTTACGTAGATTACACAAATTTTTATATAAAACGACTACAACAACAAAAAATGAACAACAAACAAATGTGTATTTATATTCTGATGTGCTGAAGGGAATAGCGCATAAAGCAGAAGTAGATGCGGTCAAGTTTCTATTCATAATAATTCTAGTATTATACATCATTGCGGCTAGTTTTTAATATTAACGCGTAAAATTAAAAGGCTAACGATTGTATATTATTTGTATATATGACAAATAGATTTATAATATAAGAAAAAGTGGCAGATACTTATTGGCCAGTTATAAACAGTAAAAATGACTCGAATTATTTCACAGAACCAACGCGTCCGAGTTATCTATACAGATAAACTCACTGGATAGTGAAATGAGCTGGAATATTACAATTCGTGTACACGGGGGTGACACCGACTGTATAGTTGGTTCTCGCGGTTGTAATATATTATTGTCCATCTATTGCCGACCTACATACCCTCAAAGTTTATTCACTGTAATTTCTAATTTCTTCAGAAAAAGGTAACGATAGCAACTGTGTTTCGAATGTACATAGGTATTAATTGCTATCGTAACAATATCAAAATACAGGCATTCCAACGTCAAGAGTTGTAGCATTTTATAGATTCCCGAAAATAGAGATATCGATTGAGAGTAGACTTTGGAAGAAGGTGACAAAAACTGCTATTTTTTGTTGAAAAGTTAAACACTTCTTCTGCATCACCTTTAAGAGGATCTTCATCAACTTCAAACATAAAATGTGTTTTATTCAATTTATCAGCAAAAAATACTATCACAAAATCCATGCGATTAATGATTTGCTCAACCTAACTACAAAAACGAATGACAAAAAATCGACCGCATTTCCATATATTCGAATGTTTAATACACAATGCATACACCGTAAAGAAGAATCGAACGTATACAATTTTTTAATATTTTTTCTACCTTTGAAAGAAAATTTACACGAAAAAGATTCAAACATACTGGAAAATAACCACCGATTTGATTTTTTAATTATTTGGAAAATCAAGTATTTTTCTTGTCGAGTCTAGAAAATTTCGTAAGTTTTTTTTAATGATGTATTTTTTACGAAAGTAAATTTCAATAAAAATGATATTTTTATTGCGCAAACTTTAACCCGAAGAACGAAAACATTGGTGTATTCGATCAAAGTAGAATCGAGTGTATGCCGATTTATTGGAACGGAAGAAAGCAAATTCAGTAACTTTAATCCAGACAAAGCCACATGTTAGAATAACATAATAAGGAACAAATTGATTTAACCGCCGCGACACATTTTAATACTCATAGACCAGTTTATAATATTAGTGGCTGATGTAACGTTTTCTGATAACAATTAGAAACATCTGATAAAAACAAAATTATAATATAATTTTTCCTAACTTGACTTCTCTTTATAAAGCGAGCGAGTCACCAACCAATCGGAATATCGGAAATGCAGTAGAAATACGATATAAGGGCAGGCGATTAAAAAAAATTTAAGTGTATTTAAAATAATTCGTTTTAAATATTGCCTGAAATTCATTTTCTTCGTTTAATTGATAATTTTAACATTCTGACAAAATAAATCATATTTCGACCTACAGAGCATTTTGAATATACCTTTATTTCAAAAACAAATAGCCCATTGCTATGCCGATGCGCCGGATAAAATAATAAACTTGATGATTTTCATATAAATTATTCAAATATATTTTTAAACAAATGTCAGAGATACAATAAGGTATGTACACATCATTCTGACTCACTCCCATGCGGATAAACACACGCGCACAGCACTTACCCGAAATATGTATAATATATAGCTATGGGTATCGCGTACAGTATGTAAACTTGATGCTAATCGAAGGAATTATTGAGAACGATCGTCATATCTATACGCTTTATTTGTTAATTATCTTTCAATCAACTGGGTTCTCGAATGACGAAGAAGCACGACTGCTAATCGAATCCGCGTATCTCATGACGTCGCACACGCGCATGTCCATGCTAGGCAGTCACCTCCGACGAATCGTAACACAATATCCACTAGTAACATCAACAGGAGCAACGTCACGATCCCGTACTGTATTTACAAATTTATCATTATCTTTTCGGTTTTTTATCGTCTCAACTTGTGATACAATTAGCTAGCGTCAGCCTTCGAGAATGAGCAACGGGAGTCTCGCGTTGCACTCGCGTTCTATACGCACCTATTCTTCATTTACCACGTGACTTTATTTATTATTATTCATTATTTTACAAAAGTCTTCTACGCGCTATATATAACCTTTTTTTTCTCGTCTATCGTATGCCTTGTTTCTTCAGTAAATTGCATGTATAGAAAAAGAAAAAGAAAAAATGGTATTGAGAAAACTTAACTGTCGTTACTTTTATTCATTATGTTATGATTTCACATCGAGTAAAAAATCAACAGTTGTATAACTCGCAGGTAACTCTTATTTTATTAGAAAATTAATAATAAGTAAGTCGTGAGATAAATAAATAAAAAGTGCGTGTTTTTTTGTTAATGACACTCACAAATCTCTGTTATTGTGAAGCCATGAAAGTTCCGTTTATAGAGGCTCTCACACGACAGAATTAAATTCCGTCGTCCATCATTGAGTTCTCGGCGTCCAACTCTCGTAGTCGCTCTAATCTTCGGACAAGTACAAGGCTTTTGACCGATTATTAGAGAAAAACTACGCATGATTCGTGATAAATTGAATTAAAAAAAAAAAAAAAACCCCCGAGATTAGAAGAATTGGGGCGGAACCTCTAGGACAGAAAGAGGTCGACGACGAGGAACCGAGAATTCACACGAGACGCGATATTTTTCGGTCACCACCAACAAAATCGCCAGTTTGATCGTCAATCGATGTATATTCATTAGTTAAAATGGAACTTGAACTGGAAAGGCGAACCGTGGAAGTGATGGAATTCTTGGAACGGCGACTGATGCTTGCCCGATTCGGGGTCGAGAGGGTCTTCGCCTCGATCAAACTTTGCCCTCTTTTCCTCGTCCGTCAAAACCTCTTTGGCCGCCGCAATATCGATAAACTTCTTCTCAGCTCTTTTTTTCTCATTTGTTTCTGGAAAATTATCAGGATGCCACTTCTGCGCAGCTTTCCTGTAAGCTTTTATCACTTCTCGCTTCGAAGCCGTCCTCGGAACTCCGAGGATTTTATAGTAATCACGAGTTTCAGAAATCTTTTGACGCTGCTGAGCTTTTTGGAGAAGTTCTTTGGCTCTCTGCGAGCCGTCATCGATCTCCAGGGCCTCCTTTATCTCTCGTATCGCTGTTGACAGAAAAAACTCATTAAAACAACCGACATATACCTCAATATTAACTATCGAGGGTGGATAATGACCCTTAAGCATAGTATAGGATAGGCAGCAGCCGTGTATTATTAATATTATTTTTATAACGTCCTATGCGACATGTCTCGATTCATTTTTAATGATGAAAATTGGATTGTTAGAAAAACGAAAAGTCATATATATTTAAATCGATAACTTATGCGGATGCCCTCTGTGCCTCTGATGCGCAAATGGGGCATTATCGTAAGGAATGCGAGAATATTATTGCGCATGCAAAGCTGTGGTAATGTATCTATAGATGATAGTATTCCCGTACACCCGTGACAGGCACGACACACGGGTCATACACTGTTCATTCGTAAAGAAAAACAGTATGTGGTACTTGTACAAAAAAGCGGATAGGAAGCAAGCAGCACTCGTCTTTGTGGAATAACTATTGTAATCCTTTATTAACAAAGCGCAAAAGTGTTTAAGGTTTTTAAAAAACCAAGACTATGAATTATTATCAACAATTTTATTATTGTTAAAATTCAAAATCATAATTTTTCATTTAACTTCCCGTTAATTTGTAATTTGCACTGCGTTGACGCAAAAACTGGGGACTGTTCTAGTACGATAGCGCATAGTTCGATTTCGAACGAGCAAAAACGATTGCAAATTATTACTAAATTTGCTATTTCTATCAAATTTTGACACAGTGATGTGCAAAAAATGCTTTGGGAAAAAAATTCAACCGATTTGCCAAAAATATACGTCAATATGTCTGTGATATTTGATTTTCTCCGTGTTAAGGGGGGATCCTGCTTTAGAAGATTGAAAAGTAGATTTTTTTTTACAATTTTTTTTAGGAGAAAAAAAGAATAAGCTAACTCAGCGAACTTTGGGGTATGTTTCCTTATGTATTTAAAGTATAATAGTACATTATGCTACAAGGGAGGTAAGCGCGCGATTTTCATCGAGTGCGAAGGAATAATCGTGCTACCTCCCGTGTGGCATACGATACTTTTTTTCCGACTGAGCTGAAATAACGTCACGAACATCCCCCTCCATAATGACGTGACGCGCACGAGACGAAAAGTTTTTTTCAATAAAAAAAATAAAAATAAAAATAAACTTAATTGTGCTGTAAAAGTTATTTAAAAATAATTTTCTAAAAAATTTGTTTGTTCACCTGAAAGATAATTTAATACTGAAGAGAACAAACTTTGGTTTATGTCGATAGGTCATTTAGTTTTTTTGCTATCACGCCCGCCAATTGGAAACTATAGTGGCGAGGCGCTCACGAAAAAGGCTCATTACTCTGCGGTTTATTATTGTATCTACTTTTGAAAAATCATTTTTACACTTGAAATACATAAGAAAATATACCGCAAAGCTCGCTGGGTTGTTTTTTTCCCTTTGAAAAAAATTCTCGAAAAAAGCAACTTTTCAACCTTCTAAAGCAGGATCCCTCCCTTAGTCAAAGCCATTTTTTTTTACTGAATCAACCATGTTAATGATGAGTGACTACTATTACATTTTCCAGTGAATTTATGCATATTTTAAAAACACGTGAAAGTTCAATTTTCTCAAAACTACGCATATTGTACAACGAAAAAATCATAGAAGAATTTTGTAATATTCTTTCAAATGGCATTTAAATTTGAAGAAAAAATCATCGGATTATGCGCAAGTTGTTTGCCTACTTCGGCCTTCTTTGTTTTGTATTCATATTTCACAGGATTAATTAAAAATTGCGCAAACAAGACACGAAAATTGGCATTGCAGATCTCGAATCTTTAAGCACCTGCGAAGGTTGTTGTTAATTTAAAGCCGCATCATATTGCTATTTACCATTTTTAGGCGTTGACATTGTATGCGCATCTATATCATGCTTCATTCTATTTTTGTAAATAAACAAAAAAATGATAAAAATAGCAATAATACTTTACCATCGTCATACATTTCTGCGGCGAGGTTAGCTTCGGCGCTGTCGCAAAGAACATCGGGCTCACGACGAATTTTCAGAGCCTCTTGGCAGCTATTCACAGCTAATGCTGGATCAGCGTCGTTAAGGTAGCACCTGCATAGCAGATGATAGGCGAGGAAACGAACATTATCGATGTTAGTTTCGTACGTGAGAACTTGACTAGCGGCAGTGACGCAACTCTCAGAGTCACGACTCTCCTCTGCAGAGGTAGCATCTTTCAGTTTTTTCGCTACTTTTTTCACCCTCTTATAGAATGGAAAACATTCTTTGTGATCAGGATCCAATTTTAGACATTCTCGAATTTCTCTGTAAAAAGAAATGGAAATCGGCCATTAATTTTGGATTTCTATAATTATATTTCCATCAGGAGGTACGTTTAGGTACATAAAATCCTATTTTTAATTGTTGATTTATTATTCCTTATGGCTTATTCAGGCTTTTACGTTGTCTCTTGCCTCCACATTTTACCATTCTTTCATAGAGACCTCCCTAAAGTGTTGAACGCACTTACTCATTCTAATGCGCTGATACGGAAAACCTGGCAGATACGTGCGCTTTTATTTTTACTGACTTTTTACTGTATGGGAATACATTAGAAGCTCAGAAAAACTGCCTTCTGCTCGGCAGTTGGTGCGCAAACCAGCTGGTCACGCATTCACCTTATGGCCACGAACAATTATGTTTAACTCTGGGAAACAGGGAAGCCACACACACACACACACACACACACGCTCGGCGTGTGTAGCCTCTATATACATAATTTTTCAAAATAAATAATGCAGTTAGTGATACCGTTTGGTTTAAGTTTTTATTTCAATCGATTTGGATTGTTCAGCCCGTTTTTAATTTATTGTTTTTCATGAAAGTAAGTTTTTGTTAGTTAACAATTATTTTCGCTCTAAATTGAAATGGAATGGTAATACGTTAAAGGGGTAAAAAATTCGAAATCTTCATGACAAAATCCTTAAAATCTTAAAAAAAACTCTAACCTCCTCTCATTTGTTGAGATAGAATCTTCAAATTTGTGGACTATTACTGAATGCCACTTCGGATTGAATTGAGAGCGAATCTTTCGAAGGGTTCGATTTTTTTTAAAATTAACTTGAAAGATTTTCATTCACGCTTCGACCTGCGAAAATTTAAAGACATCCGAACATTTTCGGCACGCGTCGACCAACTTTAAACAATTAGCGACATTGGATTTATCGAAAACCGGTCGAGGCTTATTAGATTTTTTATTTTTCGAATTCTATTAACTTTTGTATTAACATTCCAAATCTGTGAAATTTATAAATCGTTTATCAAAATTTGCGTAAATGTGTTGTAACAAACTAAGAGTCCATTTGATTTGAATGTTTGACATCAGTTTTCGCCTGATGCAGATTTCGGAAAACTGTTGTAAATAGTCAATAAATTATCAATAATAACAACACACGGTCACAGACTAAAATATACGCGTTATTGTTTAAAGTTTCTGTAAAAATATGACTTGAACCAACTTTTTATAACTCTATTCGATTTAGTGAAAAAAGCATTAACTAATTGGAAAGTCGTGAAATCTATGAATCTAAAATAGTGCATAAAATCATTATGCTTGAAAGCCACATCTTACATTCCCAGCAGAATTATATCTCTATCGCAAGGTACTCCGGTAACGAAAAATAACGATTGTTTTATCTTGGCAGCAGAGAATAACTGAGGACACAGTGATTTAAAGTTCGAAGAATTGTCCCTGCAATTTTAGTCACTTTGTCGAACATTCAACATGTTATAATAGTTACCGACCGCTAACTGAGTTTACCGCGCAAAGCTCTCTTATGGTCTGATTTTAATTTTTTTATTTCATGATTAAAAAAATTTTGAACGAAAAATATGAATAATTAAAAATAAAAATACTAACATAATTGTAAAAAAAATTATCGACTTTCTATCGTTTTTCCCTCGTAGTAGAGAACCGCTTTATTAGGATGACAAAAAAAAACTTGAAAAAAATTCTTTGTTCAAACTTGCAATAGTCCGTCTCTTTACTTTAATATACATCTTTTTACATAGAACCCGTCGACAAAATTTTTCGAGATACTGTTTAACGGATCGTATAATTGCTAAAAGTGAATGTCGATTGAGCGATCTCTAAGGTTAATTTGCCCGCAACTATCTTTTCTACAGTTTATTGTGTGGTCATCATCTCGAATCTATGCCTTCGGCTGTACGGAAAAAGTCATATTGAAAAAGAAGAAAAAAAAAATCACAAGAAAAAGTGATTTAGGATGCGTTTTCTCACTCCTGGTTGATTTACCATTGATTTATAAATGATTCAGGTGATGTGTTACACAGAGTGAGCCGCCGTAAGTGCGACTCAGATAGCTGAATCTTCCCGAAGCATTATTCTTCGTCTCGGTTGATTTTTCGAACAAAAATCGAGATGTACTGACTGCAGAATGCTAAAACGCAGTCAATACTTGTCGTATTTTTACAGTTTTTTGTTACCGACCGAGCAGTAACACATCTAAAACAAATGAGTTTTCTTGTTGGAGATAAACTGGGAAGGTAAAATGATGGTCACCACAAAACAAGTTTGAACTTTAATGTCTTTTGCACTGACGAGTAATAACGTATTATTGAACGATAATTAAAACTTGAAATAATTTCTCAATGTTCATTAAAATTGACACAGGAAATATTGAAATCCATAACACTGATATTTATCAAGAAAAAAATGTTCAAAGAATGCATAATTTTTGGCCCGTTCACTTACATGTAAGCCCTTAAATTTCTTGCAAAGAGCAAGATAATAAATGTAAAATATTACTGTGTATCATCCATGACAATAACATAGCAGTTATCAATTAGACAAACTCTTTCCATTTTTCTTTGACAAAAAGGGTTTATGTTATATAAGAAACAGGAGCGAATTATGAGTAAGGAGTACAAGTAAATAAATAGATAATAAAAAAGGATTATCAAATTACTCACTTCAACGAATCTTCAACATGTCCCAGCTTATAGAGTAGAACAGAGAGTTTGTAGAAACCTTGGGTATTATCGGAGAGAAGCTTTGTCGTCGAGCGAATGTCGGAAATTGCGCTCATGTAATCGCCTGCGGCTATGTAAGCCTCCGCACGTAATTCTCTCAAACGTGGAGCCCATGGGCAATCCTCGATAAGCTCGGTAATCATATCCACAGCTTCGGTATACATTTCTTTCAAAACAAGCGTTTCCGTCTCGAGCAATGCATCTCGATTTGGTATAATTTTCCAAAGCATATCCTGAGCTTCCTTGTTCGAGGGATCTACCGCCAGCTGTGAAGTCAAACAAATATCTTACTATGCTTTTTCTCTACTTGTAACAAGTATTCTTAAATGTCTCATGACGACGCTATTCATTTCTATAGAATTTTTTTAATGTAAATCACATTCAAAAATGACCTTTTTTTTCCCATTGCCATTAGCCGCATTTAAGGGGGGATTTACTTTTTTGTAGTCGAAAAAACATGTTTTTTAATTTTTTTTTTTTCTGGAAAAACTATTTGAAATATGAAGTTCTAGTTTTTTACACGTTGTTGTGTATGGTTTGAAGAATGAGTACAATTTCTTTTTTTTTCATAATTTTGTTATATTTGCCGAGTTACAGTGGTCGACGTCTCGCCGTACATCTTCCATGGGCGGATCCCTACAGGTTACCAAAGTCATCTGAAATCAAATTTCGATACAGACTATTAAAACTTATATAACATTAGCTGGAGCTTGTACTGGAATGAGCTGAAAAAGTTGAAAATCAACAAAATGGCGGCCCTCTGAAAAAAAGAAAAAAAAAAAACACAATTTTTTACTCTGTTTTTTCGAACGTTGACGGGCTTGTAAAGATACTAATTTTATTTCAAAATACTTCATTTTAGTACAAGCTCGAGCTAATGTTATAAGTTTTAATAATCTGTACCGAAATTTGATTTCAGATGACTTTGGCCACCTGTAGGTTTCCGCCCGAATGGAAGATGCACGGCGAAACGTCGATCACTGTAACTCAGCACATATAAAAAATGTATGAAAAAAAAAATTGTACTCATTCTTCAAACCATACACAACGACATGCAAAAAATTAGAACTTTATATTTCAAATAGTTTTTCCACAAAAACATTATTAAAAAAGGATGCCAAGTAGAACTTTGCACATTGCTTCCTCATTAAATGTTGCTCTTTAAATAGCAATCTCTACGCGGAAGTATTGTAACTGATTTTGGCTAAGAGGAAGCTTCGTGAAGAGCAAAATTTAATGAGGAAGCAATGTGCAAGGTTCTACTTTGCATCCTTGTTTTGAATGAATTAATACCGGCACATCTCATTTTTATTAGGCACAATCTTTTTTTTTACTTTAGTAACTTCCGCGAACGTTATAGCGAAAATCGCTATTTTTTCAAATATTCAAAATGGTGTAATATTTTAACAACTTTACCGATCACCAACAAATTTGGTACATAGTAGGACTGTATGTTATTTTTCGTTTATAGAACATTTGAGTTAATTAGCTGAAATTCGGCGCGATTTATAGCAAAATTTTGATTTTTTACAAAAATTCAAAATTCTATAAAATCCGAACCGCTTTACCGATTTTAACGAAATTCAATACCAAACAGCATTTAATGTCTCTCTAGTTATAAAGAACTATTTAGCCATATGGGCGAACTTGTACGAAAGTTAGAGTATACGACATTTTTCAAAAAAATTAAAAATTCTATAAAACCAGTATACAGAGATATATTTTCTCAAAAATTGCAGCAATTGAAGAGGAATTAATACTCTACTTGCGTGCCAAATTTGAGCTCGGTGATCGTGCTATTCGCGAGTTATCGACGATTGAATTTTCGGTCCTTGAAACACACACACACGGACACACACACGGACACATTTTCTAAACCATTTTCTGGACGTTTTAGATGATTCTAAGCATACTGACATTAAAATCTCGAAAAAAAAAATTTTCATGAAAACAAAGCTTCCTCTGTGAGGAAGCAAAAACATGTATTTTTCAACTAATGAATTCTTTAGTGTTCATAACAATGTATTGCGTTTGATGTAACTGTATATTTCATATTTTCAGTCATATAAATGTTGTTATAATAGTTAGAATGTAAAAGCCCAGTAGTTTGTGCACTAAAAACTTGTAGTGAGACTGTCAGTGAGATTGAAGTAAAAAGAATTGAGGAACACGAAACTCTATTGATTTTAAAATAAATTTTCCAGTATGTGTTAATACTTGCTCAATGAATGAATATTTCATATGGAATTAAATGAGAATATTGAAAGTTGAAATTGATGGGGATTGTTTTGACGGAGTGTAGCGTTAGATTAAGGAAAAGGAAGAGAAGCAACCTCTGACAATGGAGTAAATTCCCAAATAACAGCGGATAAAAATTGATTAAAATGCTTTGACTCACTACATCGTTGGCGTCTCTTTCGGCCAAGTCAAATTGAGCCTGCTTGAGCAAAACATTTCCTCTCCTAAGTCTGGCAGCTGTGAAGTCGGGCTTCAATTCGAGAACCTTGTCCAAATCTAGCAAAGCCAGCTTTGCCTTTCCCAGAGCAAGGTAAACGGTGCCCCGTTTGTAATAAGTTAAATAATTATTGGAGTCTCCATCTGGAAAGGCAACGTTGTCATTATTTCAACTATCGACATTGAGGAATGTTGTATTTTTGTTAGTGCGCGAATCCGAGAATATCGGGTATTATTGAATAATAATAACTCATACCAACTGCTGCATGATAATGGGTTAGAGCGTCTTGAAGTTGTCCCTTGGCAAGAAATTCTCTGCCGAGTTCCAAGTGCCTGTCGATTTCGGACTGTGAAACGCCTCCGACAACTGAAATGTCCACACGTAAAATAATTTCGAAAAATATAAATATACGTTGTAGAGAGTTAGAAAGGAAGGTTAGAAATGGAGATGTTATATTAGAAGGTTATGAGCACTAACCACCCAGTGATCGATACAATAAAACAAGTAAGAGGCCGCAGTGCTGCATGACGGAACGCGGTTGAGCGAGCGGAACCTTCCAACAATTTAACTCGAGCTTCCAACTAGCCTCAATCTCTTCGAAAGGGCCGTCTATCTCGCCGATAACACAAAATTCTCTGGCCACACCGCCATTGCGATCGTGGTCTCACGCGATTGGTCCAACGCAATCAATTGTACGTACTACTCTCCTACTACTTCTGCCGCCGCTGCTGTTGCTGCTGCTGAATGCTAATAGCTCTCCTCCTCCCCACTTACTTCAGACCGCTTACGCCTCCTCCTCGTGTCTATTATCATACATGGATCAGCTGGACGTATCGCGAATCACGATCCACGAACTAGAGATAAACGGAAAGCAGAGGCTTACACTGGACACCGATTCTGTACATTTCCGAGCCGAAAGTTCATTTGTCTCCTCGTAGATCCAACGGAAAACATCGGAGCGAGAGAGAGAGAGAAACGTTTCACTCGCGTATCTAATGGATAGCTCCCGTAATAAGTAGCTTACACGCTTATTAGTTGCATTGTACTATTAGTTAATGTTTCTCCCACTTTTTTCACTGCCTTAAAGTACCAAACAGGTACTTTAGATATATTCGGCGATTAATTTTTCCAGTGCATAATGACAAAATATAATAATAAAGATAATCGCAAATCGAAGCTCAATGGAAAGTCCAGGGTTTCCATTAAATAATAATCATGCAAAATAATTTGCAGTATATCTGATGTAATGCTACAGTGAATGGAAAATAGTTATTCGAATTCCATAGTTCTTCCATTGGTCGCTTCATAGATTAACGGGGTAAAAATTGCGGCAATCGTCATCAACTCGCGCAATTAGTGGATATGCTCCGCGTAGTGAATAGAGAATAGAGAAGCACTCTATAGACCTAGAGGAATAATGTCGTGGCAACCCTAAACTCGCGACGTTACTCAGTACCGCTCGGAAATGGTAAGAGACATGGCGATAAGACGTGTTAATTATCCTACTAGGCCAAGAGCCTTTTTGGCGCGAAGCACTTTATGGATTGAGGGAATAATAAGGCGGCAAGCCTTTTAAGACCCATAAAACGCATGCATATGCAGCGCCGTGGCGAAAAAAGGAACTGTACATTTTTGTCTACAAAATACGGCAGAATTGATATTTGTGCAGGAAATAATTCTAGAAAGCACAATAAGTGAAAAACTCTGAGTCGGCTGCATGCTGAAGCCCCCCCCATTCTATTATCATAATACAATTTATTTTATTTGAACATAATGCATGTTGCATCTCTGCACTTTTGAAAAAACGTTTCATATGATTCGGATGATTAGTCGAGTCATAATAAAATGTTCAGATGATATTCGCCTATATTGTAGCTCCGCGAAAGAAGTTGGTCACGTGCGTTTGACGAATCTTAAGCCACCCAGCTAGTGGGTATGTTAAGAGGCATGCCCTGCTTATAAGTTGTGATTCTCCTACCTGATCGACCCTCGTCGCGACGGCGCGAAACGTGCTTTGATGATACCTCGCCCGCTGCTGCCGCCCCAAGCATCGAGGTACAAGCTTCGCTCCCGCTATTTCATTAAACACCTTGTAGTATTTCATATGTCTATGATTAGATCCAAGGAGCTGAGCGGACGCGGTAGTACATCGCGCGACTCGGCGAGTAATAGAGCCAATGGCATTCGCTTTTAGCGACACCTCACCACCATTAGTAACTGTGAATTTTCTTCATTGTAAACAGAGTGAGAAAAGTGTGGCACTTTAAATAGTACCGAGACAAAGTCACTACATCCCGTAGTAGCCGTAATTTCGATCACTTGATTTTTTTCTACAAATACACGGATTTTGTTATTGCAAGTGTTTTATTGGGAATTTCGAGTACAATGATGTTTATGTACAAGTTAATGCATTTCAAGGAATCTAAGGTAGATCAGTTTTGAGAAATTTTATTTACAATTTTTTGTATTTAATGATAATTCGTGCATGATATACACTCGTGCACGGGCTGGAGGCGATTTGGGACATAATCGTGACTCATATGAAAAAGCCCCAATTTCGGAGAAACAAAGAGAGGGAGAGAGAATGAGAGCAAGAAGGAGATGGAGAAGGGCAAAAATAGATACTTTCCACAGTGGTCAGGAGGACTAGAGTAGAATTTCCACATGACTCGTGACCGTCTACGGATTTACGTATCCACGCGTTCCCACCAGCTTTCCAGTAATTATATATTCTCTAGCAATTCGGTAATACCTTTATCGACAAAAATTATGTCTTTCAAAATTTTCCATTTTCAAAACAACAACATTTTTATTTTTATTTCTGTACCTTTCGGCATCGCTATATGTTCAAGTTAAACGATGGGAGAGTTTTGAGCACTTTTACGAAAATATTTTCACTTATGTATTTCACCATTGCCTGCGAAACAATGTCCGATCCTCTTGTCATGACGAACTTAAGCACGGAAAGCTTAAGGGGAAGCTGGAGTAGATTTTGTTACCGACCTTTCCTATGTATAAAGTGCTATTTCGTGCAACACATTATACGTCGTTAATGCGCTACTGATATGAAATGTAAAAAATCGTATATTATTGAACCTCTCAAAACTAATATGGCCGCTCAAAACGTCAACAGCCTTTGCTGCACGATATAATCGCTTCAGGAATTCAAACTTGTCAAATCAGACCGTACCGCAATTCTTGGAAGTTTTCTCTACATTCCAGTACCCGCGAAATGTCGATTACGTCTACGAAATCCGCTGTAGGTAAAGAAATCTACTCCAACGTCCCCTTAAGGGGATGCTGGTGTAGACTTTTGTAGGCGATTTCGTAGTATACACTACTTATCGTAAATGTGCTACAAATATACTTTAAATTCTGCAGGCATGTAATAAAAACCTTCATGCTTTGCTATCTCATCTGATTTCCCACACATCTGAGCCCCAGAAGCGCTAATATTTTATCCAAAGAATCTTTTAACAACTCGACCGGCCATATTGGTTTTTGAGAGGTTCAGTAATATACATTTTTTAAAACATTTGTTGAATATCCTGAACCGAATGTTTCGATCGGACGCCGTAGCATGAAGTTTTAAATTACATCCCTGTGGAATTTAATGTATATTTGTAGCATATTTACGATAAATAGTGTATACTACGAATCGCCTAATCGACTCCAGCATCCTCTTGAGGGGAGAGGGGCTATTTAAAATACGGGTTATCTTTTCCTTTTGCTTACGGAGTTATTTAATTATTTTGAAAAACTCTTTTCGAAGTTTTAAATCGGAATTCCAAGTCCAAGCGTACCTAAAGTACCGTGAACCAAGGTGCGTTCCGCATACGCAAACTTACAACTTTCGCGAAGAAATTTTCAACACCCACTCTTTAACTTATTCTCCATTCCATAAATCTAAGAGTAAAACAAAAATAAAAATATTTTTATTTCTCGATTCCCGATTATTTGAGTGATCGGTGCATTCTCCAAGACAATTCTGGGAAGACAACTTTCAGCAACAACCGATCATTAATATTTTTTTATGAAAAATTTATTTCAGATAGTTCAAGCGGTGGATAAATAGCATACTATTTTCCACCATATCTGGAAGTCGAACTTGCCGCGTAGCTATGGTGTAAACCATATTTTCACTTCAATAGCAAGAAACTTTTAATTTTTTTTAAAGAAATTAAATAAAAATCACTGTTTCCTGAACTGCCTTTTCTTAAAGCATTTGTTAGGTCGATGTTTCATGATACCCACATGCCAGGCAATTTTTGTTTTAGCAACTGAACAAAAATTTTATAATATCATTAAAAAACATTACAGTGACACTTTTTTTTTTCATCTGCAAAATTTATTTAATATGGCTGCACGTTCAGTATTTAACATTTAATGAATATCGGAAGATCACTTATGGAATGAGTTATAAGTAATATAAATGTGTCGAAAATAGATTGTTTTTAGATTAAGTTCCAATTCCGAGGTACACTGGTGAGAGTTTTCACCTTGCACCACCACCTCTAGTCTTCCCCTTCTATCACTCTCGACCCGCACTTCGTTAAGCTAACCTAACTTCAAATGGGGCCGCAGGCGACTTAGCTGCACTGACATCGTTCGTCATGGGCACGGGGGAACTGCGGAAAATCTGTACCGGTACAGACGGCCGTATATTTGTCTGACTTCCTGGTCGGGTAGCTTATTTAATTGTACGGTGCACGGCTAAGCGGTCACCCATCCAAGTTATGGACGCAAACAACGCCGCATAACTCGAGAGATCGTCAAAGCCATACACTGACCGCACAACTACTAGTGTCGAAAATATTTCTGAAATATTGGAAAGTATAGAAAAATTGGCAAATTATTTAAGGGAATTTTTATATCCGATGCTATCTTTAATTCGCAAGCTATGCAAATCTGTAGAAAATATGCAGTAAAAACCATTACACAGGTTTATTTAAACAGACTTGTTTTCAAGCAAAAGCAATAGCAGCCCGTTCTTGGTGGAAAATCAGTTGACAAGACGAGTAAAGAAAACATCCCTTTTACCAAATAAGAGACGCAATAAAGTTATGTACCAAATTTAGTGGTTTATTAATAAGGCGAATCATGGGAAGGTGTTTTAAAACTAATGTAAGTTTTTTCTTGAAGTAATGCCAATTTACAAATTTAATGCACGTTTTTATATTAAAACTAATTCTTTCTTATAATGCAAATTTAGTAAACTCGAATTGGTCGTTACAAGATTAGAAGCTCCAAAGTTTCGTCCGCAAATATCTCTTAAAATCAATATATATTGTGGATATCAAAATGGTTGTCTCACCAAAGTTTTATAATCTTTATAGTTTTTGATAACTTAAAAATTCTAACATTCGTTTAAAAAAAAAGTTCTAACTTAAAAGTTACCAAACGATCGACTATAATATCAGGTTCTCTAGCTGATAAGAACGAGAGCTATTCATTTTTTAATCTCACAATCTTTATTGATAAGTTTCCTTTCTTAAAAAAAAAGCATCATTCGAAATGAAAACAATTAGTTTTTCCAAATTTTATAATATTTTTGACTAAACTGCATTCTTGAGATCCAAAGGATGTGAATTAATTTATTAATTTAAAAAAAAATGAAGACTGAACACTGTCTGAAATGATTTTGCCCTATTATTATCTAAATTTGTTAGTAATTGGTCATAAAGTTAAACGTTCATCCATCTTAACTTATTGCTTTTATAACAACCGAAAAAAAATGATTTCGAAACTCTCTCGTCTGGACCCCTATGAAGGAATTCGAATACCTCGCCAATGTAACTTCTCTAGATGTTGTAATAGTTAGTGGAAATAATTAATAAAAAAACTTATTGGTGTATCTAGTGTAATAATTCGTTTATTCACACATTATTTTTTATATATATAATAATCATGCATTGCATGCATGAAACTTCAGTCTGGTGCTGCTCAGTTGACCGAAAATACCGAATATACCAATGCATCGTAATTTAGATTTCAGTCACGCGTGTTTGAGTACATTCTTATACTTGTAGCAAAAATGTATGCACGCAATTTGTGGGTTGTTTCGAAAAAAAGAGGTTTGAAGATGTTGACCAGTGGTGGGGAACCGCCACCGCCTTGTAAACGTCGACTCATTAATTACTCGAGATTTTCATAATATATTTCCTCGAACACGCTTGAATATTTCGCGCTGCTGCTACGGTAGATTTATATGGTTAAGGCGATACCTTCACAGGCTGTCGGTATAATTTTTTCTAAAATCTAGACACCTGAGCCTGTTCACAAATTATGTTCACTCAAAAGTACTTCCCAGCACATTACATTCTCTGAATGCAATCAATTGAACATTTTGGTATAATGAAGATAAGCATGCTTGCACAGCTCTTAGGCTATTTAGATATCTGAAATTACCTCAGTCGTTGATAGCGTAGCTCGTATCATGCATGTGCTCCCGAATAGAAATTTTATCAGGCATGTCCATGTAGGAAACGCCAATACTGACAACAGGCCCGAGTCTTGGCCTATGTATATTTATTGATAATCGACCGAGTGTAACTCGCCCATGGCTGGGCCGTGAGTGGCCCAGAATCGGTCGCCATTAATATTTATTTGTTTATAGTTACCATCACTCAACCGACCTTGGCCGATGTACAAACGCCAGTAATTGGCCAAGTATAAGATTTTAGCCTTGGGCCATTATTGGTTGCCAATTATTTACCATCATTATCTATTTTTTTATTTCTGCCATTGTCTAACCAACATATGGCCAATGGACGGCTGCCAATCATTGGCCCAGTAATATCCACCAAATTTCGTCCATCATTGGGCCATCACCCTGATGCCGATGATAAACATAACCTCAATATTGCGCATCGTCGGCACCACTCACGACGACCAGCAAAAAAGCATATTTCCTTACCTACGCTTTAAGCGACATCTTGCACTTGAAAATTTTTATTATTTTCGATTGGCCACTTTTTATCTTTTATTCTCGAGTTTCATTAGTAATCAGTTTTCTTAAGAATCTGGAAAACACAATTTTATGAAAATAAAATTACTTTTTGTATATTAGGCGTTATATTCGATTGGAAAAGGTTATCTGTTTCGTGTTTCATACTAATTATACAACTTATTGTCATTTGGACAGCCATATTGGATCCACTATTTTGAATTTCTGAATTCAGACTTGAGTTCTTTAATCAGTGCCTTTAAAAACATCCGTGTACCAATTTTTATCCAAATCCATCTGATGTCCTTGTGATTGTTATTCTACATGCAACTATTCTGGACCCAAAGTATGGGACATCCATATGCTAGGTTTGGCTGAGCGGTTAGCGTGCTTGTTAGGTAGTTAGATAGTTTAGGTAGGTCGTGTAGGTCTTAGGTTCAAATCCCCACTCCCATCACTTTCCAGAAAACTATCGAAAAAATGCTATCCATCGACGATTTCCATTTTTTTTTCTTTAATAATAATAGAGTAGCGTTACTAAAAATTATTGGAGGCTGTCCGTCAGGAAATATATATTTTAAAAATTAATTATAAATTACTAAATTGATGATACCGAATATTTTTCGCCATTACTTGCCCGATACTGGCCGTGTTTGTTACCATTCGTGGGCCTCACTAGCCCCCAATACCGGGCCATACCCAACTACCAGTAATGGACCGAAGTTATCATGGGTCAGTTATGGTTGCTGTTACTGAGCCGTTATCGGGAAAATGGCCACCCACCCTGGCCCAATAGTAGGCCTGTTGTACTTACATGGGTGTCTGCTGTCACACGAGGTGCAGAACATTTTTAGGTACGGTAACATTATTTGGGGCATCCATAAATTCACCGGAGCAGGCTTTACATACAGTATAGACACCTCATATAGATATACCATTCTTCGACCTTATCCATCACATAAGGTCTTCCTGTGGCATTCGAGCCGAGAGTTTGTTTAGTTTACCTTTAATTTCCTTGGCCAGGAATTCATGTGGTCTTCGCATGGCATAGTTTTTTTTAGATACACTGTAAACTTACATTATCAGGTTCGTGTAACGCCTAGATATGGCATTCGTTAAAAAGACTTAACAAATTATTGTTATGCAAAATCAATCTTTTCAGAACTTTGCGTGGGCTGGATTTTTTTATATCTTTATCCTATCGGGAAGCATACGAAATTTTCGTTGAAACTTACGTTTTATAGAACCGTACCGCTAGAATTACTGACCGTCAAACGCCAGTACCTGGCTTGAAATTTGTGTCAAACGCCATGTTTGAATTTTGAATATTTCGGTCGTAGTCACAATAAATGAATGTACAGCCTTGAAGTGTTTCCATTTTAAATAGGCTTCAAATAGACAATAAATATATAAACTTTCTAAGATGTCAACGGCTAAGTGGGCTAAGGCGCAGAACTGTCACCCAGAGGACCCAGGATTGATTCCCACTACTGGCACATAAATTTACATGTGTTGATTTCAGCAATTAATATATACTTGAAACTAAATAAGTTCGAATGTCCAAGAGAAAGTGCAAGATAAATCGAATTCGATGAGCACACATCTTTTACAAGTAGAGGCTTAGTAGGGCAGCCTGTATCCGGCCTTTACCTAGAAAACTTAATCTGGCCCTGATCATGCGCCACGCTACTTTCCTGCCAGGCCCGTATACAAGTTACGAGGCAAGGGCAATAGAGATTGTTCGCGGATAATCTATTCGTAGCTTCGATGCGGTAGGGTTATCTCTATCTATCTCTATCCAGGATGTCGGTGACCCAGGTGAATTGTGGCTGCATGGCTTCAATTAGGGATGACAAGGCATTTTTTGAAAAGTATGGTTTTCTCTTAGTCCATTACTTGGATTTTCTGATTTTTTAGTCCGTCTGCAAAGATTGCCTGTACTATAAATCTATTCACTGATCAGTGAACCTGCCTGGATCTATCTACTTGTGTTGGTGCCGTTGTTTTTTTCTTTCCTGTACTATTCATGGTTTGTTAATTGCATGTGCATGGGTTTTGTTAATTGTTTCGAACTCGATGGATTGTTCATATACTTATCTACGTCACGTTTCGTGTGTTGGCTTGCTGTAAGTTTCGATACCTTGTAGATGTAATCTGTGCCGGTTTTCGATACTTGTTTAATTTCATCTTCACGTGACATCGGCAGTTCGACGCGGCTTTTGCCGCTTTTTGCACCGTGGGCGGCACGTATTAATATTAATAAACTATTTCAAAGAATATAGAGAACTCGATATTCTAAGCATCGTTCGACCACACGGCAGTTTCGGTCAAACGATGAGAAACGACTCACGCTACTAACTATGCTATCAACGACTTGGTCGACATTTTGGATATCTAAATAGCCTAAAAATTGTGCAAGAATGCTTATCCTTGACATACGAAAATGTTCTATTGCTTGCAATCAGAGCGTGTAGTGTGCTTGGAAAGATTTTCAAGTAAACATTATTTCTGACGAGGTTCATCGTCGGAATCGCCTCAAGCATAAATAAGCCCAGCACGACATGATCGAGCGTTTTCGAGAAAATTGATTTTGAAAATCACGAGTAATTTATAGAGTCGATGTTTGAGGCAGTGGCGCTTCTCCCACCACTGCTCAACATTTTGCAACCTATTTTTTTTAAACTCCTGAAAAATTACGTTCATACATTTTTACTACACGTATAAAAATTCTCAAACACGAGTGACTGAAATCTAAATTACCATTCATTAATATATTTGGTATTTGTTGATGAACATGTTGAACATATAAGTTACGGGCAGAAGTTAGCAAAAAATTGTACATTATTTATGACTGTTCTTGAGACTTTATATTGTATTTGTAAAACACCGAAACTTTAATCCACAAGCCGCGTTCTTACCTTCTGCATATAAGTACTCAAATTGCCAATCATATTATTGAAAATTACAGATATTTAGTCATTTTTAATAAATCGCGTGGCAGAAATTTCAGTTAGTTGCATGTTTTACTTTGCAAACAAAGATGTATGAAACCTAACGTATAACGTATACTGAAATTTAATCGAATTTTCTCTTAAATTTCAGTCCATTACAACAATTTTCGAGCACTTGTAATTTATTTGAGCAATCACTTGACAAATTTTGTAAGTATAATATAACTGTTTCATTTCATTCATTTTGCAAAAGAATTTCCAGATTTACAGTAGTCGATATTTAAATGTTTGTAAATTTCATATTCGTATTTGATATTAAATTTGCAGTTTTTTCAGTGTATAGCTTTTTCTAAGTCAGAAAGCCGTGTTCGAGATGTTCTAATTTAGTTCCTGGCTCACATAAAATATATATATATATATATATATATATATTAGGGTGTGTCATTTTTGGGCAATTTTTTTTTTCGACTCAGAAACAGGTTGTATACTTTCAGGAAGGTAAAATAAGAAGCCTGTAAAAATTTTAGCTCTTAATATTAATATTTAGATGCGCCTCATCGCGAATTTCTATTTCCCATTTAAATAACATGGGAAAAAAATTTTTTCATGTTTGGAATTTTATACGTTGGCAATGGCATATTGTTCGATGGAACGCATAACATATTTTATAGAGAATCGCACGCTCTACAAAAAAGATGTCTTGCATTTTTTCGATAGACATAGCCATTCTGATAATATTTGAGTTCAAAGTTCAAAATATACGAAAATTCATCTTTTTGTTAATATTATAGCGAAACTATTGACTCTATTGAGAATCTTCAATCAACTTTTATGTAAATTATTAAATTTACCATGAAAATTGTCTCATCCATGATTAATTAATATTTATTGGTGAATTGTTCAATGCTGTAGAGACCTGTCTTCTGTCACGAAACTGATTCTAATGGGCTGATACTTATCATAAATAGTTACAAAAAAAAATCGACAAAATACTCACGAAAAATATCTTTCGTTATTTCCATTAATAGTAAAAAAAAATGTTTATGTTTATGTTAAAAATTAACAAAAAGATGAATTTTCGTATATTTTGAACTTTGAACTCAAATATCATCAGAATGACTATGTCTATCGAAAAAATGCAAGACATCTTTTTTGTAGAGCGTGCGATTCTCTATAAAATATGTGCTGCGTTCCATCGAACAATATGCCATTGCCAACGTATAAAATTCCAAACATGAAAAATTTTTTTTCCCATGTTATTTAAATGGGAAATAGAAATTCGCGATGAGGCGCATCTAAATATTAATATTAAGAGCTAAAATTTTTACAGGCTTCTTATTTTACCTTCCTGAAAGTATACAACCTGTTTCTGAGTCGAAAAAAAAAAATTGCCCAAAAATGACACACCCTAATATATATACATGTGTGGTTTCCAATGTAAAGGCTTCGATCTTACGCTTAAACTTGAATGGACCTGACGTTAAAGCAATTTCACACGCGAATGTGATTTCATTCGCCTCACAGACAAGTTGTCTTGATAAAGGACAAGTCTAAGGTTGTGGTTGTTCATCCCTCTTTCTCGATTCCTGTTATTCCTATATTTGAAACATGGTCATATTTATAATCAGTAGAGCAAAAAACATCGAAAAAATCGAGTTCCGGGTAGAAATTTTAATCTCTCGAGATTTGAGAGCGGTTTCTTGTCGTTTTTTTGGCTACTGTAGCAATTATCACCGAAATAATATTGTATTCTCGGTTAGGGAGTCAAAACAGTTTTCCGCTAAACATTAATGGTAGAGTGAAAAGGACCGGTGTTTGTGATCAACATGTTTTTATCGGATTTTCTCGATTCCCGTTGGTCCTATCATTGAATTATGGTTTTATTTATAATAATTACCAAAGAAAAAGACACCTGAAAATACATAACGTGCTTATCGAAATCATTTGTGGAAAGATATGTCGCAGGAATCGTGATGAAATTGGAAAACGAGATTTCAGGAAGAGGTTTATAGCGATTTTCTCACTTGCTGTTGGTCATATCGCTCAAATAATGTTGAATTCTTATAATGGTAAGAGTTTATTTTGTAGCGCTGTACAAGAATACAAAATTATTCGAGCGATAGAATGAACAGCATAAGCCGAGAATCTTGCGATATATAATAATAAAAGCACGTCGTTTCTTAGAATCCCGTGGGCTTTCGGACGAATTCATCGGCCAAATAGCCAAGACTCAGACAGACGGGATAGTTGGAATGATCGGGGTTTTATTGTCTTACGGTGTGGTGACAAATATTATACTTTATCTCGTGGCAAGAGTGAAAAGTCAATTGACCTACGAGGACTGTAATGGCGACAACGCAGCGACAAACCTACCCCTTATTGCTGGCAACAATTGCAAAACATCGGTCTATAACTGCATGTGTTGAACTTTGGCGTACCTTGAAAAGCATCGAAGAGAATAAAGCTCAGTATCGTTAGCTGTTAGATCGGTAAGATCCCTCACGTGAATTGGCGCCGAAACTAGATAAGCGACAGATTACCTATTGGCAAACGTGAGAACCAACGGGGCATAGAGTGAAGCTATTATGATATAGATAGATATAGCCGGAAACGTTACATGGAAATACAGGGCGCACTACGAAGCATCCCGAGTACATGGCCCCTCCTCACTGCTCTTCGTTTGCCGGACTGCGCGAGGGACGCCGACGCGGCCGCCGTTGCCGCCGTTGCCGCCGTTGCCGCCGCTCCCGCCCCTGACGCTCACTCGTCGTTGATCAATACGCGGCGCTCCGGACGACGAAGCCGGTATCAAGACGGCGTCACTGCTGCGTGTGCGATCGACATCCGCCAATATAATCCGGGTGTGTGTGCGTGTGTGTGTACGTGTCTTTCGGCGAGAGTTCCGAGAGCCTACAGAGAGCCAAATGTCGCGAAACCCCGAGTGTCGAGTATCGCGTATAGAATGTAAAGTGTAGAGTGTCGCGGGAGTGCAGACTCTACGAGAAACGTAATGCCAGTGATATACAGCTTTTTCATTCGTTGCTGAAAGTGGTGAACGGCGTCAGGTCGAAGGGAGAACAAAGTCAAGAGGGAAGAGTGACTCAAAGGGCGAGACCATACGAGGAGAAACCGAAGGAAGTGAGCAAATAACCCAACAGATCGCGAGTACGACGGAGCTTAACTGCCGAAATAGGAACGTTTCACCCCCACTATGGCCAAGGTCAGTCTCATTACATATCTTTTCAATTATTCTACAGTAGTTGGCTTCTGAACTTGAGAATGCGAGAATACACTGGCTCGAGAGCAGGTGCTCGAGAATTTTTCACTCTAATACATTTCATTTCGTATTATTCCGTAGCTCAACTTTATATTTCAATACGCCTTTTTGGGCAATCAATTGTGTATACGTTTTTCGTCAATTAAGCGAAGACTTATTTCGCTTAACGCATTGATTCGACAGTCCTCAGTAAATTAACTTTATTATTTAAACAATTCATTACTTTGTGACCTTCTACCGTCTACTGTAGCCATAATCGTGTGTTTAGTTTTTTTTTTTTTTTTCCACTTCGTGGATTGCTCAACCCTCAACAAAGCCGTCTCCAATATTCTATTATCGTAATTGTATCTGTAATCGAATATTGTAAGGTTGCTTTGTAGCTATCTTTCGAAAATAATTTACAGAGATTATTGCAATAATTACAAGTCTGTAAGAGAGAGAGAGAGAGAGAAAGAGTATGACTTGATATTAACCTTTGGTTAATAACTATACGTTTTTCATTTGTTGATCAATTGTATATTAACTTGTTTCCCTAAGTGGTTCGTTTACCGCTGTACCAAACACTCTCTCACACATACATTTTCTGAAAACAGTACTCGTATCGGTTATAAAATTTAAGTTTGGGTTCGCATACTTTTATCTTTTCAAAATAATTCATTGATATTATAACGAAAACCTACAAGAGGATCGCTTAATTTTGAAAAACGACTGCACGACTAATTGTGACCTCTGGTTAACTGCACTGATGTTATTAAGGCTCGAGCGACATTTTCTTTATGGACACTTGTACAATATATTCCGTTTAGTACGCGGAAAATTCAAATGTAAGGTCGACGAATAATCCAATAACGTCGAGCAGCGCCATCAAAATATGACTCGTACGAGTATACAAGGCGGCAAGAGTGGGAGGAAAAAAAGCTAGTGATTGAACTACGGTATATGCATACACTATGGAGTGACAAATCCGATGGCACTCTGCTATATTGATAAACTCTAGCTGATGCTTCAACGTAAAGCAAGCGATAAACAGGGTTCCTTCATTTACGATAACGTCTTGTATATCATAGTAGGGTACACGAACTGGTGAATGAACGGATTAGCGACCTACTGTATTAACTAAAGACCTTAAAAATTGAATAATTGTCAGAATCATTTGTAGCATCCGTTTAGATTATACCAGAGCTGTGCAGAACATCAAATACACGGTACTTGTTTGGTTAGTTTTGGTTAGTACAAAATTGAAGTACCGCTGTACATCAAGTACCAGGTGGAATAAAAGTACTTAAAGCAGAGTACTTGAGTACAGTTATATACGTAATGTACTTCAAGTACATACTATTTATTCCCATATCGCGTCTCCGGGGGTTAGTATAGTATTCCACAGGTACAAGTGGGGGATCACGGGGCTAAATGGGACACTCCGACATTAAAAAATAAATAAGAAGCGCGTTTTTACAATTCAATTCATCGAATCATTCAAAATGCATTCATTTTAAAACCATTTTGAGAGTTTAAAGCAATAAAATATGCCACCACAAGAATAAAGAATTTACTCCTCACGATATGTTTTCTCCGCAATATCAGAATTTATCAAAACCATTATTGCCATGAAAATATAATTAACGTTGATGGCGTTCAGTAGGATCGAGTTTAAAAAATCATACATTTTCGAATTGTGAAAAGGATCCCACTTTCCTCCAGTATTTTCTTTTGCTGACGGTCAAAATCATTTATTGGAAACCTACTTGAGTAAAAAACAGTGAAAAAGTGGACTTCGGGTATTGTGATAAAGCCATTTTTTGCTTATGCGTCCCACTTTGCCTCTTTGCAATGTACTGCGCAGCTCTGAATACAACAAACGATAAATAAGTTGCTGATTACAAAAATGTACAACAGAATCAGATTATTGAATATAAGTTGAATTAAAGAGTTTTTTGAAAGTGTGGTTTGACCTTCGTGGGCATCGAAAAAAAAAATTAATTTAAATCAAATAACTTTGATTAAACAAAAAAATTTAAGGTTCTTCAAGTACTGTGCTTCAAAAAAGTTCTTGAAATACAAGTATTTTTTTCAGCTCTGGTAGTACTTATTGCAAGAAATATATTTTGCGGCTATTTTGAGAACACGGTATTCTGAAAATGAAGAGAAAAGTGCCAAAAAGACTGTCATATCAGTAATAGAACGAAATTGCTAGTGAATACACGTTCACTTACCAGCGAATGAACGGGTATTCCACATACAGACTAACGTATAATATGTAGATATCTCAAAAATTGAGTTAGATATTAAATCTTCACCGTTACAGAAAGTTATCTTGGTCCAAGCTCTATAAAACTATATAATTTAAACATACATGTTTTAAAAAATATTTTTGACTCGAATAATGACGCGGTCGGGAATAGTCTAAATTGTAACGCGAGGAGCAAAGTATCTTTCGACCTTCCGTCTTAGATTTGTCTAATTCTTTCATTCCACCATATTTTTATCCTGCATACAGTTTTTCCGTCTTTCTTTTCTGTCGAATCTCTTAAAAATAATATAGTAGGTGATCGACTTTTTTTATCCAGTAATAACAATAAACTCGGAGAAATATTACATAAACAGACACGACGGCAATGCATTTATTGGCCATGACTTGGACCTGTTGTCAGTATTGGCAATACCTACAAGGGTAGTCAAAACTCTCGATGCACGTCTCCAAAAAAAAAAATGTAACCATTTTTCATGAAATTATCATGACAAAATGAATTGTTATCGATCGATGGCACTGTTCCTACTTAAGATTTAAACGATTTCGTTCATTTACTGGTTCCCGTTCATCGACTGGTCGGTTTAACCGTATAAGGTACAACTGCAGTTTTTCATGATAATGCCGAAAATTTATGGTAGATGTGACTTGCACTGTACATTTTTGCTTCCTCATAGAGGAAGCTTTGTTTTCATGAAATTTTTTTTTTTCGAGATTTCCATGTCAGCTTGCTCAGTATCACTTAAATCGTCGAGAAAAATAATTTTGAAAATGTGTCTGATGTATGTATGGTTGTGTGTATGTGTATTCCAGGAACCAAAAATTCAATCGGCCATAATTCGCGAATTGCACGAGCTCAAATTTGGCGCGCAAGTAAAGTAGTAACTCCTCTTCAAATGCTGTGATTTTTAAGAAAATATATCTATGTATACTGATTATACACAATTTTTGAAAAATGCCGTATACTTTTTATCTTTCGTGAAAGTTTGCCAATATGGCTAAATAGTTCTTAATAATTAGAGACACGTTAAATGCTGTTTGGTATTGAATTTCGACAAAATCCGTGAAGCGGTTCGGATTCAAAATTCTATAAATTTTGAATATTTGAAAAAATAGACATTTTCGCTATAACGTAAGACAATAGTTTGTGCCTAATGAAAATGAGATGTGACGGTGTTTTATTGATTTATTCATAACAAGGACGCAAAGTAGAATCTTGCACATTGCTTCCTCATGAAATAGTGCTCTTTAAAAAGCTTCCTCTATGAGGAAGCCAAAATCAATCACAACACTTCCTCGTAGAGGTTGCTTTTTAAATTGTAAACTTTAATGAGGAAGCAATGTGCAAGGTTCTACTTTGTTTATAATAATATTCGTAAGAATGTCGTCCTTCTATTGTTCCTTTAAAAATATCTGTAGGCATCTAGGCATATTGCATCGACACCTACTTCCACACAGCCAATAGTTAATACAGGCCTCAATATTGCTTTGTCACCTGTTCCTGATAAAAATCCAAAAACCCGCATTATTCTGCTCTTCCTGTAAGCCTCATGATTGCTCCGTCACGTACACCCTCCTACGAGGTATCTCAGATACCCGTCGACTTGTAAGTCAGAGACCGAATACTCGGTCACTCTTTTGGGAACCATCGTTCATCTTTTGACCTTAAACCAATGGTGGAATAAATATTGTGCCGTGTTGCTTGATCGGATATCTAATGTTTATTCCCACTTGACAAGGATCTCTCTTTCGGGTCCAGCACACGATGATACCATCCCCTCTCATTCGCACATAAATAGATTCTTCAAAAGAATAGTGCTACTCTAAGTTTAACAAAATTGTCTCTTAAATTTTAGTTCAGTAGACCAATTTTCAAGTACTTGTCATTTATTTGAACAATCACTTGACAAGTTTTGTGAATATTCAACAATAATTCTTAAATTTAGCCAGGTACATTAATTGAGGAAAAGGATTTGAAATTCCCAGTACTTGCTATTCGAATGACAGGTTTAAAGTTTATAAATTTCATATTCGTAAATACGTGAAATTTCAAGTCTTTTTGCTTCTTTGTCGCGAGGAAGCTTTGTTTTCTTGAAACATTTTTTACGAGATTTTCATGTCAGGACACTCAGAATGGTCTAAATCGTCGAGAAAAGAGGTTTAGAAAAAATGTCTGTATGCGTGTGTGTGTGTGTATGTTACACGCTCGAAAAACTTTTATAACTCAAGAACTCCTTGACACATCGACCTGAAATTTGCACCACAGATAAGTAGGGCCAGTTCGCATAGTTCATAGCAGTTTTCGTTGAAATCCTCCTGATCGTTCATTGCTTATGGGTTTTTGTATTTTTTTTTAAATATCTGTATACACGATAACTTTTTCATTTTTCGAGATATTGAGTTCAAAATTGATACGAATGTGAGCTTTCATATACTGGTGACCCCTATTATATTCAGTTAAGATCGGTTAAACCGTTGAAATTTTACGAGTTTTTAAATTATTTTTATTACTTTTTAATGAGAATTTCGTCATCAAATATCGTGCTAGGAGTTGAATGAGTGACAAATTCATGATAAACGGAGAAAAATATGTCAGATGTAGCCGGAAAATAATGAACGATAATATATTTTCATAGTGATTTTGTACAGTTTTTTTTTCAAAAAGCTGAACTTTATGCCGTATAACCTAGCCATATCCTTGGTTCTGTGACATGATTCTTTATTGGACACAGCACCTTACACTCGTAATTAAACACGGGCCCATATCGATTATTTCAATCGGTCAATTCCTTCTTTTTATACAAATTTCCAATCTTTCGGATTTTAATATTCTCTTATGCGAATTAGTCCGTGTCGAGCCAACAAGTGCTGATCTTTGCGCACGGGCCGGTATCACGCGGCGCTAAGCGATGGCCGGCGTAGTGCGCGGTGCGGGGGGTTATCCATCCCTTCACGTGACAAGACAGCGAACTCGTGTCGCCGCGGGCGGCCTAGACTCCGCGCCGCAAACTTCGGTGGCGACTCTCCGCTGTCCTGCTGCTGGTGATTGGCCCATGTGGCCGTCGACATCGGAAGTATCATGAAATGTTCGAAATCAAAGACAGTATTCGGAATTTTATTAATTAGGTTGCCTTGCTCTGTGCAAATCGGGCGTCACTAGCGAGAGACTTGCCGGATGGACACTGGTCGTTGCATGTTCATTTAACATGGAAATGGAGAGCCTTGAGCGACACCGCCGTAATGCGAAATGCCGCGTTACAGTTCCTAATGAAATTTCGTAAAACACAGGGTTCTATCGTGTTTTACAATAGAAAAAAAAACAGAGTCAATAGAGTATTCGAAAGAATTCCCGTACCGTTGATCTTTATAACATTTTCACAAAGCGGGAACGTGCTCTTATTATTTATTTATTCAAAACAAGGATGCAAGGTAGAACCTTTTACATTTCTTAATCATTAAATTTTGCTCTTTACAAAGCTTCCTCTATGAGGAAGTCAAAATCAATTACAATACTTCTTTGTAAGGGTTGCTGTGTAATGAGCAAAATTTAATGAGGCAGCAATGTGCAACGTTCTACTTTACATTCTTGCTTACAGTGTAGGCGTTTGAAAAAAATTCAATGAAAGTGTAGTGAAATTCCGTTTTTTTAAGTCGTAGACTTGGGATCTTCATTGTGAGGGTTGAATATTTGTTTGACAATTTTATATTTTGAGAGGGTTTTTATTTATTTATTTGTAAACGATGTGATGACCCTCAAAATTTCTGCGTCTTCAGAAAAAAACTTTAGCACGCTGTAGCGCTGTGACATTAGTTCTGAGAGGAAAATGTTTACCACCTTTTTGTTCCTCTTTAAATTCCCCGATGGCGGATATTTTTGAAAAAAAAAAAAAAAAAAAATTATTTGAAATTAAGACGATCACTGCGAATTGAAAACTTTGGCACGCTCCATCTTTTTCATTTTGACTCGGAGAGAAAAGTTTGTAGGAGACATTTTCTTCCTTTTCTAATTTTGAGGTGGCGGTTATTCGTACTTTTCGAGTGGCGGTTATTTGTGGGTAGTTATTTGGACTTTTGTCTTTGACAGCGTTTCCTGACTAGAATACTGATCATAGGCAAAAATGCGGAAGGACTTTTTTGTAGTACTCTCGATTATCTAGTGGCGGGTTTCTTGAAATAATCAGTCTTCCTCGGGACACCGCCGAGGTGCCTCGAGTTCGGTAAGCGTTCTCGTGTTGACAGTTTTTCTGTCGCTCGCGCGCCCGTCTTCGCGTAGTTCCCGTGCTCCGGCAAAACTCCGTATAGTGAATACGTTGAGTGACCGTGTGGTGCGAGTTTTATTCCACGGAATAAAACTCGAGTTTTCGGTGGTTTTCCGGTGCCGTGGAGGTACTGGACATTGTGCCATAGTTCTCGTGATCCCTCGATCTCCCTCCATGGGATGGATTGGCTGCAGGCAGCTCCGGTGAGTCGTTCCCGTGACATTAATTATTAATTTCTGTATTGTGCCATGTTTTCCCGTGGTGACTGGAGCACTGTGCTTCGTTAGTTCTCGCGTATACTTAGATGGGGATTCGTTATCGGTGCCCGCTCTCGATTTTTGTCCGCGGGACATTAGTTTTCGTCGATTATTTCTGATCACAATTTTTGGCTATCTATTGCGCCTCATCGCGACCCTCTCTACCAAACCTAGCAAACTGAGCGGCCGTGCCATTCCGCAACCGTTCGCTCCCGCGAGTGCATCCAGTTGCGTGTGTTAATTTTACGCGACCTCAAAAATTAACTAAGCTACCGATTCGTTCGGTTTTGATCCCGATCGCGAGTTTTAACCCAAACTTTCGATTTGGAGTTTGGGGATTGAGCCGCCCACTCGATCCCTCGGACATACCGGTTCGTTAATACCGGTGGAACAAAAATTAACTGGCGCCCACCGGGTTTGCGGATGCGCGAGTGAGGGTGGACGGCCGAAGGTGACGGTTCCCGATTTTTCTTTTCTTTTCGTGTTTTGTGCTCTCGACCAGAAGACCGAATAATCGGTCTGTTACCGAAAAATACGTCACAACACATACACACATACGGACACATTTTCTAAACCACTTTTCTTGACGTTTTAGGTGATTCTAAGCATACTGACCTGAAAATCTCGAAAAAAAAATTTTTCATGAAAACAAAGCTTCCTCTATGAGGAAGCAAAATTGAGTCAATTGAAAATTTACCTTTTAGTATATCTTTTGAGATGACCTCTGTGATGCGTCGAACCTTGGTTTCGTACAAGCGCGGCATAATTTCTCGTGACAACGTTGTTCTTGACGGTGGTTGATACGAAGGTTCCAGTATTGGCAGCAAATTCTTGAAACCTTTGCGATCGACCACGCTGTACGGCTCCAAGTCCCAAACCATCATTTTGGCAATTGCGTTGGTTAATTCCTCGGCCCGTGGCGGGTTACGATTCATCGCTTGTTCCGAACCAACTTGTCTGTCTGATAGAAAGTTTAATAAATAAATAATAAGTAATTTTTGCTTCCTCATAGAGGAAGCTTTGTTTTCATGAAAAAATTTTTTTTTAGATTTTCATGCCAGTATGCTTAGAATCACCTAAAACGTCGAGAAAAGTGGTTTAGAAAATGTGTCCGTATGTGTGTATGTGTATGTGTGTGTTTCAAGGACCGAAAATTCAATCGTCGATAACTCGCGAATGGCACGATTGATCGCGCTCAAATTTGGCACGCACGTAGAGTATTAATTCCGCTTCAATTGCTGTAATTTTTGAGAAAATATATCTATGTATACTGATTTTATAGGATTTTTAATTTTTTTGAAAAATGTCGTACTCTCTAACTTTCATAAAAGTTTGCCGATATGGTTAAATAGCTCTTTATAACTCGAGAGACATTAAATGCTGTTTGGTATTGAATTTCGACACAATCGGTAAAGCGGTTCGGATTTTATAGAATTTTGTACAAATTTTGCGATAAATCGCGTCGAATTTCAGCAAATTAACTAAAATATTCTATACACGAAAAATAACATACAGTCCTACTGTGTACCAAATTTGGTGGTGATCAGTAAAGTCGTTCAAATATTACATAATTTTGAAATATTGGAAAAATAGCGATTTTCGCTATAACCTGTGCAAAAGTTAACAAAGTATAACAAAAGTTTGTGCGTAATAAAAATGAGGTGTGCCGGTGATTTATTCATTTACTCAAAACAAGGATGCCAAGTAGAACCTTGCACATTGTTTCCTCATTTAATTTGCTCTTGACAAAGCTTCCTCTATGAGGAAACCAAAATCAGTTACAATACTTCCTCGTAGAGGTTGCTATGTAAAGAGCAAAATTAAATGTGCAAGGTTCTTCTTTGCATCCTTTTTTTAAAATAACAATATTAAATAAATTGATTCTAATAATTTATAAGTACCTTCCCGTCCAACAAAATCTCGGTCAGTTCGAGCGTGTCGTAACATTAAAGTTGTAGCGCCGGATTCGGATCTCAAAATTTTGCCGCAGACATTGCACTTCGAGTTGAACTGATCAACGGTCGTAAAATACTTCCAAACAGTACTCCGACGTGTGGTTCTGGATTCCGTGCTAACTACACTGCTACTTGGCGAAGAATTGGCGTCTGATTCTCTGGGTACTCCCAGTACGGGCAAGCCATCGCATGAATTCTCATCCATAATCACACTGAAAAAATAATGTCATTAAATTCGAACGAGCGTAAAACCGCGTTTCACGTACCAAGTGAAATATATACATTTATATCACTCCGTGTGAGAAGTGCAATTGCTCTCACTTGAAAAACAAAATTGTATACAAAAATGGAGCGCGAAACTTTTTCTCAACTCGTGTCATTGTGACTCATGAGAAAAAGTTTCATTGCACTCGTATCGTAATATTCAAATCTGTTACCTTGCTCGGAAAATAACTACCACGGCGCCATGAACGAATGAATGAAAATAAAAAAACGTAAACTTACAGATGAAAACATAGTACTCCGCAAACGACGGATAGAGACAGGACGTAGAGATTGTGTTCTTTCGTAGACATTGTCTAGCGGTCGTTACCTTGGCTACTAGCTTACGAATACAATGCGACGCGACTTACGAGAGTAAAGCACTGTATACACAGCCCGCTGATATAGAGGCAAAAAATCATGTGCTTTGAAATAATTTCAAATTTTCAATTTCATTCATTCTGAATTTCAGTGGAAGTATTCAATGAACTATGTAATCAAAAGTTCATACCGGGAATTCCGCCGATTGAAGAAATTGATGAATGAATAAAATAAATAAATAAATAAATAAAAAACAGCAATAAATTATTAAAGAAATTAATAAAATAGACTGAGTGTTCGAGCCGCTCAGAATGATAGAGCGTTCAAGCCGCTCGAAATGGTTGAGCGCTCGAACCTAATGAGCGTTTGAGCACCGTAAGCGCTCATATTACGCTCGAGCACGCTCGAGCATCGCTATCACGGCTCGAGCGCGCTCATGCACATCCCTATTAATATTATTAATTCGGTTTTGTAGAAGATTTGAGCAAAGATGGACGAACCTGACTTAAAGTAGATCGAAACTACAACCATGAATTTTGTGAGTTGAGACAACTACTTTTTATTAGTTGGATATGTTGGGTTATAGTGACGACCTATTGGTTGTGGGCATCCCACCGGTTAGTTGGCACAACTACACGCCAAACGGGGTACGATAATAAGGTTTGAGGTTACAGCTGATAAAATTAATATGGTTTGAGGTTATAACATTTTTTATTTTGTGATTCTCACGTCAGAATCACATTCATATATGTTTCGCATAAAAATCCTGTCAATACAAAACAATCATTTGAACAGAATTCTTTCACAAAAATATCTAGCGAAAGCATTTCATTGCTGCAAACATCTATCGATAGCATTTCCTTGCAAAAACTGTCTGTCGATAGCATTTCTTTGCAAAAAATGTCTATCGACACAATTTTTTAAAGAAACAATGTCCAATCTATAATTGAGACAAAGGTATAAAAAAATATGCAATTTTTTACATTTTCGTGCATAATTACCATACGGGAATAGGCATGGAGACTAACAATTGATGTATAGTTGTCCCTTAAAAATTTGAGAGAACTTAAACGATTTCCTATATTTGATTCTCCTCGTACACTATCAATATTTCAATCTCAAGCCCGCTTTTCCAGAATCCATTCCAATTCTGGGACAATGTCACTGTAACTGTCTAAACAACGCGTCCTTTGACAATTTCCTTTTGGATGGAAAAAAAGATTATAGAATAATAACATCTGAATTTCGAAAAGGAAACAAAAACTTAATCTACATGTTTATAGCTAGTTAAATACGTAGAGTATTCTAAAAATATTGATTTTTCTGTGGTCGGCTAGTATTTGAATTAAAAGCCTTCCGTTTCAAGAGCACTCATTCGTTGATTGTTGTTGAAACATTTTTTGTTGTTGGTTGTTCTTCAAATACGCCTATTGGCTTTTATCCCCTCCCCTCCATTTCCCATTCCATTCCTTCAGATCCCGTAGAATGTTGTCCGCAGCCACGCTTACTAATGCATTACTCTACTGCATTTGCATCTGAGCACAGGAAACTACGGAAAACCTGACCGATACACGCGGCTTTATTTTTACTGAGTTTCCACTGTATGAGAATACATTAAATAAAAACTTCCTCCCGCTTAACAGTAGACGCACAATCTAGTACGCGGCCAAGCGGTCCCACCCATCCAGCTTACGGCCGCAAACAATACTACTTAAGGACTTACATCTCGTTGAAATAAAAAGAAACACACACACACACAAATGTTGCGTTTTCGACCGATTCTTATAATGTAACCGATGAAGAATATTCCCTGATGAACACTTCAGGTTGATCTGTTGAAAATTATAGGAGTTACAGACGTTTTTACAGTTAGATTTCGCAAGCACTTGCTGGAGCACCAAGCTCAATCAACCAGAAGAAGCAAAATTATTATAAAGACAGCATCAAATTGGAATTTTGGAGGCTGCTGCCTCTGCAGAAGAGTTGCTGTATATTCAAAAAACGACAAGACCGATCTACGTGAAATTTTGCGTTTTTTTTTTTTGCATATTAAAAGGCAGTCTTTGATGCAAGGATTTTTTCAAGCATACTTTTTTTATATCAAGGAAAATGTACTGTAGTTTTTGTAGTTATTTTTTTCACCGAAATTTAGACGATCATCTTCGATCGATGATCATTTTTTCAAAAATCATTATTTTATTGAATCCTTAAATTGAAGATTAGATAGTACGATAGGACCTTTTCTTACGTTTACGAATATGTTTTAATTAAAAAATTAGAAAACATACATTCAAATCTTATTCTTTACTGTGAAAAGAAGTTAAAAATCTGCAAGCATTTCCCAACAAAACAAAAAATTCCGAAATCAGCCATTTTTTGGCCGCGGAATAGATGTAAACCCTTGACTCTGAGGATTGCCGAACCCGCATAGGAACCGCACGTTCACGGCCGTCGGTTTCATTTGTTAATAAATAATGTTTAAATTAACTTGTTAAACATCCTACATGTATATCACTTCAAGTTATTTCACAGATTTTGGTAACAATTCAAATGAATCGAATGAAAAATGTTGCAGTTCTTCTGCGTGCCGTATTGAAAATGCATGTTCCGAAAAAATCCAAGAAAAGTTTTAAACCTTCAAACCTGTTATAGACATAAAACAGTGAAAGGTTCGACTGTTAACATTTTTTTACCATTAAGGTAGTCTTTGCGACCCATACTAATCAATTGACGTACTATTCTGGGAATCCTGTAAATTTAAACATTTAAATATATTTACCCATTCAATTAATCACAGTAAGAATAAAGACGTATTTGTAGATGCTTCGTAAACGTAAAAAACATAAATTGTATTAACTAAAATATCTCATCAGAGTCTCGCTTGAGCGCGTAGTAGTATTGTATCATCACGCGGTCAAAGCTAAATTTGGCGGTTTTAAAGGTAAATTTGTGACACAAAAAAAAAGTAGATAGAAAATGTAATTTTTGCGCCACGACTACAACCGCCACGAAAAATTGGGTCGCTGCAAGCAAGGTTGTAACGGCGCCGATTGACACTGGAGGTTATGTTCATTTCTATCATCGTCCGCTACATCCGGTTAACCGTAACTTTTGAGTGGCGATGATGTGTTTGATGTTGGAATTACACCCAAATACTTCGATAACGTCCCTTTTTATATTTCATACGGAATCGTAATACTCTAAGGAATTCATAGCACATTTGATATTGTATAAAAGTTCAGTTTATACATGTTCATTTTCGTTCTCAAGTACGAAATCGGTTAGTTTCCCATAAGAGCCCGTGCATAAGAATTTTTTTTAAATATTTATTTTCACGGTAATGTAGTCTATAACCCAGCTTGAAACTTTGGAATCGGATTTCGAAGGGATTCAATCGTTATATTAAAAAATGTTAAGTCTTAAAGTTCAAAAAGGTTAATGCGCAAGGACTACCTTAATCTGCTATCCCAAGATCGTAAAGCTGCTCATCGATGTTCAAATATTCTTCCTTATTTTCTTTTCTCGAAGATTTTACGGTAAAGCGTGCCTGGTGCGCCGTGTCTATTAAAAAAGCTTGGAGTGCTTGATTCGCTTAGCTTCATTCATATATCCGATTGGCTTCAAGACAAAAATTGCATGACTAGACATCGGTATCCGTATCCAAGACGTCCATGATTCGTAGAGAATTAGTCAGATCATCATTTAAATTAGACAAAATAATATCATTGGTTATAGTCAAAACTTTTTTGGCACCTGAAGACACCTGATAGACTTAGATGTCCAATTTCAATATTTCTGTGGAAATGCTTCTAACTGAATATGAACGCTTTCTAACGACATTTGTTGCGTATTAAAGAAGTGAGAAATCGATAGGCAAGACATGAGGCGAGGCCTTCCCAGCAAAGGTTCATTTGATGCTAGTAGTCATTTCGGAGCAATCCGACGCGCTTGAGGAAGAGACGAAATGTCAAGGAAGAACATTTTTTATAAGTAATAAAGTTTTCGCGCCATATACTAAAGGCCTTAGAGCATCCGTTAAGCCAATAAAAAATATCGTTTTTCTGAAAAATTTACAGCGATGTTATTCCTTAAACAATTATCGCGCTTCGGGCGAGTCTAGCAACTTGTTGTAATTCTATCGCACGGAGACGCAAAGAATCAATGGATGTTGAGCCATCGTTCACATTTTCCGAGCATCGGTTTCGTATCGAACGTAGACTCGCTACCACGTAGTACAGCTATTCTCGTACCGCATTTCATCTGGTCTATGTGGTATATAGGAACAGTTCAGTATTAACCAACCTGGCGCCTCAACACTATTATTAAATACACATGCACCCGGTTCACCGCGCCGGATACTAAGCATGCACAGAGAAATTTTTATCACAGAAAACTTTTCTTCGATAAAACAAGCTGCAATTAATTGAAACCAAGTGCGATCAAGAGTATTCCGTGAGGTCAAAGTAAATTGAATTAATGGTGTAACTTGATTTTGTATTATTATCGACATAATTTTCATCTGTCAAATAACTTTATTTAATGTGTTCAAACTTACAATTGGCGCAGCCGTTTCGGATGTCCACGAAGAAAAATTGTATTACTGAAACAGGAAAATTTCATTCCTGGCCCAACTTTTGCTGTACGAGCCGTGTTTTGGTCATGTAGCAATCAAATTGGGCTTACAACTAACAGGCATTTTTAATGAAAACGAACAATGCAGATCTTGTCTGATCTGTTAACACATTATTTGTTACCAGGATAAATTCGTTTAGCTGTTAAAGTAAATGGGCAATGTCGAGGTAGTGAAGTGTTAAACGTGTGTTGGGTTGGGCATTTTTGAGTTGAGTTATGATCTTTCGAAGCAAAACATTGCTAACTGTGCACAGTGTGCTGTTTTCATGGAGTCATTAAGGCAAAGGTCGGTCAAAAAGGTATTTTTTTTTAAATCATAAGAACGGTACTCATTGGAGGACATTTTTTAAATAATCCCTTGAATCTCTGAAATTATAAAAAATAAAGATCCTTAAAGCAGACTTACAGACGGCGGTATAAAATATTATAATATTTCTGGTATATGAGACATGGATATTGTAAAGTATATCCTTTTAAAAAAATGCTCCCCTTTAATGGTGTGCAATGTTATCTACGAAGAGAATGAGACCTAGCGATGGCCAGTCCTTGAAGTAGTGTTCTCTGGACCATGCGCGGGGGATGTGAAACTCATAAAATTTTGTTTAGAAGCACTTAATTGGTTGGTCCATTTAGAAAAAAAAAAAAATCTTACGAGGTCATCCTGAAGGGCAAAAATTATTTTTTTCTTTACTGCGGTAGATAGATCTCCTTATAAGAAAAATAGAATTTTTTACTGACTTACTCCTTTAAGCTATTCCCAGATTAAAGCATTTATTAGTCTAACGGGGGGGAAAGACTCATTTATAAAATTACTAAAGCCAATATCCAACTCATAACTTCTAGTTTTTTAAATCTATCGATTTTAGTTAACATATTGATTCATTTGCTAACTGTGTCCGAAAGTAGCAACATGGGCCAACCGCATCATTATTTCGACACGGTTTCTTAGTCTATTATCTAATATTGCAATTGCACAGGCAAACTAAAATGTAGGATAGAAGGGGTACCAATTGCCGGACATATCCAGGTCTTCTGACTCTTGACCGAGTACTAGAGTTTATTATGAACTTAATTATTATAAAGCCGAAATTGGAAATCGAAATTGTATCTACAATTATTAATGGACAGACACAAAAACAGGTTCGAAAGTTCGAGTATAATTTTCTTATTTAGTTTTACTCGGAGATAGACATGCTGGCAAATAGTTTCCGGAATCTGATACATTTGGCCTGTTCTGATATTCTCATTCATAATAAGCAGATGATTTTAATATCTTGACAATTAATTGATAGTCGATGTCGTTAGTGTTGCAACCGAAGTATATGAATAAGTTGGTGGTTAGTCGGCTATTGGCGGCCAGGTTAAATGGAATGGATCCTCTTATTTGAACGTTCTGACCCTGGTCTGGGTCCTCGTCCGTAAAAGTTTATTTTATAGATGTTACGCTCGTTTCTAACATTTTTGTTCGTGTAGGGCATGGTCTTTTGTTGTGTCGTGCTCACAAATATTATTGAACCATTTTTTATGAATTCATCACATCCTAAATCAGTTTGTCTCGTGATATTTTGTTCTTTTCCTATATTGCTTTTTTGCTGCAAACCAAACTACAGCCGAAACGCGATGTGATGATCATGCAATAAACTGGGCAAAAGAATAGGCTTGGGCCAATTGACCTTAGAGGTTCCTTAATCGTCCTCTACTTTTAGCAATGGATATCTGGTATGGTATCTGGTAAACAATCGCTCAACAAATTTTCGCGCCAGAATCAGTATCAAAATATGTATTTTGAGGTGAAGAGATGGTCTTTTGCAAGTTTGAACAAGGGATTTAAAAAAAGGTAAAGGTAGGTTTAACACATAAAAATAATTACCATGTTATGAAAATATCAGTAACTTTGTATTTAAAATTTAATGTACATAAACCGAATATTTTTTAGTACTATACAAAAAATTAATGTACGCTATAGACTTTATATGCATAACCGGTATCTTAAAATTGCAGTACATATCTGTTGGAAATTTCGAATGGGATTAAAACCAATTAAAAAGAAACAGGATTGTTTCTTTCGGGCATGATTTTTTCAAATATATTGTGTCATAACAAATCGTTCGCTATTGGTTTCCAAAGAAAATGTATGACTACACAGGGATTGCATCCTATGACCTACCTATCTGAGTACCTATTAGGTTATTAATGCACGTACGCTACCAATTACGCTATCAACGACTTGATAATTTTTGCTTCCTCATAGAGGAAGCTTTGTTTTCGTGAAACATTTTTTTTCGAGACTTTAATGTCAGTATGCTTAGAATCACCTAAAACGTCTAAAAATGGTTTAGAAAATGTGTCCGTGAGCGTGTGTGCGTGCGTGCGTGCGTGCGCGCGTGTGTGTGTGTGTGTGTGTGTGTGTGTGAGCGTGCGTGTGCCTGTGCGTGTGTGTGTGTGTTTCAGTGACCTAAAATTCAATCGTCGATAACTCGCGAATGGCAAGATCGATCGAGCTCAAATTTGGCACGCAAGTAGAGTATTAATTCCTCTTCAATTGCTGTAATTTTTGAGAAAATATGTCTATGTATACTGATTTTATAGAATTCTTAATTTTTTCGAAAAATGTCGTATACTCTCTAACTTTCGTAAAAGTACGTCGATATGGCTAAATAGTTCTTTATAACTAAAGATACGTTAAATGCTGTGTGGTATTGAATTTCGACAAAATCGGTAAAGCGGTTCGGATTTTATAGAATTTTGAATTTTTGTAAAAAATCAAAATTTTGCTATAAATCACGTCGAATCTCAGCAAATCAACTGAAATCTTCTACAAACGAAAAATAACATACAGTCCTACTGTGTACCAAATTTGGTTGTGATCGGTGAAGTCATTCAAATATTACACCATTTTGAATATTTGAAAAAATAGCGATTTTCGCTATAACCTCCGCAAACGTTGTTAAAGTAAAACAAAAGTTTGTGCCCAATAAAAATGAGATGTGCCAGTGATTTATATATTTACTCAAAACAAGGATGCAAGGTGGAACCTTGCACATTGATTCCTCATTAAATTTTTCTCTTGACAAAGCTTCCTCTATGAGGAAGCCAAAATCAGTTACAATACTTCCTCGTAGAGGTTGCTATGTAAAGAGCAAAATTAAATGAGGAAGCAATGTGCAAGGTTCTAGTTTGCATCCTTTTTGATATCGGAATGGTATTAGAATTGTACAACTATTATTCTCTTAAGCGTACTTATCATTGACATAACAAAATCTTTCATTGATTGTAATCAGAGCGTGAAGTGCGTTTGACAATATTTTAAGGTGAATATAATTTTTGGATGAACGCGATTTTTATTCGTAAGAGAAAAATCCCGTTCATACAAAAATGATGATGATGAAGAAGCTCAGGGTTTAGAATCTAAAAAAATTCTACGTTCACAGCCTGTGAAGGTCTAGCCTCGAACATACATTTACCGCAGCTCTTTTAAAGTGGCAGAATACGAGTACAAAAAATAGAGTTTATACGTGCCAATGTTCTAATTGAAATTTGTATACACTTGTTTGTAAAATTGAAGTTGCGTGCAGATATGACAGAAAACTCATAATTCATTTATGACTGTACTTAAGAGGATTTGTAAATTATATCGTCATGTTCTATTTCTAAAATGTCGAAACTTCGAATTTACGAAGCGCGTTCTTAGTTGTTCAACGCACGTGTTGAAATATCCAGTTATGTGTTTCGAAATTACCGATATTTTGCCATTTTCAATTACCAGAGTGAAATAAATTTTAATTAGTGGCGTGTTGGACTTTGCAAACAACAGTCACTGAAATATAAGGTATAACGAATACGTAGATTTAACACATCTTTCTATTACACTTCAGTTAATTGCAAACAATTTTTAAGTACCTATGATTTATTTAAGCATTTGGGTGACAAAATTTGTAAACTGACAATGATTATTGCTTAAATTTACAGTTACGTACATTAATTTTACAAATAATTGGAAATTTGCAGTAATCTGTTCCTGAATCACAATTTGAAGTACGAAGTTTGTGAATTTCATAGAACCAAGTCCATTAAATTTCAAGTCTTTTTTTCACATTGTATAGTTTACAACTCTGAACCCAAATACCTGCAGTTAGCTCAATTTAATCCACTCTAAGCCAGCTGAATTCATTTAGTTTAGAGCAAACTCAGTTGTCTCCATCCAAAAAGATTTTTCTGCTATATCGACTGCATGCGCGAACAGCAAAGAGTGCAGTAAACTACGTAACTGGTATATCCTTGTACATGAGAGTATTCGATATTTTTTTCCCTCTCATTGAGCATATAGTGGTATACTGGAGATCGTATTATATTCTCTCCGGAGGCATATATATACGCTCGCGTAGTAAGACGCGCATGGAATCGGGACATCGAGAGTCGATGACGTGCGGCCCGCGCCATCGCGCAAGGCCATCGAAGCGCCTGCCGGTGATCGATAAGCGCATCGTTATTTCCCAAGGATGACCGCGACGTCTGATGCGCTAAAAATTTTATGCTATCTCAGTCGTCTCCATCCCCACAACACACACATTGTATTTACTCGTACGTGGAGACAAACAATGAATTTTAAGTTTACCAGCTATTGATCTAGGCACTCTTACTAGTCTCAAAAGTATCGATGACAGCGCTTCATGCATCAAGAATTTTTTAACGTCCACGCTATTTCAATCCAACACTTTAAAAATTCGTATGTCCGATTACGTCACTGATGCTAGGCGAAAATACGATTCTAACGCTACTTATTATTGATTTAGCGGCAAGTATCAATGACGATATGAATGAAGAAGGACGCTAAAGTTTTTATGTTCAAGTGATTTAGCTCGACTTTAACTTCTATTCTGATCGAAACAAAATTAATTTTTCAGTGGAATAAAGGAGGAGGAGATGCGGCGGGAGCTCTTTTCGGCAATCAAGCGTACGAATCATTAACTGTCCACCGGTGCGACGGCCGGACTTAACTCGAAAGGAATGATTTCGTTGCATGCAATTTTTTTTTTGAGTTTTCCATGTCATGTGTGTGTGTGTGTGTGTGTGTGTGTGTGTGTGTGTGTGTGTGTGTGTGTGTGTGTGTGTTGCAGGAACCGCAAATTCAATCGTCCCAACTCGCGAATGGCACGATCGATCGAGCTCAAATTTGGCACGCAAGTATCGTCAAATCCGGCGAAACCCGCCACTAGATAATTGAAAAAGGAACAGAAAAGGCACATATGTTTTTTTTTTCTCTAGGAGGTGATCAGGCCAAGATATCGCGATCCAAAGTTTTGAAATGGCAAAAAAAAATTTTTTTTTCGCCCTTAAAAAAAAATCCGGCGGGACCCGCCACTAGATAATCGAGAGTACTACAAAAAAGTCCTTTGGCATTTTTGCCTATGATCAATATTCTAGTCAGGAAACGCTATCAAAGACAAAAGTTCAAATAACTACCCACAAATAACCGCCACCTCAAAATTAGAAAAGGAAGAAAATGTCTCCTACAAACTTTTCTCTCCGAGTCAAAATGAAAAAGATGCAGCGTGCCAAAGTTTTCAATTCGCAGTGATCGTCTTAATTTCAAATAATTTTTTTTGTTTTTTTTTTTTCAAAAATATCCGCCATCGGGGAATTTAAAGAGGAACAAAAAGGTGGTAAACATTTTCCTCTCAGAACTAATGTCACGGCTCTACAGCGTGCTAAAGTTTTTTTCCGAAGATGCAGAAATTTTGAGGGTCATGTTATTGACGAATAATTTCCATTACGCTTATTTTTTGCGATCGATCTGTCGTTATGCGTATTCTTCTCTCTAGCAGACTTTGCCCTCGAAAACTCCCGCGACATTCCGATTGGTGTACATTGCATACACACGAGAAGTAAATGCACAACGAGCCAGTAACACGGTTTAACTGTAGGTGGGCGAGGTGAATTGGCCCGAATTAAGCCCTAATAGAATAAAATTATAGCAGTTCTCGAGTGCGCTGGCTTCTGCTGCGACAGTGTCAGCAATAGTGAATCGCTAGCGGTCGTGACGCCGCACCCATCATCCTCGTCGTTTTATATGCGCGCGCTGTACTCTCTTGCGATCGCACACGAGTCATATAGAATACTGGGATACGTAAATACGTTTCACCTGTGTGGTTGAGCGTTTTTCTGTACGCGAGCATCTGCATAGAGCTCTCGATGATCGTCAAGCATTTTCATGTTTAAAACTCATTGTTTACGTGCTTCACGGCTCTACATGAGTACCTGATAATCAGATCGAACGAGGTATGCGGTATGCTGTGTGTTACATGGTCTTATCGCACGAATAATTTTCTACTACAGAGGAAAAAATCTGCGTTTGCCAACTACAACAGAGTCAAGGATGCTTTGTGTGTTTTCATCCTACATTTGTACGATAAAAATTCCTGCACTTCGTGACAAGAAAAAAAGCCTTTAAACAAAAAAAAAAACAATGTATGACATAAAAAACCTTAAGTATCAATTTTATTCAATATTTTGTAATATTTGGATAATTTGGAAAGAAGAATTCTAAATTGTTTTATTTTTTAGGAGCCTTTAGAATAATGAAAATTACCGCTTCGATCGTCAAATATTCGCGGATATAAATAATAAATAAGAAAATAAATATAACACAAATAAACGTAGAGATTTTAACGGACAACATTTATTTCACAATACTAAATCTTTTTCATCAACCAATTTTAGAGTAGATTCGTGTATGACTTTTAATGATTTAACATCAAATTATTCAAAAACATCTCATTATAAAAATATATATATAAAAAGAAACATTCACAAATTAAATTCGCATGGATTTATACTTATCTCATTATTCCGTAGATTAAACAATTTTAAAAGAAAATAATCACGTCGATCTAGAGCACGTCTGCTCAACGCCACGCACGCAGGATGAGAGAGCGATCGATTTTGCCTCGACGATCAGTATTGATTTTGCATGGGTAACATACGATTTACGGAAACTGCCGAAACCATACGAGCCCACAAGACCGGGCTCGAAGTGATTTGGGCGCGCTTAGCTTTGAAATACAAATCGAAATCATCGCAATTTCATTCTTACAAAGTGTTTAATAATTCACAATTATTACTGTTCATAATGAATGTAGAAATGTGAGACTCGTATGCTTTGCTCTATAGTTGATCGCACCTATTTGTTTACAATAAGTGTTTTAAATTCATTGTCCATGAAACTCCCAACCTACAGCTATACACTCACCATTTCAGTACTTTGTAAAATAGTAATGTAGAAAAATAGTTTATGTTTTAGTTTGAAAGTGTTAAATAAATTTCATAGATTACTTAGTTTTTGTCTCACATGAATAAGTTGATTTTTTCCGACATGATTTTTCAAAAGCATTTCGTTAAAACTTAGAAATTATTGTGTACGACATTATTTAAGCTTTTAAGTAATTAAAGTAATTCGTTCAATGACTCTGAAATTAATTATATGCCATATCGGATCTATCTCTAAAAGCATAAAAAACTTTCCAGGATATTAAAAAGATATCGAAATTGTAAAATCCATGATCAAACAATATCTATTTACAGATTCCAGAAAATTCATTTGGTATAGCGAAAGTGTCCCACAGAATTTGTTGAAAATAGTTTAAAATGAATTTTCTTAAAATCGGCAATGACGTCTGGAAAAAATGCTCTCATGCGAAGTGCTTAAATCCCAATCGATTTACCTTTGATTGAACATTTATATGTAACGTAAAACCTATTTAATATTTTGACGACGTTGCGATAACTATAAAACAATATCGTTTTGATAGGAATGTCAGTTTTCGGGGGTGGGGTTTTATTAAATGAAAATATAATCGGAATATCTTCATGACTGAACGATCATGGAATCATATGTCTATTCAATATTACTATTTATTGTGATAGAATAATTTATTGTAATAAATTCAACGTTTATTCAGTTAATTAATTGAGAAATGTGAGAAATGCATGCTTTGCTTAATAATTGAGTACGCCTATTTTGTGGAAAACAGTATTGAAAATACATGTTCTATGAAACTCATTGTTAAAGTTATGAGGGCTAAGAAGACTATTTCTCCCTCTACGGTATCTCTTTTAACCATTAGGTTCGACGGGTGAAAATTAATCCAGAGCGTCGATGTATTCTGAGGAGTGACTATGTGAATTATACGAGAGATAGGTAGAGTAAGTACTACGTGTCGGTGGTTCTGGCCAGAAAATAGAGAGGGGGTCGGGAGGAGGGAGGAGGCAACTTGGTTTCACGCTACGTTGCTCTATCGGGCCTGTTGTAAGTAACGCTGGTGCTGCGAGGCAGTCGCGATCGCGCGTTCCGCGAGATCCATTCTCGCGCCGATATCAAGTCGCCGGTTGTCCTATTCCAAGTGAAATCCAACAACCCTTAAATCTACCACCACCAGAGCTCAAAATATCATTATAAAAAATAATTTTATAAATTAAATTGTTTTTATTGTAATTGAAATTTTTCCAGCTGGTGACAAAAACAACATTTACTGCCTTTGATTTTGAATAAATTCTTCGGATTAAGTGTGCAAACTAAAAGTGAAGTTACCATCAAGTGTGGCAAGTGTAAGAATGGATCGAGAATTGGATTTTTCGTTAAAGAAACGCATGTCGAAATCACGAATTAATATGAGGAGGATACCGAACCAATTATGCAGTGCATCCCATTTCTCCGAGGCACAACTCTCGGTGGTTATTATCGTCGGAAGAGGAATTACAGCAACAGCAGCGTCTTTTAACTGGATCAACGGTGAATGCTCGTAACGAATACCCGGTACTTGAGTTAGTTGTACACGTGTACATTAGACCAACGATGGTAGCACACTTCGCATATCGGGGCTAGCGGTACTATAGTAGTATGTAGTTATAGCGGGCGAGATACGCAGATAATATACGCAGTAACGCACTGTGTCTACACTTTGTATGTACACAATAACGAGCAAACGAGGCCTGCCCAAAGCTTGGCAAGCCTCCGCGAATACTAATCCACGATTATAGATGGAATTGGCCGATATCAGCACTTCTCAATCCGTACAGGATAAATAATCCGTTCTCGTTATTTATCCTATGGTTTATTTATGATCAAAGTTCATCTATACAGGAGAATTTCACGTTGCCAGATTCGACACAATTAATTGATATTGATGCGATCGACCCGCCGTCATCGCATGGGCTTAAAATCACTCCACCATGTGTAATATGTGTTACAGTCAAAGATCATGTGACCATGGAGCGTTAATTTTATTTCGAAATAAAGGCGGTTTTGGTGATGATTGGTATCGTTTGTCAATTTTAATATATGCGTTTCGGAAATGAATAAAAAAATAGGGTTTCAATGAGATATACTGAAAGATTATTATATTTCTTTTTTCTTCTTTTATAAATTATTTTGCATCTCTATTTGTGTGAAAAAAAATATACAAAATGAAAATAAAGAACAGTTTTTAAAGGCCTATTTGATTTTTCATACGCGGAATAAATTGCTAAGTTTTAGTATATCACACATTTTGGCTTGATAATTTTATATTATCGTCCAGTATAACGCTATGAACGGTGATATATCGCGCTCTTCTCTCCATTGTATAGATTTGATTATCCATGATTAGGCTTATCTTGAGATCTTTCCCACCTTTTCACTGATATCGCAATGTTATACTGAGGCCATAACAAATGTATGAAACAAAGTTTCCTTTATCAAGAAACAAAAATATTCATTTTTCAACGAAAAAGTTATGGCTCATGCTTACAGTGATATTTACATTTTTACATAATTAATACAATTTAGTATAAAAATCGCTTTCATAAATGACAGAGCAGAAGGTAAAAGTATGCAGTATTATTAAACAGTATTTTTGTTCACGTGGAAAATTTGTACTCGCTAGACTGAGATCAAATTTTGCATTACATAATGCAATAAAACGTACATTTTTCGAAAACTTGGCTAAACCCCATCACTTCATCGTAGAGAGGGGGTCACACACACACACACACATACACACACACAATGTTTTTTCTTCATAAAAACAAAGCTACGTGTAAGACTAAGCAGATCGTAGTAATATTACACGAGGATTAATTATGATGTACAAATGAAATGGTGAATAAGTAATATGTTGGTATTTATTAACAGGTAAGAAGCGGTGATCGTTTCTGCGTTCAGTTAATACTGTTGTGAGGATATAATAGGTACAGTAATACATTTGACGCAACTCAGGAAACGCTCATTTACGTATTTACGTATATTCGCTTTGTGCTCGTTTACACAACCACCAAAGCAATGCCCGTATGGCTGTGAACGTGCAGTCAATGAGCGTAATTGTTTTCGAGTGACTGAATGTCCAACAGGACTTTTTGCTTGCACGTTTACAACGAAACACGTTCAACGGTTTCAGCTGTGTGCACGGAGCGAATATTCACAGACTGCGACTACTGCGTGATATTCACAGTGAGAACGGTTTCGAGGCTGTTTCGCATCATTCCATCCGGTATTACTTACTGTCGTATTGCGAAATCCCCGAGAATCTTTATACTCTTGCGACTGTACGGTGAACTCTCGACGAATTATATTTCGTAGATTTATAGGTTTATTATTGAAGGCAACAAGAATACATGGAAAAACCGGTGCTCTTAAAAGATGATATCGGGAACGAACGGTCTGTTGATTCGAATGCTTCGAATCACCAACAAATAATCTCAACGCTTGTGCGAGAATTGCAAGATTCAGTCGACGAGCTAGTCAATGCGTTATTAATTCTCTACGCCTTAAGCGCTTCGAGATGTTTAACTTTCTCTGGCTGCACCATTCCTCCTTCGCTTCAGTCTCGCCTAGCCGCGATATCGCACTTGCGCACAACTCCCGCTCATCATTGAGCTCGCGGTCTTCCTTTAACTTTTTTCCGACAGCAATTTTGTATTAAGCTCGACAAAAAGCCTTCCCCTTCAAATTAGCTGAATCGCATCCGCAAATTATTCTCCTAGAGGACAGAGCTTTCGTTTACCACCCGGAATTATATGGTTCATGTCTTTAAGGTTGCCGACATAAAAGCGTACTTATTTGTTATGATTTTTTTAAGTTTTCACTTTGCAGAATATAGTGCAATGAATGGAGTAGTACCTCTATTGTAATACTGAGATATAATAATTATGATTCGTAAAAGAAATAAAAGCATAAATAACATAATTTTCCAGATATAACAAAAATCTTGCTTTCAAAATTCAGTGCGACTAGAAGCATACTATTCATTTCGGTTTGAAATAAGTAGTTGTAATGAATCTAAACAATATTGCAATAAAAAAAAAAAAAAACCGCTAAAATAGATTATTTTGTCTACCATTTTTATTATCAAGATTTCGGCATTTCAACATTTTCGGGATACGTTGTCAAGGGCTCAAAGTGAAACCTCAACGAGGCCTTACTCATCATAGCAAGATGCGCAAGTTATAACTTGAGTTGTATATCATTTTTTTTGTATTTTGCTAACTCATAATCTACGGGAACATCTAAAAGGATTTGCAAAATTGGTGGGGACGAATTGACCAGGATAGAAAGTTGTCTCCAATATTTTGTCTCCAACCCTATCAAAATAATTTTCAATTTTATGCCGGAGTGACGAACGAATGTTATTATTTTCTGTAACCGTTTGACTTTTTTCGGTGGCACACCGAAGCTTGGGTTGAGGTTGAGTTTACATTAACGTTTGCAACACCATATCTATTTTCGTTCTCACTGCTAATAAGTGCAATCGATATTACGGTTCATATTACGGGTGATGGACAAATATTCTTATTATTCTGTAAAGGAACATTTTTGTTCAGAACAAATTTTTCAACAGTCGATAAAACCCTAATACTATATCTAATATATGAGTGGCCGTACCGTACCGAACACTTCCTTCAATTTCTCCGAGGTCACGCCGTTCGATGTTTGTATTTACACCTACACTGTAAAAATAATCTTTCAAAAAATGAATATACTTGTATCGGAAGCACCATAAGCATAAACTAAATCTTAAAATTCATAAACATTAATATTGAATTTTCGTATGAACGGTATTGAAAATAAGGTGACGTCCGATAATATTACGGCACGACTGTTGCTGGTTTTTCCATCGCTGCAAGATATTTTTCGATGAATGTGTATGAAAATTCATAAACTATTAATTTATTTATTAATATATATTTAAAATATTAATTTAGTCCTGGAATATTTAATAAATCTAATTGTGGAATTAAAAATAAAATATATAATATTTCGTGTCGAGGATTATTTATTGAAACATAGTCAGTAGTATTGGATGGGGGGAAAGGGTTTCTGTCGAAGAAAATTTTTACCTATACCGAGATTCGAACCTACGACCTGCCTACCTAACTTCCTAAAAACTCTATCACTATCGACTGTGATACCGAGTCCTTGCTGATTTAAAAAGTCCAAATGGCATAATAGGAGTGGAAACAGAAGATAGCGAGAGATAGACGAAGAAAGATGGGGAGTCGCAGAGAATAAAAAGTTCATGTCCCTGACGCGAAAACTCCTAAGTGTTATAGAGAGAGAGAGAGAGCGCGCACACTGTTGCCTGTCTGAACACGTTGTTTATGTACACCGCGCAAACTCTTCTAGACGCACAGCCAACAGAATAACATGAAATGTCTTGTAGAAAAAACGTATAGCGGTAATATCACGGCACTATCGTTTCTGGCGAAATAACTTGAAGTCGAAAAAAAAAAAAAATGTGTTATTGGAGGCTCGAACTCGGAACCTTTTGGTTGTCAGTCGGCAGTCGTTCCACAGGGACCACAGATAGACTTCAGTTCAAATAGTATTTTACCGGTTTACTCTTATCGATATTTCACCTAAGATTTTTTCAAATATTTTCATTTTCGCCGACATTTTGATGTTGCCGAGTTAACAACGACTGAAAAAGTGTCTGCGATAAATTTTTTAAAAAATTTGCTGCTTTTAAAAAACGTACGTACCTACTATTTTTTGAAGAAAATGTATATACAACGGAGGACACACGTCAAATAATGGTAAAATCTATAGATGCATATTAAATTTACCAAACAACTATATTATTGTTTATTTATTATGTCGAGTTTTGCAAATTTCTCGAACGTTTGTGTTCGAAACATGTGAACGTTTTTCGAAACCTAATACACCCATGTAGACAAAACTGCAAATACTTTGCTTGGTATATTTCAATACCAGTATTTGAAATTTTCGTAACTTTCAATTTACATCTAATGCGCCAATGTATATTAAATTTCGTGGTGTTTTTCATGTAGTCATTTAGTAATTGATGCTTTAACAATCATGTGTAGTAATTTCCACTCACCGGATTATCAAAATTCACCTGTATTAAATTTACTGTGCAAACATATTAATTTCAATCTTCTATACCAGGCTTCGGGAAATTCATATGCATTTGTATCGGAAAAACGCGAACATTTTTTACAGTATACATTATCGTATAGAATTTTTTTTATTTTTCTTCCTCACTGCTAATGAGTGCAGTTTCCATCAGTGGGAATATTAGCTACAAGGCTGCAGCCAATAGATCCACGGATTCGCCACAGGTCTATAAACTCACGTATTTTTTTCCTTTTCCATATGTGTAACCTTGGGGTTAAAATGCCATTATAGTCGTCCCTGCATTCTCGAAGAATGCAGACTGCTATACAGTAATAATAGTAATAAAAGTTCAATCGTAATTGAGCCGCATCGAACGCATGTCCTTGAATCTTTTTCTCTTTTATATTCTAATGTGTATATCTCCACACCCGTCATAAAGTCCGTCACGGGGCGTGGAGCCTTGCGTATCGTTATGTCATAATCACGATTGTTTCAATACGAATTCTGGGATGCTTAATGATCGTTTATGTTTACGAGTTTCACTAGCGATATGTCTAACTTAGCAAATTCGAAATGATGATTTTGATTTTATTATACATACAGCACACGACGCCAATATACAGAACCGGAAAATGTTAGGAGATTATTATTTAGTCAGAGTAATCGGGGATTTTAACGTAAGTCAGGAAATAACGGTAAACTATAAAATCGGGAGCCATATATGAGACATTCCAGGTTAAATGACCCGCGCCGCATTTGATTTGCATTATTCCTTCGTATTATGTTGTTCCCGACCCAAAAGGTTGCGAAATCTTTTGTAGATTTTTTAACTGCAAACGCAATTTATTAATCTGAAATAATTGACACAGTTTCTACGATTTAAAATCAAATATTGAAGCACCACAACAACCTTTTTTTATTTTTTTGGAATTGGAGTTATAATTTTGATGTGTCATAAACATCTTAAATATCAATGGTTTTCAATTTTCCCGAAATTATATAGAAGTGTCAAGCCTGTATACAGTTGATTTTTGAGAAAGACCCGACCAGTACAAAATTCATATTTCTAATTTCCCCATACAAAAAACTACAAACTTCGGAGAAAAAGTAGATACTAAAGTCCGTGAACATCGGTAGGTGCTTGAAAATCATTTTATACACCATAAAATGTGTGTGAATTTTCAGTTATCTAAAAAAATGTTGTTTTCAGAAGCGTCCTCTCGATTTCGTACTTTAATTTTGATGGTTTGTTAAAAAAAATCGGATTAAAATTTCGTTACTATTTTTTATCGAAAACAACACCATAAAAAGAGGGTATACAAAGTAAAATCTTGCATATGCAGCCTTATAATTTTTTGGTTTTTACAAAGCTACATTTATTAGGACGTATGTTAATCAAATTTCGCTTCGTCACACAGGAAACTTTGGTTATGAAAATATTCAAAATGCCATAAAATCGAAACCGGTCATTACAAAATTGGGTACATAAGAGCACCGAGTACTATTGCTATGCTGTAAAAATTTTTAATAGATTTAGTAATATTTTATGTGAGACAGCGTAAATCGTAAATTTATCCAAAATTTCGTAATCCCAAAGAAACCAAACTTATTCATAGATTTATCTCAAATTTAATAAAAAATTATTTTATCTTTAAATATTTTTGATTATTGTTTCAACCACGATTTCGACCAATGAAAGCGCGATATTTAACTTCACGTAGTACAATTAGGTCGAAATTATATCGATAATTTTTTGAAAATTTCCCGGTAAGGTTGCTAGGCGATAAACAAGATTTTTTCTGTCACTCCTAATCTATGCAAATGTTAAAAACTTTAAAGTGCTAATCACGATCATCGATATGAATGAGCAAGGAAAGCAATTCGGTGATGAATCTTTCGAGAACATCTCTAAACAAAATTTAACAGAATCTCCTGGCTAATACAGAGACGAGTAAGAAGTCGATTCGAGCCCAATTTACTGGATTTTGTGCAGAGAGAAAATATGTGATGGTTGCAATAATCTCGGTTGGATTGATAAGTTAAAAAAATAGTCATTGGAATACCGCTGGAACTTGAAAATTAATCAGTTATTTCCCTCCGTAGCCTCGACTGAGAGAAAGTTTGCTCAAAAATGCCTCGTGCTGCGCGCTCGGGATTTCTTTAAGCAAAACTTATGTCAATCGTTACTACGCAACGATCCGGCAAATATCCGATGATTTTTAAGCTCTTGGGGTATTACAACTGAAAATTTTCAAAATTTAAGTTCGATTGATAAAGCCGTACTTTGAATACCTAACTTTGACTTTTACATACCGACCACACATACACACACAAATGCATACAAACACATATATTTTCCAAATCAATTTTCTCGACGTTCTAGGTGATTCTGAGTACCCTGATATGAAAATCTCGAAAAAAAAAAAAAAAAAAAAAAAAAATTACGAAAACACAACTTCTTGTCGGTTTTACGTGGAGTGTCCCATTCATGTTCAAAGATTAGCGATTTACCATTTGTTTGTCTAGTTTTTTAACCGAATTATCAAACACAATTGTATTATAAAACTAAGTAGTGCTGTAATAGGGAAACTTTGTTTGCCTCCTCGCTCACTTATCTCACTCATGTGACAAAATGATAATAATATGACGCGGCGCCGTGGGTCAAGTGCAACAGACGCATCGCTACTGAATCGAGAGAACTACTGCACACACACTGGCAACAATTGCCTCTTGTTCTGTAGGTTGAATGACCTTGATCACTTCTTGTCCATTTAGCTGGCTCGGAAGTTTGTTTTTTATTATTTGTATCATCAGAGCTGCGTAAAGTACTTTAAATGAAAGCAATTCAAGTACAATTTTGTGAAAAGTACTTTAAGTATTCGTTTGTGAAGAGTACTTGGAGTGCGAGTACTTGCAGTACATAAAATTTTTGTTTAACTACGTGTATTTGAAGTACCTTAAATTTTGCTTATTTCAATTAAATTAATTTGATCCAAATATTTTTTTTCTGTGTCTAGGAAGCGCAAACAATAATAATTTTAAAACCCTCTATCTTCAATTCAGCTTATATTCAATCATTTAACTTCATTTTCCATTTTTGTTATCAACAACATATTTATTGTTTATTAGATCATATATTCAGTTCAAGGTAAGTACTTTTCAAAGGGGCAAAGTAGGACGTATAAGCAAAACATGGCTTTATCATGATACCTAAAGTGTATTGCTTCCTCATAGAGGAAGCTTTGTTTTCATGAAAATTTTTTTTTCGAGATTTTCATGTCAGTATGCTTAGAATCACCTAAAACGTCGAGAAAAACGCTTTAGAAAATGTGTGCGTGTGCGTGTGTGTTCCAGGGACTGAAAATTCAATCGTCGATAACTCGCGAATGGCACGATCGATCGAGCTCAAATTTGGCGCGCAAGTACAGTAGTAACTCCTCTTTAATTGCTGTGATTTTGAAGAAAATATATCTATATATATCAATTTTATAGAATTTTTATTTTTATTTTTGAAAAACGTCGTATACTCTCTAACTTTCGTAAAAGTTCGCCGATAGACCTAAATAGTTCTTCATAACTAGGGATACGTTAAATGCTGTTTGGTATTGAATTTCGACAAAATCGGTAAAACCGTTCGGATTTTATAGAATTCTGAATTTTTGTAAAAAATACAAACTTCGCTATAAATCACGTCGAATTTGAGCAAATTAACTGAAATGTTCTACAAACGAAAAATAACATACAGCCCTACTGTGTACCAAATTTGGTGCTGATCGGTAGAGTCGGTCAAATTTTACACCATTTTGAATATTTGAAAAAATAGCGATTTTCGCTATAACCTCCGCAAACGTTATTAAAGTAAAACAAAAGTTTGTGCCTAATAAAAATGGGATGCGCCAGTGATTTATATATTTATTCAAAACAAGGATGCAAAGTAGAACCTTGCACATTGCTTTCTCATTAAATTTTGCTCTTGACAAAGCTTCCTGTATGAGGAAGCCAAAATTAGTTGCAATATACTTTGCATCCTTGTTTTTCGTTCAAGTTATTTTTTTCTCAGTGTATGTATTTGAAGTTCTTCACTGAATGAAGTGTATATTAAGTATGGTACCTAAAGTACAGCAGTACTTACAGTACGCCTGTTAAGCACCAAGAAAATACCATGTACTTGAAGTCAGCTCTGGGTATCATCATCAGGATATTCATCAGGAATTTTTGTTTTTGCCGAACTCGTTTGTTTACGTCACGTTCGGAGATATTTTTAAATGCTGATAGAGCACGATCGTATATCATTTAACGATATCTGGTTTTCTGTGTATATATTAGACTGAGCCAAAAAAACGAATAATATTTTTTTTAATGGTACTCTGAAAATATTGTTCATGACGACAAAAAAAATTATCCTGAAAGTTTGAGCCCTTAATATTAGTATTAAGGGGTGTATCATTACAACTATCGATTTTTTTTACATCTACCGTATTTATTACCCAAAACTCGTAAATTATGAATTTGAAAAATTTGATCTATTGATATTTTTAACGAAAATTTAATTTCCTACAATAAAGCTCTCTTAGTAAATTTATGTAGAACGAGCCGTTTCCTTGTAATCGTGCCTCAAACATTGATTTGTTTTTTCAAAATTTTGTATGAACTTTTTATTTTTGTAACTACCAGACAAGTTACCATTTTCAAAGATCAAATGATTATTTTTGTGGGAAATTTAATGCTCTACAAACAAGGTGTCGTAACATTTTTCAGAAAATTCACTCCTTCAAGAGTTATTGTTATGGAAAAGATTTTGATTTAATGAAATATTTCAGAATGCTGGTGAGAGCCGAATCCCTGTGCCCCGAGCGGTGAGGCCATCGTTCTTACCGAAATCGAGACTAGTTGGATCTTCGAAGATCGGAGCTCTTCACGGGGGACACAGAAGATCCACTATTCTATCCGGGTGTCTGCCATTCGCAGAACACGACGACACAAGCCCCACGACACCAAGGGGAAAATTTACCGACTGCCTTTTCGCCTCCACACCCCTTACAGAAGGTACAAAGAATAGCGTTTTTCAGTTTCAAAAATTGCTTTTAATACTGTGCGTTGAGACACTCTACCACATCTCTTGAACCACACATTGACATCGCTTAGAGCGCACCAAGAGAATTCGTTTCTGCCGCCTTAGGCCATGAAAACATTGGCGACCACTTTCGTTGAAAAAATCAAAAGATTTTTTTTTTTTCTAATTAAGGGGATCCTAGCGTAGATTTTTATAGTCAATTTCGCAGTAAACACTATTCATCGTAAATATACTACAAATATACTCTTGTCCTGACTGCGTTGAAATAACGTGATTCCGTGCCTGAATAGCGGAAGGAAAGTTGCCGATATCTGCATGCGAGCAGCGCGCATGCGCAGCGGACAAAATATACGAGCGTCTCTTGACTCGCATCTCTGTCCACGGCGCGTGCATACGGCTCACGGCTAGGTGTCGTCAATTTTTCCTCTCGCTTTTCAGCGACCGAAATCACGTCATATTTCAACGCAACCGGAAGAAAAAAATCATACGGTGATGCTCGGTGATAATCTAGCTCTTCCCCGCGTTGCAGCATAATGTACTATTAAATTCGGCAGGGATGTAATAAAAACCTTCGGGCTCGGCGTCCGGTCTGATTAGACACTTCTGTATAAATAAAAAATTCTCCTCATTTTCGTGTCAGAACACTCAAAATGGTCTAAAATGTCGAAAGAAAACGGTTTAGAAGAATTATCCCGATATGTGTGTGTATGTACTGGCTAATTTCTAATTGATGTACATTTTTTTAAATCGTTTCAGCTTAATAAGAATTTTCGAGAAGTACGTAAACGATATAGCTTGAACGAATTATTTACGATCGTGTTGAAACTTGGTGTTAAGGTTGAACAAAGTGATGCAATCTTTGGTATTGAATTTCAGCCAAATCGGTAACCCGTTTGGATCTTCAGGTTTGATTTTGTTGGAAAATGTTCGTTTTTCTTTAATTCAAGTGAAATTTCAATAAACCGACAAAAATTTTCTACACATGATGACGTTCAAGTCTTCAACATGCTAAATTTGGTGATGATCGCTAAGTGGTTTGGTTTTTATAAGATTTTGAAATTTTCGAAGTATTTTCGTTTTGTTTTAATTCAGGTAAAAATTCAACAAATGGACTGAAACTTTCTACACAGAAAAACACATTTTTTTACTTTTTTTTGTTAGTTTTTATAAGATTTTGAAAATTTCGAAATATTTTCATTTTGCTTTAATTCAGGTAAAAATTCAACAAATGGACTGAAATTTTCTACACAGAAAAACACAGAATAACGCTCAACCCCGTTACGTAGCATACAAAGTTTCTATTGATTCGAGATTTCTAAATGTATATTCGAAATAACCATGCAAATTAGAACCATGCACGTTCCTTTGTTAATTATTTTCATCTTTTAAAACTCTTGCTCTATGAGGAAGGCAAAAAAATTAAAATTAATAGGGAAGCAATGTGCGAAGTTGTAATTTGCATTCTTATTTTCTTTGTTTCGCCATAATAGAGTGATTGTAATAACTGCGATTTCAAAACTTGTTTGTTTCGAGTTTGCTAAGATTGTCATACATGAATTGCAAGTAAAGTGCAGCTGGTGTGATTCGATTAAACGTAGCGGTAAATTTGGAGATCGAATCGGTGAGCATTTTTATTCGCTTTCAATTTATTTATGAAACATTTCTTTTAATGCTCAACTCCTATCTTTCGGAACCGTATTCAAATATCTTTTTCTCACTTCCGGATCGAAAGCTAAACTTTCGTCCCGCTGCGCGGAACGAAGTTTCCGCTTTTCGGCTCCGTTTATGAGAAAAATCGTATACACTCCTCGGGCAGTAAATAAGAAAGCCTCAGATCACATGTTTGTCATCCTCGGCTTCGCCTCGGCCGACATTTACATGTGATCTGAGAAAGTTCTTGCTTGACTACCCTAGGTGTGTAATATACTATTACAAGAAAAGACAGAAACAATAACTTGAAAACATAGAATTTCGTGTATCTTGTATTTGGAAATTAATTAACCAATACTTGTAGTTTTTGAAGACATTCCGTTTGGAATTTAATGTACCGATATATGAAATTCATTATGCAAGTCTGTTACTCAAATCTAAAGAACATGTATGCTTGAATTTTGAAGGCTTATGAAAAATAAAAGCCGCAACAGTTAGATTACAGTGAAAGCAGACTTCAAGTTTATTACACCGTCTCTGAAACTTCAATATGCGTACAGAAACGTTTCGATAATTTGGCAAAACCAAATTACAGAAGTGAGGATTTTTTCAATCCTCTTCTTCCGTATGGAAAGTGCAGAGTTCGGGCTCCGGGCCGCGGCGGAGATTGTGTGGAGGAGAAGGATGAGTAGGGAGAAGTCAAGAAATTTTCACCGCTTTTGTCATTTAAGGACGGGAATCAAGCCAATGTTCAAAAGCAGAGTACTTTTTTCTGACAATAAGCCTACTATGCTCAGGGACACCTTTCCTCGCACTACCTCGGTTTGGCTTGGATTCATATGTCCACCACAGCCGCGCTTCGTTTGCGCGAAACGCGGCTAGGGGCGAAATCCCAAAATCTGTCCGGGGGTGGGGACGTCCCGTTGAAATCGGAGTGATGATAGTGTTGTAAATTCAATGAATTTTCGCATTCATTTCAATGGAAGTACTGGACTTTTTCATAACCGTTTATCAAATTTCAATATTTTCATCGACAATCTACAATTTTACGATCAAAGGACTTGGAATGTACAGATTACCTGACATTTTCAAAAACCAGTGCTAATGAATTCCAAAAAACAACAACTGCACTTGATTTTTCAAGAACACTAACTGAAGTTGGAGTGGCGATGATGTTGTTAATTCAGTTAATTTTTGCATTAATTTCAATGGAAGTGCTGAAATTTTTCATAACGGTTCATTAAATATCAATAACTTATTTATAAAACATTACGTTAATTATAAAGTTATGTAATTTTCAATGACAGTCTATAATATTACGACCGGGGTGCTTGAAATTTATAATTCCGTGTTCGAATATTGCGGATCCCCTGTAAGTTTCAAGTACCAGTAGAAGAATTCTAAATGGCAACGAGATGGATTTTTCAAGAGAACTGACTGAAATCGGCGCACCGATGGCGTTGTAAATTTAAAGAATTTTTGCATTACTTTTAATGGAAGTGCTGAAATTTTAAAAACATTACGTCCATTGAGAGGTTCTGTAATTTTAATGGCGGTACATTAATTTTACGAAAGATCTGTAAATTTACAGTTTCAGGTACATTATTTATTGTTTAATGTACCAAGTTTGTATATTCCAAGTACATTAAATTCCAAGTTTTTTTTACAGTGTAGTGAAGATAAAGCAGCGTTAACGTTTTGTGTATCCAGATTTTTTTCTTTCCACGCTGACTTTTGGTTTTCGGCTCATCATCATAAAGTTGTAAACGACAATACGCAGTTTTTGCTGAGTCAAGCATTGCACTCACGTTCATTCGAGTTCCGTTATCGCAGTAATGCAATGGAAAAGTGGCGAAACATAACAGTCTTGTGGCAGTAGTCGATTTGCCTCTATACAGTTGCAGTTTATACTGTACTGTTATATATACTATATACTAAACTAGGCCAAAAAAAACTAACAAAATTTTTTTTCAATGGTACTCTGAAAATATTGTTCATGACGACAAAAAAAAATTATCCTGAAAGTTTGAGCCCTTAATATTAATATTAAAGGGTGTATCATTACGACTATCGATTTTTTTACATCCACCGTATTTATTACCCAGAACTCGTAAATTATTGATCTGAAAATTTTGATTTATTGATATTTTTAACGGAAATTAAATTTTCTACAAAAAAGCTCTCTTAGTAAATTTATGTAGAATGAGCCGTTTCCTTGTAACCGTGCCTCAAACATTGAGAAAAAAATATAATTTTCTTACAAAATATTATGATATTTATATATATACATACACTTATTTTAATCGTTTAAATTTTGCGTACAACGAATTTGTCAGTTTAACGACGATTTCTTTTCTATATAGGTTTCACTAACTTGCTTTGGACAATGTCCGCTTAGTAATATGTCTGTATGTGTCGGACCTCCATGGCGTTTGCTATCTGTTCGCCTGATATTTTCGTAATTTCTGTCGTTAGATGACTCACTTTTCTTATGCAGAAGATGCCTTTAAGGGGAGGTTCCTCTATAATTGACCGAAAACAACACTAAGTTCAGGAATTAATTGTGGATGAACAACAAGACGTAATAAGGTGGTTTTTTTTTAAACCTTTATTTATGCTTCAATTGTATTTTTTTTTTAAATTTCAATTTACATAAAATGGCGTCCAAGATGGCGGCTCATACGCAGTTTTGCATGGAACCGGAGTATCAGCCGCCATCTTGGACGCCATTTTGAAAAAAAAAGTTTTTATTACAATTGAAGCATAAATAAAGATTAAAAAATCCAGCTTATTATATCTTGTTGTTCATCCAAAATTAATTGCTTAACTTAGTGTAATTTGTCGGTCAATTATAGAGGAACCTCCCCTTAATTTGCAGACGCGACGTCTTTGTTTCCATCTTCGAAAATTATTAGAAGTTGTTCTAAGTCAACATTTCAATTTTGATCTTTTCATACTAATAAATTATATTCTATTCAGCAGGTTTGTCAACTATGAATTTCTAATTGATTAATTAAAGACGGCTTATAATATTTGACTTATTTTACCAACTTACTTCCTACGAAGATATAAAATCATTATCAACATTTGTCTCTGCCATGCGGTCATTTTCGAACTCGCATCTTCCGAACTAACTTCACTTACTTAACAATCTTCTAATAGCTTTGGTAAATAAAAATTTCGGGAATTTATTAGCTGAAGTTCTGAATGGGGAGAAACTGTCCGTCCAAAGGACACCTCTTAACATTCTGAACTTATACGTAATTCAACCATAGACTTCGGTCATACTGGACTGCGAGTCCCATTTCTCACAAACTCACACAGACTCACAGAGCTTCTATTCGCTTATAGATTCCGGAAAGTTAAGCTGGTAATGGCTAAATTGTTTGAAATCGAATTTTCTAACGGTTACATTCTCGCGTTATTAATATTCCAACATGTTTTAATACCTTGTGTAGAACAAAAAAAAAGGAAAAGTGGCACCCGTGGACTTTCTGAAGAAATTACTTTTATCACATTTCTAAATACAAAGATATCTCTACCCAGATAGAAAAACTTACCGTCCAGCGTGTCGTCAAAAACGCGTCATGTATTCCACCATAAAAGTCCGGTACGAATGCCGGCACTGTGACTCCACATGCATGCGTCCGCGCGGTACAGGGTGTTGGAATTATGGAGTTACAGTACCGGCAACAACACGTCGTGCCCTTAATAAATGAGCTCAATGCTGCGTAGTATATGGTGCATTTTTTATGACACCCAAGTCGTCTCATGCCGCCACAGTGTCATCAAAAGTCTCTCTGGTTATATGAGAACACAAATCGATGTTGGCTTCCTCATAGAGGAAGCTTTGTGAATAGTGATAGAGAATAAGGAAGCAATGTGCAGATTATATCTTGCGTCATTGTTTTGAACTAATGAATTAGCATGGCTCAGTATTACTTTGTTTACAAGCTAAATTTAGACACAATATTTCAAGTTTTGCAAAAGGCATTTTTTTTGCATAATTCGAAATTCCATAGAAAAAAAAATGTTATGTCGTTCGCTACTAAATTATGTATTTATCATGGCTGAATATAATTCTCTTCACATACCAAATTTCTGCTTTATGTCTGAGATCAAATTTCCGAGAAGTTAGTGCCATAACGTCATTTGTTTGAAAAATTTAAAAATCCATAAAATCTGAACTACTTTGCTGATCTGAGCCAAATTCAATACCAGACAATATCAAGTACTATGATCTACATGATCTATAGCTAAAATGGTTCTTGAGTTTTAGGCATCTGAATTTTTTTCACATTAGACCATTTTTCTGGACGTTTTAGACCATTCTGAGTGTCCTGTATATTATACCCAATCATACGTGTAAATTAAGCAACATTTATACTTGATTGTTCGTAAGAAATTTTTCTTACAGTTAAGCAATATTCTAATAATTTTCAATTTCTGTCCTCCAATAAAGGTAAACTTGCGAATGCAACTTTCACAGTACCTGGAGTGTGGAACGTAAAGGAAAATGCAGAGGTCCAAGATTCAGTATTTCTCCAACGTGGAGGGGACGAAAAGATGTTGAGGTTAGTGTTCAACTGCCACGCAACTGCGTGTAATGGAAATAAAGTATACTCGAGATATATAGAAATATATCCAATTAGCGTACGCTATATATAGAGGCAAAAAGTTCTATATTTTCCATGTGAAGCATGCTCTGTTGATTCAGTCACTTTTTCCGAACCTCTCCGATCTGCCCCATAATTGAATATATCACAGTACCACTGAAAGGCACTGATATATCTGCGAAAATATAGTATGTACATTAGACTGGGCCAAAAAAAAAAAAAGAACAATTTTTTTTAATGGTACTCTGAAAATATTGTTCATGATGACAAAAAAAATTATCCTGAAAGTCTGAGCCTTTAATATTAATATTAAGGGGTGTATCATTGCAACTATCGATTTTTTTACATCTACCGTATTTATTACCCAAAACTCGTAAATTATTAATCCGAAAAAGTTTGATCTATTCGTATTTATGAAGGAAATTAAATTTCCTATAAAAAAGCTCTCTTAGTAAATTTACGTAGAACGAGCCGTTTCCTTGTAATCGTGCCTCAAACATTGATTTGTTTTTCCAAATTTATGTATGAATTTTTTATTTTTGTAACTACCAGACAAATTAATATTTTCAAAGATCAAATGATTATTTTCGTGGGAAATTTAATGCTCTACAAAAAAGGTATCTTAACATTTTTCATAAAATTCACTCCTTCAAGAGTTATTCGACATTCAAATTGAATTCAAAAGTAATTAACCGTTTATTTTGCATTTGACTTGATTGTTTTCTCTTGTTTGACAAATTTAAGACTTAAATATTAAAAATATGTTTTTTTTTTCGTCCTTATCCTTAATATTAATATTAAGGGCTCAAACTTTCAGGATAATTTTTTTGTCATCATGAACAATATTTTCAGAGTACCATTAAAAAAAATTGTTGGCTTTTTTTGGCCCAGTCTAATGTACATAATACGGCATTTTGATTGATTACGCTAACTATAACAGTATTGCTATCCTCGGGGAGAAACATATTGTCAAGTAAAAATATATTTAATTCGACCTTATATATATATGTTTCCCCAAGAGGATAGCAATATATATGTTCAATAGATAGATGTGAGAAAACAACAATAATTATCTTAGGTATACGTGGAAAAAAGAAAATATGTAAAATCAAACCTAATAAACGCAGAATTTCTATTAGAGTTGATTATATTGCACCACGATGTTGCCTTCCCACCGGCATTGCTGGCAATACTTGGATGGGTGAAGACCCCATGCCCCAAATCCCTATTATAGTATTGATTGATTATCGATTTTTAATATTCTTCAAAGAAATAATGAAAATTTCAATATTCTAAGATGTCAATGAGCAAGTTGAGGCAATTAGCAGTTGCCGAGAGGATTCAGGTTCGATTCCCTTTCCCGGTAAATAAATTTACATTTTATTTATTAGCATCAAGGGTTCGATGATGAAGGTAGAGATCTGATAGATACGGTAGCAAGTAGCGCATATTTATTTTATCCCTGATATCTCAAAGTCTGTACGGTCGATGGCGTTTGCGTTTCAGTCAGAATTATGATCTTTGATTGATATAGTATCTGAATATACTTTGGGCGAAGGTTTTTTTTGCAAAAACGTGTTATTTACAAAATGTAAACTCTCTTTCTATACACTCATATTAACACGTTGACTGCCACGCGTGTTTACAACACAATCCCCGTCAGGCCACCCGTGCCACTGTAAGCCGAATACGGGTGACGTGGCCTGATGAGAACTTTTGCTGTCACCCGAATACGGGTGACACGGCAGTTAACGTGTTAAATCAGTGTACATCGATAATTAATATTTCGGGTACAGCCAGGCGAATTTAATTTTTCGGAAATCAACAATTTTATCAATCAATCAATTTTGTTTTCATATAAAAAATAATATAACTTTTTTTGTTTCAAAAGTTGTGCATCAACAAACTACTTTATATGTAAGAATTAACTAAATAACTCCGGAAGTCCATTTGGAAGCCCAACCCAAACCTAATTCAATGAGCACAATGAATTATCTTGTAATTAACGGTTTTTGTGTATAATTTCCATATGTAATGGATATCTCGTGAGGTACAAAAGCGATATCCTTATCCAATATCTTTTGTATGCCTGTATAGAATGTAGTAAGAGAATATATGTGACATACATGTTTTTTATATGGGTTTCTGTAACATTGTCACATATACAACGTGGCGAAAACATTCTCGATATATAATGTATACGTAATACGAATATACTATGTATACTCATATATAGCTTTAACAGATAAAAACTATACTTTCGAATATACTTTATTTCCATGCGGATAAAAAATTGCTAAACATATTTCCCGCCACATTAAAATAAAAAGTTTATATCTAATTGTGATGGATATTTTGGTTTTACAACAGGTTGCAAAACGGAAGCCAGATGAGTATAATCGAGGATGTAGGTGACAGTTGCTTGATAGATTTGAGTCTGGGACCGTTCAACGACACGACGACACCGGCACCATCAACGCCTCATTATTTGATGCTCAATCAGAAGCAGAATTCGTTTGAGCATGACGAGAGTCTCGGGATATTGACGCCGGACCAAATGACGGACTTTACCGTAGGTACATTGGGTTGCTCGAGAACACCATCCTGCGAAAATCTTACGGGAGGAACGGGAGGTTCCGGAGGATCACGTTTAGCGTTGACCCGTGCCTCGGGTTCGAGACCCTCCGAGGCGGAGCCACCGACGTGGCCCGAGGTCGGTGAGCCTACTGAGGGCTCTAGCGAGAGGACACCGTCGCCAGAGGAATTACCACTAGATCCAAAGCCAGTGGATCCAGTAGAGCCCTCGACAAGGCCGGTACCTTCGAGCTTTGTCACTTCTGTCACGAGTATAACGAGCCTCGAGGCAGGCTATCAAGGAGACGGAGAAAATTCGCGGCCCGCGAGTCGAGGACCAGATCCGCCGCCTCTACTTCCAATGCCTTCGAATCTTCCTGCCCCGTGTCGACCGACAGATCCTATGACCGATTCCGATTTTTTTACCGAGAGCGACGCTGATGCTCACGAAGAAATAGTTCGAGGCGATCGTCGCGCTCAGGTTATCGATGGGACTCTCTTCTGCGCCCCAGGAGGACGAAGATGCCCCAGTTTTACCGGCGAGGAGATGGACTCTAGTGGAATATATTCTGATCTCGATAAGCGACAGGACGAGAGAAACGCTAATCAAATTGGGAGCGAGGATCGAACCCCCGATACTGTTGATACAGAGGTTTCCCAAAGAAGCCAACCCTCGCCCGTTAAACCTGAGGTTATAATCAACTTTTTGCAGGTAATACTTTTGTACGAACATTTTTGTCACGTTTTCATTATGTCTGCGAAAGAGAAAATTATCATTTATCGACAAATTCTTTTACGCTTTTTTCAAAAGAGAAGAAAACAAGTATTAAAAATTCGAAATTAAATATCCACCTGCTTAATGCTTAATTTTCATATAAAAACGGATGTCAATGGTATTTTAAGATGGCCTGCTGAAGAATTTGGTGTTCCATTTCCCAAGCGAAGCTTACCTAACGATAATATCATTTTTGTTTTCAAATTTGAAACAGAATTAAATACAATTTTCAGTTCTCTGTCCAAAACAGTGCATGTTTCCGAAGTCTTTCCTAAAAATTTTGCGTGTACACACGAGAGACAATTTTTTGATTTAGCCGCCGTAATTAAGTATTCGCCTTCGGCTTGTACAGCTGTTAATAACACTCGTTGCCCTAAAAATTTTTCTTCCCTCCTGTTGAAATGTATTATTTAGCAATCTTTTTATTTGTTGTTTTTTATTAAATAGTAAAGAATAAGAAATTATAGTTACTATAAAACCATCGTTATTCTGAGATTCCATAAAATCTTCCGTGTGCCGAAGCAGTATTATTATTGAGGTTTTAATGAAATACCTAAACGCAGATTATGTGGAGATTATAAGATCATAATTTTATGCTGATTGCGATATATATACTTTTTGCGTTGTATTAAAGTTTTTTCTCTCTTATACAGAATTCGGTGAATAATATTCATGATACGTCGGTTGATTCTAATTGCTCGATTGGCGCGGTGGAAATGACTGTTATCGAGGTGAATAGTGACACGGCACGTCCAAAACTGCCAGCAAATAAACCGGATCCGACACCTTTGAAAAAATATAAAATGCCGAAGAGAAACGTAGTCTCTAAAATCAAAGCTATGATCGAATCGGGTACTAAGGAAGATCCAGAACCTCGACGACCCGTCAGATCTCCGAGAAAAGGCCGATGGGACGCAGTTATGAGCAAAATCGAGGCTGGAAAAACCGAGCAACGAACGAGACCTCTTAGAAAAGAGGTCAAATCGCGAATACTTCAGAGCTTGGGACCATCTTCTTCCTCGTCTTCTTCGGCAACTACCGCTTCAGCAAGAAGATTGATCGGTGATGCCAACAATAATAGCAACATTAACAGCAACAGTAGCAGTACGAGCGGTAGCAATCCTAATAACAAGGACAAACGGTAAGTCCTGTAAAACAATTAATTCAAAGCAATATTTGAGTTAATTATCATCGGTCTTCTTATTTCCTGAAACTGTGAGACGAGCAAACATTTACATTATAGGAGAACGAGAACTCGACAAGGAATCAAATCGCCTACTCAGGAAACAGCTCGTAGCTCTGTACGAAGTTCGATGAGCGATATTAGCAGTGCACCGAGCAAAGATGCTCCAAGTGAGTTTTCAAAACATGTTATTACAATATTTTTTACGATTTTCCGTTTTTGATAAAACGTAGAATGTCTCTGCATCGGGATTGACGTCAATTAAATTAGTTTTTCTTACGTTTAGTGAAATCTAACCTGTCGCTGATTATATTATTATCTCACATTGTATTGTTTAAAAACAATTTACTTGAGTAGAATAATTTAGTAGACTCACTAAATCATTGTTTTAAGTAAATTATAAATTCTGCATGCCGAGTTATACATGTCTACGTTTGATAAGATTAACTTGCAAACTATATACAAACTATACCTACCAAACAATTCAATATTCACGCCTAAAATGACAAATAAAAAATAATTTAAACAATTGGTGTCAACTAGAGAGAAGCAATACGTACACAGTAAATAACAAATAAGTAAACAAATAAAAAAATCACCATGTTTTGAAGTCAGAGGCTGAACCCTGTCGGATTACCGCAACCACAAAAACACCCGCAAAACGAGGGTGGCAAATCGCCATGAAACAGCCGCGTTTCTGTCAACGTTTTTTTCCAGTTACGACTGCAGCAACTGAAAACAACCCTAAACAAACATCTTTCCACCAGCACCAAGGTTTTTTTCATAGTCGTTAATCGGTAAATTGTACCGCGGAAGGTGACCAGTGGTTTTGCGATAGCAAAGTGGTTGTGGCCACAAACAGTTGCCTAATCCGGCATAAAAGGGAGACGAGACGTCGTCGATGAGTGCAAGGGAGATAACGAATATCTTTCGAACCAAGAATTCTTGGAAACTGAATCTTTTTTGAAGAAAACTCCTTGAAACGCTTGGTATATTTCGAATAAATGTTTAGTTCTTGTTAGCGGTTAAGTAGGTTTCGCTTCTTCTTAGAAAAAGCTATTTGAATTTATCTTGCGACTTTATAAACCAGACATTCTCGAACTTGACAAATGAATACACTTTAATCCAGAACAAAAAATTGTTTTTCGTCGAAAGGTTACGCACATTTGGGCACATCTAATTCTGGATAAGAGTAAAGTACCCGGTGCCATCGACTTTCGTCGAAAATAAAAATACATGTAGCTGTAGTCCATGTTTACATTCTCGACGAAACTTGAAGTGGTTCCGGTGCCGTGCAAATTCCATTTTGCAAGCGGTTAATAAATATTGGAGTGATGTTAGGGGCGGTGGTATTTGCTGTAAGAGATTCAATATTGTAAGAAGGAAATATCTTGGATGAGATTAGCGATTTGTATAGCAAAACTCGTTGATTAAGGAATCATGGATAAGCCCAGGAGATGTCGTTCGAATCCTCGTTTTTGAATTCGCAGGAGTATCATGGAGAATTGTTGTAATTTAAAAAAAAGAGATTGGAAGACGATGGATTTTCTGTCTAGACATTTGAAATTGGTAAGGCCGGGTTTTTAAAATGAATGATAGAAGACGTCGAAGTGAATCCCGTGATGTGGAAGTGAAAAATTTTCGGTGCAGGAGATTGGAAAAAAATTCCGATCGGGGTAAGAAAGTATTAAAGCCGTTGACGGCATGCAGCTTTGGCTAGAGCATCAGCCTCTTCATTGCCAAGTATTCCGATGTGACCGGGAATCGAAGCAAGATGGATGACAAAATTTCAATCCTGAGCGTTAATTAGGCTAGTACGAATTGATATGATGCGGGAATAATTGTTTGAAGTTGTGGGAGAGAGTAGAGTTTGTAGAACACTTAAAGAATCTATAACAATGCATGAGGCTTGGATATTATTTATGGTAATAAATGTTAATAAATACGGTAATAAATGTGGATGAGTAGGATAGAATGCGATATTTTAGAGAGATGTTTAGGGTTGGGCTGTACACAGCAAAACCAATGGGAGTGCCTTCGTATTTTTTAGATCCATCTGCATAGAAGTTGTGGGCCCGCATAATTGATTTTGAAAATGTTCAAGAAATTCTAGTTTCTGATTTGTGGACATTTGTAAAACCTTGCCAGTGGAGACATCGATCGTTGAAAGTAGGGAAAGAATTATATAGGTGGGAAGGGTAATGGTTCTATGATAGATTTAAAGTTAAAAACTCTGTTCTATTCTTGGATCAACGAAAGGTCCAAGAAAGAGCGATGGTTTTGGTGAGAAGTGGTTGCCAGGTACAAACAAAATTTGCAATAGAAAGTTGTCCGTAAGAGTTTGAAGTTGTGGATAATTTCCATGGAAAGTCGTAGTCTTTAAAAAGATTTATAAGAATGTTATCGAAAGCGCTTGCAACGTCAAGAAAAATTGATGCCGTGAATTGATTCTTGGCCAAGCGCCGGTGCACAGTTCTGTGGAGAGGATAGAAAGGTTGTCAATGCAAGATCTCGATTTACGAAATCGAAACTGTGAAGCTGAGAGAAGGAGGTTGCTTTCGAACCATTGAATCATCCTCGAGTGAACGAGTCTTTCCATGAGTTTGAGAAAGCAGGAAGCGAGAGAGATGGTCCGGCATTTGTGGGGTGTGGATTTAGGAATAAAGAATATTCGAAATTTGTTCCATGATCGGAGAAAAATCGCATTTGAGAAGAAGCCATAGAAAGTATTTAGAATGAGGATTTGGATGGATTCTGGTAGATTGGAAATGATTGTAAAATCTACCTTGTCGATTCCAGGAGCTAATTTAAGATTGTCTTTACTAATGGCAGCTTTTAATTCGGAGAGAGCGAAGGGATGCTCAAGTTCAGGGTGGTTTTGAAAGAGACTGGGGAATTTCGGATAAAAGCAAGTAGAAGGGCAGACCGGAGAAATTAAATTAAGCATTTTTTCTTTAGCGGCTAAGTTTGTAGGGGACGTCGATGGGTCGGGAATATATATAATCGGAATCTTCTTATTTTAATCCACATAAACAGAGGAAGATCTAAAATCAATAGTTTTAGTGAATTTAATCCACGATTCTATTGTTTTTTTTTCCGGCTACAGCTTCTAATCCCTTAGCATTTACAAGATTTTCTAAATTGGCTGATGGTCTGAAAACAGCTATGGTATGTTTCCGATCATCACTTGCTTTTTTACATTCTCCGTTTCACTAAGCGGCGTTACGAGTGTTTATCGGAGATGACGCGTTATTACAATTTCTGTTTATATAGTTAGGCGTGGACAATGCCATAGCGTCGCTTATGGCGTTAACGATGCTTTCATATTGCGATGAAGGGCAAGGATGTGACAAAGTCGAGGAATGACTTAAACGGGCTCCACTCAATTTTTTAAATGAGAGAACGATGAGAAGAACAGGAAGTAGTGGAGAATAATGTAATCAGAGAAATGGAAATTGGATAGCGGTCGCTCAACATAGAGAATTCTTCAACGTGCCATTCACAAAAATGGATTAAGTGTTGAGAAACTACAGTTAGATCTATAGCTGAGGTTGAGTTACTGATATTGACGAGATTATGGCCGTTGATATGATAATGTCGTACACAGGAGCCACAACTGACAAAGGTCCTTGTTTATTGTTAAGACTGCGGCAGCTCCACTTCAATATTTTTAAGTTATTCTTGTAAGACATTTTGGGTAGCGATTTCAGAACGATCAAGAAGCGACCTGAGGAAGTCAATGAGAGGGGTGATTTTGTCATTTAGACCTAGAGTAGAAAGAATTGGGATTAAATGATCGATAAGTTGAATGAAAACTGGAACGATTTTCAAAATGGCTTCCGAGGGGTTGGAGGAGTTTGAGGAATTTCCAGGAACCAGAGGTTGCTAAGGATACTTCCGTTTCTAAAGAAGGATCTTACCTATGCACGTGGCATTTAACCTTGGTTGAATTGTCCTTTGCTGGCTTCTAAGGCGTTTTTTCGTTTGGTTGCTGTTTTTATGAATCTTGGAATTGTCGATGGGTGCTATTGTTGTGTTTTATCCTGTTTTGCTTTTTTACGATTTTTTGTTTCGAATAAATTTTTTTGTCCTGCACTTATTCGGAATGTAAGACTCGTTCCCCGCCCCGTTCAGAGACTTTTGTTTTAGATGTTTTGTGAGTTCGTTTCCACATAGTTAACATCAAAAACATCGTCAACGATAGAGTGGATGATAACCGACCCATTTAATGATAGAGCCGAAGGGATTTTTCGTTTCGCGCGTCCGTCAAGCGGGTGCGAGTTTGAGATTACAACTGAGATATGGTTGATTTATAAGAAGGAAAATAGTATAATCGAAAAACAGAAAGTAAATGTAATAGATATTGCGGGCGAAATAACGATTCCACTATAGAAAGGAAGCGGAATTAGGCGTAAAATCGAATAAATGAAACTCCAAGTTTGAGATCGTAGCCGCGTTTATTCTCGAGCTCTGTCAATCTGGTCGAGTAAGATAAATACATTTCATCTGACTTCACTCTTATCAAGAACTAGTTCTGCTCATGTACCTAACTTTTCAACGTAAAAGTGCATCCAATTGTCAGGTTCGTGAATGTCAGGTTTATAAATTTGCATGATAAATTTAAGCTATTATTGTTCCTAAATGAACTAAATCATCTAAATCATTTTTTGAGAAGTAAAGTTTTAATAAGTTGAACACTTATTAAAACATAGTAAAAGATAGTTCTGATAACGAATTTGCACCAATTAAATTATTTTCAGTTCCAAATTACAATAGCTTTTTTTCTGCAAACACTCTGTATAATATGACTTGTCCATGATCGAATAGTGTTTTTTCAAGGTCTTAGGATTTTTACCAAATCCAAAGCTTCCTCTATGAGGAAACAAAATGGGCAAACCTATGTTTGTGAAATTAGATGTTAATTCTTTGAGGTCACGAAATTTCATGGTTGTGAGATACGCCCATATACAGAATTGATATTGGTATTGTTTGTGATGGATTTTTTTTGTGAGAGAACGCTAATATTTTTAATATTCGAGAACACAAATCGGGAACTGTCACCTTCGGCCGTCCACCCTCGTTCGTGCATCCGCAAACCCGGTGGGTACCAGCTAACTTCGGTTTCACCGGTATGTCCGAGAAATCGAGATGGACAGGCTCGATTCTAACAAAAAAAAAAAAAAATCGAAAGTCGGGGCAGAACTCACGATCGTGAGTATTCATGACAAGAAAATATCGACGGCTTAGTTAATTTTTGGAGTCGTGCCAAAACTAACAAACGCACCTGGATGCACTCACGGGAGCGAACGGTTGCGGAAATGCACGGTCGCTCAGTCTGCTGTGGTAGAGAGGTATGGCCCAGTAAATAGCTTTATTAAATCGGAATCTTCAACACCGAGAACTTCATTCAGAAGAAAGAATTAAAAATAAACAAATACATTTTTTTTTAAATGTTTGAAAAAATATTCTGTTAAGAAAAAAAATTGCAGCGCTTTGCAATTTTGAGGGTTTTTTGGGGATACTTCGAGGTTCAAAAATTACCGACAATATCTTTCGTTCATGCATTATATCCAAAGTTATAAAAAAAAATTCCAAATACCCTTAAATTCGTAAATTTTCAATTTTTTTTCAGTCAGCACTATCACTTTGAAATTTTTCAAAATCAATAGCCCCTAATTGTATGTCATAGAGAATGTTCTGCAGTTTCCAAAACCTTACTTTTATTTTTTGTACGACTATTAGTTCCCGAGTAATTGATTATCAAAGTGAAAATGGACTTTTCTGCTTTGATTTTTGCTTTTTGCTTACTTCGCGCCAAATTATCGGACAGAGCTCGATAAGGGGTCAAATTAAAGCTGATAAAATTGTCTAAATGAGTATTATAGTCGCATGATAAAAAAAAAATGTTTGAAGTCCATAGACCATTTTAAAGACGACCAACAATTTGGAAACATTTTTTTTTTCATTGGCTTTAGGATGATCTCTTGAAAATCGCCCACGCTAAAAAAATTTACAGTCCAGATCTGAAAGCTAGACACTTGTAGCTACAATTTCCTTTTTTTTTTTTTAATTTTCGGTACGACCACTCTTCTTCGAGTTATCCTTTGTTGAAAATCACCTAAAAATTTTGAATTTTTTCAGTATCCTTTAATTTTAGTGAGTAGTGTATATAAAAAACCAATAATTACAAAACTATTGTTGAAATTTATCAATATGAACTACGAAGGCGATTCAAGCGTTGTCTTTTGTTAGGGGAGAAAATAGTGACAAGCTATCTTCTTCTTTTATTATTCGTTAATCAACCTCTTGACCGATTAGACGTGTCTTTATCTTGTACCGCTTTTCTCAGGACTAAATAAATCTGATGTATTCTCGACTTCTCACATAGACACTCGCATTCTGCCTTTATTAATCTAACAACTATTAATTGCGCTAATAAAATTCGATTTATATTGGGTTTAACCAAAGAGACATTCGGGATTCTTTAGTTGATTAGTACGTATTATGGGGATGCTGGAGTAGATTGCTTTACCGACTTTGGTCGATAAAACGGTACGGTTTCGTAGTTTACACTATACGTTTTTAATGAATTTCAATATGTTTAAAATCGTACAGAATTATGATATCATAGGTATATTTGAGTCCACTGGAATCCCGGGTGAAAACATTTGAAAAATGTGGAAAATCGTAAATTAATAAGCCTCCTGAAAATCAATATGACCGCTCGCATTGTCAACACCACCTTTTTCGTACTACACCAACATTTCTAGGAATCACATTTGAAGAACGAATGTGGACGCAAATTCTGTAGAGTTCTCCGCATTTTTTAAGATTGTTGGACTAGCGATAACGAACAAAAGAAACGGACGTATAATGTAAACTACGTTTATAGAGTCTGTCCGCGATCAGAGTCGGTCAAGAAAAGCAGTTTCCCGATTAGAACACAGATGACGTGGACGTAGTCTTTTCATTTTTGGGAAAACTCCGAGTGTTTGAAGCGCGACCGTGGTATACTACACTATACATGGATTTGGCTTTCGTAGTCGGCATTCTGATCGTTTTGGAATACTCAGAAATCATCACAGAATTGACGCTCAGTCTGATTTTACATATCTAATTTCCAGGAACGGCTTTATCATAACAATAGAGGTCTGTTGAAATCTCGTGTGCGGCCATATTACTTCTCCTGAGATTTAGAATCTGTTGCTAAAAGTGAACAGAATACGTTGGCGCCACCTGTGCCCTAATTGTGATATTTACCGAACGTAGTCGGTTCTACTCTAGCATCCCCTTAAGGGGATGCAGGATATGTGTGTGTGTGTGTTCCAGGGACCGAAAATTCAATCGTCGATAACTCGCGAATGGCACGATCGATCGAGCTCAAATTTCGTACGCAAGTAGAGTATTAATTCTTCTTCAATTGCTGTAATTTTCAAGAAAATATATCTATGTATACTGGTTTTATAGAATTTTAAATTTTTTTGAAAATTGTCGTATACTCTCTAACTTTCGTAAAAGTTCGCCGATATGGCTAAATAGTATTTTATAACTAGAGAGACGTTAAATGCTGTTTGCCATAAATCACGTCGAATCTCAGCAAATTAACTGAAATGTTCTATAAACGAAAAGTAACATACAGCCCTACTATATACCAAATTTGGTGGTGATCGGTAGTCGTTCAAATTTTACACCATTTTGAATGTTTGAAAAAATGGCGATTTTCGCTATAACCTCCGCAAAAGTTAATAAAGTAAAACAAAAGTTTGTGCCTAATAAAAATGAGGTGTGCCGGTGATTTATTCATATATTCAAAACAAGAATGCAAAGTAGAACCTTGCACATTGCTTCCTCATTACATTTTGCTCTTGACAAAGCTTCCTCTATGAGGAAGCCAAAATCAGTTACAATACTTCCTCGTAGAGGTTGCTATGTAAAGAGCAAAATTAAATAAGAAAGCAATGTGCAAGGTTCTACTTTGTATCCTTTTATTTGTTGTCATTATATATTATTATTTTCATTATTTTCAACGATGGTTTAAAATATTACTTACAAATTTAAAAAAAAAATTGCGAGATTAAATAAATATTTTGATTACCATTGTTTATAAACGGACTTAACGACTAACTAGTAATTTCTTTCCATGTACTTGTTTTTGAAAAGTACATGAAACACATGAAACATATAATTATTGTACAATTTATAGCACACAAAATACATGTTCCTAATGTTATAAAGAACGCATTACCGTTTTCATTAGCCATTACTTTGCGAAAAAGTAATTCATCTCAAATCGATTATCCATTTTTTTAAAAATAAATAATTGATCCCAGCTACATTCTTTATGCGAAAAGTAATGGGTAATGGATCCGCATTATATTACTTATTCGGAAAGTAATAGGTGGCGAGTCTGAATTGCATTTGTTGTTCGGAAAGTAAAGGGTGATGAATGGTTTCCCATTCAATATATCTATGGCTTCCGATGTCCAGGTCGATATCCCTTTCTGCTTTTGATGTTCAGTTCGATACCCCATATGGCTTTTGGTGTCCACGTAAATATCTCCATGGTTTCCAATATCCCGGTCGATATCTGTATGGTTTCCGGTGGCCAGATTGATATCTCCATGACTTTTGGTGACCAGATCGATATCTTTTCAATTTTTTATGTCCAGACATATTTTTCAAACATTTTGACAGCTGGACACAAGAAGCTGTGGGGATATTGACTTGAACACCGGAAACCATGGAAATATCGATCCTCCTACTTAAATCCACGGAGATATCGATCGAGATACAGGAAACCATAGAGATATCGACCTAGAAGCCATGGAAATGTAGACCTGGACACCAAAAGTCATAGGAATATCATCCTAGATAGCGGAAACCATGGAGGCCTCGACCTGGAGTGTAAAAGCCATGGAGACACAAACCTGAACACCGAAAGCCAGGGAGATATCGACCGGAATACTGGAAACTATGGATCCATCGCTCTTTGATTTCTGAACAAGTGATGTATTTCAGACTTACCACGCATTACTTTTCGAATAAGTAATGTAACTCGGATCCATTATTCATTATTTTTCGAATAATCTCGGATTCCCATTACTTATTCGCAAAGTAATGGATAATGGATTTGAGTGAAATTACTTGTTCGCAAGGTAATGGATAGTCTATCTGAGACCCATTACATGGACGCAAACAAAAATGGCTAATGGATTTCAGTTGAATTCCTTACTCGCAAAGTAATGCAAAACATATCTCGGTTACATAACTTATCATCCAAGCAATAGGTAATTGTTTCAGATTTCAATTATCCATTTTTTTTGGTAATAAACAATGCATTACTTTTACGTTACGAATTTTATGACCCTCTTCCAAACACTTCTCCATCCTTCCTCACACTGATACCACTCGATTAACTCATACAGTTACAACAGAATAAACGAACGGCCATATACATAATTTTTAATCGGAAGGGTTGGGTTAATCGAAGGGGTTGCGGGTCAGTCTCAGGTCGCAACGAGTTAGAATGCCCCATTTACAAGCAGAACAGTGGAACTTTTTCTATCTTTTTATGATCGCGTAGCCTTTCATTACGTGAGACGTAAAATTTCGTTCTAATGTGTTATGAAACATTTCCATCCATTATCGTTCGATTCTTAACATTTTTGTACCTCTCGTAGAGGCAGCTTTGCTTTCGTTAAATATTTTTTCACCATACTTGAAAAATAGTATACTCCACTTGGGAATGAAAGTACACTATCCCCAACCACGTGTTTACCACCGGTTACCCGCGGTTTAACATAGTCTACTTTCCCTCCCTAGTGCCGTAATATACTGTATTTCACAGCACAGAAGTTAGCAACAGTCGAGTTATGAACGATTTGGGAGCTGTTCATTTCTGCGTTGCCTACGTTTAACTTTACTTTTTTATTTTTTATTTTACTAGAGCACCAATAAACAATGGAAAACGAAACATTTAATTCTTATTTATTATTTAATTTTTTGTGAATGTATGTTCTAACACTTCGAGAGATAATTTGTTTTTTTTTGTAGGTTTTTTTCCCACCAAAAAACTTTTCATGTCGACAATACTATCTTGATTGAGTAATTTTTTCCCAATCACACTAGGGCTTTGCGCTACCGAGTTGTACTGCGAATTTTACTTTCCGGAAAGTCTTCTAGACGTCTCATTTTCATAGTATTATTTTATTAAATTAGCGGTAACAAATTAAATATTTTGTGTAGATCCGATGAATGTGTATTTCATTCAAGAAATCAAAGAACCGTGTACGAGAACATTTTCAAGTAAATGGGTTACTTGAAAATAAAGAGTATTTAATTATATTTTCCCATGAGCGCATAGTGTTTCTAGCGTTGGTTTGGAGATATCGCAGAATTTCTCATATGACGAGCGTATATAAACGTACCAATACGATAATTATTAAATCAACAACAGCTTACAAAATTTGGTTCATATTTTGCATGGCCGCGTCACGACCATAAAAGAATAATCTGTATGAATTTTAATGAATGCTCATCAATTTTGCTTGCACAATTTCCCTCTCATTCATTAAAATTTCCGATTGCAAAAGACGATCAATCGTGTCGTTGTCGTAAAAGACACAAAATTGATGAATTACGGTGATCACAAACGAATATTTTTCAATACGCCAAAATAACGCAGAATATTCACTTTGGAGTAAACTATTTCTTGACTTTAAGTATTGAGTAAACTAATCTGTGAAGAGGATTAAGAACAGATGAAAATAAAAATTACTTTGCTCTGCAGCACAATGAGGAATATGAAATATAACTGGAAAACTCTATGGATAAGTTGAAAAACTTTAGATGTTGTGGGTAAACTGCTCTATTTCCTTGTTGGTTTAAGGGAAGGCAGAATCAATAGCTTACTTTCGGAGTACAAAGTTTTGAACTTTTTCCGGTAAAAGCAGTCATAAATCGAAGTATATAGTAGAGGTGAAAATGGATTTTTACTCTCAATTTTAGCGACCATTATTTCAAGATAGTTGATTGCACCAAAGTAGAAATAAAACGATTCTAGGCTTTCTCACTTCTAAATTTTTGGATCTATCCCAGTAACAGCAGGTTTAATGTATAAAATATGTATAGAGGATGAAAAAAAAAAACAAAGGGTTATGGTCTCTACTTGCCCTGAAAACCATTGTACGGCTAAGCCGTGATCCATCCAAGTTATGGTTGTAGATAATGCTGCTTAACTCTGGGAACCGGCTAAGCCACACACCGCGCGTCGACTGCTGTCACTTGCACCAAAATAAAGCAAGCCTAACGTCACACTGTAAAAAATTTTGTTTAGAAAATTAACCGGTTCCTCGTCTGACCCTCGAACTCTTCGATTTCAATCTCGATTTTTTATATTATTGATCTATCTTTCATCAGCAACCATAATTTTTATGAGGTTAAAAAAAAACAATTTATATACTTAGGATTATATATAACGAAAATACGGAAGGCCATTTTCTTTAAATCTGAAAAAATTCTCATAAATCCTGTATCTGATATTAATATCTCTTAGCGTAGGCCCAGAGTGGGCCGAACCTCACTTCTTTTGTTTTTACGAATTTTTGTCAAAACGGAAATTGAAGAAGGTTCGATGGCTACCAGAACCCTTTTACTGCAGGCTATCGCTTCAACATTTCTGTACAGGGTAGGGCACCAATAGTTACCACCTTAAATATCTCTGTAATTATCGACGTCACAAAAAAAAAAAAAAAACGTTCCAAATAACAGTTGTACCGTGCGAAAGGTGTCATCAAATACGACAATTTTTTTAAAATTTCAGCGGAGGCGCTCACTCACAGTGAAGGTCGCCTGTACTTTTTCAAATGGGACGGTACATTTTTTTCAACCATCTTGTCAAGCATCGCACAATGCATAAAAAAACATTCGAGGGTCAGAGTCGTTCAGGGTCATTTAAGATCTTAAAGTGACAAGGACTTTATTTTTATGTAAAATGAACTTTATTTACAGAAAGTGTTCAAAGTGATTGCCATTGGGTTTACAAACAAGATCTTTCAAGTATCCCCACAAAAAAAAAAAAAACCCCGAGGGGCAAGTCTGGCGAACGAACTGGCTACAATACAGCTCCTCCGCGTCCAATCTATCGATTCGGAAATCTTTGTTGCAACTCATTTCTAGCTATCAGCGAAAATGTGCCGAACACCCATCGTGTTGACACCACATTCTGTTCCTTGTTTCTGAAGGTATTTCGTCTAAGGATCCCTTAGATCAAATTGGGGCCTACGCTTCTGTCCTCACCCATTTCTGCCCCTAGTGCAAATGCGATACCGTAGTGCATTAGGAACGAGTGACTGCGATAATACTCTTGCTGGGGGGTTGGAGGAATTAGGTGGAATAAAGGAGAAAAGTAAAAGCCTGAAGGTATATGTTGGGATCCGACGATTTCTAAAGAAATTATTTTCTGAAATCTTGGTACGCAATTGATTTAACAGTACCTTCGATGATCCAGATAGCCAAATATGCGTTTTTTTAGCATGCCCGCACCGTGTTAGAACCATGCACGCACACTGTGCGCTCAACGTTTTTCGATTTCAATTTTCAACACGGAACGTGCTTGAGTGCACGTGGTGCGTGCGTGGTACTGACATGATGACGATATGACATGTCGGTACAGCGCCGGCATTGGGTCAATACCATATACTTAAAAATTGTTTGTGCGTTGGTCTGCCGGCAGAGACTGCCATGAAAAATCGAATTTTAGTTTTATTAATTCTTTGAGATGCGAGTTGAGGAAAAACGACAGCCTGCCAGCTTTTCTCTTTTCATCGAAAGAAAATACAGAGAATAACACAAAGGATCAACATTACCTTACATTTACAGTTTTACAAAAACTTTGAATTCAAAGTGCTCGCGACTTACGCTGTAAGCCATGTGTCATATAGCCGCATTATGTGAAATACCGATGCATGATGCAAGTGACGGCACATGAGCGTTACGTATATTGCCACTAGATGGCAAAAGGCGTTCCTTGCAAGCAAATTGAAGCCAAACTGTTTATTTTGTTGATAGTTTGTGTGTTTCTTTGATCAAAAGAGAAAAAACTGTCCATCTTTGTCTCTTAACTCGAAATTTTAGATCTCTAAGAAATAATAAAACTAAAACATGGTCTTCCATAGCCGGCTTTGCCGACAGAGCAAGGCACAAAAAACATGCATGGGGCTCACACGGTCAGTAGAAATCGAAGAAAAGAGCTTAAATTCGGGAAATATACACACTGAGAAAAATGTATGGCGACAGCAACAAAACAAAGTATTGCTGCGTCCATATTTCTTTTTATAACCATGAATTTACTTACATAACCAATGCGTATTGCTCTAGCAGCAATATCGTTTTGCTGGCATTGCATTCGTTACTACATTTATGCGAGAGAGTACTCAGAACCATATGCTTTAGTTACTGGAGAAATTTAGTTAGTCGGGTGCTGTAAGAATCCCAGTATAGCTGTGGGAGCAATACGCGCCGATGCAGGAGCTACACGCTCAATTGGAAGAGCGATGCGCGTACGCTAGAAACGTGGGTGGCGACGACGGGCAAGACTCGTGCAGCTCGATCGTGACGCTGGCTATCCTTCGTAACCTCAACATTTTTTCGATCGCTGGAAGTTAGCCATCGTTCAGTTCCTACAGCTATACCGTTTCGCTTCTGCAAGCGGACGACGTAAAGCGGAAGGGTTCAGCTGTTGGAACTGGGCAGTTACACTGCTGTGCCGACAGACTTGAACGTAGCTCTATCAGTCAGATATTCGGTCGGCAGAGCCGTAAATTTTCCTCAGTGCAGAATATATCTCTCTATCAGCAGCGACAATCCGTAATAAATGATTATGCTTAATCTTGACCGAAACCACTGGAAGCACCAAATTAACGGAACAACGATCCATTGGCAACGAATCCCAAGGCGGCGGTCTCATAGTACATACTATATAACAGTGGCTGCTGACTGAAGGTCGATGCATCTCCAGTTTAGATTTTAAGGCAAAGGCGCGTACAGGGTAATATAACTTCTCAACATTCACCGAACGAACGCTTTACATCCAGTTCATACGCACTGTATAATTGTAGCACATCAGTTGAACCGCGTATCCCGATTTCACTCAACAATTGAACAATAGTAATACCGTGAGACGAAACTAGACCGGATACATACGGAAGGGTTTTGCAGCGTCAACAACAATATTATCAGGCTTTCTATCTCTCCGTCTCTTCTTCTCCTCCTTCTCCTTTTCTCTTGCTCTATCGCTTTTTCTTCTTCTCCCTCTCCCTATTTTGTCTCCCTCGGGCACGAAGTCACATGCAGGACACGATAAACCTCGGCAGTCCTCGGCGCAACTCGGGTTTGTTCGGACGTAGCTGTAGGTGCATGCGGTGTATGGCGGCACACACTCGCGCGCATCTCGCCGGCTGTTCAGTCTCTCTTCTATTCGGGTCACGGGGTGTGCAAGGCAAAGGCACACAGCAAGGCAAACCTAGCCATCACAGCGCGCGCGCGCGCGCTTGCGTGTCGTCCGGTCAACATACACTTTTGAGAATCCAGCTCAACCTCATTTGTTAAATAAAGCACCCAACAACCCTTTCGAAAATCTCGCTGTTACACATCGTACAAATGGACCAGTGCTGGTGACGATATTACGTCGAGTATTATCCGAAAAATTAACCTCTTAAGAAAACATCTCAGGTTCCGTTTATTTATTCTGCTCTACTCAATTTACGACGTCAATAGGTTGCCGCCGCACCTATACGAGAATGATAATATCACGCTACTGAATTTCCAGTGCCGGCAGTGTGTCAAATATCCTACGGGAATACCCTATTTTAGGACACTCAACGTTTTCCTGCGGATGAAGACGTCGAGCCGGTTTTCAAGGTGGTGAATCAGAAACAGAAGATTAAACGATCTCGTGGAAGCTCCTATTTATTACCACGTGGTTTTGATAACAGTGCATGGTCGGTTCAAGGCAATTAAATACCAATGACTGAATGAATATAAACGTGTGTGCGTGTTTTTTTTTTCAATGTTGTAGGAAAATCCGCGATTACGGACTGCGACTAGTGCAACGCAATTGGACTAACCATGTGTACATATTTATCGAATATCCTGGTGAGCTACACTATCCAATGATGCGCAAAGTCTCCCTGCAGGCAAACACGTTGAACCGGTTCTCTATATGAGAAATCGAAGCGAAACGTTAAATATTTCAAGGAACCTTCTATTTATTATCACCTGGGATCGACAAAAGTGCACATAACCTTTCCTGATGAAAGCCAATATTAATATTTCAATAATTCAGTTACTCAAAACTCGTTCTCCTCTTCAACTTGGTGAACGAAAGCGCGTATAATAATTGCACGTAGTGCAACTCTAGTGAACCCTTACTGCCAACCGATATATATACCTATATATCGAATATCCAGCTAAACTATACTATTCAACGATATTTAGAACGTCCCTGTACAGAAACACGTTAAACCGGTTGCCCGATGAAGAATCTCAGCCAAAAGCTCAAAATCTTGATGAATTTTCAATTTATTATCACGTGGGGTCAGTAAAGTGCATGTAGCCACAGAAATTTGAATAATTCACTGGCGAAAAACTTGTCTTTGTGGCCGTCGGTTTAAAGATAAGGTGTTGGTATTGAGGTTCACGTATCCTGTATACGGCGAAGACGTTAAGAGGCAGAGAGAAGGAGGGAGAGACCAGGTCAACGGCACTCGTTCACGTTTATTTCCGGCATTGCCGCTTCTCGATGCTCCCTTCACTCTCGGAGGTTCGGTTCTTCTCTCTTTCGCCGAGGCTATATGTATTACAACGTCCCCGTTCCTTCCTTACTTGTGTTCCCCACCTATTTGAGTGGATGTTCTGGCCCACGGTGGCTACTGCCCTACTCCTATCCGAGGGCGAATGATTCGAGTCGTCGGGAGAACGGCTGAGCGAATGGACGAGGGGAACAGGTGCACAGTCGGCAACCACGTGCTGCTGCGTTTCCAAGGCCGACAGGCACCGTTTGCCAGCGTGCAACAACAGCATCTCACCACTAGTTGTGCCTCGTGCTCGTGCTCGACGACTTACGCAACTTTTTCTCCCTGTGCTTGTCCTTATGGGATATTTCGCAGGTGTTCCATTGCTTGTTGACAATATATCCTGCATGGGAATCTCACTACTGCATCTGTGTGCCATAATAACTCCTTGGAGGACATCTGTGATAGTTTTTTTACGAATCGCCAATAATATTTGAGCTCAAGATTTACTTGGATCCGATTCTTATAACTGTATAGATTTACCGAAAAGCGGTGAAAAGTTATTGAAGATATGGATATTTGATTAGTTTTATGTTGGCTCGCGTCTCAACGTTTTTGTAGCCAATAAAACTATAGTCTGGCGACTGTTCCGAGCCCGGTGCGAAACGTCTACTTTTATGGAGGACCGAAAAGAAACGAAAGGTGCTTTTGAATACTTTGTTTATGGGGTCGGATTCAGAGGACAAAAGTTTATAGAAATAGAAAGCCGTCCGCCAGAACGAAAGGTAACAACAGAAAGGCAAAAACAGATATGGCCGTATGGCTTGAGGAGGCCCAACGGGATTCTCGCTTGGATACCTGAAGTTTCGCGAGATTAAGAATAGTTCAAGGCTGTGCAGAGCAAGCACTAAAGTCAATGCAACAACGAGGAAGTAACGAACTCGAATTGCCTGACGGACTTGGCACTGATTTTTAGTGGTTTCTTCGAAATTCACGCATTCGAGTTGCCGCGATAGAATTGGCAGTCATTTCCAGCGGATACTTAAGCTGCACTATGAGAGAAGAACGCCTGTATCGAGACTGCGATCTTCGGGAATTTCGTTGTTCGAGCTTCGTGATAATAAACTAATTTTCTTTTATTATAAATAGCAATATCAACATCTGAATCTTGTCTGAAATTTATATTAATAGTTGCGTAACAATGGCGTAAACGTTTGCAATTCATAAAGAGCATGCGGCAGTGAACAGGAATCGTTGTAAATGTACACAGAAGTGTGCTATGTTGAATACATGAATGACATCTTTTTCCACCATCAGTTCTCATGCTTCTGAGAGGATTTGAGAGAAAGGAAGACAAAAAGAGAAAGAGAGTCGTCAAGTGAGTTATGATTCTCTGAACCTGCTTTACTCCTGGAAAGTAAATGAATAATCAAGACTTTAAAGAGGCAAGCGATTTGGATTCGTGAGACGCGCATACGGCAGTACAAGTTTCTACGATTAGTGACAACGCGGACACCGGTACTCATCGTGGACGTTGTACGTCGTCGATAAATTTGCTTTTAAGTGGCCAAAGCTTGAACGCATGCCCCGTGTAACCATGAACTTTGGCTGACGATTTTTCTTCTTGTTATAAAAAGGAATTGACGGGTAGGGAATTTTGCAAATATGGGGCAACAAGGATCAAAAGGAAGGCTTGGATTGCGCACTGACTTTGTTCGCGATTCGAAGATGCGACTTGGCAGCTTCAAGCGAGGTACAGTGTACAGTGCAACAGTATCTACTTTGTTTTCATAAGTTATTATAATCACATTTAGTGACCAATTTTATCATAAATTACAAATGATCACAGTTAGACTTCTTAAAAAAATAACTGTACACAAAACTTGATAATATAAAAAAGAGAGTTTGAGTTGCTGCAATTCGAGAACAAGTTGTACTAAAAATCAATGTGTCGTACGTAACATCCCCCTCCTAAAAAACATCACGTGTAACAAAATTTGAGACCAATACATTTACGATTTAACATATTTAACATATTTATAAACAGACCATATTATTAATAGATACGAAAACGAAATTCTCGCCCCTAAAGATAAAAAATTAATTAACAAAAAGAAGCTTGCAATTTAAAAAAATGGCAATGACCAGAATGGAGAAGAAAGTTGGTGAATAAATAAAAAATGTCAGCATCGCAAAAAATTTTATGGCAGTCCTTGCCGAGTTTGCTAAATATCTGCCGTGGAAACCCATATGGTACATCACTATTCAATGTTCATACATTGACATTTCAGACATTTTTAAATTTATTCACCAAGTTTTTTCTTAATTCTTGTCATTACAATTTTTTTATTGCAAGATTTTTTCTATTACTTTTTTTGACTTTTAGAAGTGAGAATTTCTTTTCAATTTATATTTAAAAACTGTCTGTATATAAATTTGTTAGAGAACATGTACTTGACATGCTGCAGATGTCTTTAATTTATGTATTCCACTAGTTTTTCCATGTATGCATAGTTTATGACTCAAGTACTTTAACATGTAGTATTTTTTGGGAGATTTCATTTTCTTGCAAAGTTATCATTGACTGGAGGAAAATATGAAAATATTATACTTAAGAACTAACTACAACTTGTTATAAAATGTGTACACAAAGTGTAGGCAATATTACTCAGTTTTCCTTGTTTATTTCATCACAATTGATCGAATTTGCATCAATTACTGAATTGAAATAGCATAAACATGGTGCATGGAAAACTGGAAGTTGGGAGTTTGAATATTGTGATAAACTATAGTCCTCAAATGTAAGTTTAGCACTAAATAAAACTCTATCAAATTCATTGGCAACATGAAACTTGTTAAACGTGTAAATATATAACACTTTATTATTTCTGTCTCGGTTTTGATAATTTGTCTTATAAAGAAAACCTATTTTTTACCTGATCACATTGCGAGCTTGGCAGCAAGCTTTAAATAAAAAAGATGCAAATTGCACATTGCTTCCTCATTAAATTTTGCTCTTTACATAGAGACACATTTTAAAAACCATTTTTCTCGACGTTTTAGGTGATTCTAAGCACGCTGACATGAAAATCTCGAAAAAAATTGTTTTTCATGAAAAAAAAGCTTCCTCTACGAGGAAGCAAACACTCTATTATTGCTGTGTAAGTTGTGATGATAATTCGATATATCAAGCAACTCAGCATCATACCAAATGACTTTAGGATATTGCGTATGATTAACTCATGATTGGTCATGTAGAATCCATTCAATTTCACCAGACACCATTAGAAACATGGAAGTGAATAATTAACTAATATAATAATTTACTGAATTTGTTATATCAATTGCCGATATAGCTAAATGATGTTGAGAGCCACTATGAGGTTGTATTAAAAAACTGGATTATGCAAATCTCAGTTAATCAATAAACAGCCACTAATTTTACTGAACTAATTAAAAAATGACATTTATTACGCATTTAAAATGGAGGACATTTCATTATTATTTCTGTCTTAAGTCTAATATGTATTATCACAAAAAAGCCCAATATTCGGAGGGTCAAATCGTACGGATAGAGCTTTGCGACTCGGTTGCGACACTGTCGCTGCTGCAGGTCTTCGCGGTTGCAGGTTCTCTGCGATTTCGCAAGTACGGCGTTTTTGAAGCGGTCGTCGCTCGCGGATGCGCACACATTTTCATATGTAAATAATTGTGTTTTACCAGTGAGATAAGGGCACCAATCACATATTTTATTTCACTAAAGAAATATTCTTATTGCAAATGTGCATTTTCTTATGTTGAATTTTTTTTAATCACTCTCAAAATAATATAATTCAGAGTCTTGCATTATATGCTAATTATATTTAGGTTGATCCGTAATCCGACTTAGTAATTGGAAGCCCCCGTGAGCAATATTTTTCGATGTAAAAAATAAATACGGAGTGTCTAGTCGTGCGCGTAGCCGTATGAATAAAGATTTTTTTAAAAAGCCTATGGTTGGGGCTCGTCCTGGAATAAGAGACCTGCGCCACTCTGTTCGTGAATAAAAGATTATTATATTCGTCCGGATAATATAAAAAATGTTGCCACTCTTTATTTCGAATGATATAACCTCCTCCCCCTTCCCATATCTTTTCAATGTAAAAGAAGGGATGTAGTGACGCGTGAAGCCTCGGATAATTAATCAATTAATACGAGCGAGCAGTCGTATATTGTTAGTCCAAATAAATTTTCGATTAACCTGCAAGTTCGGATGGACGATTAAACATATATTATTCGTTCAGATACATTTTGAATCAATTGATACGTTCTAATGGACGAATAATCGTGTATTATTCCTGCAAGTTGTGATGGACGAATGAAAGTCATTCGGGTATGTTTTTCACGATTTTTAAGTATTACCTGAACGAGAATATTCGTATATTATTCGTCCGGAAATATTTTTCGATGATTCCCGAATAATATCCGGATGAACAACATCAGATTGAATGACATCAGAGAGATAGGGATGAATATGGGTCGGTAAATAGAGAGGTAAATATATTTGTCTCAAGATGCTATCGCGTCTCTCGATTTGCTATTTCGTTGATATGCCCATTTGTTTTCCTCGTTTTGTGGCTTACCAGCGAAGGAGACAAACATTAAATGATAAATGTGCCAGAGACATCTACGAATTCGTCTTTCGTAGGTTTTGTACGTAGAGTATCATGTCTAAATAACTTGAACAAAAATCATTTATTACCAAAAAAACTTGACGATGAAAATTACTTATCACCAAAACAACTTGGCAAAAAATCTTCGCATGAATTAGAATAAACACATATATTCTCCTGAGTTCTCGGTGTATAGATGAAAGTAACTTATTTAAGTATATACAACGAAGCCTCGGACAAACTGACTTCCCGCTCACTTACTGACGAATCCGTCGGTAGACGGCTAAGCGGTCACCCATCCAAGTAATGGCCGCAAACAATGCTGCTTAACTCGAGGGATGTCTAAAGCTGCACATCGACCGTATAACCACCAGCGTCGGTGAAAACCCCAAATGTATTTTTTTTCTTTTTTTCTTCACTTGCCAGATCCAAAAACTACAGTGCCTATTATTTTAATATTGACCATCGTGAAATCAAAGCGATCATTTTTAGAAGTGGTACAACGGCCATTTCAATTTTCCATTTGATTAACACGGAGAAAATCAAATAATCCCTTTATGGAGAGATCATTATTTCTGTACACAATGGACGGTGCTATGTAGAGAACATCATTTGATAGCTCGAACGATTACGTTTAATTCGATATATCGTAAAATATTTTCGACCGCTTAGTGTCCGAGATATTCAATTTTACGCAAACAGATGTTTTTTACCATTCAAAGGAAACGGTTACATAAGAAAAATTGCCATATTTTCCGTCAAAGACACCTAAAAACTATCCGTTATACAATTCAGCCTGATTTTTAATTCTTATTCTTATTATTATTTTGACAATAAAATGTCCAATAATCCTATTGTTCTAACATACATGGCCGTAAATCCTGGTTAATACCATAATATCGAGCCTTGTAAAAAGACGACACCGTTTAAGCTATCAAGCTATCAACCAATTTATTATCAACAGCTGCACTTGATCGAACGCGTATACGATATATCCAACAAACCGACAACAATATAAAACTCGAAAGTCGACTTATACCGCCACGAACTTTTTAGGACCTTTGAACCAACGAAATCAATCTTTTTGCGTCAATTACTTTACGAAGTTGCGGTTTGACTGAAACTTTACTTCAGTGAGCCCCAAAAGTGTTAATCGAACTGTAGTCTATGCTATGCTCATAAACTATAAGATGCCAATGGTGGAGTGAATTACACGTTATGGTTCAATGACCGAAATGATTTTCATAAAGCAATCTCGTAGAAATCATAAAAAAACTGTAGTATACCCTTGATAGGACCGCGATGTAAATGAGCCGTATAAACCAGGAAGCTGACTGAATCTTTACAGGTTACTAATACTGCAGATTACGTCGATAAAAAAAGCACATGACCATGCGCCATAATCATTACTAAAATAACTATCAGGGTTCATCTATAATCCCTGATGTAGCTTATAGGGAATGTTAACACGAAAGATTCACAAGTTAGCAATAGCGTAGTAGGTAGAGTGTTAGGTTTATAGGCATAGGTAGGTACATACATAACTCGTAGATAGACACTTCTAATCCCGTCCCCATCGCAGTTAGTCGTCAAATCAGATTGGTGAAGTGGCCGCATATTTTTAAGAAATGCATATTCTTTTTTTCTTACTCTTATGTAGTTATAATATATAATTGTTGTATATATATATAATTGAATTCAGAAAAAAATGCGTGTATTACGAGCCCATCTATTTAGAACTTCATTAATAAAGGTATTTTGAATCGCTGAATTAGAATTGGGTGTCCAAATTTCGAAATAAAAAACGGCTGATTTCATATCAGGGCCCACTCTGTTCGACCATTTTTTGATTATCATCAACTCCATTTATTCATTTTTTGGGGTCGCCGATTGTAAATCCGAGTTAAAAATTCGAAAATCCAATATGGTGGATCCAATATGGCCGACCAAAACGACATAATTGCACGATTCCGATGAAATTTTGTACTCGAGGGTTTTTGAGATGTCTGATTACGAATATGAACTCAAATCTTAGAACTTTCGGAAATTTTGATTCGTCGTTATATATTCACTAATAAATTATTTTTTCTGGTGCCAAATAAATTACGACAGTCGACAATTCGGAGTATCCACTTTGTACATCTGTTCACATTTGATAATTCCTTATTTTCTAATAATACTGTTTTTTCTGGTTTTTTTAGTTCAGAATAGCATAATCAGCGACGGTAAAAACTGCAGAGTACTAAATTTCATACAAATCAAGTAACTTTTTGCATTTAGGATTCGCCGTATTGAATTTGTCAATTCTGCGTTCAGATCCGTAATGAGTGATCTCAAAAACCTTCGACTACTGAGCCTCATTCAAATGGAATAACTTTTTGGATTTCTGTCTGCCATTTTGGATCCGTCGTATTGAATTTTCGAATTTCCAATTTGGATTCGTCATCAGCAACCTTATAAGCCCGCGAATATGAAATCGGAAATGACTCGTACGTGAAGAAAAATGCATACCTAAAAGGGTTAAAGATTTTTTTTTTTTTTCTTACTTGCCACACCAAAAACCTTTAGTCTGTACCCTAATATGAACCCTGGTGAAAAGGAAGCTTCGTATACATTTTTTTAGGAGCTTCGCTTCCTTGTCGTGGTTCTCATTTGATTAATACTTAAAAAATCAAGGCTTTTATGTGGATCGATAACATTAGTTTTTGTACAGCATGAACGGTTTTATGTACAGTAGCGTTCGATAGCTCGAACGATTACCTTCAATTCCATGCTTCGTAGAATATATCCGACCGCGCATAGTCTCCAAAATATATAAGTTTGCATAAACAGATTTCTACTACTTTTCTAAAAAAATTGTTACTTAAGACAAAATGCCATCTTTTTTGCTAAAAACACTGTAAAAATTTGTAAAAGAAATATCCATCACGTAATTCAGCCTTACTTATGATCCTCGCAACAGAAAAGCACTGTGTTGATTTTTGTAAGAGGTGACATGAAAAATGTTCATATTCAACATTTGCTAGAATTTATCATACCTCTCAGAAAACTTCAAACGGTGTTGTCTTTTTACGAGGCCGATATTCTGACATAAACCAGGAATATCGGTCGTGTAGGGTCAAAAAATTATTAGATATTTCCAAAGCATTTTATTGTCAAAAAAGATAATAAGAATTAAATAAAAAAATAATATGTCTAAATTATATGAAGGATCATTTTTAGGTGTCCTTGACCTATTTTATACAAATTTTCACAGAACTCGTACCAAGGAAGATGGCAATTTGCGTTGGGTAACGGTTTTTTGGAAACGTAGGAAACATCTGTTTATGCAAAATTGAATATCTCGGACATTTTGCGACTTAAAGTAATTTACGATATAAGGAATTAAACGTAATCATTTATCTAATGCTGTCGAATACTATATAGATATATATATACTATAGATAAGATTCGATATCCTACGTCTCAATGAAATGGGCACTACAAAAGACCGTTTTGGAAGAAAAATATACGAAGCTTACCGTTCATGATTATCAATATTAGGGACTATATGTTTTTGCTGAGGCTAGTAAAAAAAATTTTGATTTTGAAGTAACCTAGTATATACGTATATGGCATTTTTATGAGTATTTATTTGTATCATGTTGTCCGATGAAGATAATAAATTGATATATTTTCTTCATTTACAGAGAGATCACCGACAACGAGCAGTCAACCGAGGCGAGTTGCGAATGGTCGCAGCATAGGGAGTCGTCAACAACAGATACGGAATAATAATGGCGATGCGAAAAAAAGCTGCACCGACGTGTCACCGCTTAATCTCGGTGAGATTAATTTCTGTATACCTTACAAGCATTCCTCAAGTTCCAAATACTTACAACGCAGGCGCCAGCCTAAATCGCATATTTAGAGGTGTAAAATTTATAATTTCGAAAGTGTAAAGCAAAATATTTCGATTTTTTAAATATAGTCAGAAATGACTTTAAGAATGCCTCAACAAAACTTTGATTCAAATCATTTTAAAAATGGCAGCATTGAAGAAATTTTCGCGGAGGCCCTTCGCGCGTGCGTTGGGAGCAAGTTATCCGTCCTCCGTCAATCACCGTCATGTTGCATCTGTTTAAAAAAACTCGTTCGTGGATTGTATCGTTGGAGCACAGCATAGCTATTTTTTTACCATTTTTCACAAAAATTTCGCGAGAAAAGCGTCAATAAAAAACAAAAAAAACAATCAAAGAGTCACAAAAATCCTATGCTTTGCTACAGATAATGTTTTTGAACGTATTGTGTCAAAAATTCGCAGTAATCGGACCGGTAGTTTACGAGATTTGTGTCAGGGCAATTTCGAAAAATGTTGATTCGAGATAATCGTTGAAAAACATAACGTGCGGTTATTTGGCTGATGGTGCAGTTTTTGTGAGTTATACGTTCAATCAGCGATACCTGGTTCATAAATCTCGCCTTCGGCACCTGATCGACTATGGGCCTGGGCCTCTTTTTCGGATGATCTGCGTGTTTCACGTGCTTCTTTCTGCTTATTTGTACTCGCACGTTTGCTATAACTCAACGCTCCTCATCAATTACGGAAATTGTAGCAACAATCCTCGATGTTTAGATACATGAGATTCATCATCAGGAAAATCCTGTCTTGTTTTGTACTGGCCGGAAGAATTCTATGTTGCGCATCGAACCTTTTTAATCCACAAATTTCGTGGTTGTGTTTTCACTTTCTGTTGTTAAATTATTTATAGAAATATTGAAACGTGCTACTCTGTTGCTTGCCGCATACTGCCTGGCACTTCAAATAAAACAACGGACACAATAGGACAGGTGCGCGGATTAAACCGTGCGAATCGTATACACAGATCGAGCCGAGCGGTCGACTGCCGGCAGCAGCTCTACTTCCCTACCGATAAATATTTATAACCTTCACAATATTTCGATATTCAGTACCAACGATAACTTGAAAAAAGATTCGTATAATTTTAAGGTTTTTTGTAAAACTTTTTTTTAAATGAAAAAAAAAAAAAAAAAAAATCAGGGTGACCAGACCCCTTAATTATACTTTGTGGATGAGGATTGAAATCTACAATCAATGTTGCCCTATAATAATGAAAAATCTTGAAACTGTTAGTGTCTATGAAGTCTTGCATATAATTCGCTATAGACCCGGATAACGGAGGAATACTCCATCCCGCATTTACAATTTGTTATAAAACGAACCTCGGCTTTGAGAAAGTCTCGTCTTGCTTACTAGTTTCCATAATCGCCCGGTAAATTCTCACGGTTGCTTATGCCACACGTTAGTTGGCGTGTTTCCTCATTGTCTAGTTGTTTCACCGTCCTGTTCTTCTTGAGATGTGCAACCACGTCCACCTAGTGTCTATCCATCCAGACTTAACGCTTACCTAGATATTGTGACTTTTCCAATGCATCCAAGTGTCATGTATATATCTTAGGGTGCTCATTATTTGGTGACCGGACGAATTTTAAGATTGGCGTCCCTCACATCGGTTGCCAATAAATAAATGAAAATCCTTTCAAATCATCAACATTTTCTTTCAATATTTAACCCACACGGTTGAGGTTTCAAATCTGCCATTTAAAATACATGGGATTTCATTGTACCTCAATCCAATTGTGTGTCGGACCTCTATATATTTGCCAAAAAATCTGTAATTTCGGGCCACAAGTGCCATATATGTTACTAAGTAGAGAATTATTTGTAAACCTCGTACGAAACAATGAACCCATTGTATTGTATGTAATTCTAATCGTTTTTTAATCGGCAAAATACCATAAAAATTAGCTACATCACGGTTGATATTTTTTGAACTTTGTATACCAGTTTTGGACAAACGTCACCGTCACCGTCAATATAATTTGCGAACATCTTCTTCACTTTCATTTTTTACATTTTTTCGGGTTTTTACTATAAACATGTAATATCTTTGTATATGTTGTATAGATTATGTTGATAGATTTTTTTAAACAATTTATACACTTATGATTATTTGTAACAGAAATACTTAAGGCCATTTAGAAAAAAATTGAATAAATTCTCATAAATCCTTTATCACAAATGAATATTTTAAGGTTAGCTCGAAGTGGGCCAGACCTCGCTTTTGTTTTTTCAAAATCAAAATGGACAAAATTTAATCTGTAAGAATTCTATCACCGCAAGCTGTCGCTTGAATATTTTTATGTACCTTAGATTTCGGAGAATTTTTCAAGATTTTTTCAGAGTAAATATAATGACATAATAAATCTGGAATAGGATCCAAGTGATCGAGGGTCATACTCAAGTCGAGTTGGTATCGAATGGGGTGTCAGAATTTTTTAAACTCGTATGGAGTGTTGAGAAAAACTTTAACCATGACGTCACTCAATTTTGATAGTACGATATTTTGCGAAATAAATTACAGTATTGAAATCAAATGTAGTACGAGTTACACAGAAGTCACATATATGTCACTTAAATTCCGAAGTTAGAGATTTTTTGCAAGTAAGGGGGGGGGGGGGGGGGGGCAGACAAATATTAGAATGGAGGTATAGCGAAATTCTATGTGTGTTAAGGATTGAAAAAAAGCTTTATATTTTGAGAGAATTTTGCTTTTTCATAGAGGAAACTTTGTTTCATAAAAAAAATGTCGAGATTTTTATGTCAAGACATTCAGAATGGTACAAAATGTCCAGAAAAGTAGTCTAGAAAATATGTCCGTATGTATGTATGTGTATGCATACAACTGAGAAAGTTGAAACGGCGATAACTCAAAAACCATTTTAATTATCGAGCTCAGATTTGGCACGAAACTGGAGCTTAATTGCTGCAATGGTCGACTGCAAAAAGTTAGATTGCGTTGCTTTTTGAAATTTTTGAAAAAAGGTCGTTAACTGATCAAAATCCTATTGTGTCAAATACCTCGTCATGAGAGCATGTGTAGTCAATATTGTTTGGTATTGAATTTGGCTTGAATCAGTAACGTGGTTTAGATTTTATGGAATGTAAAATTTTTTTTTTAATTTTCCTTAAGGCATTCACTTTATCAAAATCTTATCTGAAATATTAAGCTCAGGTTTAGTATATGAACAAATTTATATTGTATGCTGATAAATATATAATTTAGTGACAAACGATATCAAGTTCTTTATTTTATGGAATTTTGAATAATAATAAAAATGTATGGTATCGCACTAGCTATGGCAAAGCTTCAAATATGAATCTTAAATTCAACGTATGAATAAAATAATTGGCAGCCATGATAGATATATAATTTACTAACGAAACATAAATAATTTTCATTTTACAGAATTTCGAATTATTAAAAACAAAGTAGATTTTTTTTTTTTCAAAATTACAGCAATTGAAGAGGAACTAATACTCTACTTGTGTGCGAAATTTGATCAAACACATACAGACACATTTTCTAAACCATATTTCTCGACGTTTTATGTGATTCTAAGCATACTGACATGAAAATCTCGAAAAATAATATTTTCATGAAAACAAAGCTTCCTCTAGGAGGAAGCAAAATAACTTTAACAAAACTTGAGATATCAAGCCCGGAATAAAAAATGTAAACAAAATAATTCTCAGCCATGTGCGTCTATTTATTGAAAAAACGATACAAAGTAGAATCTTGCACATTGCTTCCTCATTACTTTTGTTGCTTTTTACAAAGCTTTCTCTATGAGGAGACCAATCTCGATTAACACACTTTCTCACAGTGGTAACTTTGTAAAAAACGGCAAATAATGAGGAAGCAATGTGCGAGGTTCTACGTTTTTATTTTTTTACTTGTATGCGATGTCAGGGACGCCAATCTTAAAATTCGTCCAGACCCCAATTAACGACCACTCTAATGAATGTATGTATAAATAGGGTATTTCATACTAACTCGACCTGCGTCTGACTCTCAATCTCTCTGACTTCATCCCAGATTTTTTAAGTTATCGTTCTATCTCTATCTCATTTTTTTTAGATTTATTTCAAACAATTTAAATACGGATGCTTATATATAACGATTGAAGTCGGAATGTAATACTTAGACTGGTAAAGTTCTCATAAATCCTGTATCAGATATCAATATTTTCAAGTATAGATGCAAAAGTCTTAGCTCTCGGTTCTACGTTTTTTACGAATTTTTATTCAAAACGAAATTTTGAAAAGTTCGATGCATAATGATCCTTTCACTGCTTCACCATTGCTTCAACATTTCTATATATCTCAGAACTTCAAACAAATAACTTCGCAGTGAACCGTTATCGGTGCCAAATTTCACAAGAATCCATAGAGTGAATTTAATGCCTTGTCACCACTTCAGCTCCTATAAATATAAATATATCTGGTTGCAATTTTCAACGTAAAATCACGAATATCAATTCCAACAAATCCATGAAGAATTAAGTCATAGAAACAGTGGCTATTTTCAATTTGCAAGATTCTATTTCGCAGACCATTTTTATATGCCAAATTTTATATGCGGATTTGCCAAAATATGCCGACTGTTTATCAAATATCATACAAGCATCTTAAATAAAGAACAATCTTTTTCAAAAACAACAATTACGAGACTTTGCTGAAAACATTGGCAAAATGAAAATGCTTTGGACCTTATGATACATAGATTTGATAAATAACAGAGTAATTTGTAGATGAAAAGATGAGACTGGAGTTTGACGAAGGTTTATGTTAATGAGTGGGAAAATTGAAAATTCTTTAGACAGTTATTTTAATGTCTCGTCTTATTGAATAACGGCATTCATTATATTTAAGGCCGTGTAGTAGTATAGCAGTTCGTATACCGTAACCAAGTGTTTCAAATGAACTGACTGCATTGCCGACTACTAACTCAAGCACTGAATGGCAACCAATACGAGCGCTTCTATGTACGGTTGCGAGGGCATGACTGCATACTTCCGGTTAGGGACTGCCGCCTTCGAGCTTGGATTTTCTTGGTCGTGGCGGACACCATAATAGTATTTCAGCTTTACGTCTTGAAACATCCACGAATATGCCAGTTTACAGAGCAATGCAGTGTTTTAAATAAATATAAAGTGATACAAGTATCAAGTGTAGGAAATAGAGAAGAAGAAAATCCATTTTCCGTGCTCCGCCCAGAAATGTGTACTTTTCGTAAGCTACTACTTGTGATACCTGTAGTCTTTTGATGTCATACTAAAAAGTCTCATTTAACACTCGAGAACTTTTTCTTTCTCAGCTCGTGTAAATGATGCAGCATTTGCCTTCGATTTGTACTACAAATCCCTAGTGTTGAAATGTATTTCTTTCAAACTCAGAGACGCTAAGTAGCTGTGCCATTTGCGTAGCATCGATAATGATTCTCATTGAGCATCACACGTCGTCGCGTATCAGTTAATTATTCGCTCACTCTCGCTTCGCACTTGGTATACCTGATCGCGACATTTGCACGTTGATCCTAGAGACAACTATAGTGTTTGAATGATATTCAAATTTGCTTATGTGACATTCATTGGCGATTCAAACATTTTTTTTTTTTCGAACCTTTTCAGGTTCCTCATAATTGTCCGCAATCTACTACCATCCAAAAGCATAATTTGTGAATTCTGTAGAGTTTTTCACTTAATTACTATAGAAGTTACATTATATTTTATTGATTCAAATAACTTTAAAGTAGGTAGTAAAGTAAGTATTATCTGTTTTAATTAATATTGCAATGCTTATCCTCAGCAGGAAGAGATGGAAATAATTTTTTTATCGCTCATTCGGACATCGATGATTTTGCTTTTAAATCTATGTGCTGTAATGCCGTACAGGGATCGAGTATTTGTTGATTATTGAGGAAAAAAAGACCAAAACTAACAATGGCCAATTCGACGGAATAAAACTACTTTTTTTTTTGCTAAACGATCTTAGTAACTCACATTTTAGTTACGTTATTCATTGCGTTGAAAAGAACTGAAAACCATTTTTTTCGTGTCGACTGTGTTTGTCTAAAGTGGTGGGACTTTCGATTTATATAAGAAAACCTAATTGATGCATTTCCTGGACCTTCCAGGTTGAACGTAACAATCGTGAAAAATTTACGCAAAGAATGTTTGAGGGGCTTTAAAATGTAGCGAATTATCGACGGTAACTCGGGGTTGAACAAAAGAGAACCGACGAACGGAGAATGCTCTTATACATAACTCAATTTAAGCGCCTTCTCACTTTGAAAATTCAAAAAACCTGAGAGCACCCGGCTGCGATTTCTTTGACGCCGCTCGGACGGTCCCTGCATACCTGACTCACAATTGAATAGTCGTGTTCTTTTGTTAATGTAGTGTATATTCTGTTTTGGGGTCTACACGCATCTAATAAGATCTTCACACGTGCATTTTTCAATGGAAAATCACTCGGCAACGATGCTAAACTGTTTTTTTTAACGGCAACATTTCTGCGCTCAGGATTGTTATAATGGATAAAAAGTGTTGGCAAGAAAATGCTACGTGGCGACGCCCAAGTTCGAAATGTAAAAAACGAAAATTTCATGGAGTGCTTCCACCGCAGTCTGAAGCAGATACGAGTTATGCTAGTGCGAGTGCAGCTAAATTAAAAAAATCGGACGATACAAGTTTCGATGTACATATCGATCCAACGGCCAACGGTAGTGAGTAATAAATCATCGAACGAAATCACACGTTTTTTTACTGAAATTATTTATCTGTTTATTGATTCTTACGTAAATTTCGTATTGATAATTGCCATATTAATTGTTGGTGTAATAAATTGACGCTGTGAATGATTCGAGTATTTTGCGGAGTGGTGAATTTTTCTACTTAGCTATACGTAGAATAATCGTACGATGTGCGATGTAAGTTGCGTGTAGAAATGCAGTTACAACGTTGTCTTTGTCGTTGCACTGGTGCACTTGCCGTCACGTCGTCTAGCACCGTGCTACGGTACTTCCGGAATTGCCAGACGGCAGGTGTACTCCGGCTCCTAGTGTTTATCGGATTTTACCGCTAAACGCGCCTTTCAATTGTTCCAGAAAAAAGTCCGACCCCGCTGCGAAAATCGGCATCCACAAGAAGAACTGCCCCTGTCAACGGCCTCAATGCTAAGGGATCGGTTAATACCGGTACAACGACTCTCAAAGGTATGGGCAAATATTTATTCTTATGGGTTTTTTTCGCCTCAATAACATTCGAACCCGTTATAATAATGAACTATGATGTTTAGCTTATAATGTATTGAAAATACTTTGGATATAAAATTAACCATAGTCGTTGAAAAACTTGTTGTACAAAAGTATGCCAAGATGCATTATTTAATGAAAAAAGCTGCTACAAGTCAACCCTTTACAAGGTGTTGAAGAGTAGTGCAAATACAAACCATAAGAAATCTATGTTATGCATTAAAATAGTAATACAGATTCGTTATTGTCTATTTGTGCACTACTCCTGAAAACCTGGGAGATGGATAAGCCGTAACCGCTTTCTTTTATTAATTTGTTCTTCGCTACGGCCGCTTACATTTCTCAACATTATTAATTATCACAGAGTACCTTCCTTAATTAACGTGAAAATGTATCATTTGTCTGCTCTTCGGTACTTTACTTACTAATTGAGATGTACTTTCAATACATTCGAATTCAAGTATCGGACATTTATACTATATTCTACGATATTTTCGGCTAATGTGAATAACGGAAATTTATGTAATTGACAGCCCAGACATGATTGTTTAATGTGACCGACTGATAAATTGCGGCAGTTGACATTTTTCATACAGCTCTACGAGATTTTTGTGCACATTCTCTGCTGGTTTTCTGAACCGCCTGTGCGAGATTGTAAGTCTTTTAAAATGGTAATGTTGGCACCGGAGATCACTTGAGCGTTTTAGAACCCGTTAGAACTCGTTGTAGGTATACCAAATGAGCTGACGCTAAGTAAAGACATGGATAAAGTGAGAGGAAAACATTCATGGCGGACTGAATAAGAACACGTTTGTAGGCATCAAGATCCTTTTACCTCCTCATAAACGAGGTTTTGTTTTCAGGAAATTTTTGTTTTTCCAGATTTTCATGTCATGACACTCAGAATTATTTAAAACGGTGAGAAAAGTGGTTTAGGAAAAATGTCCCTATTTATGTATGTATCTGTGTGCAGAGCTTCAAAATTTCAATCACCCATAATTCACGAACCGTTTACCTGATTGAACTAAAATTTCGTACACAGGTCCGTCTTTGACTGTTGCATTTTTATCCGGAATGCATGCAGAATTTTGCATTATACAGCTTTTTCAAATACTTTTCAAAAAAGGACGTGCGTGTTTTACGCGTTACGTAAAGTGCAGATACCCTTAATGTTGTTTGGTACTGAATTTTACTGTAATTGGTAAAGCAGTACCGATTTAAAGAGTTTCCGAATTTTCGATAAATTAACGATGTTGCTTTAAGTTTAGCAAAACATGAGACAAAGTACTCAAATTTTCTACATGAAATCGGCACTGTATAGCGATGATTAGTACATAGTTTCGTCATAATTTGCAATGCGGTTCAAAGTTTTCAGAGTTTTAACTTTCAAAAAAATTATGTTACTACATTAACTTTAGGAGAACATAAGATAACGAATGGGAATTTGTACATGAAATCAGTATTCATCTATTTAATGATAGGTACACAATTTCTTTATAATTTGTTATGTGCTTTGGCGTTTATCGAAAATTTTTACTCTTGTAATAAAAAAACTTGCAAAGCAGAACTTTGCAAATTGTTTCCTCGTTGTTATTGGCTTCTCACAAAGTTTTCTCTATGGGGAAGCCAACATCGATTAACACACACTTCCTCATATCGGTTGCGTTGTAGAAAGCCAAAAATAATGAGGAAGCAAGGTGTAAAGCTCTACTTTGCAGCTTTTTTCTAGTGAATATAAGAGAAATGAGCAATTTAAGGGCGAATAACATCCTCGACGTGTAAACCATTATAATGATGCGCGTAAAAATGATGTTTCTGATGAATCAACACGACGATGAAGTAGCGACGTAGCCCTTCGATTCCAAACGGTCTAATTTATTCGGAGCGCTACGTCTGAAAATAACCCATCGACACAGTGCGAGAATACTCGCTCGCTCGATTCGTAGCCTCTACTTGTAACGTCTACCTCATCAACCTTAAAACCATTATTCCACTGTTCTCTCTCGTGACGGAAACTTTACTTTTCTAAAGCTTTTTTTTCCTCCTGATTTTATGTCAAAATTTTTATGTTTTCTTTTCTCAATAATACAGTGTGCTATTGACCACTTTTTATTCTTGGCTCATTAGCCCAGAAATCGTTAATCGCGTTAAGAATTACGTACGTAAACGGTAGTTTGTTTTGTCAAAATATGAAAAAGTCAATCTTATAAAAGGGACTGAGAAGATTAATCTTGTAGAATAATAATTAAAAGGTTGTTATTAACGACTTAATTGAAAAAATAATTGTGCTTGATATTACCTGGCAAACGAATTGTTTTACAGATGAAAATAATTTTTTTATTTTTCTGAGTGAGTACCGAATTTCTCAGAATTTCATGTATTGTTTCAAAATTATGTTTTATCAAAACATTTTAGCTGTATTTGCAAATCTACTTCATCGTTCGTTCAGAGACTTTGTGGATACAATGGGTGGTTTTATAGCGAACACGTATCCAAAAATAATATCTTTCCACTCATGATGTAAATTTAGCAAATAAAAAATACAGTATTTAAACATTACAGAAAAATCTTTTAAAACACAGACGATGAGGATATTTAACAAATTGTTTTTATTTAAAAAAGTTAGACAACCGGGTATTTTGTCAAAGTTTTCTTTGGTTAACCTATTAATAATATTGTGGAATTATTATTAGGCAAAACAAATTTTTTCGGTACCTTGTGTATGCTTGATTTTTTCAGATCTATATTGCATCGAGATTCTCTCGACTCTTTTTAATTTTCACGCGGAGTCATACTGGATTACGACAGGACCACCTTAACGTCTTCGTTTTACTGATTTGTGAAAACAAAATGCTGCATGGCTTTCGTGGGAAGGGGGAGACATTCACCACATGAGGCGGCGTTTCAAGTCGCATAGCGTAAACAAAAGTTTCTCATTAACTTATAATTACTTTTCCAAGTGGTCGCTGATCCCATAATTAGTTTCCAGTGGATAGATTCTTAAAGGTCTGAGAAATACATTATTTTTTTACGAAAGTCAAACAGAAGAGGATACGTTTTTAAAAGTAAACAATGAAATCCGTGCTACTTTTATAGAAAGCAATATTAAATTACCTATTTATTTGTGTTATTATTATAAATGACTGTAGAAAGGGTGGGGTTCGGAATAACGAATGACCAAAATAGCGAATGGCTAAAATAGCGAATTTCATAATGATGGCTACTGTAGATTCAGACATTTGTTATTTTGGAATTCGCTATTTTAGCCATTCGCTATTTTGACTCCCACTCTGTAGGAATAATATATTGTGGCTGCTGGAAAATGCTGTTCTCATCTATTTTGTAGTCACGGAAAAGTAATATGATTTACGGAAACTTTTTTTTTCGTCCAAGTATAATTTTCAATTTTTTTGTATCTTAATATGCTTGCAGGGTAAAAAAAACGTTTAATAAAATTGTGCGGCTTGAGATGAGAAGTATCGAGGTATATTAATAACTCACTATTTTAATTGTTATTCAAAAGTCAATATCCCAACAAAATGACACGCTTAACTAAAGATTACCTTCTTTTATAATTATTGTTAAAGTTTCACGATATAAGAACGATGAATTACGAAAATGTAGCTTCGAGTAAATCACAGAGTTTTACAATGAAATACAAATAGGAATGATTTGGCGACTCTAAGATTACTGTAGCTTCATTAATATTGCGAATCCACGCATCACGACGTTAAGTATCAAAAAATGGACGGAAAAAAAAAAAAAAAAACAGAAAGTGATTCTTTTAAAAAGCGACTTCATTATGTTAACTTAACCCGTCGCTATAAACATCGACAATTAATAATAACATATTTAGTTACAAGTTGTTGTTTTCAACAATGCGTAAGATTTTTGATGAATTTGAAAAGGTTATTCCAAGACGACTACTTTGAAGAAACGTCATGAAGAAGCATAAGTGACCGAATCTATCCGCCTCCTTCGACCTTAATATCGTATTATGAGGGTCTTATTTTCTCATGAAATTCCGCCAACGCTTAGGACGTTTTACTGAGCAAGAGGCTACAATCTTAGTGTTACATTTGCGATGGAAAGTTTTCGTATTCATCTTCTCTGATGAGAAAACCTGTCTCGTTTCACGAGTACATTACAGCGCAATAGAGAGAGAGAGAGAGTATAGAAGTATTAGGAATGAGAGAAAAACGAGGCAGAGGGGACGATGGAAAGGAAGGCGGGGAAGGAGCTGTGTAAGAAATCACTGAGCTGGGCTGCCGGCTGCGTGGCTTGCGCTAATTCAGTCGAAGCACGAAGCTGACCATCTCAGTGCATTCAAAGCCCGCGACGTCAAACTCTGCGTTTCTCGCACGAATTCACGGTTGTGCGTTATTGTTATTTGCACCGCGACACGTGATATTCGGTCATGTTCATACATAAAAATAAGAAAACTTTTTTTCGGCCCGAAATTCTCCGATATAAAAATGATATAGTGCAATAGAAAACTTGGCACATATCCTTGAAATTACCGGATGCATGCTATTAAGGGGACCTGACGAAATTGGTACTTCCGGCCTTGAAAAAATCGCGTTACGAACCACTGTGTCTGTGCATGCTAGTAAGAAATAAAATAAAAATCAAGTGAAGGTGCTTTAGTGAAAAATACTTATTATTCAGGCTTTCTTGAAAGGGTTGGACTGTTCACAGAACTCGGAGCCAATGTTTTAAAACCCGTTGAAAATTTTTCAGTGTTTTAGCTCATTATAATATATATATATATATATATGGGGCATTCCACGTCGAATCAGCAGACCATGACCCTCACCCTCATCGATTTTGTTCATTTTTTAATATGATGTTATTACCGACTCATAAAGGCCTCCAATTTTTTTTCAGATTTTTTCGCCACCAGTAACATTTTTAAATCTTCGAAAAAAACCAATTTCAAGAACGCCGTTTTTAAAAATCTGAAAAAATTCACATTGATTCTTTGATTTAAAATATGATTTTTGAGTGCCATGCGATAATGGGATCTCAATATTTACTATTTTTTCCACATTTTGCTTTCTCATAGACGAAGCTTTGTTTTCATGAAAAAATTTTTTTTTCGAGATTTTCATGCCAGTATGCTTAGAATCACCTAAAACGTCGAGAAAAATAGCTTAGAAAACGTGTCTGTATGTGTGTCTCTGTGTGTGTGTTTTAGGGACTGAAAATTCAATCGTCGATAACTCACGAATGGCACGATCGATCGAGCTCAAATTTGGCGTGCAAGTAGAGGAATAACTCCTCTTTAATTGTTGTGATTTTGAAGAAAATATATCTATGTATACTAATATTATAGAATTCGTAATTTTTTTGAAAAATGTCGTATACTCTCTAACTTTCGTAAAAGTTCGCCGATATGGCTAAATAATTTTTCATAACTAGAGACACGGTAAATGCTGTTTGATATCGAATTTGGACAAAATTGGTAAAGCGGTTCGGATTTTATAGAATTTTCAATTTTTGTAAAAAATACAAATTTTGCTATCCGTCACGTCGAATCTCAGCAAATTAACTGAAATGTTCTACAAACGAAAAATAACATACAGCCCCACTGTGTGCCAAATTTGGTGGTAATCGGTCAAGTCGTTCAAATATACACCATTTTGAATTTTTGAAAAAATAGCAATTTTCGCTATAACCTCCGCAAAAGTTAATAAAGTAAAACAAAAGTTTGTGCCTAATAAAAATAAGATGTGCCGGTGATTTATCCATTTATTCAAAACAAGGATGCAAAGTAGAACCTTGCACATTGCTTCCTCATTTAATTTTCCTCTTCACAAAGCTTCCTCTATGAGGAAGCAAAATATGGTTAAAATAGTAAATATTGAGATCCCATTATCGCATTTATGGCACTCAAAAATCATATTTAAAATCATAGAATCAGTGTGAATTTTTTCAGATTTTTAAAAACGGCGTTTTTGAAATTGGTTTTTTTCGAAGATTTAAAAATGTTACTGGTAGAGAAAAAGTCTGAACAAAATTGGAGGCCTTTATGAGTCGGTAATAACATCATATTAAAAAATGAACAAAATCGATGAGGGTGAGGGTCATGGTCTGTGATTTGACGTGGAATGCCCCATATATATATATATACATTCACACCTAAGCTATAAAAGATGATACCGATATATGTTCATATCAGATAAGGAACTTTGCAGTCCATTTCGAAATAAGACGAAATATACCATTATATTTGTTCGAGCCGAATTAGTAATTGTTAATTATGATAGTGACAAATGCTTTATCCGGCAATTCCATTCACCGAATTTTTCCAAACAATATCAGTTGTATATGAATTATAACTGTTTGAAGAAAAATCTTTTGCGGTTTCTCTAGAAAAGACATTAAGAACGGGAAAAATTATGGATATCGACCATAGCCGTGCTAGCTATATAAAGTTATATAGATTATCGATGCCTTACTCTGAAAAAACCCCAAAGACTTTCCATATAAATGCATTCGACCGGAAATGTATTGTAAATACATTGTCATTAGGACAATCCTGCTCGACAATGGTCAATCGGTCAGAGAGCCTTTGCTGAGGGGGCTCAGAGGGGGGTCAACCGCATTTATAGCATGGAGACAAGTTTTTGGCCATACCAGGTATAATGAACTCGAATCGGATGCGCCTGCATATACTCTACAGAAAGTAGGTAGTTCCGACATTAAATCCTTATTACTCTACTGTCAATTGAAACACACGAATTTTAGGAGGGGTAGTAGAATGGGGAAGGGGCAGATCTCGGTCTACTCGGTTGCTAAAATTCTTTAGTTTTTACTTTGTCATAAGACTCTGAAGTGCTCAGATCATAACTGTGTACCAGTGTTCAGTGATACTCAGTTTCTACGAATGTGTAAAAGTTGTGAAAGAAAATTTTGTTCCACGTAAAATTCTTGTGACTCTGCGTGATTATGAAACTCCAAAGTGCACCAATGATAAGGGTCAACTAATGTCCTGTAACATTGCGTTGTGTTGACATTCGTGGCTCATGATTTTCACTCATTTTATCAATAATACTTTTACAATCGTGTGCGCCTCGATTTTTGGCTCGTGTCACAGATCACCCTGAGCTAGACTTGTCTACACGTATATACACATACATCTGAACCCTGTGAGGCAACCATATACCAGTTTGGAGAGTTGGCTAGGGACAGAGTCTGGTCGAGATACGACGCAACAAGCCACACGCGTCTTTAGCTCTAAACGAATAACGCGAATACTCGTCCCGTAAAAATAACTTGCGGCACCGAAATATCATTGTAAACGGAGGTCAGGTTCGCCGCCTGATCTTGGCTAATGGGATCTTCATCGCCCCGTTGCTACCGTAGTTAATACGCTCGGTTCCAATCAGTGGCTTCGTTCTCAAGTATATCAAAGATTTCTCAAGTCCAAGTGGATTAAGTGAGAAAGAAAGAATACTCAAATTGGTCCATCGATATTACCCCAAGTTCCATTTACCTAGCTTGAGGTTCAAGAGGTTTGAAATTAATAAAATTACCCATACGCGAAGTGACAGCAGACTTGGCGAAAATTAAAATCTATACTGCCTAATTATTAACATTAATAAATAAAAGTGGCAGGTGATATATGATGATTTTTAGAGGACAAAGTTTGCCTTTGTAATAATATAAACAGCGTATATCCAAAAGTAGAAACGATACAGGTTGGGAAGAAGTAAAACCTGCAGTTTTTTTCAGTAGAAGTAACGAATTTAAAGACACGGATTAAGTGCTGAGGTCGTTATGAATTTACTTCAGCCTATTAAACCGGATGAGATTAATTCCGATGAAGAATCGTCGTTTGTTAGTGACATCAGCGACTGCAGCTCGCTATCGACCGCTAGTTCGGCATGTTCTCCAGAGCCTTTAAAAATTATGGATATTAGAGGTAGAAAGTATAGTATTGGTGATAATAGCGACAGCAACGGTGACGATGACGTGACGATGATTGTATTTGAGGAGAAACCCATGGCGAATACGGCATGTCGCGACTGCATGTGGAACGACGGGACGACCTACCTCATGCCTCGTGTTGCGTTACTTGCAGATCGCAATGGCAAAGAAAATAATGCAAACTCGAACAACGCACCGAGAAACTTGGCCATCACAGAGATTCGTCATCAGTCGGTACAAACGGATAACATTTTTGAAGCCATTCGAGAGAAGAGGACTGATGACACTGTCCAGGCTCTCTCCATCACCGTCCAATATCTTGCGCATGAGGTATTTAATTTTTCTGTACCGTATTGGAAGCTTTGCTTTCATTAAACATTTTTTTTTTTTTTTTCTCGAGATTTTGATATCAGGATACTCAGAATAATGCACAATCATCGAGAAAAATGGTTTAGAAAAAATGTTTGTATGTATGTGTGTATGTGTATACTAGACTGGGCAAAAAAAACGAACAATTTTTTTTAATGGTACTCTGAAAATATTGTTCATGATGACAAAAAAAATTATCCTGACAGTTTGAGCCCTTAATATTAATATTAAGAGGTGTATCATTACAACTATCGATTTTTTTTTACATCGACCGTATTTATTACCCAAAACTCGTAAATTATTATTCTGAAAAATTTGATATATTCGTATTTTTGAAGGAAATTAAATTTCCTATAAAAAAAGCTCTCTTAGTAAATTTACGTAGAACGAGCCGTTTCCTTGTAATCGCGTCTCAAACATTGATTTGTTTTTTTTTTTATTTTTGTATTTTTTATTCTTATAACTACCAGACAGATAAATATTTTCAAAGACCAAATGATTATTTTTGTGGGAAATTTAATGCTCCACAAAAAAGGTGTCTCAACGTTTTTCAGAAAATTCACTCCGTTAAGAGTTATTCGACATTAAAATTGAATTCAAAAGTAATTAACCGTTTATTTTGCGTTTGACTTGATTGTTTTCTCTTGTTTGACAAATTTAAGACTTATACATTAAAAATATGTTTTTATTCGTCCGATGACTACATTTTTTTCAAAAAATCTAAATTTATTACGATATTATCCAGCTAAAACCTTTCTTTATCTACATATTTTTATTTTTACTGTATTTTACTTACTTGAATAGTAAAAAAGAATCGGTTTCTCAACTATTAGTTATTTTTTAGTCATCGGATGAAAAAAATATATATATTTTTAATATTTAAGTCTTAAATTTGTCAAACAAGAGAAAACAATCAAGTCAAATGCAAAATAAACGGTTAATTACTTTTGAATTCAATTTGAATGTCGAATAACTCTTGAAGGAGTGAATTTTATGAAAAATGTTAAGATACCTTTTTTGTAGAGCATTAAATTTCCCACGAAAATAATCATTTGATCTTTGAAAATATTAATTTGTCTGGTAGTTACAAAAATAAAAAATTCATACATAAATTTGGAAAAACAAATCAATGTTTGAGGCACGATTACAAGGAAACGGCTCGTTCTACGTAAATTTACTAAGAGAGCTTTTTTGTAGGAAATTTAATTTCCTTCATAAATACGAATAGATAAAACTTTTTCGGATTAATAATTTACGAGTTTTGGGTAATAAATACGGTAGATGTAAAAAAATCGATAGTTGTAATGATACACCCCTTAATATTAATATTAAGGGCTCAAACTTTAAGGATAATTTTTTTTGTCATCATGAACAATATTTTCAGAGTACCATTTTTTTTTTTTAATTGTTCATTTTTTTGGCCGAGTCTAATGTATACGAGTGTATGCGTGTGTGCAGGACTTAAAAATTTCAATCACTTACAATTCAAAACCCGTTTAACCGATTGAACTAAAATTTGGCACTCACGTATAGCAACAGCTCTTTTTTACGAAATGCATGTGGATATTGTTATTTTATAATTTTTTGAATTACTTCAAAAAAGCGCTCTAGCTTTCGTAACATTGGCGATGTTTTTGTCAATAATTCTTCATAAGTTCAGGTACTCGAAATGTTGTTTGATATTGAATTCGACCGAAAACGGAAAATCAGTTCGGGTTTTAAATCATAAAATTCATGAAATCAGTACTATTTTTTGATAATTGGCACATAGTTTTCTCATAATCTGTTGTATGTTTTTAATTCCTCAAAATTTCTATCAACTAGAAAAAATTATAGCATTATACCATTAACATTACCACAACATAAAATAACAAAGGCAAATCGCATACATGAAATTAGTACTATTCAGTAATAATAGGTGCGCAGCTTCTTTATAATTTATGGCGTGTTTTAGAACTTTGTAAATTGCATTGTGATTATTGTTGGCTTTTTACAAAGCTACCTTTATGAGAAAACAAAAATCGATTAGCATATTTCGTTATAGCGGTAGCTTTGCAAAAAGCCAAAAATAATGAGAAAGCAATTCGCAAAGTTCGACTTTGCACCTTATTTTTCAAATTAATCTACATGAGTTTACAAACGGAAATAACTCATTAGTTTAGCTTTTGTTGTGCAATCGTTTTATTTCGATTTTACACTGTATGTACTTTTATAAAAAATCCGTTAGGTTAAATAGCGGCAAATAATTGGCGAAATAAGTGCGAAGACCACTGCCATGAGGTCCCCGAATTTTAACGAGAGTAAAATTAAATAGTAGTTTTTAATGCGTAAATTGTATGAAAGCAGGAAGCTTTTGTTACCTAGAAAATGTATTTTGTTTAAGGGGTCAACAGGGGGTATTTCATATCGTACCATTCGTAAAAAAAAAGTATAATTCATCCATCGGCATCACACATTTTGAACTTAAATTCCTTTTGTTAATTGCTCTATTTATTTTTACGTTTGCTATAATAATTGGGTTTTCGTTTTCTGTACTATAGAACAATTAAAAAAATTGTTTTTGCCCGCTTGCGTATAATCGATTTATTGAGAGTTGCAAAATATTGCGCGTTATAGCATCGGAAGTTCTCATTAATTTAATTGCGTCAATGAAATTTTGTTAGGGTGCTGAGAGAGCAGACGCGATCTCTCGAAACTTGGAGTTCTGCCGAATGACGCACGTCCCAGCAAAGTATAATTTTCTTGAATTGACAGCATCTTTATCATTCGAACGGTTTCATTTTGGAATTGATGTAGATCGAACGTATTTTTCCCGATAATTCGTTAAATCGTCGATATTATATTCACTATTTACTTATTCGTTATCGTTATCCGAAGAATTACATTATACTGTTAAACAAAAAGTAGCCAGGCATTAGATGACAACATGATATAACTAGTCAATCAAACCAACAATGGTAATTAGACGTTTTTTTGTTATTTTTCAATCTAGCTCGAGGGATTTTCCACTCCAAAGCTGAGAAAAGATTGCGAAAGCATGAAGAATAAGTGGCTGATGGCACGTACGGAAGTCACAGATTTACTGACGAATCAAGCGAACCTCGAGGAGAGGCTTATCGATGAAAGAGAGGATCATGAACGAACGCTTCAACAACTACGCTCAGAACGTAAGTATTGATTACTGCGCAACTGACTACAATGCCAGAGATTTTGCGGTACCTGAATATATTTGCAGCACATACAACGAGTAAATAATTCTTCCAATTAAGATAGACATCACTAATGTACTATTATCTCGTTATAGAATAACTTGACTTTTCTTTTTTAAATATTTGCAAGACAAATTTGATATAGTGTCCACTGCTATTGTTTGAAACGTAGAGATAATATAGTTTCGTGAATACGAATTCAAAAGGTTATGAATCCCAATTAAGCTTATTTAAAAAGCAAAGATCAGTTTCATTATGAAACACAAAACTGCAGTAAGAATATGAAATAATTCATAATTTCCACTTTAAAAAAATATGAGTAACACGAAAAGGATAAAGCTTTTTTTACAGTTTTCCGTAAACTGCAATTTCTTAAGATATTTGAAATATATTACGGAATTTTTCAAATGATCTCTTTAATCGATAGAAACGAAGATGTCTTTATATACTAAAATCGGCAAAGTCCCTTTAAACGAGAAAAGAGACTTTAAGTTAATAATGTTTTAACGGTTTGCAGTTGAATCAAGACACGCAGAGAGAATCGTGCTTTTGGAAAAGGCCCTAGAAGAAGAAAAGTTGAGTTTTGAGAGCCGCCTAGAGGAAGCTTTGAATGCGTTAAAGAAGGAGCATGAGGCGTCGATAGAGCGGCTTAAAGAGCAGCATGAAGCGGAGATTGATCGTCAATTGGCGGAGGTGGCGAAACAACAATTGGAGAACGAGAAAAACGTAAAAATAAAGGAAAGAGAAGATATTGAAGAAAAGAAGGAGAAGAAGACTGATGAAGACGACAAAGATAACAAAGAGGAAGCAAACCTGAGGGAACAAGTGAGACTACTCGAAAAGGCGCTTAATGTGAAAAACCAGGAGTACATAGTATTAGAAGCAGAAGTTAAAGATTTGACGAGTCGAGCGACGGAGAAAGAAGCTCTCAGACGAAGAGTTGAGAGCCTTGAATCCCAAGTGCGAGAAACATTGAACGAATCGCGCAAGGAACATCGCTCGGAGATTGAGAAGCTCAAAGAGGAATACGAGGCGGACTTGGAGCGTAAGGACGCCGAATCGGATAGGAGATCTTTCGTTCACGATCAAGGAGCGGCTCTGCGTGCTGAGGTTTGGTCGTTGCGATCGGTTCTCGAGCTCAGAAGTCAAGAAAACGCATCATTGAGGACAGAAATCGCGAGCCTCCGTAGACAAGTCGAAGAGAAAGAAGCTCTCGAGCAGAGAGTCGTGTCGCTGGAAGCAAGATGCGAGGATCTCAAGGCTCAGCTCGATGGCAAAGAGTCTTACGAAAGGCAAATATCTCATGAAAACGAAATCCTATTGGGATCCTTTCACGAAGTTTCCAAGCACAACAAACGATTATCTCAAAGAAACGAGGAGCTCCAGTGGAGACTTCGACAGAAAAATGAAGTTGTTAACGTTCTGGCGAATCAACTGGCAACGCCTCCGCAACGATTATCGAGATCTCTTGGGCCGGAGCTCCTAGACAATTCTCTTGGAAGCAGCGCACTCGATCAGACAATAAATAACGGACAGCCGAGCTCAAGTTCCATGGTGAAGTTTATGGTGCAAAAGGGAGATTCGGTTTCGTGGACTCTGGAAATCGACGAGTCATCCGACAGTATGTCCAGTGGACCACCACCACCACCAATCGCCACGGTCTCCCGACAAAATTCTCTCCGCGTTGCTTCGCGAAAATCAGTCGATCTACGAGCACGATCGAAAAGCGTCTCTATCTCCAATTCGACTCGGGATCAAATGTGGAATCCTGGCTATAACTCGACACCCGTTTCAACGAGACGAAGACCGAGAAGCGATCCATCGACTGCTGCGAGCGATGTTGTCGTTGCCGCCGCGGCTGTTGCGAACGCCGCTGAACCCAGTCCCGGACCGAGGCCTCAGGAGGCCGGCGGCGAAGCCATGATCTCCGAGGAGGCTTCGGCCACCAGCAGCGAGGATGAATCTTCCACGAGCAGCGATATTCCGCGTCTTGGTATGGACTTTCCGTGGAACAAAGATGCCGAGTAACAATCCATAACTCCGGACTCGAGTTACTCCAGTCCACGGCTTACGAATTCATTGTAAAGAGTCTAAAAACTCGACCCCCCTCTCTATCTCTCCCGCTCTCTCTCTCTCTCTCACTGTTTATTTGCTGGGAGAAAAACGCTCGATGATGAGACGAAGCCGAGGTGATTGTCAATCTCGACCGCTTGAAACCGTGTCGGGTGATGTTCGTCAACGTGACAAAATCTACATTTTCCCGATAAAATTGCTTTTTATTTATTTTCACTTCGGTTAATGTCACCTATGAATAACTCACGTGGATCTCGGTCGACCACGACCGATTGAGATTCTGGAAAAGTTAGTTTTGTCTCGGGAGTTATGAAAACATACACGTACAAAAAAGTATATTTATATATATGTGGGTTAAAACTATGATCTTTCTGTTCTGGTCGCGCTACCGATTCGGATGTAAATACCATGTATGCTGTTTTCTCGTGTAATTCCAAAAGTCACAATAAAGTGACAGCACGTTATTATTTAATATTTTGACAATTTTTTCCATACAACGATCATTGTGCAGGCCGTTTTTTTAATTCGGTGTGTGGGCTCCTGATGTCGATAAAAGCGCGATCATTGAATTTCGGCAGAACAGTACGTGAGCGAACTCTCGGTTACTGCTTGTTTTCTTTACCATATTCAAGGTCTTTTTACCCGCACAAAATAGAAACAAGGCGGCACTTTCGCACAGTCGCTCGAGCAATTGGTCGCTCGAGGCATCGAACACATATTTTTTTCACTTACAAGCATAGGACAGACGCCCACATCACTTGCATGCCCCTTTTATTGGAATATTTATCGTTTTATTAATTATAAAAAAATGTTATCGTACTACTTGTTTTTATCACATCTGTACATAAAAAAACCTTGGACACGATTTCTAAAAACACACATTATTGTGTGCATCAACTGCATCTGTATCACAGAGATAAGTGATATTCAAGTAAACAAGTATTCAAATTCTTCGCAGTTATTCAAACTAAGGTTACTCGATACAATTTTATTCGAATATCGCTCATCGTTGTCTGTAAATAGTCGAATGATGAAGATTACAGATAAGCAGCCGCACGGTATTATTTAGTGTTATCATTTTCTTTTGCGAGATTGGTTGCCGCACGTTGAATCTAAAACATCATCATCCGCTTACTCGCGAAAGTTAGCCTCTTTCTAATTATCCTAGGCATTTTAATTGTCAACAATTAAAAAAGTATTTATATACATGAATAGATACGCATATACGGTGGATCATCATTCGGTCCAAGGTGGTGCGTCACGCAAAGATAATCCGTGTGTTGATTATTCGCATCTTTTCTATTCACTCACGATAATTCTAATTATTATTGAATCGTAATAAAGTGTGCAAGCGCGTGGTTGATGTGGTTCGATTAAAACTGATTGATTGGCGCCTACGTGATCGAGATTCATCGGCCACTGTTCATTGCCAGGCAACGTACTATGTACGAGCAGCGAAACCTATTAACCAACTTTTTACGGAGAAATTACATAAACAAAGGGGAAAAAAGCTAAGCTACAAAAACAGTTTTTTCTCGTTGCTAATTAGTAACACCATCGTGTCTATAGACGATTAAACGAATATTAATAGTAAAACGATGAATTATTATACAAAGATAATAAAAGGGTAAGGAAGCATTAAAAAAAGTATTAATCGCCGACAGTGTGTATTTCATCTGCGTATGTTGGAAAATTCTGTGTATTATATACTTAGAAAATAAAGACCATGTTACATGCTGATAAAAATCGACGATTTATTGCGATATTTTTCTCATAACTCATATTCGATATGCATTAAATAAATCCACCACTTCCCTATGGGACCTTATTCTGTCGCCATACCCTCATCATCAATACAGTGATCCTTTCTGTATCAGTTAAATGCATTTTCTGACAATAGAAATGTACGAACGAGCGCCCACTCAACTCCACATGCCATTTAAGATTTTTTTGCTCAACCCTCCCCCCGGCCTCCGGGGATGTGGAGGTGGGTGTTTTTATGGTTAATTAATAGACATTGTGCTCCCATTGTATCCCTATAAATTTCAATCCAACATTTCACACCGTTCAAAAATTATTTAGGTGGGCCGAAACTTTTAGTAGGCGCTGTATCGGAATATATTTATTGATATTTTCTTCATATCACGTGAGTTTCTATACACAAGAATACACAACAATCGTCTTGATAATGCGACGGGATTTATTTGTATTTTTATTTTTATGCGGATCACCGGTCGTCCTCTACAGGACCGTTTGAAGAAGTGAGGGTTTACTGACTTTATGGTCATAAAATTATTTTGTAAACAAATATTTTATCTGGAAAGATATAACGATAATCATTTATAAATTAATTAGAAATGAAATGTAGTATGAAATGTTGGTTTACCAATTCACGCTATTTTGCTTTTTCTTGTAAAATTGTGTTATGCAACTCAGTACTACACGGCAAATTTCCTAAACTTGTCATAATTAAAAAAATCACGACAAGATAAATCCCAGAAACGTGAAATGCACCGCGATTTAAGTCGCGGTTCTGCGAATTATTATGGCACGGAAAATCCCGTCGAACCGTAATTTGGGCCGTGTTTTCTACCGTTATTTATTCGTTACTATTTATATTTATTATTCATTCGCTCCCACAAGCTCAAAAGCTTAAACGGTATGTGCGGATTGGTGATTTCTTCCGTGATTCGACTGTGATTTTCGGTGTCTAAACTCACGCGTAATTCGGTGGTGATCCGAACTGCTAGAGTAACTTTAAGAAGAAAAAAGATCTTACAAAAATGTTAATAAACAAGGATGCAAAGTAGGACCTTGCACATTGCTTCCTCATTAAATTTTGCTCTTTATATAGCAACCTCTACGAGGAAGTATTGTAAGTGATTTTGGCTTCCTCATAGAGGAAGCTTTGTCAAGAGCAAAATTAAATGAGGAAGCAATGTGCAAGGTTCTACTTTGCATCCTTGTTTAGTAAAGTGGTCGAAAAAAAATACAACATAAATCGCACCAATTACTTTCACACACGTTTTCGACTCCAATTATTTTCTCGCCGGTTTTAACTCGATACATGCAGGAACAGGGAAAGTTCTTGTTGGTTTTGTTACAAAATAATATATTGTTATTCTAGGGCGGAAAAGTGGACATTACTCACTAGGGTTACACGAAGAAAATGTTTTGCTGGTCCATCTGATATACCTTATTTTTTTCATCGTATGCGACTAATCTCAGTCAATTTTAATAATGAAATGTGCAAAGTCCATCTCGAGTCTGAGACAGTGTGGTAGCTAGATGTAAAGCGCGCGAAACCGAAGCCCAATAGAAATTTTACTTGAGCGAATCTTTTCAAATATCAGCTATAACTTTTTAATTAATCAAGCAGCCATGAGGAAACGACTAATTTTTATTAAAAAAAAATAAACTGCAGGAGAAATAAGTTCTTTGAAAAATATCTACAACGATACTAGTGTGGGAAGAAAGTATTTGAGTACGCTTATTGCCCTCCCGGTTATAAAGCACCACTTTCGCTAAGCTTTACTATTTCTATTTCAGTACTCCGTCCACTTTTTGGACTTTTCTGATCGGAGGACCTTGCAAAATGCGGTTTTTCGGCGTCGTACTATAATGTCTGGTTTAACCCTCGAGAAAAAATCTTATTGTCTTCCCTAGTATCGAGAGGTACAGGTTATTCACAATTTTATTTGTAATTATAACTTATCCCTCAACAACCCTATTTTGCGAATACGGCATTAGCAACCTTTTGCTTTGTCATACAACAGGCTTTCTTTTCATGAAAAATTATTTTTTTCGGGATATTCACATCAGCGATTAAAAATGGTCTGAATTATCGAGAAAAGTGGTTTGGAACATTTTGCCGGATATACGGTGTGTGTGTGTGTGTGTGTGTGTGATTAAGAGCCTAATATTTATACTGTTATAATTCGAGAACTGCTCTACTACTACTCAATTCTATGTAGTATATAGTTTCTAAGATTTAAAAAACTACTCAATTTCCACATGGTATACATTTTCAAGATTAAAAAAATTACTCAATTTCTGTGTGTAAATTTTTTGTTATCGCGCTGAAACTTCGTATGAAAATTGAAGAAAGTTATGCGACCTTTGGTTTATACATTTTTTTTACATTTGCGTTGTAACGGCAGCTTTATGATGCCGTCACCTTAGTTCGTGGGATTGCTTAGGTCAGTATTCTCACAGTAGCCCTTATCGCGAGCAGCGCGGTCCTCGGAATCTGAAGGTCGAAAATCAAAAGAATTTAATTACATGAAATTCCACTTATGGCATGTTAAAGTTGGAATACCAGAGTCTAACGTCAAGAGACCTATTGAGATGTCCACGTGCTAATGAAATCATTTTTAAGCAACACATAAGAAAAGTGTGTTGCTTCCGTCGCAATGTCAAAGAATTCAATTCAATGAACGGCACATGTCCTTTGATGCCTTCCATTTGTCATCGTTGTTGGCCATGGGCTCTTACTTCACTCACTCTCGTGTATGAATGGAAATATGTCTGCAATGTCGTGAAAATCCAGTAATCAAGAGGTGAATAATTAGTGATTAATTGTTTTGACGGATTCGTTCTATCTAGAAATTGTAAATAAATGTATAACGTCTTTGTGGCAATAAGAGACTAATTTGTTTTCGTAAATTTCTCTTATTTATTTGTAATTGTTGATGTAATCTTCGTACATTTTTACAAGGGATGGGGGAGTTCTTGGTGTAACGATGGACAATGCAGCCTTAAAGTGTTCTTTGGTTATTATATTGGCATCAAGACTGTCTTCGAGAGCTTTCATAGCGGCTTCATGACAAATTGCTTGAACTTCAGCACCAGAATATCCTTCCGTGAGCTCTACCAAATCTTGTAGAATTACGTTTTCGGCATGCGGCATTTTCCGAAATTTTATTTCAAATATTTCCCGTCTTGTCTCGGCATCAGGAAGGGGAACGTATACAATGCGATCAAGACGTCCGGGTCGCAGCAAGGCCTACGAGGAAAAATAATATATAATTTAATCGTATAGCTCCACCCGAAAGTCAGTATTTCAGTATTTTTCTTCTCCAAGTTTGTATAAATAAGAGACAGTAACTTATAAAATACCTTGTCGATTCTGTCCGGCCGGTTAGTCGCCGCTACGAGAGTAACATTTCCCAATGCCGTAACACCGTCGAGTTCAGTTAATAATTGAGCGAGAACTCGCTCTTGAACGTTGCTTCCACCGTTTCCACTCGACGAGGAGCCTCTCTCACTGCCGAGGGCGTCGATTTCATCAATAAAAATAATTGAAGGTGCCACCTGCCTTGCTTTACGAAATACTTGTCGTACAGCCCTTTCGGAGTCACCGACCCATTTAGAAAATAACTCTGGACCCTGCGAAATTCAATCCCATTCGATAAGACACGAGGAAGCGATTGTAGTTAGTAAATCATGTTACGTGATACACGAAATCGTATTTTTCTGTGAATTTTTCTCGCAGCTGATCAACATTCGTGGAAAAGAAATGCTGCATGCAGACCTGAGTAATATTCAACATACATGGGTACGTAGTGAATACTTTGAGTACTTTTTAGTATTCTATGCGGGATAATAAGTACTTACTACGGAACTTAACATCATTTTTCATATGGAGTTGCGAACATTCGAATTTTTAAATCATTCGAAATTGCGATAATTTCCACGCGTATTTAGGTGGCGCGGAAGTTTTGGTATATTCAACTAATGTATAAATGTGCAGTAATATTACAATTCTTTTTTAAAAACAATACATATATTCCGTGCTTGTACTTGTATTTTAACGACTTTACAGAATTACGCCTCGCTCTGGCTAGATACAGGATATGTGGCAAAACGACGGGTAACTCGGGTAAAAGTCTCGACGTATCGCGTGAGGCATCCAAAAGGTGTAATTTCCTGTATCTTTTAGCGCTTCCTCATCTTTTTCGTCGATTTGTCATAATTGAGTAGTTCACAATTAGCATCTGGAACTATCCAAAACAAATGACTCCATTATTGAGATGTTTTTGAAAAACATGAATCTACGTCTCGAAAAGTAAATCGTAAATTGGATGATCGAAATGCAAACACGCTCGAACATTAATTTTTATTTCTAAATGTAAGTTCATGATCTTAAAAAACATTTCAGTAATGTAAACATTTCTTTTGGATGATTCCAGATACGAGTTGCGAGATGCATAATTTCCACTATTCCACGAATCGAATACGTTGGCCAACGGACACAACGGATTGGACCGCAATTAATGCACGAACAAAGTTGAAATAAATTATCAGAGATATATGAAAATATAAATGAATTATCGTCAGAGTTTGGAGAACGATAATTTTTTTTTTTCACATTTAATACAATTCCAAGAACCGTATAATTTTCAGTCTCTTAAAGTAGTTGTTCCTCTTAAACGCTATCAAACAGAATCGCATTTTGTAAGGATATTCTCATTGGTGTACTTCTATCTATGTAAAGCAAAAATAAAGAACTATCTAAAGATTTTTCGAGAAACATCATTAAAACTGTAATGAGATAATGACTTTTGTTAATTATAGATTAATAGTCCACGAACCTTTATGTTAAGGAAATTGAGCTTGCTTTCCGTAGCTAAAGCCTTGGCAATCATTGTTTTGGAGCAGCCCGGCGGGCCAAACATAAGGAGACCTCGAGGAGGAGAAATGCCAAGTCGCGTAAAAGCCTCTGGATGTCTCAGCGGCCATTCTACCGCCTGTTTCAATTTGAGCTTGAGACCCTCCTGTCCTCCAATTTCAGTCCATTTAACATTCGGTACTTCTACAACGACTTCTTTCATAGCCGAAGGCTTGGCGTTTTTCAGCGCTTCATTAAAGTCCTGGAGCTCGATTGAAATTTCTTCGACGTCCTCCGAAGAATGTACCCTTAGATGGTCCTTATCGTGGTATCTTTTCATTGCCCGAAGGGCGGCGTCTGAGCATAAACCGTAGATATCCGCACCGACAAATCCGTGAGTTGTCGAGGCGATAACGTCGACGTCATCTTCGGTTAATCGATTTGGAACGTTACTAAGAAATTTACGCAAAATGTCCGCACGCATTTTTGGCGTTGGAGCACAAACTTCTAACTCTTTGTCGAGTCTTCCTGGACGACGAATCGAACTATCGATGTTATCCGGCCTTGATGTAGTTGCAAGGACGATAATATGCGCATCGTATAAACGTATCTCATCCAAAAGCGCGATAAGTCCGGCGTATCCATTCCGTTTTTCATTATCGACGCCTGAATGGCCTTTTCGAGGGCAAAGAACGTCAATGTCCTCGATGAGTATAACACTAGGGGCTTCGTTCTTGGCTTCTTCGAAAATTTTATTCAAACGAGTATCCGGTTCGCCAGTAATTTTTTTCTGAAAATCCAAACTATTGATCACAAATATTTTCGCGGAATATTCGGATAGCACGGCATTCGCTATCATGGATTTTCCTACGCCAGCCGTGCCATAAAGCAAAATTCCTTTGGCCACGTTAAAGCCCTTGATTTTTCTCCATTTTCCTAATGCTACATCAAGGAAGTCCCTCAAGTCCGCGATCAGAGTCTCGTATCCTCCGATATCGCTTATAGACATCTTTGGTGCGTTATTTGCTATTTTTTTCTGCTCTGTGATCGATATTATATGCCACTTTGTGCAGTAGTAGGCTTTGTAAAATGTCTCTGTTTCCTTGTTAGATTTTCTTTCATCAATACAAATATTATTGAATTTCTGGGTGAGGACCTTCTCTTCTGAACTTGAACTACTTTGCTTTTGTTCGTCGTTGATTTTAACGATCTTGAAGCCCAGATTTTTCCCGTAATAAGGCACGGTTATTCTATTTCCAATCGAAAATATATTCCGTTCGTTGCGATTCTTTATCATGACCTCCAACTCTGGTGTTATCTTCGGTAGTGACTGCTCCTTTCCCGTATATTCAATCACAATTTCCCGAGCGATACATGGATTGTTCGATAATCTTCTAATTTGAACCAGACCCTCTGCCTTGCTGCTTTCCATTGCTGTTTAGAGGGACAAGTGCGAATTGCAATTCTGTCATTACTTGTGAATTCACGTAATGCTTTAAATTTCATTAATAGTTCGATATTAATAGTCCAAATAAAGATCTGTCCCTTATTGGCATAAAAAATAACCGCTAATGAGCGCAAAGAAGTCTTTGTAAATCTGAATTCAAATCAAAATAAATAAATAATGTACTATTACTTCAAGATAATGGAGAAAGTTTATTACGGCCAGCAGTAGACGCATGGCCGTTGTATGGCTTCAGCGGTCTCCCAAATTCAGCAGCATTTTTTACAGTATTAAAGAAATGTATTACTCGATCGTAACATGAACGGGTGACTGCTCAATCGCACACTGGTTTACAGGCCAACTGCTGAGTGTGAATATTTCTGAGTTTCTCATGTATAGTGTTACATAAGAAACTCTGAAAAAAACAAAAATCGACCGTACGGTCAAGTGATCCGCGGTTTCCCTGTGCCCTCGTGCATTAAAATAAGGTCTATTGAGTTGGTGTTCCCACCAAGGCCAACACAATTTTTAAAGATCTGGGAATTATAAGCTTTTTATGAGTTCGTGAATCCCACGAAACATAATTTCCGAGCTTAAACCCCATCCGAAAAAATTGAAATTCAAGAATGAAGGTGCCAACTTTCCTGGTGAAAATATTTCTCTGAAAATCTCGGAAAGCTTCTCTAAATCTAAGTATTCCCGATTTTTTCTGAAAATTTACGATTTTCCCTACTAAATTCACATACAAAGCACATATATTAAGTCTTTCTCCCAGAAAGATTCAGGGAAAGTCCAGGCTCTCAAAGAAATCCTCCACGTGTATGGCCGACAATAATTTTCAGAATTACTCTGAAATTGCGCGACACTTTGCATTAATTTGTCATTCATAACTCTGGATTATGCTGTTTTTCAAGAAAGTCTGTACTACTATTTACAAATTGCCTAATATCTATGTTGTAGAGAGACTTCGTAAATTCTTTGAAATTGTCAAAACAAATTCACGAGCAACAAATCGGATTTATCCTGAAAAAGTTTACTGCTCGTTCGAATACCACAATTAGTAGATCCTAAAGTTAAGTTGTATTTTCTCATAGAATGGTTTGTCCAAAAAAATTCCAGTTTTCTTGTATTTTTTGGGAAAAAATTTACCTGGTAAATTATAACTGTTAGTAATCGGACAAATTATCACAGAAATATTTTTACCAGGTACAGTAGTGCATTAGAAAGAGGGGCTGTGGATAAAACTCAAGAAGTGCTACTCAGAATGGAATGGAAAAGAAAAGAAGGGAATAGTAAAAGTGTATTAGTGTAACGAGGAGCACCCATTAAAACAAATATATATACATTTATATAATTAATTTCTTACTGTACACTACCATTCCATAATACTTTTTAAAGTTCACTTTTTATCTTTGTGGATAAAATATTGTGAAATTTTTACAGCAATCGTGTTAGACCAAAAATATTATAATTTGCTAATTGACTAAATAAAGCCAGGGGAGGTTGTGTAGTTCTGTTGACTTAAATATATCTGAAGAGCTTCTAGTAGAGCTCCGACCAGTTTATTATTAAATAAATTCGCCTTACATACCTCTTCTAGTCATAGAGACGCTGGTCAACGTTTTGTCATCGGTAGGCCATGCAAGCTTGACAATGTTTTCTCCTGTAGCAAGAGAAATGACTACAGGATCGCCAATAGGAATAGCGCACAATTGCATAGCAGGTTGAGCCATGAATACCATATTATCCATTTCCTGCTCTGATATATTTTGTGGCTGCACTATGGATGAAAAGATTGTATCAGAATTGGAAGATGTTATGTCATAAATAGAAACTTCATCTCAAACTCGGTACCTTGAGATGTATAACATTCTAGAGTGCTGTATAATACAGCATCATGAATGTAACTGTGGCTCCATTTCTCACTCGGCGGTGGGCAATTGCCTTCGTGAATAGCCAAGTCTTTTTGTGTCAATGTACATTGACACTTTTCGCAACAAATCCATGGCAACAGACTCTTCCTTGCTTTTGTCATCTTCACCTAGAACATTACATATTTTGACCTTATTAATTTGGTTAAATGTTATTACATAAATTCACAATACAACACTAAAAATACTAATCTATTATAACCTGTTATAATAGAAGCCATTGAATACATTTTTTAAATTATTTCATAAATCTGTTTGTTCTTTGCGTAATTATGAATAGCTTAAACTTAAAGAATAACTATATGTATAATGTATCGAGGACCAAAAATCCATGAAAATTGCATGGACAATCTACAGAATAACTTTCAATACCATTTAATTGATATTGTACATAAGTTAGAAGATTTATTCTGGGTAGCTGCGAAATTTTATAATAATTGACACAAAAATGTATTTGAATATAATTAGCATGCAATGATATATCTATTGTAGCATTTGTACCAGTTCATGAAGAATTATTATTGAATAATAATAATTAAACTTAGGATAACAGGTACATTTGAGGTTCCGATCATGTCACAATCAGGGTTGCTTGACATTTTATGTAAACATAACCTAACATACCTTTTTCAAGCCTCTCGTCTCCTATTATCACACAACTGATTATTTTAAAATACAGGTTACGGATATTCGATGTCGTGCCCTCGAGTTATCACGGATTTTATCATGCGGCGATTTTGATTGAATTTCAAGTAGAAAGACGAAAGTATCGGCAAGTATCTCAAATGTGCCTTGTCCTAACCTCGGATGCCTATGTCGTCACGTGGTTATTTCCCCCATCTTACGTATGTGTAGGGTTTACAACAGTCCGTGCTAGTAGGTTCTCTCACTGCGCGAAAACCATTTCAATGTGTTTGACACTTTTTCGCACGGTGATTCACTGCAAAACCACTAAACGTTGTCCTTTGATGTTGTTTTCCTGGAGTCGGTGGTTTTACTGTTTCGTTCACCGTATCGTTAAAAATTATTTTCGAGTTTAATTTGGCGGTGCTTTTGTACATATTCGATATAATTGACAATTTTGTACATACTTCATGATTTTTCATTTTTCTTTGTGATTCATCGAATCATGTAAACAACTTATACGCCGGTACGGTGAGATTTTTTTTTCTTTCAAAGTACACAGGAACCTTATATTAAGAAGGTTCAATTGCCAAAATTAGAAGTTAAAAAAATAGATGCTTCCGACCACTAGCTCGCAATCAGTCGACAACAAAGCTAGGTATGGTACATGTGAAACTTTGCCTAAGCTCTGTTTTCTACAAACTGTGACGAAATTTCAAGTTTTTTTTTACATTGTTTAATGTTACAGACCTAGTACAAACGAGAATTGACTAATTACCGACCGGCTATCCATGTTCCATGATTTTTCATTTTTCTTTGTGATTCATCGAAACATTTAAACAACTTATACACCGGCAAGAGATTTTTTTTTTTTTTTCAAAGTACACCCCAACCGTAAGAAGGTTCAATCATTCCATGCCAAATTGGATAGCTTGTAGTTTTTTTTAATCGTAATTTTTGAATATTTTTTAGTATCCACCATAAGAACTCCTACAGACAAATTTTGGGATTTTTTAAATCGCCGGTTCAATGTTACAATCTGTTACAATCAGGGATGGGCACATTCAAATAAAAAACTATTTAAATACACTATCTGAATACAAAATGATTTTTCCATTCATTCAATGATTTATTCCAAGTTTAAATAATGAATGGATTTCCATTAATTATCTTTTCGAGTTTAAATGACGCCCCATTCCACTTTAATTCAAGTTTTAATTAATAGACGGGCAAATATCTCTTAGTGTAATCACATGAATTTAATGCAAAGTAAAAAATCGCTCATCATTTAAACTCAAAATTAATAGTGAGTGCATTCCCACTCATCATTTAAATTCGAAAAGATAATGAGTAGGAATTCATTCATTATTTAAACTTGAAATGAATTATAAGTGGAAAAAAATCAATATTTATAACTGAAAGGATAATGAATGAAAAACCACTTATTATTTTAAGTAAAAATAATTAATCAGTGAAAAATCATTTTTTATTTAAAAATATAAATTGCCCACCCCTGGTTACATTTGAGTTATGTTTCCTGTACGTTGCGCAATTTAACTAGTGTAACGCACGATGTAACCGCAACGTAACAAGTATTGAATTAAAAGATACAAGTAACATAGTTTGTAACTTACATGTAAGTTGTTATTTCCCACTCAATAATGTCATCGAGTTGTGTAACGTGTGTTACGTAAGCGTTACAATTCAGTTATGTTGTAGTGTTATGTAACAGGAATTACACAGCTGCGTTAGTGTTTCCTTAAATTGTCAAAATGTAGCCATATTCACAATACGTTGGCTTTTTTGCGGACTTCAAGTCCACCAAAGAATTTCAAGGTGTTCTAAATCGCTACCCTTAAGAAGAAAAAAAATTAGCCGCTACTATTAAAAGTAGAACAAGCTATTGGCAAATGATGCCAACCGGTTGACACTACCGAACAGTATCACTCCTGTATGTTTATGAAGCTGCGCCGTCGCACTGTCTTATACACGTTATAAACGAATCGCTTGCGAGAAACGATTGAATCGTTGGCTATCTAGCGGTCATCACACCGGTATACACATGTTACTACGTAACAATAACATTTTTTTGTTACATTATTGTAACGGAACTACGGCATATAGTAGTTACATTACGCGCATGTTTATGATGTTATATAACTACTGTGATATCTATGTTACGTAAACGTTACATATTTTCGCAACGTACTAGCCATATTACCGCATTAGATAACTGTAACATGAGCGAAGTATCGCAATGCAGTTACATTGCAGTCGTTACATACATGGTGCATTGCAGTTATACATTTTCGTTACATAATTGTAACTGAATTGCGGCATATAACAGTTGCTTAGCGTGAATGTTCACGATGTTATATATCCACTGTAATATGCATGTAATATATATGTTACATACTCTTGCAACAATCTTGTAATGTTGTCACGTTAAATCACTGCAACATTGCGTTCCTGTCACAAAAGTGACGTCGCAATTGTTACTTGCACGGTGCGTTGCGGTTACATAGCCATTGTTAAGCAACTGCAACGAAAATATGTTATATAACGGTAACATTTCCTCCATATAACAAATGCAACATCACAAGGTAATATTGTTACAATCACATGTAACTTCCAGGTTACATTGTTGTTCAGAAACGGGTTTACTGGGTAACTTTAGCTATTTAGAAGTTCATCTGAACGGGGCATATTTTTTCAAGGTTTGGTAAACTTATATTAAGGTAAAGGTTATTGTAAATTTGTAGCTAGTGTATCTAAAATAATGGCTGGTTTTATAAAGAAGGGTACCTACTTTAAGGTACCTTCTTAAGGGCAACTCTTTCCTCATTGATGACGGAGTTTGAAATAATTGTGGTCCATTAGGTTTGCAGCGAGATTCTTTGCCATGGACTCAATCGATGAATCTGTGACAAAATAAATCCTTCGCTGTGACCCGAAAAGAATAAAGTTATTTCAAATATTCATTTATGATAAAAAAAAAAAAAAAGAAACCCATATAACAAAAATCAGCCTTGCAGTGAAGGTCAGAGGAATGCATATAAAATAATTATATTCTTTTGGAATTGTAGCAAAGGACTTTTTGTCATGGACCCACCGTTTCGGGATTCCCACACCCAAGCGTACAAAGTGCACAGAATGAATCAATTTTAATATGCTTGCTTGGGCAATGGAGTCATGGACAGTTGCACCCTCACTCATATATATATATATATATATATATATTTGTGATAGGGAAGTTGTGGGGACTTTTTGAATGATATATTTTTGACAGATGAAATCAATCAGGTGAATCACCCAGCAAGAGCCGAGTGTTGCAAACACACGAGCTGATAAAGAGGTTTTCCACTCAGTATCGTATAAAATTTCATTTGATTATGTTCAAAAACAAGGTTATACGCTCGCGAGGCGTGCGTGAAACTGCGTTTGCCGCACCGAGTCAAATTAATATGTTTTTTCGTGACTTTCAATAACAGGAAGTTCCACATGTTTGTTTCTGCTCACGATTTCTTTATCGTCTTCATTTATGTCATCGTTGTCATCGTTGTCATCATCTTCATCTTCATGTTCATCCTCATCCTCATCTTCATCATCCTCGTCGTCGTTACCACCTTGCGCCAATTCAAGAATTTTGGACATGCGCATACGTCGTTACCACCTTGCGCCAATTCAAGAATTTTGGACATGCGCATAATTTCACGACTGACGATTGGTTGGCGATAATGCTCGCGATGAATTTTCTCGGCGTGTCCCATAAAATTCGCAACATCAGCAACCTCGTTTTCGCTCAAATTAAGAATTATGCAGTTTGTGGTGATGTTTCCGCAAGGTTGTGCCCGTCAACTTATGCTCAAAAGCGACACCGGATTGTTTGGAGAATTTTCGCATGAGTACACATGCTCTTAGATACGTTTGTCGCTTTGCACTTGTACCAGGTACGCCGAATACGTAATGATCTGAGGGCTTGACTTTTGCATCCGTTCGAAACTCGAGAATTTTTTCAATGCAGCGTAATAAATCCAACGTCAGAAGAACCGGTACGGTTCGATTCGGTTTGCCACAGATGGTAAAGCGAACGTAGTTCTTCGCGATAGCTTGATTTTTTTTACACATGTTCTTCAGATCTTCTTGATTGATGCCTTGATGGTTTTAAAATCTTCTATCAAAACTCGTTCAATCTCACCGGCACGACGTCGATTAAAAAGCTGCACAGATGTCAAAGTTGTTTCAGTGAGTCTTAACCACTCTGCCGCGTCAAAACCGTTTTCCAATGCTTTGAGAGCAGATGTTCGCTCCTTTTTCAAAAAATTGTGCAACGTCTGGATGTCTTCCGTAGATGGTAACTCGACTTTTTTTTGCCGTTTCTGTGATGTTTGAGATTCTGTTACAGCTTTGTTAACTGAAATCCCTATATCTTTGTTGAGCAGTTTCATAAAATCTTCAGTCGAACCTTTTGGACTGCGTTTTCTGTTTTTATGCAATCAAATATATAAAAATTCGCAATTTTTTTCAGCAGCGACCCCATAGTGTAGGCCGTTGATGGTGATCGATAACTTTTTGTTTTCTTATCATAGCCTGCTATTTCATTAATCGCAGAAATACAGTCGTCATAGAATTTTGGATGATACACCGATGCAAAGTCCGTAACCGCGCTATTAATATTCTTAATGGCCGATAAAAACCGGCCGAGAAGTCTCAGATGAGACCGTATCGTGTCGTGTTGGTATTGTAAGTTGCCGTATTTAGCACACAGCCTGTTGCCGTAGAGTATGATCAAACGGTCGTATCTGATTAAGCGAACAATATCATCTTCACGTAGAACCGGAAAAACCTCCTGTCGCAGTACATCTGATGCCTCCGGATGAATTCGCGCGAGAATTTTCCGATCCAAAACTAATAATGATCTCTGTTTCGTTCCGTTATAGTCAAAGCACCTCTTCGCGTGATGGCGGATATTAGTTTTTGAAAAAAACCCCTTACATTTTTGGCATATTGTGAAATGATTGGCCGTTTTTGGGGCGTTTTTGCTTGGCCTCCGAACCACCATTAATTCTCCATCGTTAACGGCGTTGTTTGTATTAAGATCGAACATGCACTTTTTCCTTATTGTGTCGATAATGGCCAAACGTTCACGCGTGTGCTTTGGTAAGACCATAAAATTCCGTACCTCTTCGACGTCTTTGTGCTTGTTCTCCAAATGGTGAACCAATTTTGTTTGCATTTTTCGACAGTACATACATTACGATCATCTGTCGAGGACTTTTTTTGTCACATGCAGTAACTACGTACATGTCTTCATTGTTACGGTCTACATATAGTTTTGTACATTTTTGTTAGATGTTTAATGTGGATATTTCGGTTCTTGAAGGTGATGCTTCTGAAATGCACTGCTCTCGTTGACATTTTGGTGTTACATATTTGTAGATGATAGTTGAAATTTAATTTTTGATCTATATGGTGTGACGAGCCCCTCGCACGAGTATTTCGGATGACTCGCACGGGGAGCCACGACCAAATATAACGACGCCCAAGTATAAAATTTTCTGCTTTTGCTGTTATTTCTCCCGTCCTTACCTGTTTCGCTGCCGTTTGCTGGGCGCCAGGCTATCTATTCTAGATCCGACAGCCAGGGTCACTTTCCTTTTACCAAAATCGCTTCGTATTCAGTTCCGGCTAGCGGGAAGGGGTGCAGTTCGGGGACTATTCGCGAAATTAATACTCGACTCTAAACACTTCTTTTACTTACAAAATATAAACAACAATTTATTAACGATGTAGCATAAAGCTTCCGGTTCTACACAAAATTCTTACACCAGAGACTCGAGTCCGACAATAATCGCGATCCTACTATCGTTCTCCCGGGAACTCTCAAGGTCGGCCGGAGAAGCCGGTCGCGACGGAGGGTAAAACTGAGCCACATGTACGGAATAATTGTGGGTGCACCACGTGCGCCTACCTTATTTCCCGGTGGAATGTCTCCCGGTCGCAACGCTGCTTTCCTGGTCTGCCGGACGTCGATTTCCTCGAAGACTCCTGTCTCACTCTACTTAATCCTCCACGGGTCGATCGGGATTCTCGTCGAGACTCACGTGCTACTCGTCCGCGCACGGCGAATTGTTCGATTCTTATTTACTTTTACGATCGCAAAGGTAATCTTCATGCGAGGGCGTCTGCTCAGAGCCACTGATAATTTGCTTAGTGCTCGGCGACAGCTTTTACTCAACGCGACAATGCTCAATTTCCGATACAATACTTTTTCGCGACGAAGAACTAGACTGCTCAATTCGTTACGCAAAATCCGACTTCTCAATACAATCTCTCAAATCTAACTAATCAATACGACGACCCAATTTCGACTCGCTAATTCGGGGACCGGAATTAGACTAATTTCTCGCACGCTCTGCCGGGTTACGCGGGCCTCGGACCATCTTTCTCTCTGTCCGTCCTCGCACGTCTTCCCGGGCTGTCGCTCTAATTCCGAGAATCCTGTGGAATAATACACTCACGGCAGTCAAACGTTCATTGTTCAAGTTTGACGCCGAGGAGCGATTCTGTTGCCACGCGGTTTCTGGCGCTCTCGGTGCTCGAGCACTCTGGGCCTAGCGCGTTGCTGCGAGCGCGCACTAGCGCTTCGTCACAATGGATTCCTAGGTATCTTGCGTGCTGGCTTGCTTCTATTTCAACGTTGAACATAAGTATTTTTGGTGATCGCGGGTTAGGTTTGTGGTTAAAAATGAGGAGCTGGCATTTGCGGGGGTTGGGTTTTAGACGCCATTTATTAAACCATGCTATTATGTTATCCACCGAGGACTGGAGAGTTTCTATACTGTTTTTCACCGTGTTTTCGTTAGAAATTAGTACCGTCTCATCCGTGAATTGCAAGATATATCGGTTGAGATCGATCTGTTCTTTGTTAATGCGATTGTAGTTGTACATATCGTAGCAGTAGAGGTTGTAAAGAAGCGGAGACAGAGGGGAACCCTGGGGAACTCCCTGTTCTGGTGAAAAGAGGTGTGAAGTTGATGAGTCTATTTTAATTATGAGGGAACGTTCGTGAAGAAAGTTTTGTATGATTTTAATCAGATAGTTCGGGCAGTGAAGTTGATGTAGCTTGTATAACAGACCTTTGTGCCACACGCTGTCAAAGGCTTTAGCTATGTCGAGAAAGAGAGCTGTTGATTTTTTATTTGCTTCGACGTTCGATACTAAAACTGCGAGTGCGTTGTGTGTGGATACACCTGTCTTGAATCCGAACTGGTATTTCGGTATATTGCCTCCGATTGCCTTCTCGATTCTGGCTTTTACGATCCGTTCTAACACTTTGCCGATAGAAGGTAATAGGGTTATGAGCCTATAATTGCTTACAATGCTGTGGTCTTGATTGCGTTTAGCAATCGTTATGATTACCCCTTTTTTCCATATTTGTGGGAAATGTGAATTTGTTAGGTACTGGTTAAGTGCGTTAATTATGAACGTGTGAGCTCTCTTGTTGAGTTGCTTGATGATCAAAATGGGTATTCCGTCAAACCCTGGCGAGCTATTCTTGCAGTTTTTGAGTACTTTATTATATTCTTCTCTTGTAATTGGCGGTGTAGGCTGCCTAACTGGTTGTTGATTAATGTTGTAGTCTTCATACCAATTAGTGATTGCTCTGAGATTCTCGGCACAAACGTTCGAATCATGAGTCATGGCGAAAGTTCCCGAAAAGTATTCCGCGAAGGCTTGAGCTTTTTCAGTGTTAGTTGTGAGAGTTCTGCCGTTTATCCTGAGGTTCGTCGCTAGCACTCTGTTTTATTTATATTTTGAAAGTTTTTGTGTAATACTCCAATAATTCTTTCCCTTTGATTGGTGTATTTTGTCGCACGCCTTGAGCCACATGTGAGTCCTGTACTGTAGGATCATAGCTTGGACGTTTTTATTGAACTGGTTTAGTTTTGTTTTGAATTCTTGGTTATAGTTATTTTGATATTTCCGGTAGAGCTGACGTTTAACTTTTATTAGTTTGACTATGAACGGTGGAAGCGTATGTCAGAAATTATTTTTTATCTTTGGAGTATATTTGTTGATTATTTCGTCAACTTTATTGTTAAATTCTTCCATGAGTAATTGGGTAAGCGGCTGTTGTGAGCGCGATTCTAGATATCGATTTATTTCTTGGTTTACCTTTTCTATGTCGGTGAATTTGAAGTTGGGTTTTTCCGTAGGGCTTGTTTCGATTATTGTCTTATTTGTGTCGGACGATAGGAGAATCGACAGATGATCGGATCCTAGGTCCGGGATAGTCTCGATGCTTGCGAAGTTGTTTCTGATGTTTTGTGTGCAAAACAGTAGGTCGGGTGTTGAGTCACGGTTGTTTAGCATTATGAAAGTAGGTGGCCTATCTATTTGAATATAGTTTGAGCTCTGTGTGAAGTCATGCAGTTGTTGACGCTTTCTTCTGTTTGGGTTGAATCAGTCAAAATCAGTTACAATACTTCCTCGTAGAAGTTGCTATGTATAGAGCAAAATTAAATGAGGAAGCAATGTGCACGGTTCCACTTTGCATCCTTGTTTAGTCATCGGACGAAAAAAAAAAAAAAAATTTAATATTTAAGTCTTAAATTTGTCAAACAAGAGAAAATAATCAAGTCAAACGCAAAATAAACGGTTAATTACTTTTGAATTCAATTTTAATGTCGAATAACTCTTGAAGTAGTGAATTTTCTGAAAAATGTTACGACACCTTGTTTGTAGAGCATTAAATTTTCCACAAAAATAATCATTTGATCTTTGAAAATGGTAATTTGTCTGGTAGTTACAAAAATAAAAAGTTCATACAAAAATTTGAAAAAACAAATCAATGTTTGAGGCACGATTACAAGGAAACGGCTCGTTCTACATAAATTTACTAAGAGAGCTTTTTTGTAGAAAATTTAATTTCCTTAAATAATACGGATAGATCAAATTTTTCAGATTAATAATTTACGAGTTTTGGGTAATAAATACGGTAGATGTAAAAAAATCGATAGTTGTAATGATACACCCCTTAATATTAATATTAAGGGCTCAAACTTTCAGGATAATTTTTTTTTGTCATGAACAATATTTTCAGAGTACCATAAAAAAAAGTTATTCGTTTTTTTTGGCCCAGTCTAATGTTTATGCTTAGTTTGAATCACATATTTTATTTATCGATGATAGTGCTTTACAATACAAGTTATTGTTGACATAAAAGAATTCAGATATTGCTAATTATGTAAACAATAGTTTGATGCAGATAAACGATATCGAGTAACTCACAACCTATCGCAGAAGCAGTGTGAATGTTTCGTCTTCGTGAGGCTCATGAATCCATTCCTAAATCGTGTTTTTTTTTTCTTAAGAAAAGATTTTTTAAAAGGACGAACATTCTAAACATTATACATTAGCAATTATATTAATTTTGTAAGTTGTTTGCATAATTTGCGTATATTTTGTAATGTGAGTATTGCAAATGCTCAAAATGTAGATTGGTTGGATCTAACGTGTATTGATTGCACGATGCGTTTAGTGTAGATAAACTGAACAGGAGAAACATCATTCGTACCGAATAACGATCTTTTGGACCGGATACCGAATAGCGTAACTACAGGTGACTTAAAGGTTTATTCTTGCACTGTTGAGTCGAAAGAATATAAATATTTATTGCAATCATTAAATTGATAGAATTCCTTACTAACATTTTTATATGATATATAATGTAAAATATTTATAGAAGTTTACATATACACATTCATATACTCAAACATGAATAAATGTCAATTGCCATAAGCCACCATTCCCGCGCTCCTCAAGTACAGTTGCTGAGCCCAGTGGTGTCACACTCACTGAAATTAGTAAATAACACTTTATTATATTTCACGGACGGGGCGTAATGCAATTTGACGAGCTTGTTCGTGCTCCTTTACTCTAGTCTTCATGGTACAACCATTCAAGTGGACACGGGCTCAAATGTCAGTTAACTTGCATAGTGCAAGTTGCATTATTGCTTATTGTATTAGAATGTGCGTTTGTACTGATTATGCTGTTCAATATTATAAATCATCGCGAATGGTGAGTTGAGTGGCATAATCAATACCTCAAAAATACCGTGTTGGAGGTTATATGGAAGAAACGCGATCAGTGTCGATTTTTACTTAACCGAACTCGTTTTGAAAATTCGTACAATGGGCTCAAGTATGGGAAAAGAAATATTTTCTTGAACGGATTGTTTTTTTATTGTAGTCAACTGTGCAAGTATATCTTTTATTTTGCAGTTGTCGTAGAGTTCTAATTCAGACACTAGAGCAAGCAGCTTTTGCAGTGATCAATTTTCTTCATAGGTAGAATCTGTATAGTCCTGATATAAGAATTCCCATTGCAAGGTCTTAACTTTACACTATTTTTTTTCATTTGTAGTAACTTGTTTTATAAAATTCTTTGTAACCTCTGTCGGGTAATTTGCAATGATACTTGTATACCGTCGCTTTACAGAATTCTTTAGTAAAGTTCAATATTCTTAATTTAATGGAGAACAACCTAAACTATAAAATAAGTGTCAAAATAAAAAGACATATTGGCACGGATGAACGTGGCAACGACAATAAAATGTTCGCTCATAAAATATTTCACTTTTTGTGATTGCCTGGTAATATTTTTCATTTATCGAAGATTGTATGTGCGCAATTCCAGCGTTGTCAAATTTACACGATTTTATATGTCTTTGCTTTCGCAGTGATACTTTCCACACGTATTACTCAAGGATTTGAATAGTAGTCTCAACGATAAGATTCATCGTGTATACTATATAACGAGAAGTAAGCGTGACTTAAGAGTTAATGCTTCCATTCGAAGTGATTGAGTTATTAAATGTATGAGTTGCCTCCAGCACAATAACTTAAAAACGTAGTTCGCCGAACCAATCTTTTTCCCCGTCTGTATATTGGATGTTTCAAAAAGGGAAGGACATCAATAAATACAGTAGTCTCTGTTGTTGACTCTCCATAAAAAAGTACACATGTTCTAAGAATTATCTCTTCAAATATTTGTCGACCTGTTTTATCAGAAGTTATTTCTGCTAAATAGTTGTTCGTAACACTATCACGGTGGATGCAGAATCTGTCGAATAGCAAAGAGTAGAGCACGTCGCGTCCCTAGCGGTAGCATATCTTTAGGCTAAAACGCAGTCAACTCGTGGATCAGAGCGAGAGAGATTATAATAACGATTGGACAGCTTTGAGCTCATACACTGATCTGCTCAGCAATTTATACCAGTCTTCCTGCAGATCTCGACCTGCGCGTGGGTTATGTGCCTATCTATCCGTCTACCTATCTACATCCGTTTGGACATGCGCTTTGCTTGACGGTGCTAATACTATTATAATTTCATTAACTTCGGAGCTATAACTCAACAGTACGCTCACCTCAGCTGCCGCCGCTAATCAAGTCAAATTGGTACTAAGCACTCACGCATACTCGAGCGATACCTCGTGGCACTGTACAGCTCTAATCACAACCTATAACAGCTATAATAACAACTGGCAGAAATTTATAATTCCTAATTACAAATCGTAAACATTGAAATGAAGAGTGCTGCAAAACTGAAGTGGTGGTGGTGGCGGATTATTCTTGGCAGCTTTGCTGTATGGTGTTTTCATATAGAAAATAATCAACTAGGTACGCAAAGGTATTAGACTATTCCAAAGCATTTTGCGTATACATATAGCGTATTCAACCGCTTTTAAAATAAAACGGACATAAATCGGAAGAGTAACTTGTCGAAAACAGTTCGATGAGGTTTTTAAAGTCTACTGAGTGAAGCAACATCTATAAATTATTAGCTGCTTGTCAGCTACCGAAATCATTGGCTGAACGGGCCGAAATTTTAGCCATTCACATAATATTAATTATGATTGGAGAAACTGATTGCCAATTCATTACACATATTTCTTACAATTATCGTCAATTAAGTTTGTGATAGTCGGTCGAGTGATCTGAAGTTCATGAGGTTTTGACGTAAAAATAAATGCTGTATGATCTAATTGGTAATATTTTGGTTGCTATATGGCAATAACTATACTATCGTAAAATATTAACAACGTCAAGCATATTATGAATAGTTTAAAGATTGAATCGATTTTTGCTTCCACATCAAAAAAATCTTGTTTTCATGAAAATACATTTCCCGAGATTCCCATATCAGTGTACTCAGGATCGTCCAAAGCGTCAAGAAAAATTCTGTAGAAAAAAATTTCAGTTTGCATGTACATGTATGTGTAACGTCGACTCCGAAAATTTCATCCATTGTAATTCTCGCGAGATTGTCAGCGATCGAGCTGAACTTTAGAACACAAATGAGGCAGCAACCCCTTAATTGTTGTAATTTTCGACAAAGTATATATAGATATTAGATCTTAGAGCTGCTTGAATTTTTTTTCTAAATTGAACGCTGTCGCTTCAACTTTCGTAAAATGTAGGATATTTTTACGAATACCTCATCATAAATACACGTGCACGAAACGTTATTTTGTATAGAATTTCTTACTTATACTTATACTTATTTACGTTAGTAAAGCAATTTCGATTTGATGGATTTCGGAAGTTTTAAATAAATTGCCAATTTATTGTTTTAGCTTTTGTGAAACTTCAGGTAGTAAAACCGAAATTTTCAACTAAATATAACAATATTCTGTGATACCATATGTAAAATTTGGTCAAGATCGGTAGAAACGTTCGGATTTTATGAGAATGTGAAATTTTCCTTATTATATAATTTCAGCTGAAATTTACCTCAATATCACTTTTCTGATAGTAAACACGGATCTAAAATACAACTTTACATTACTTGTATTACTTGTTGGAAACTGCTTCTCAGGTTATTTACAATAGAAACTAATGAGCAAGCAACGGGCAAGGTTTTATTTAGCATTCTTGTTTAGATATTATTTCCCATATTCAAAAACCTTATCTTACAAGGAATTCGAAATTCATCAAAAGACTTTTTCGTAAAGGTGGTTTTGAAAAAAAGTAAAAAACAATTGCAACCAACCTGCAAGGCTTAACCGACCTTGCATCCTTTTTGCATCCTCAGGAAGTGATAGTAAAAAAAAAAAATGTCGAGATTTTCATGTCAGTGTGTTCGGAATGTTCCAAAACGTCGAAAAAACACATTTAGAAAAAATGTCCGTCTGTCCGTCCGTGTGTGTGTGTGCATGTGTATGTACAGATCATTAGTCCTTCATAACTCGAAAACCGTTTGAGATATTAAACTAAAATTTATACCACACGTTGAATTTCCTTAATTGGTTCAATTTTCAGCAAAATCTATACAATCGTTTGTTTTTTATAGCATTTTGAATGTTCTCGAAATTCTGTGTATGCTCTCTAATTCTCATATTTTTCGAGATTTCTGGCCGAAAGTTGGTAAAAAGTTGAACTATCGTGGTCCAAAAATCGGTATTGAATTTGGGGAAAATCGGTACAGCAGTTCACATTTTATGCGATTTTCTATTTTTTCGAAATTCTCTGTACGCTCTCTAACTTTTACATTTTTTGAGATATCAACCTTAAATTTAGAGCAAGCATTGATTGTCATTGACAAAAGTTCGGTATTGAATTTGGCGGCAATCCGTCAATCCGTTCAAATTTTATGCCATTTTACATTTTTCGTTTTTACTCAAAAGTCCGTAAATATTGACATATCGAGTTGAAATTTGGACCAAACATAGGTTTTCATTTTGCAACTCAACGCCACACGACGAAAAGTTTTTTTTTCAAGGTAATAGATTATATGTAGCGTAAATTCGTTCGATTGACCGATTGGGCGATCGATTGGGTCAATTCACGAACTAAACTAATGAATCACAAAACAAAGTTTCTTGAGGAAGCCAAAAGTGATAAATGTACTTTGATACAATCCGAATATTTGTCTTCTTTATGTTGCAGCTAATGCTGAAAGCACACGAGCCATTGAGGATGGGATCACTCAAAGCGATGAAGGACGCAGTGTTGAAGAAATTCGACAGCATCACTGCTGTGCAAGACACGAAAAGGTGGTAGACGTAGGTGAAGGTCGGTACTACATTTTCATTTTATTATTTTATTTTCGTATTCACCGAATTCTACATAGCCTAGGAAAAGTGTTCTTCACTATCTATTATCGTTATACACAGGAAAGTAACTACATATTGGCAATAAAAATACATGACGGCGTCGGTGTCGTCACCGCTTATTATAATTATAATCAATTGATGAGAAGCTGTGTGTGATAGGTATAGCGAACATCCGGTATCGTGTCGCCCTTCGCTAGAGTGCAGTTGAAAATCATTCTAGTAATGCGGGTCGACTGATAGCGCAATAATGTGCATATTAGACTGGGCCAAAAAAAAAACGAACAATTTATTTTTTTAATGGTACTCTGAAAATATTGTTCACGATGACAAAAAAAATTATCCTGAAAGTTTGAGCCCTTAATATTAATATTAAGGGATGTATCATTACAACTATCGATTTTTTTTACATCTACCGTATTTATTACCCAAAACTCGTAAATTATGAATTGGAATAATTTGACCTATTAATATTTTTGACGGAAATTAAATTTCCGGCAAAAAAGGTTTCTTAGTAAATTTACGTTGAACGAGCCGTTTCCTTGTAATCGCGTCTCAAACATTGATTTGTTTTTTCAAACTTTTGTATGAATTTTTTGTTTTTGTAACCACCAGACAAATAAATATTTTCAAAGATCAAATAATTATTTTTGTGGGAAATTTAATGCTCTACAAAAAAGGTGTCTTAACATTTTTCAGAAAATTCACTCCTTCAAGAGTTATTCGACATTAAAATAATTAAAATCGATATAAAAAATGTCAATGTCGAAATGTCCCGGCAGTCTACAAGTATTAACCTGTAGACTGCCGGGTATTGATAGAATTTATTCACCTTTATGAATTCCAAAATGATCTGGCTATAGCTTAAATATATCTTATAGGAAGGTTCAATCATACGTAGAACCTATATATAGACTTGCCGGCGGCTAACGGTGGAGAAATAATTCAACATCAATTTTCTCCTTTAAAATTAAACGAATTTGTTTTAAATTTGTCACTCGCGGGTTTTTGCGGCCGCTGATTATGAATATCGTGTTAGTTTTCAAACATAAAAAATGGCGGATCCAATATGGCGGTAATTTTTTTGAAAATTCAGTTTATTCGCTTGAAAATCGTTACTCGGGGTTTTTGGAGTCGTTAATTACGAATCTGAATTTAGAAATGAAAATGATTTAAATATTTTTGCTAATCTCACAATTCGATATGTATATCTCTCCTTCAGCATTACTCAGAGCCAACGACGAGTACGTAGAGAGGTTTTTTCGCTCCATTTTTTTTGTGATTGTATAATTTTGTTGGTCTTTGTTTTTAATTTTTTAAATAATTTTTAATCCTAGAGCTGCAATATCTTTCCACTCTACGGTAATGTAGCTTTTGTGTAGTACGTTTTGAAGCAGGGTGTAATAGAGCATAGAGCTACCTGACAAATGGCACACTCGTAAATAAAATGCGTTTTTGTTTTCCTCATCAAACAAAGCTTGCACTGGCGCTGGATCACTTTAGCTGAATTTTCGTTTTGAATTTGTACAGAAAAGTGTCGTCCGGTTAGTGGCATTTTGCTCGATCCCATAGAAAATAAAAGGAAAGTATGATTCCCCAAAAATGTTTTTTTTTTTTAAACGAAAATTGGACGTCAACTAAAAAAGGGATGGATCTATTCTACAGCAAAAAAATATTAGAAATCCAATATATTAGCCAAGTAAAACTCTCTTCAAAAAACTTGGCGTGCCAGCGAATAGCTCCCATGCATAGTGCGTTGAAGTAAGTGTGGATTTCAGCAATTTATAATTATATTATTTTAACGCATCCAGGAAACGTGCGAATATTATGCCGGGACGCCACATAAAGTAGTATTGTTCAAGATGGTGTGTCGAAAATTCTGTGTACTGGCACACGTCTCTTTTTTTTTTCTTTATGTACGCTCTTGCAATCGGAACGCATTCAAGAAATTATACATGCTTCAATGCAATCGTTTTGGCGTACTTACTCTTCGTTTCGCATTAACTGATGCTCATATTATTTTTTAGTTAGAATAATTAAAATAGACCAAAGTCTATATAGGAGTGTTTTTCTTTCTTCTCCGCATTAACTGATCCTTCTATTCAATTAACGTTTAGGGAAGAAAACAAAACTTTAACAGATTGTGTTATTATTGTGAGATGGGCCCCCCCCCCCCCCCCTATAAGGCTATCTGTCCGAATTATCTGCAATTCTTTTTCTCAGGATTATTTGAATTCATAATTTCAAAGTTACACTGTTATTCGAGTTAATAGACCGAGAATGGAAAAAATTCTGTGTACACATTGATCAGTGATGATTATCGTTCTAATGAAATGTATTGTCAATAATTTCTTAATTAGTTAAGGCACGCCAAGTTTTTTTAATAGAGTTTTACTTCGCAAATATAGGATTTCTAATATTTTTTTGCTGTGGAGTAGCTCCATCCCTTTTTTACTAGGCGTCCAATTTTTGTTTTAAGAAATCATTCTTAGCCGATATGATTCTTTTTGAAAGTCAGACCGAAATGAAAAATCAAAGCAGACAGTTTTGTCAAGTTTATTTGTAATAAATAAACATGTATACACGGAACGTAGGCTGCAATAAAAATTTCACGTGATGCTGCGTCTAATTTTTGTAACAACCGACAACATTAAATGAAACCGAAATTTATATAGATACTTTTAAGTAATTACACCCTCCGTTGTTCTCTGTTTTAAGAAGCGTCTTGGAAGGTACGGCACTTAACAAATAAAATGAATTCTTCTCAATCATCGAGCAAAAATAATGATTTATTGTACACTGAAAACGAGTATGCACAATAATCACTATCGAACCCGTAATTTAAATCACTGGCACACACGAATTTATAAATGAACTGATGCACTGACGACCGATATGATGCCCTGTGTGACGTCCCGCGCAAAAAAAAGTATTTAAAAAAAGTCTCAAGCCTATATCTTATTGGGCGGTTTAAGATTCCGTTAATAATCGGTTTGAGTATTAAAAGAGTATTGAAAAAGTATTAAATGAATTTCACAGGTATTCAGTATCAAAAAAGTATTTAAAAAGTATTAATACCCATGAAATTAATTTAATAGTCTTTTAGCAACATTAAAACGACAGATTTTTTAGCGCGAGCACTCATTGGAAAGAAAAACAATAAATAAAAAATATTGGACGTGTGGGCAGAGATATCTCCTATTCGAAAAATTTGTTATTCTCGTGACGTCACACGCTACATCATTTTGAATAAGTGAAAGGGACATTTAAAGTTGTGTGGTATAGTGAAATTACGAAGACCAGGTATCTAAGCATTAAAGGAACACATATTCTTGCTACAGGTCTCATAAAAAAAAAGAAAAATTAATAAAAAATATTGGCTGTGATACATTTTTTGTTTGCGAAACGTGGTCAAATACGTAGCCACGTACGTGTGAGAAGACGTCCAAAGTTGTGTGACTTCGCCAAACGCAAGATTTTTCGTCGACTAGAAATTACGGAAAGGCGTAATATCAGCATTAAAGCGACAGTTTTCCTTGTTGGAGGGCTCATTGAAAAGAGAGAAAAAAAAATGAACCTGACAGAATTTTTGCTTCCGATCTGTGTTTAGAGATATCTCGAGTGACAATTTAAAAACCGCCAGTGAGTGGCCATCTTTGGGATAAATAGAGTAGCAATAGCACTCGTGACATCAGGGGTAGATATCCCGATAAGGATGAAACAAAAATCGGTATATGGAAGCGTGGGTATGTGTAAGCAAAATTCATTTTTGGTCGAGTCGCTACTGCGACTCTTGATTTTGTTTCGGTATTCTGGTTGTACAAGACATGGGCATTTGATATCAAGAGTCGCGGTAGCGACTCGACGCCAAGTTAAAAAAAAAAATTATGTTCAGAAACTCGAAGTCCGCTTTCACTGTAATCTTACTGTTGTGGCCTTTATTTTTCATAAACCTTTACTTCAAAATTCAAGCCTACATGAGCTTTAAATTTAAGTACCAGTACTTCTATAATAAACTTGATATACCGGTACATTAACCTTCAAGCAATTTTTCTTACACTATAGTTTTAGTGTGTGTGTGTGTGTGCCCTTGGTTAGTCCTGTTATTAGCGTTCGTTTTGTTTGATGTAAGGGGTTGTAATCAAATTGTTAAGTTTAGATAATGGGTGTGTGTGTGTGGTCGTTAGTCTGTCGGGCCTATTGTTGAAATTGGCAAAATTCTTGTTAAGTTAGTAGCCGAAGTGTGGCCGGTAAACAAAATATTTGACGGAGACATTTTTATTATTTATTTGTCTCTATAATATGATTGAAATTTTGATTAAGTCAAATTGTTGTGAGACCCGTAATTTATTGCTTTATTGTATTCATTCATTTATTGCTGTATTATTTATTTATTCACACGAACTCTCGGAAGTCTTATCCCCCCTCCCCGGCACCACTTTACGTGTTGAAGTTGAGCATTACTTTTGTTCCGGCGCAAAAGCGCCTGACGTCCTATTCTTTATGAATGAGAAATAAGGAACATAAATAAATTCATCTTACAATTCAAGTAATCAATAAATAAATAAATGCTATAGACGATTTCCATTTTATTAATGGAGGGGGAATGGGTTAGTGAAGACGAATACTAAATTATAATGCCAAAAATACTAAGGCATAAAATAATAACAAAAGTGTATTCAATAACTGAAGATAACAAAAGTTTGGGCGCCAGCTACGTTACGTGTAGCAACGAAGATATTACCGGTCACTTGACCCGCTAATCTGACAAAGAAAAGAAATAACTGCAAAATCGCAAAAATAAGAGCGCAGCTAGAAGGTAGAGGGATGAGGGGTCTCAGGGGGTGAATTCCCAAACTCGTCGGATTCTAAATTATTACCTCGGTCAGGTACTCAAAATTGCCGGTCTCCACGTGGTGGCAGCCGGTCTTCTCGATACAGAAATAATAACTCTACTATTCAAAAAGTACGGGATGAGGGGGACAAATGAGGGACTTAAAAGATTACAAAAATTACTCACATACAATTTCTCACTCACTCGAAAAGCAGCACCGGGGACCGGGAAGTCAGAAGCGAGGTCGCGCGAGGACGCGGTGAGAAGCTACACCGCACACGACTAGCTCAGGCTCCGCGAGCTGATATATGGTAGAGGGACTGGACGAAATGATGAGGCGACACAATTAGAATTACAAGGAATTATTTGGTTTATTGACCCTTTCCCGGGCGTTACTTGAAAAAGGTCAAGGCGCATTTACGATGACATAGTGGTGGACAAGAATGAGAATAACACTACGGTGACTCGATATAAAATAAATGAAAGAAAGAAATCCAAAAGAACCAAGTTAATTAAAAGCATTACGCGAAGTTGAAGGTAGCATTAACTCGAAGTGGTGTCCTAAGCGATAGGTAGCGTAATTATAATTCAAACCATAGCCGCAGACTAGAGGTAGCTTGAAACGAAATAATATTTAAATAATCGCGGAAAACATTCATAATAAATAATCGGAGGTAGCTTTGATACGATGAAGAATTCGGGAGAGAAAGCATAAGCGGACCGAATAAATTTTGAAAACCAAAAGGGCAATTCAACAATCAAATTACTAAATAATCCCTCGCAAAGAGGATCGGGAAACATCTGAAGGAGGGGAGCAACAGATAGATCTCGACTCCTTGAATTAGGGCTCATGCAATACTCAAATACTAAAACAATAAAACAATAATATAATAACATGATCCTCAAAATTTCTGCATCTTCAAAAAAAAAACTTTAGCACGCTGTAGCGCTGTGACATTAATTCTGAGAGGAAAATGTTTACGACCTTTTTGTTCCTCTTTAAATTCCCCGATGGCGGATATTTTTGAAAAAAATAATTATTTGAAATGAAGACGATTACTGCGAGTTGAAAACTTTGGCACGCTGCATCTTTTTCATTTTGACTCGGAGGGAAAAGTTTGTAGGAAACATTTTCTTTCTTTTCTAATTTTGAGGTGGCGGTTATTCGTACTTTTCGGGTGGCGGTTATGTGTGGGTAGTTATTTGGACTTTTGTCTTTGACAGTGGTTCCTGACTACAATATTGATCATAGGCAAAAATGCCGAAGGACTTTATTGTAGTACTCTCGATTATCTAGTGGCGGGTTCCGCCGGATTTTTTTTTAAGGGCGAAGAAATATATTTTTTTGCCATTTAAAAACTTTGGTTCGCGATATCTTGGCCAGATTACCTCCTAGAGAAAAAAACATATGTGCCTTTTTCGTTCCTTTTTCGATTATCTAGTGGCGGGTTCCGCCGGTTTTTTTTTTAAGGGCGAAAAAATATTTTTTTTGCAATTTCAAAACTTTGGATCGCGATATCTTGGCCAGATTACCTCCTAAAGAAAAAAAATATGTACCGTTTCTGTTCCTTTTTCGATTATCTAGCGGCGGGTTCCGCCGGTTTTTTTTAAGGGCGAAAAAAAATTTTTTTTTGTCATTTCAAAATTTTGGATCGCGATATATTGGCCAGATCACCTCCTAGAGAAAAAAACATATGTACCGTTTCTGTTCCTTTTTCGATTATCTAGTGGCGGGTTCCGCCGGATTTTTTTTTAAGGGTGAAAAATTTTTTTTTTTGCCATTTCAAAACTTTGGATCGCGATATCTTGGCCAGATTACCTCCTAGAGAAAAAAAATATGTACCGTTACTGTTCCTTTTTCGCTTTTTCGTCACATATTGCGCTTCAATTATTTTTTAAAAATTGGCATCAAAACGATCTCGAAATTGCTTTGAAGGTTCCAAAAATTTCTCGTCGTAACGCGACTCCGAAATGGCAATTTTTTATATATGTCAATGTATGAGCACAAGTTGACAGAATTATTTTTACGCAAAGTGCCAACTAAGTGCTTTACCTTGTCCCGGGTTCAACTGGTCCCGACTTTCTCTACTTATTCAACCCTTTAGTTGATAACATGAATAGTACAGTGTCATCACAATAAATTAATGGTCGAGAGAACCGTCAAGTTATCCAGAAATAATTTACACACTACATTGACTTTAAGAATATACTAGCCCAGTGAACGTTAATCCCTCGAAATTCCTCGTCAACCCTGTTGAACAGAAATTTGGGGGAATTGTTTCACTCATTATTGTCGTTGCTCCGTTCATGTTTATTTCTTTTCAGGAATATCCCGACAAGCTATCAGTATCGATGCTGGTCATTGTCGAAGATTGTGTCCTCGACATGTTTTAGATGATCCAGGCGATGCCAGTAGACCCGCAGTTCAGGTGATTAGTCTTAATTATTTAAAATGTAATCGACTCCAATTACAACTAAATTAAATGTTAAGTGTAGACAATAAGTTCAAATCTTAAAACGTCTACAAAGTAAAATTTTGTACATTAATACATCATGTTGTTCTTCATTCCCAGAGACTCCTTTGTGTGAAAATAGTCCATTTTGCAGTTCTTTGGGCGAAGATTTTCGAACAGAACATAATTATGGAAAGCGATTTGTAAATTTTCATCTTCCAATCTTGTTTTACATCAAGCTTAATCAAATTCGGAGAGAATTTATATGTTTTCAGAAAAATGGAGATATCATTATTATGAGAAAAAAAACACTAGGTTTTCGGGTAATTCGTTGAAGAATTCTTTTTTCGTCGCGAAATATTCGTAATTCTAATGAATCTAACATCTGACTGGACGGTTATTGCAAGAACTACCTTAAAACAAGATTCAAAGGCAAATATACACAAATTGCTCTTCCATGATTTGACTTTGAGCTTTATTCAAGCTTTATTCATAAACAAAATGGAACTAATCACCATATTTGCGCACGCTTGTGGCTTTGTGAATAGCGCACGCCCAGTTATTGAACATTAATGTAACTTGGACTGAGAGAAAATTATGGTATTAGTAACTATAAAATGACAAGTATTAATTTTTAGTTCGCACGACCATTTTTTACTTTCTCATCACATACGGAGTATTTAAAAAGAAAAATTATTGTAATCTAAAACAAAATCGACTCCTGGATTTTCATAGAAATACATGTTTTGAGTGCCCCGTATTCTAAAAAAAAAACATATTAACTTATTTTTGTCTGCCTGTCTGGCGTCTGTATGTACCGTCCGAAACCATAATAACTTTTGAAAAAATCTCCGAACCGCAATGTAATTTGGTGTGTGCCTCGATTTCAAATCCTAGTTTTAGTATTGAAATTCCTTCTGACCCTTTATATACAATATGAATAAACTTATTTAAATTATATATTGGGGCAACAATCTAATATAGAAATTATGCTGTTTTGGTCTGATATGTACAGATACTATTTGCAGTCAATGAGTAGTGAACAACAAGTACAGTAGAACCTCGATTATCCAAACTAATTGGGACCGAGACTAGTTTGGATAATCAAAAGTTCGTATAATCGAAACGTGGTGTTTTTGGGGATGCGATCATAAAAGACACTTTTTCACATAAAAAAGATGTCCAATAGCTGTCAGATAATGCCACATTGCTATGTCTTAATCAAGTCGACCAACTTTTTTTCTTACAAAACGCAATAGTTTGCAAGTTTACCTGGATTACCAAAATGAAAAAAAAAAAATCACAAATCCTATCTTAGAGTACTCTTTTCAACGAGTATTTACAACAAAAATCAGCCCTCAACGATTTTTTTTGCCGAGTTTTTTTGTTTTGCCGACCAACTTTTTTTCTTACAAAACGCAATAGTTTGCAAGTTTACCTGGATTACCAAAATGAAAAAAAAAAATTCACAAATCCTATCTTAGAGTACTCTTTTCAACGAGTATTTACAACAAAAATCGGCCCTCAACGATTTTTTTCGCCGAGTTATGCCATCATAAAGATATTCCTATATTTAGCCAAATACCGCCAACATCAGCATTACATTTAACAAATTCGTGCCTCGGGAGCTATTCTAAAGTCTCATAAACCAAGGAACCACATTGCTATTCGCAACTTTGATTTTAAAAAATTAATCCATGAAAAGTATAGCTTTATTTAAAATTACACCACTACGTTTTTGTTACAATCAACATTGCACCTCCATACTTTTGGTAAAATTGTCAATACTACCGACAAATCAATTTAAAAAAAGAAATTAAAAGATCATTCAACATTAATTTTATTATACCGAGTACATAGCAATTGAAAATTACAGTAACATATTCTTAATCGAAATGCCTCGGTTGACTGAAATCCAATCTGTTCAAATTATTGTCTTGCTAGAAGTGCGACTCAGTCAAAGCGATATATTCAGAAGAATGGGGATTCATCGCTCAATAAGGTCAATAATTTGAGCAGATTGGATTTTGGTGGTAATTGGCTAAAACATAGGAATATCTTTATAATGGCATAACTTGGTAAAAAAAATCGTTGTGGGTCGATTATTTCTGTAAATACTCATTGAAAAGTGAGATAGATAGTATTAAGATAGTATTTGTGGTTTTTTGAAGAAAAAAAAAAAAAATTGGTAATCCAGGTAACTTGCAAACTATTGCGTTTTTTAAGAAAAAAAGTTGGTCGGCCTGATTAAGACATAGCAATGTGGCATTATCTCGCAGCTATTGAGCATAATTTTTTTCTGAAAGTACACATAATTCCCTATAAAACAAAATAAAAATGACCTCAATACGATGAAAATTGATCGAGTTACAAGCATTTGAAAAATGGCAATTTTTCGATGAAAAACTTTGTTGCGATAATTTTGTTGCCGAGGGTATATTAACATTTAAATGTGTCTATTTTTTATATCGGAAAAAAGTTTAATGCTTTTTTAAAATCTCTTCTTCATAAAATCGTCAATTGTCAAATCACGAACTGCTGTCACACGTTTTTGTTCGGATAATTGAGCGTTCAGATGATCGAGGTTCTACTGTAACTCAATACAGCAAAGACATTGTTGTCTTTTCAATCCCTCGCAGGAGATTTCTAAAATCATTTGCCATGAAAAATTTGTCTTGTGTGAAATATAGATTGTGTTACAGGGCTAATACAAAAGAACTACTATGAATAATCTTGAGCATTCGTCCATAAGATATATATTATAATCATCAATACTAAAAGCTAGATTTCATCAAAAACGTATCGATTAAACAGAATTGAGATCGTCAACACTCACGAATCGAAGTATAAACACTCATACTCGGCATCGTATCGTATATCACTCGCATACTATTTTGTTTGAATTACAAACCCTGCGGAGGCTGCCTATATATGATAAAATTCGAAACATTTGTTATACGAATAACTGAAATATTAATAGGACTAGTCAAATCATCGCAGTGTCAAAAGTTCCATCATCAAAATGGAAGATATGTGAAGGCGCGAACATCGCGCGCGTATCGTCGCGAGTGCGGTTCGTTACTTGAATTCAAGTTTAAAACCGTGATCGTAACAAATTGTGCAAGAAATGTAATTTCCAAATGATTTGTGAAATTCTCCAACCTTTATTCGTGTTATAGCTCATTATTCTGTAAACACGTTATTGGAGTTACACCGATTATAAATGAAGGAGGGAAATCACTCAGTTTTGCATCAACGTTAGTTAAGAAGAACGTACATTTTCACAGATGGAAATTCAAAAAAACCCAAGTTTAGAACGTAAATTTGATAGTACGCAAATTAAAATAAGCAATCTAGGTACCGTCCGACGCGGCAACATTGCAAGGACATTACATATTCATACCGAATTTTATGTTCGTTAGATGGCTGACAACTCAAATTAACTTAGCGTCTATAAAACCAAGCGACTTCGCAGTTTCAAATAAATCGCGGGAGCAAACTATTTGCTCTTCTGAGGGTAACGATTTCGCAACCCTCAAAGCTCTCTTGTGGACTTTCAGTCTACAAAAGAACCTTACGTGAAATAACCTTGCGAAGTTGCAGTCACGTAATTTGTATGTAACTTGTTTCATATTAGGAACATTAAGCAACGTACTGGCAACATAATTGAATTATAACGGTTATGAAACATTTGTTTCACACCATGGTAACATCACCGTGCTTACTGGGGATGCTTATGCAAATTCGCGCTAAAATCTTCACTCCCTAACGTACCAGAACTATTAAATAGTTACCAGAATTACGAAATAATTACCGTATCTAAGAAAATAGTTGCATTAACTAAAAATTAATAGTTGTCACTTGATCCTTGAGTGTACTATTACCATTTTTCTGATCGGGGAATTTACATGTGATTGCAACACTGTAACGTTTGCGTTATATGTTGAGGATATGTAACGTATGGGTAACATATAATGTTATATGTAGTTAATGTTACTCTTAAGTGATATATTTTCATTGCAGTTGCACAACAACAATTATAGAACGACCACGCAACATGCAATTACCAATTACAACGTCACTTTCGCAACAGGAAGGAAATGTTGCAGTGATGTAACGTGGCTGTTACTTTTGTTCAAATTACTTATTTTGTGTCACACACTATAAATAAATTTTTTTGGTAAAATAAGGAATACCGTTTAACCGAAAATACGATTTTTTGTCGATTTCGCCATTAATATCGTTAAAAATTACGATTAATTGAACTTGGGCAAATGTCCCTCTCATAGGCCATTAAAAGATGCATATTTGCATTTTTCCAAGTTACAGTTGGTATAAACCACTTCCGACTTATTAACGTTTTAGATAATTCGGTATATTTGCTCGGTTTATAGAATGTTATTTTAGAAAAAAAAGTCAGAATTATTTTTTTTGACTGGCCAAATTAATTTGGAATGTCTCATATGTTAACGGGATTTTGCTTTTGGAAAATTTGTTCCAGAGATGCCCACCGAATTCACATTGTCATCCACGATCTGCGCGCCTCGAAAGAGTATCGACTCTTCAAGGTGTCAAAGTCATCGAAACTGTTGATACGTGCGATTGTTCACTGAATCTAGCATGCAGACGTGAATCTTTCAAACATCTCATTCACTCCGGAACACCCTATCAAGTTGTTATAGATGTCGGGGTCTGTATGGGTTTTTGTGACAAAGGTATTTCATAGTTTGCGGTAATTTTCACATTTTTTTCCGCGATGTTCACTGGAATTTCTACTGCTTGGTACCGTAATGCTGTATTAATTTTTCTTTAAGACCTCAGCTGCAAACCACATAGGAATCGAACGATCAGTGTAAACGGACCAAACGGTATGGATTATACTGTGATACTGTTCGATCTCAGGTCTTAATTATTCCTCGTGACCTCAGCTGGTTTTTTCCCGAATAAGAATTACGGGTCGATTCAATCTCGAAAGAAGGGAACATTTAACGAAATAAAATAAATCACCCTTTGATCAGCCAAACAAAAGAAACTCTTGAAACTCATGGATCCATAAATTTCGACAATAACCTGCTCAGATCGTTTGGAATACTATGTAGGAGAGATGAGCACAAAACAGTCACGTCATCTAAAAAAAGAAATTGATGGCAAAATGAAAAGCGTCTTATTTTTCTTACAAACGGGGAGTTCAGTTTTTTGGTCATGAAAACAAAAAAAATCAATAATTCAAATCCCATCAGAACTTTTCAGAACATTCATTTAGAACTTTTTTTGAAAATCGGTTGAAAAAATATTTTTCTTCAAACGTTTGTGTACCAAATACATTTTTTTTAAATTTCTATTTTCATCACTGTTAAAAATAATTTAGGTGAAACTACTACCCAGTGTAGGAAGCTCGTTTACAGTCTATAAAAAATTGATTACACGGCTATAAGGTAAAATTGACGTGCAATTGTGCCTAATTTATTACACACGACGTCCCATGTGCGAATTCTGGTATATAGCCAGAATCACCGACACGATCCAGTACTGAAACGGACTCGGCGGCCAAGCGTTCTTGGTAAGTACTGTCACGGTATTAATTGAGAACTGGCCTCATTCTGCGCCAGTTCTGTCAGCCAGTTCTACCAAGATAAAACAGACAGTACTCAGGCGAGAGTCATTCAAGTACTGGCCGCTGACCAGGCTAAACCTTGTTTTACTACAGGCCAATTAACTTTGCCCGTGTTTGCCTGACATTCGACCGCGTACTGGGTTTCTACTGGCCAAACGTTAATGTTTATACAGGCTGCCTAATATAGCCGACGTGTGGTTAACAGACGTCCAAGTAATGGCTATAAACTGGGCCGACCGTTGCCGTGGTGTCGGCGTGAGTACTGGACCAAAATTAAAACAGTACCGATAGCCAGTACCATGCCGATACTGGCGAGTAAGAATTGAACCCGAGTGATTATTTCCGTCTTGTCCCATTATATACTCAGAACTGGCATCCACTACCGGCAACCTTGGCAATAGTACTGCGTCAGGACAGAGGCCATTGGAGATTCGCACATGGGATATTAATTAGTGTACAGCATATTAAACTCGGAGGCGTGTTTTAAATATAAAACTGTGAAAATTATTCGGAAAATTCATATAATGTATAGTAATTTATACTAAGCCCGTATAATGTATTTTGTTACCGAAGCCGTAAATGCATGATGTCGAGTACAAATGTACTTATCATGTCGACGACTGGCAATTACGTGAGTGGCGAAATTCCACTGTGGTGTAATAGATATTTGTCGCAATCGTTCGCAAAACGATTGATCATTTCGTTTATTCTCGGTACTGTATGGCGGTCGATTCGCTATTTGGCGCTCAGCGTTCACAGGCACAGTATAAGAGAAAAATGTTGACGACTTAACTGAGTATTCAATTTTTTATTTGACTATTTTCTATCTATCTACTACAATTATTTTGTTGCAGAAGCCGATTTTCTACGGAAAATGTAGATTAGATTGGCCCGTTTATCTACTAGATTTTTCGATATTTTTGATGCACCATTTATTTTTACATAGGAGAAGGTGGGGCAATGTGGAATAGTCATTTAAAAGACAAATTGTAGGGCAAAGTAGGCAAACTCCGGCGTTTTTTCAAAATTTCAGATAATTCCGAATTTGGCAAAGTGTCTTTGCCCTTTGCCCGAACAATCTTTTTATCGACGCTTAAGATCGACTATTGGAATCGAGTGAAAAACATTCTCTGGGTGAAAAACAGTAGAAATATACCGCATTCCGCGTTTAAGTCATTTTTTGCTTATGTCTTTCACCTTGTTCGGTGTTTCTTCACAAATAAACGGAGCAAATTTTTCGGAATTCACCCGTTTTTGGTCCTGACCATATTTTTCTTTCTTCGCAAGCCCCTACTCTGCGATGAAATCAAGATTTATTCTCAGTTGTACGGAACTCTGATCGTTCGTTAGAATTTTGAATGACAGTCTGGAATTATTACATTTTATAGAAACCCATAATAAACAAATGGTTCGGCTTAACTGTTTACTTACTGGTGACTTTATCCTACAATTGCCACTGTAGTGTCTGTCGCCATCACCTCACTACTAGATAAAATCATTTCTATCCATATCCTGTTTTCCAACTTGCAGATTTGTTCAGTCTTGTCGAGGATTCGTCGATGCTTATGAAATCGTTGGCCTCTTATTCTACTCAACAAAATTTTTTCCCCCGTATTAGACATACTCAGTCAAATATAACTTATAGTTCAAGGAATCCCTTTCAGTGTTTCATTGAGTGTCACTGTTTAAAATAATGTACTGAGAATTTGTATTTCCATTGAATATGAGTATGAAAATGCTAAAAACCAAACGACAACGAGAGCTGTCGATTAAGGCTTCGGATGTTTATCCTACGCCTTACGTTCACGATCTTACGTACGGATCCTAAAATATCAGTGAGGGGCTAGGTGATACTAGGGCTTGGTGATGGTGCTTCGTAATTCTCGAGTAATTGCTAGAGGCGTAGCGGTCAAGTTTCCGAAAAATGAGTCCGACGCCCGCGATAAGGAAATATTCCAACAAAAGTTTTAACCGTGACATTCAGTACAAATTCCTGCTCTAGATGAGCTATGAGAAGGTCCTAACAGGACCTTAGGAGTACCAGATTCACGCCTGCTGTAACATTACACATTTCTATTCCTGATATTTTTACTCTTTAACGGCGATTTTTATTTTTCACAGACATAAACTTGTAGAAGAGCAAAATAAAATAGAATATTAATGATCAGAACATTGTAGCGATTTTTTTGCGAGACGATTTACCTTTATAAGTTATATTAATTAATATCATAGTTAAGGTTTCCCACGAGGCAACCATATAAGGCTCCGAAGTGGTAAAATCAGACCAGTCTACTCGAGGCCTGCGAGATTTCCACTTGACAAGGCCCTGATCAGGTTGTCATTAGGCTTGCCTTACTTGAATTGTGTTAGGCTTCACTACTTGTACCTTATGTGGCTATCATCACGGCTACATCGAGCCTGCCGAATCGAGCGCACCCTGACCGTATCCGAACAGCGCCTGAACCTCATATTTGTTCGAGTTTTTGTAAATGAGCTTTCTTCACTGTATAGTATGCAGTAATTTCATATTAAAAAGGGTGTTTGGTCCATAATTTTTATAGTTTGTTGAGGTACCCCTACCCCTGTTTTGTTCCATCTCCCTTACGAATATTTGAAAACCTAGTATAAAAGCATAAATTGACGAAATCCTTGGCTAAATTTTACTATCAAAGGTGCTGAAGTATATCAGGCAATCGACAAATGCGGTTGTGCCGGTAATTGTCACAGAATGGATCACACTGAGAGCGTGCTAGATTTCAGTGAAATAGAGATCAAAGAAGGAGTAAACACCTCGGAAGTGAAGCCAACAGTTAGGGTGAGTTGGAAATATTAATTAAATCAGAAATAATTAATACCATCCTATCCAACCTCCACTTGCTTTGATTTAACTAAATGTACACTAATTAACTGATATCAGGAAATCAACGTGGGACAATGCGTTGGTTCCTGTCCAGGTAACGAAACAGAAACTTGTCTCTTGAGAGATAAAAAGGAGCCCAGCAGATGTCTGGCCGGTCTATATTCAAAGCAGCACAATTGTACACCAGCCAGTTTCAAAGTTCACGAATATAGGTTGGCGATATCGATTTAACTCAGCATAAAGTACTTCATATTGCGGTTTCCGTAATTTTCTGTACACTTTCTTTTAGAACGCGAAGGGGTTCACGGCGAGAAGTCATCCAAATCGCTGAGTGCGCTTGTGTCTAGTACAACTATATTATTTCAAATCTATGTATAGTAGAGCCTCAATTAATCGGTCGACCGTTTAAACAGTTGGAATTAAAAAAAATTAAGGACAACGGAAATGGCGGATTAGCGGAATGGTGGTAACCAGGTATAAAAGTAGTTTATCTCGTGTAATAAACAAGGAAATTGCCAATTACTTTTTTGCAATATTGAACATTCAGACTCATATGTTTCCTCGGAGGAGAAAATACCGACTACCAGAATCGAATCTCTGCCTATAACCCTTTAAGTTAGAAGGGATATTTTTATTCGGAAGACGTACAGTTTACTCCTGACTGTCGGCAGATATGCTTTGTGCGGTCATCAGCTAAAGAACGATGAAACAAAAATAACTTTACGGAAATTAAGAAACATCCGACTGAAAAAAAGTAGGTTCATTAGTATACAAACTGTGCAACCACAAAACCGTTGAATAAGTCATTTGCATATTGTAGCGGGAGATTTCTACACCGTCGATGAATTGATCTCACGATTATAATATGCGAATAATTATGATTTAATCGTTTTTTGTTTGCCCAATTTGTTTACTAATTGAATGATCACTGATTAAACGACAGTCGGGAGGTTTTTAAGCTTTGGAAAATTATTTTCATTCCATTGTAAATATTTTTCATGCAAATTTGTTTGTTCGAAGCATTAGTGCATCCCACATGTATGAGGATCAACTCATTATGCATCGGCGTTTACTATTGTTAATCATCAGATTTTTTTTGAATACCCACCATCTGAAGTTTACAAGATCTATGTTACAGAATTCATCGATCACGAGGGTCATCAATATAAAAACTTAATTCTGATAGCAAACATTGGCTCAACTATAAAAATAACTTGTATAAAAAATTTAATGTTCTTCGGCTTATGAAATTGATATACGCTTCACTTGAAAATGTAATTCAAGTACAGAGTACTACGAAAGTCCAATTCGTTTGTGAAATTAATGTACCCAACTGTAAATTTACAAATCTTGTCACAATTGCCTGAATAGATTACAGTTATTTGAAAATTTCTGCAATGCCCTAAAATTTAATAGAAATCTGTGTTAAATTGGCGTATTCGAAAGTGACACAATATCTGCAATATCCAAATACATGATTGGAAATTTTAACACTTGTATTGAAAAAATAAGAACGCTGTTTGTGGATTCAATTTTCGATATTTCAGAAATACAATATGACATTGAACTTCACAAATCGTCTCATAAACAGTCATAACTAAATGAGAAGTTTTTCATAATTTATGTACTGAACTTGAACTTTGTAAAAAAGTGTTTCAGAGGATTTCAAAATTTTTTAGCGAAAAGTATGAAAGCATTTTTTTACATTCATATTCTGCTACTGAAAAAGGTTGATAATACACTGTTGAACGTGTATATAATAGTTAATAATTAATATTTGTTGATAACCACAAGTTTTACGAAATTTACATGTAAAATTGATATAGGTTTTTGAATCAATATAAAAAATGGCAACTGCAGGGCTCTAACCGACGATCCGACCGATGTTCTCTTCAAAATATTTCCGAACACACTTTACGGTCTGATTACAATCAATTAAACATTTTAATACGTCAATGATAAGTTGAGTTGAAAGAACAATAGTTGTGCACCTCTTATGCCATTTTGATATCCAAAATTACTAAGCGTTAGTAGCGTAGTTGGTAGCGTGCGTTGTTAAGTACTTAGATAGGTAGGTCGTAGGTTCACATCCCGATGTAGACAGAAAATGCTTTTTGGCTGAAACCAATATTCAACAATGTCTGACCACATGATATGTCTGGAACAATAATGCTGGCGTAACAGTTCCGTTTTTTCAATTGTTTTTAAGTCTGTTTGAAATTTCCAACAGATATGTACTTTGAAATTATTTTCATGTGTTGTTATTTAGTAATTTCAGCACATTTGTGCGTGAATTTTAAAGCAGGGTAATTGCATTAAAACTTCCATTACATGTGCCTTAATTTTCAAGCAGATTATTTTTTAGAATGCATAATTTCAACAGAAAATGAGTAGTGATTGCAAGGTTTCACGATTCTTCTACTTCGCGCCGTTATTAAGGTTCTACCGTATATAATAGACTGGGCCAAAAAAAAACGAACTTTTTTTTTAATCGTACTCTGAAAATATTGTTTATGATGACAAAAAAAATTATCCTGCAAGTTTAAGCCCTTAATATTAATATTAAGGGGTGTATCATTACAACTATTGATTTTTTTACATCTAGCATTAAATTTCCCACAAAAATAATCATTTGATCTTTGAAAAGATTAATTTGAACTTAAGAACTTTGCACATTGCTTCCTCATTAAATTTTGCTTTTGACAAAGCTTCCTCTATGAGGAAGCCAAAATCAGTCTCAATACTTCCTCGTAGAGGTGGATATGTAAAGAGCAAAATTTAATGAGGAAGCAATGTGCAAAGTTCTACTTTGTTTATTATTAATTACTGCGATTGAATTTTATTAAGAATTACTGCGATTGCCTGTTTGCCTGTAAAGTGTGAGCCAAATAGTAACGGGGATTTTATTTAAAGGCGATAAGAAGATTTGACAATCTTCAAAAATCGTTAATTAACAACCCAAACATGTTTATGGTGTATTTGTGTTGAAATTTACATGCTTTGACCTGGACCCCCTTCAATTTATTAAATAATTTTGTATGAAATACAATTTCGAAAACGAACAGACACGTTTTTACGTCTGGGAATGTATTCGTTATCGAGATAATCAATAAAAAAAATACATGAAAGTTGAATTGACCGAAATGTGGCTTAAAAATGGGGACAATGTCGAGATTATGTCAGTGGCCATGCAGGTAACGTTAGTGCGACCTTCGTGGCACCGCAAGACCAACGTGAAACGAAAGTCGGGAAGATAATGACGGTACAATGTTTTTAAATGACGTTTGCCCAGTACTGCGTGCCGATGCTCAACCGATATCAAATAAAATGTATTTAAAATCTGTAAAAAAAAATGATTATTTTGCATGGCCATCCAATGTTTTTTTTAATCATTCTAAACTGTTTTTAATGATTTTTCACCATTATTTCTAAGAAATAATAAAATACATTTTTCCGGCGTTGCTAGGGATCGAATTGGTAACCTTGCTATTCGTAGTAGACGATCTTATCTGCTCGGTTATTCTCATCTTGGAAAATTTTGTGTCGAAATATCTGTACAAATCAATGGTCTGTATTATTTCATTAGTGCCGCATGCATTCATAACGTTGTTATGATGACATAACAATTTTTATAAGTTTATTGCGAAAATAAAACAATAGTGAAAAGTATTGAAAATAATTTAACTCAATGTACTAAGTTAATATATTTCGTTTCAGTCTCCGTTGAGCCACGGTACGCGACAGACGTGTTTTCGATTGATCCGAGAATATTTACAACCTGTGTCAAGCAGGCGGTCTAATCACTGAAAGCGAGCGCGATCAAACGCGGTCGAGCAAGGGTGAAAGTGCAACATGAGTGACACGGCGCGAATGGAGCACGAGAGTGAAGGAGAATTTACACAAGCAAAAAGACTCCGTCGAAAAAGAGGCGGACCACCCAAAGGATACAAAAGCTCAAATGATAACTTGTCACAAGGCAGTGAGGATACAACTAATCAGCCGAAACGGCCAGCGAAATTTAAACCACCCCTTACCCCGGAATCAATGCCGGGCACAAGCTCCAGAGCTAATCCGCCACAAATATAAACAACCAATTGCTCTTTCAATTACGGAGTGACTCCAGACTCGGAGTGACTTTGTGTACATATTATTTTGTGCACAACTACATTGTGCGCTATTTCTTTGTGTACTATTTTATTTTACGAGATAAAATTTTGTGCACATCTATGTTGAGCACTTTTTTTTGTGCACAACCACAATTGTGCACAACAGAGTCACGAATTAATATGTGAACAAAGAATGTGCGCACAATATAGTCGTTTACAAAACGTATGTGCAAAATATGATTGTATGCAAAAAAAATGTGTACAATTTAGTTGCGCACAAAACGAAATGTGTACAATGTAGTTGTGCACAAAAAAAATGTGCACAATCTAGATTAATACGTAAAAACAAATGTGCATAATCATATTGTGCATAATGAGGTTGTGCACAATAACATGTTGTGCGATATACATGTACACGAAAAGGATTGTTCACAATGTGGTTTTCCGAAACTCCGAAATTCCGAAATTTGAAATGGCGGATCCAATGTGGCGCACCGAAATCGTCTAATCAACGTTGATTTTGATAAAAATCGGTACATATACGTTTTGAGGGCCGCTAGTGAATGAATGAAATGAATTTAGCCGCGAAATATACTGATGTAAGCGCTATAACCGCCCGTGAGCAGTCACGAAGCTGCCACGTCGACGATAACGGTACCCTCGATTTCCGAAACAGGGACCTTCTTGGACAGTTGCACGAGAGCACTCGAGGCGAGCGTGAGCGAGATAGAGAGTGAATGAGAGAGAAAGAGAGAGGTCTAGAGCAAGACTAGGAGTAACGCGATTGTAAGACTGGAGCTGAGCGCGAGTTAAATTATAATTACGAGATTCCGTTAATCTTAAGCTGATTTAATGTTCATTGTTAATAAACCTTGCCTTTTGGCACATTTTCCAATGAACCTGCAGTCGTCTTGACATATTTAATTTCAAACCCAAAACGAAATTAATAACTGGTTGATGAGCCAGCCGATGCACGGGTGAGCAGTCACCCATCCACGTGATGGCCGCAAACAATGCTGCTTAACTCGGGGGATCGCCAGAGCCGTACACCGACCGCATAACCACCGGTATCGATTACAAAAACAATTGTATATACTATAACCGGCTTCCCTTTAATTAAAGGAGGGGGAAGGGGTTAGTGAAGAAGAATAATAATAAAAGCCGAAAATCCTAAGGCAGGATAAATAATAACAAAAAGTTGTATTTAATCACTAAGAATAACAAAAGGTTTGGGCGCCAGCTACGTTACGTGTAGCAACGGAATATTATCGGTCACTTGACCCGGTAATTTGTCAAAGAAAATAAAAGAAAACAATAAATCGCAAAAATAGGGGCGCGGCTAGAGGGTAGAGGGCGGAGGGGTCTCAGGGGGTGAATTCCCGAACTCGTTGGCTACTTAATAATTACCTCGGTCAGGTAAACCAAAACGGAAGGGGGGGGGGGGTGAAGCACGGGAATATTCGATAATGGGAGGGGGGGTAAAAATGGGAAAAAGCGCAAAGGGAAATTGAATACTAAATGTACGAGCGATAGTCGCGATAAACCACCACACTACCTCGCACGCAAAAACAATAATAATTATAATAACAATTGTGCTCAGAAGCACCGATCTCCACGCGGTGGCAGCCGCCCTCTCGATACAAAAGATGAGAGAAAAATAACTCGAGAAATACGGGGGGGGGGGACAAAACGGGGACTAAAAATATTATAAAAATGACTCACTCACAATCTCTCACACAACACTCAAAAGCAGCACCGGGGATAATACCCCCGGTCACTCTTTATTACACACTCTTTATCACACGGGTCGCGACGACGGCGGGGTTCGATGTGAGGAAAATGTCCTCCGCCTTCTTCCTCGATCTTCCGGGAGTCTTCGGGCATCCTCGGGAGTTGTCGGCTCGAAAACACTACGCGCTTTGGCATTGATCGATGGATCGAGTGTGGCTTGTCAGTGGCACTCGAACGGTGCTGCGGCGGAACGGGGTAGCGCAGTTGGGCCGTGCGTTCGCCGCCGGCGATTTGGATGGCCGCTGCCGATTGTTGGAGCGAGCACACGCACGCAGTTGGGCGGCGAACTCCAACATCCCCACGAGTGGATGCTCCTCGTGTGACGTGGCGTGTACACCTCAGTTGGCTGGCGTGGCAGATCTTCTGTCCTTTTCCGGCCCACACTCTCACCACGTCACTTTGCCTAGGCTGCCGTAGTGTCTTTCGTTGGTCCTTGATGCCTCGGCGATGTTCGCCCAATTCCAATGGACCATATAATTCCAATCGACCATTCATACCAAGGTGGGGTGGGGGGGGGGGGGGGGGGGGGGGGGACAAAAAGGGGGGAATTCTCACTCAAGATATCGCTTCGTATTAATTATAAAAATACCGCTTAAAATTACTAAAATGTGGTGTGTGATGGCCTTCGAGCTAGCCAAGGGGGTAAAATATTATAACGATCCACCGTGTTAAAATACATATTTGTTTGTTTAGCGTTACGACTAATATTTTCGACATGGGAAATTTTATGATAATTCGGACCTTTTGTTAACAAATTCGGAAGAAATATTTTTTTTTAAATGCAGCAATTTTGCATGAGGGCCAAACATTTTGGAATTTGAAATAAAATATTTATCTAACAATCGGAAAATTCTCAGAAATTGTGTTTTTTTGCTAACCAATATTTTGTTGTTTAATGTTAGATAACAAAGTTTACGGAAAATAAAATTCTATTCGTTAAATAGCTCATATAAAGCAGTGAAAATTACACGATAAAAATTGTTCAATGAGACCAATAGTAGGAGTAGTAGTAATAGCAGTAGAAATCGTGATTTATTGAAAATATTTACATAGTAATTTTTTCTCTCCGTACATTATAATTTATATTGTAATTATAATATTATCTACAGGCCCTCAACTAAAGTCCTCCAGTCCAATAAGACTATTTATTTCCAACATATGCACTTTAATAACAATAAAAATCCCGGAAGTTCCAATTATCACAATCATTCTTCTGTCGAAAATATTAGTCGTAGCGCCGAACAAAAACAACGTAGTTGTTCCTTTTTAAAATAGTATTTCATAACAAATTGTTTCAAAAATTGAAGGTGGTCAGGATCATAGCATGTACACTTCAGCGAGAATGCCTCACATATTTATACTTAATAAAAAGGAATAAGAAATTCTAGTTCTCTACATTTGGTTTTTTCCTTAGCCGTTTTCGAGACATTGTTGATAGAAAAAGAGAACAGATCGTGTGTTTGTGTGTTTGTGTAAAGATCATTAAATCTTCATATTTTGAGAACGGTTTGAGATTTCAAACTAAAATTCATATTACATGGTGAAGGGTTGAATCTCCTTATTTGGAATCTATAATTGTCATATTTTTATAGATATCGGGCTGAGATTTGGTAAAAAGTTGAACCACTGAAATCCAAAGATCGGTATTCAATTTGGGGAAAAACGGTACACCTGTTCAAATTTTATACGATTTTCGATTTTCTCGAAGTTGTCTGTATGCTTTCTAAGTGTCACATTTTTTAAGATATTGAGGCGGTATTATCGTCTAGAAGCTTGTTTTTGAAGTGATTTTTAAGAATTAATTTTGCGAAAACTATTAAGCCTACAGTGCCGGGGTTTTTCGCACATAATAATACATGTTTCAATCAACAACACAAATTTTTATGAAACACTTTATTGAAATCTATACGAGTTATGCGCTGTTATGCAGGTCGTGGCGTGAGATGCCCGTCCAATCGGGCGCACATGTTGTGGCGATTTTAATCGGCTGAAACAATAGAACATTTTTTTTTTCAAATCTATATGAATGTAATTATCGTCTGAACTAGAATTAAGCAAGTACGAAATTTTTCATCGCAATCGCAGCAGTTTGAAAATAAACATTTCATTTTCCCGATAAATTGTCAACTAAAACATGAGAGCAGGGCTAAAATGTTAAAGCTACCGGTATAATCCTAGTTTATACTATAGATGATAGTTCTCTCAAAATGTGTGCAACAACAGAAGTCAATCGGTTCAATAGTTTTTGAGAAAAACGTGCACCCGACTTGAAACGCGTTCAAAAAAACTACCTGGCGCGCCCCAACGCACCGCAGTCTTTGAGGCTCTGTAACTATGGGAATTCTACGAATTTCAACTTAATATTTTAGACACACATTCTCAAAACCCCAAATGGTTAGGAAATGCAAAAAAATCGAATTTTTGAAGTTTCTAAACAGTAATACCGCCTTACCCCGAAATTTGGGCCATACATAAATTTTCAGTGTATCCACGCTGGTTGCGTGGATACACTGCGACAAAAGGAAAACAGGAAGCAATATGCCAATGTAGTTTACAGCTTTGTTATATGAATATAGATGTAATATAATATCAATATAATTTCCCGATCGCTTTTACCTGGCACACGCAATATGGTGCAATATGGGTCTGTGTTGAACTGGAACAAAGTTCGATTACTAAACGTCTTCTCTATATGCAATTAAGTCTATGCTCAACTAAGCCACTGGACACTCTTTCCGTTTCAAACTAATATTTGTCAAGTTTTGCTATGTCCAGTTGATGATGTGTCGAATGTTCTGGGGGACAGTCAGTGGCATTCCAGGAAACACGTTATTGAACAGCAATGTAACCTTGAAGTTACATGCGATTGTAACAATATAACGCTTATATCATCTTTCACATATATAAATTGCTATATGCAGGTAATGTTAGTGTTATACTAAGCTAACAAAAACTAACAATAGAAAAGGTACGTCTGCCAATGTAAAAGTGCTTCACTCAGATTTGTGTACATCCAAGGTATTTTTTTGGGGAAAAATGTATGCATTTAGAGTTTGATTAAACTCGTATTTTCGTTTTCGGTGGAAATACGTCGAGGTGTTTTGAACCCCGGAGCTATCGATGGACTGGAGTTATAGTAACCACTAATTGACCGTGTAGGTTGTAATCGAGAGCAGTATTAGTCTCGATTTCGTTCAAATTCGTGGTCATCAAGTATCGTCTGATACGCAGTTACTGTGGCATCATCGGGCGGGTGTACGTGCATGGCAAATGATGCTGGTGCGAGATATATACCTATAGACATATATACAGATTGCTAGATAACGAGATCATTGGAAGTAATTTACGAAATTATCCGTTACGGTTGTTCTTGTTGGACGTCGGAAACTGCAAAGTACCCGGTCGACGGAGCTTGATTACCTTATGCGTGGGTGTGTCGCTCTTATTGCCATGAGAAAAGCGATGCGCATATTTGCTACAGAGCTAGTGATTTTAATTTTTCGTACGGGACATTCGTATGAATTTACCTTGTGGATAATAAAGTTTTAGTAGAAAAACAGCAGATTATGTGCGCAGATCGTAGTTTCAGCACGTATTTAACGAACACGCTATCGTTCAACCCCTGAAAAAGAATTGGCGTCCCGTTGGAGCATCCAGATTTGGGTAGAGAACTTGAATATATAAAAAAATTAAATAAAACAAATGATTCTATCGCTCGTTTCCTCATATATCACGATGCCTGTTCATCAGCGAAGCAAAACATTTTTCGGGATTAAATCAATCGCTTTTTCGGAGCGTTTTACTTTTTTCAAGATATACATTTCACCAAGTTTAGATTGCATATAATGATTATATATCGAATAACATAACACGGGCGAACTGTGAGATGACGGAAAAGAATGCTTTTCAGGAATATATTTGACGAAACATTAGTTTTTTTTGGAAGCGTTTCAATGTTATATGAAGGGTGTCCCAGGACTTATGCAGTTCCTGGTACTGAGATGTAGTTGGTGACCACCTGAAACCACCTGTAAAGTTTGAGTGTCCAATTCGCAGTAGTTTTCGAATGAGACGCGATCTCCGTCAGCCAATCAGAGTGCTCCGTTAGACTTGGCGTCGCACACAGACAGATTCGCCGCGTCTGGGAACTCTAGTGCAAGTGGCGTCAGCGTTTTGTTTTTTTTTTTTTAATCTCAGCTCTAGCCGAAGTTCCGGCGTGTGTCTCACTGTAGACGATAGTCATTTGTTTCATCGGAGCTCGGGCTTTTAATATTTGGTCAGACATTGAAATTAATAATGCATCTGAATGAAACAAATAGGCTGATTTCTGGGTAATAAATCATTAGAAGTACTCGTAAATATCAACTCTAACGTATCTTGTTTCCAAAAGTCATTCATTACCCAGAAATCAGCCTATTTGTTTCATTCAGATGCATTATTAATTTCAATGTCTGACCAAATATTAAAAGCCCGAGCTCCGATGAAACAAATGACTATCGTCTACAGTGAGACACACGCAGGAACTTCGGCTAGAGCTGAGATTTAAAAAAAAAATCAAAACGCTGACGCCACTTGCACTAGAGTTCCCAGACGCGGCGAATCTGTCTGTGTGCGACGCCAAGTCTAACGGAGCACTCTGATTGGCTGACGGAGACTGCGTCTCATTCGCAAACTACTGAGAATTGGACGCTCAAACTTTACCGGTGCTTTCAGGTGGTCACCAACTACATCTGAATACCAGGAACTGCATAAGTCCTAGGACACCCTCTATAAAGCACGATTTACGCAGTAATTAGCCTGTTGAGGAGACTGGAGTTTTTCTGGATGTCGCGTTCTTGTTTGTTTTTTATGTTTTATTTTCGTGTTGAGAAAGGGCAAGTCGACCCACGAGTTGACGAACGTAAATGACGCGCTTCACAGATATAAGTTCATCTATTTTATCTATTGCATTTTTTATCGGCCGAAATTATCGACATAAAATTCAAAATGATTTTGGAATATCTCGGAACATTAAATTTTTCATTTACGAATGAGGAGAAAAAGATCGACAAGCCGTGCGTTAGAAAAGATAGGGCGCAAAATCGATATGAAACGTGAGCTTGACAGACGTTCGGTCCAATTTCACTACATTTCTCGTTGTGGCTGTCGTAATTTTCGCTATCATAGCATTGACGTCGTTAAGATGATACCGCGGGGAAGAACACGGCGGGAGTTCATACGCGGTACAGCATAAAGGGGGCTCACGAGAGTTAAGATCGCCCATAAGCTTCTTAGCTTCAAGACGGTCGGGATCGAGGAAACTTATCGTCAAGTTTCTAAATTGTGTACTAACGTCTATAGTCACCCTCCAGCAGTTGCAATTTCTATACCGTCTATGTGAATATGCATACAATAAATAATACCCAATATTGCACTTAATGAGCAAAAACAGAAAAATTCAGACACAGAATATTAACGTCAATATTAAGATGCCCAAAGCAAACAAGAGAATTACATCTTTCCAGCCTTCGAAACTTATCATATGTATTATGTTCATTCTTTCAATCGCTGTCGTTCAATCTGTTGATGCAAATTCAACGGCATTGTTAATGAAGAACAACAAATGGACAGAATTTTTGGAAGTCGAAGATTCTCTTTCTAAGAAAGAAAAAATCGACTCCTGGCAGAAAGAAGCATTGGAAGATCTGCAAAAGGTTTGTTTAACAAGTAACTGAATATAAAAAAATATATAAGTTTTGTTATGATTTTGAAATCGGCTTTTCAGATATTTGGTATACGCGTTCAAAGTGCGAATAATTTTCTTCGAAATAAAATCCCACCCCAATTTATGATGGAACTCTACAATGCGGTCGCCGATCGAGGCGGCATTACACATGGCAAAAGTCCTTACAATGCAAATATCGTGCGAAGCTTTGTCGAAAGAGGTGCGTATCTCCAAAGAATCCATTGGAAACTTAGATTTGAATTTCCGTACTCTGCGATAAGAAAAATAAACTTGACAAAAAAGTAATTGTCTACTGTAAGAACATTGATTTCGAGTAATAATTATGCCAAATACATATTAGCAAATCTATAAAAATAATATATTCGACGCATTTGATAGAAAACGTTTTTTTTTCTATAAAATGAATTCATTAATTTTTACGGAATGAATATGGTTTTGGTGAGATTCTTTTCAATTTGTAAATTTGTTTTGATATGATAATCCGGTGAACGGTCTTGAAAATTTTGAAAAAACAAATCTAAAGTTCGTGATTTTTCAACAAGTACTCATATCCAGATAAAATGTACAGTTTCTTAGCATTTTTTACGTTTACATAGATTTGTAAATATGCAAGTAAATAAACATTCGTAAATATTTCATAATAAAAAAATTAATTATTTCGATTGAACGATTTTGTTTTACAAATTACATTGTTATTCTTTTTCTTTGGGGTATACGTACTTGATATTTTCCGTCACCTATTCCGACACCTATTCTGATAAAATATTTCCCGTATTTGCGATACACTTAAATGCTATTTAACTGAAACTTTTGGTTAGCCATGTATTTATAACTCGCCGTGAAGATGAGCTTAAAAATCTTTTGAATAATTGATTTGCAGACACCCGGTTGCCGCAAACCTACCTCTTCAACATATCCGGTCTCGAAGGTAACGAGTCAGTCATTGAAGCTGAGTTGCATTTGTTTCGGAAGCGCAGCGATTTTAAGGACATAAACTTAAAGATACGCAGGTCACCCTACTATTTGGTATTTACAATATACACTTCATCAACTTTACAAAGTGTTAACGCCTAATTCGTTCGTGTTAGTCGATAATCCAATTGGCTGCCATTTTATGCCATATTCTAATACGATGATGATTGTAGATAAGGGTCTATCAAGTTCTGGAGGGGCAGAGTATGGACGAACCGGATGCTCATAGATTGTTGACGGTTCATTACGTGAGCGCGTACGCTTTCGGTTGGCAGGTAAGTCGCTAAGACTTTTAACTTCAACTCTAACGATAGAGGGGGTTTAATTTTATCCTGCTTCGCTTAGAATGTATTATTTTCAAATTGAATCGATTTGTTAATTTGTTTGTTAAATGATTTTATAACTCGGTTCTTTGATAATCAGCATATCCTATCAATTTAGTACGGAAACTTATAAATAAATTTTTTAAAGTTAAATTTACTGCAGTTTATTTTCATTTCTGGCAGTAATTGTAATTAACAAGAAAATACAATTATTTTGATTAAACGTAAAAACAGTAATTTTTTGACGGGATTCATTCTTGACGCCTAACTCTGATTATGTTTTTAAAAAAACTTTCCACTATATTTTTGTCAACTACTCATTGTCCTCAAATATTCATTTTTTACTTTTAACGGTCCAAGATAATTATTTATTGAGTGCGTTGATAACCATAAAATGCCATATGAAAATCATCGATCATCCCTCGAACTGAAAATGACGTGAGAAAAAAAAATCAGGCAAGTTTATGTGTCAGTGCTTCGTGGAGTCAAGTGATTGAAAATTGTGCAAAGTGACGCAGTGTATCTCAAATTATTCAATATTATGAGAATATTAATATAATAACAAGGATGCAAAGTAGAACCTTGCACATTGCTTCCTTATTTAATTTTGCTCTTTACATAGCAACCTCTACGAGTAGTATTGTAACTGATTTTAGCTTCCTCATAGAGGAAGCTTTGTGAAGAGCAAAATGTAATGAGGAATCAATGTGCAAGGTTCTACTTTGTACCCTTCTTTTGAATAAATGAATAAATCCCCGGCACATCTCATTTTTATTAGGCACAAACTTTTTATTTTACTTTATTGCTTCCTCATAGAGGAAGCTTTGTTTACATGAAAATTTTTTTTTTTCGAGATTTTCATGTCAGTATGCTTAGAATCACCTAAATCGTCGAGAAAAGTGGTTTATAAAATGTGTCCGTATGTGTGTATATGTATTTCAAGGACCGAACATTCAATCGTCGATAACTCGCGAATGGCACGATCGATCGAGTTCAAATTTGGCACGCAAGTAGAGTATTGATTCCTCTTCAATTGCTGTAATTTTTGAGAAAATATATCTATGTACTCTGATTTTATAGAATTTTTAATTTTTTTGAAAAATGTCGTAAACTCTCTAACTTTCGTAAAAGTTCGCCAATATGGCTAAATAGTTCTTTATAACTAGAGAGACATTAAATGCTGTTTGATATTGAATTTCGACAAAATCGGTATAGCGGTTCGGATTTTATAGAATTTTGAATTTTTGTAAAAAATCCAAATTTTGCTACTCTACTTGCGTGCCAAATTTGAGTTCGATCGATCGAGCCATTCGCGAGTTATCGACGATTGAATTTTCGGTCCCTGGAACACAGACATACGGACACATTTTCTAAACCATATTTCTCGACGTTTTAGGTGATTCTAAGCATACTGACATGAATATCTCGAAAAAAAAATTTTTCGTGAAAACAAAGCTTCCTCTATGAGGAAGCAAAATCAACGATAGTGAATGCGCGAGTTGCCTGAAGCGAATAACGTATTGTAAAGCTACCAATCAATAAAGGATATGGCTTTCTATATAAAGCTATATAGAAAGAAAAAAAACTGCTACCACCTACGCAACTGCCGAAATTTTGACCCGTGCACCTATATCTGACCTGTGAATATATTAGGTTGGGGAAAAAGAAATCCATTATTTTTATATGAACTTCAGGACTTTATTTAACATGCTTCGGATTGTCCGATTTGGGTCAAATATGCACCGTTTTGTTGTATGATTTGTTGCCATTTTTAAGGTAACTTCATAATGCCTCTCTCATAGAAGTCCTGGTCTCTATTTGCAAAAAACTCTAGTAGTCGATTTTCATAATCCTCCCTAGATGCCAATTTTTTATCATTAAAGAAATTTTGCAATGCAAGAAAAATATGATAATCGCTTGGTGCCAAGTCCGGACTGTATGGCGGATTGATTAAAACTTCCCAACCAAGCTCCCGAAGTTTCTGGCGAGTCACTGTAGATGTGTGTGGCCTAGCGTTGTCCTCGCACAGGGTTATCGTATGTGATCTATTTCTCATCTCCAGTCACCATCCGTTTAAGAAATGGGTCTATCTCATTCCGTTTGGCCAAGGCTTCGCAGATGGAAATTCGATCCATCATGTTTCTTTCTGTTAATTGGTGTGGCACCCAAACATCGAGCTTCTTTTTGAATCCAGCTTTGTTTAAACGGTTTAAAACTGTTTTATCGTCGATTTTTAGCTTCTGTGCGATGTTACGACTGCTAACATGCCGGTCAACTTCGATCATTTCTCCGATTTTATCGACATTTTCGACGACCGGCCTACCTGTGCGAGGTGCATCTTTAAGATCAAAAATTCCTGAACGGAATCTACGAAACTAAAATTGCACATAATTGGCTGTTACAGTATCGGAACCATAAACACCATTCACAATTTTAGCCGCCTGGCTTGCATTTTCGCCTTTGTCGAAGAAAAACTGTAAAATGTACCGAATTTTCTCTTTGTTCACTTCCATTTTTAACACCCTGTAACTCACAACTGAATGCACCAAACAAAAAACAGCAAAAAAATTTTTTTTACTGCGAAATGTCACCTTTCCAACGAGCATAAATCTGAAATTGTTTGATCGATACTTTACGAGAAATCTATCAGTACAGCCATCTACCGAAAAAATAATGGATTTCTTTTTCCCCAACCTAATATATTGATCTACGCAACATTCGTTCATATAATAATATATCATTCCAATATTTCATAATATAATAATCATGTGACCTTGTAGCTATTCCGGGTTATAACAGTTCGATTTTGTGACCATTCGAGTTCATGGCCATTCGAGATTGTAACCATTCGAGCTTGTGACCTTTCGAGTTGTTCTAACCATTCGAGGCTGTGTCATTATGAGCTCATGGTTGGCTGAGCTTATGACATGTCGAAAATATTACCGGCGGAATTTGTGCCAATTCAAAATTGTGTAATTTTGGGCTGACAGAGCTTATGATAGCGCCCTCTGCATTGACATGTTATTTCACTCACATAATTTTAGTCAAAGTACATATATGTCTGCTCGGCTTCGAAGTAAACAACCCCTAGCGCTCAGACACGAATTGCTTTGTATATGGTGGAGAACCATTGGCCCTGATTTGCTGTGTGAGCAACACCCGTAGCATTTGCATACCTATTCACTATGCAGGTATGTTCAGTATAGCAACTAGTCTCTGATTGACTTGTCGGTTGGTTGCCAACTGTGGCCAATCAGTATTTCCGATGGTTACAAAATCGATATACATCCGTATAAACCCCTATGCTACGGACCTATGCAGCAGGTGTTTCAAATTGCATGAGATGCATTACAATTCTTTATTCTTTTGACACTCAATCTACGTTAAGCATAATCTCGCCCCTAGAAGGAAATTCTTTTGAAATGTACAACGCATGGTACACGTTTAACTAGTTTAGCGACTAAGCTACAAAGGGATAGGGTTGATTCGTTTTCACACTAAAACTGGCAAGAGAGAATTTGTCGTGAACATCATTTGCTATTTACGTATAACTTCCTGATCTTCACATTCCGCAAGACATAAGATCCATTTGTCTAACGTAGGTAAACAAGTATCACCAAGTGGACGCATCTGACAACATGACGCGATTACAGTGCGAAGTGCGTCCTTGTTATGGTTCATTCTTGTTTGTGTTGTTGGAAGAAATCGGGATAACCGCATTTTATACGCACGCACAGAACGGGTTGCAATTTTTTGTGGCTACATTAACTTTTTTTGTTAGGTTTTCAACGTCAAAGAAGCCGTCCTCGCTTGGATTTCCGGAGTTCCTAATCTAGGTCTGATGGTCAAAACTTCAACGTTCTTCGGCGATGAGGCGCCGATGGAGTTTACTCGGCGTAACGATTATTCCAGGAAACAACCGATTCTCGTATTGTTCGATGATGACGGTGGAATCCACGAAGAGACTGCCGATAAGATTCAGGGAGAACCGCATTACTATATGTATAACGACGATCAGGAGGATGATGAGCTTATAGAGAACGACGACAATCAGAATATTAATGAGCGTTCTAACTTCGAGGAAGAGGACACAAACATCGATGCTGATCTTGTTGACGAATACCAAAGTGACAGCAGCAGCATTCACAGGCGAAAGAGGCAACAGGACGAGTCTGAAGCGACCACAAAGACAAATGGAGCTGTGAACGGAAACGCAGAACTGAATACAGAGGTTGATTATGAAATTCAACTAGGAAATAGATTGGAATCTGCAAAAACCGAATTTTTCCAGAGATACAAGAGAATTGATCATAAACAGGACTTCCGGGGCCACCAGGATTTTTCAACAGGTTCTGCATACTTCAAACAAAATCATTATATCCTTAGAAGAATTCGGGAGGACGATGGCATTAAAAAAACATTGAACGAATTAACGGGTAATTTCGTTCGTCAGATACGCTCTGTGAAATCAGATCATCCTCAACGAACGATCAGTCCATCTGATGGTTTCAAATTTGTCGCTCAGAAGAAAACAAGAGTCCTACATGTGTTAACCTCGATGGATATTTATGAGAGAGATATAATGCGTGAACAGATGGAAAAAAAAATTCATAAACTCGTAAAGGATAAAAATAAGACTAACACAGAAGAGTCTACGCAGCAACCTTCCAATAATTACAAACTGAAGCAACGGAAACGTTTTCCCAGAGCAGTAGAAAGAGAGACAGGCCTACCTCAGAAATATGTTGATTCGGGAGAAGCCGATACTACCAAGTGTATGCGACATGAGCTTTACATTGACTTCCAAAATATTGGATTATCGAATTCGATAATCGCACCCAAGGGATATTCGGCATTTTACTGCCAGGGGAGCTGCGACACGCGATTAACACGCGATCAACTAGCCACCAATCACGCGAGTTTACGAGGCATTTTGTATAAAATGGGATCAGTGAAAGACTTTCAATTACCTTGTTGCGTGCCTACTGAACTTCTTAGCATCTCTATACTCTATTTTGATGACAATGGAAATGTCGTACTTAAGATGTGTGGAGACATGATTGCAGATCATTGCGGTTGTCGATAACAACTGTGGTTTTATTACAAGAGGATGAATCATTGCATGGAAGTCAAATTACCGTTGGTTCACCAACGAGTTTAATTGAAAGCGTACGAAAAATTTGAATTTGGAGAAACCAACTGTTGTAATTGTGCCATGTCACGAGATGCAGGCGCCCAATTACCAGAAAAATGTTCTGCGGTATTGAATGAAATACATGTATGGTTTCAAAATACTGACATTGTCTTTATCAGTCGGATCAGTCATAATTGACTATCACACAGTAATGTGATTCATGATAACCATTAATTCATTTCAATTATGATAATTATTCGAACATTGACTTATATTTTTCTAATTTTCGAGTTTATGAATCATGAGTTTAAAAAAAGTAAAAAATTATGATACTAAAAAATGGCTTAGAAATTAGAAGCAAAAGAATGCATTGCCGATTTAGTGTAGAAAAAAAAAAAACAAGGATGCAAAGTAGAAACTTGCACATTGCTTCCTCATTTAATTTTGCTCTTTACATAGCAACCTCTACGAGGAAGTATTGTAATTGATTTTGGCTTCCTCATAGAGGAAGCTTTGTGAAGAGCAAAATTAAATGATGAAGCAATGTGCAAGTTTCTACTTTGCATCCTTGTTTTGAATAAATGAATAAATCACCGGCACATTTCATTTTTATTAGGCACAAACTTTTGTTTTACTTTATTAACTTTTGCGGAGGTTATAGCGAAAATCGCTATTTTCGATTCTAACCATAAGCACTGACATGAGGATCTCGAAAAAAAAATTGTTATGAAAACAAAGCTTCCTCTATGAGGAAGCAAAAATTGTTTGTAAAATGAAGAACCGACGAAAAAGAACTTTCGTAGTACAATTTTTCGTGACATCGATATTTTTAAGGTCGGATAACTGCCAGATTTTTAAACATTTTTTTGCGAACAATCTAAAAACTTGTATCACTCTCAACAATCGAGCATGTCGGTTTTAAAAAATTAATTTTCTTCAACCGTTTAGGAAATTGGACCCCCTTAATTGTTTCCATTTCAATTTCGACTGTTTGGGATCCTTTTATAAGCATAAAAATGCCCTTAAAAAATTACCGTTTTTTTTCTATCTTACTTTATATAACTGAATCAGTCGTTGAATCTTCCCTGGCATAAATGACTGTGGACACCTTGTAATTTTTTTTATCTGAAAAAGTTCTCAATCAGTCCTGTTCTCAAAATGAAGATATTCGGGATTGTCAACGAGAAAAAAAAGTTTTTTTTTGGGGACCACCCCAATATGTAGGGTGCTATTACACTCTATGCAGTTTGTGGACATATTTATTGGTTTTTATAAGTCCTTTTCAATATGAATATGAATTTTTAATTAAAAAAAAAAAAAAATGTCGTTTACTCTCTAACTTTCGTAAAAGTTCGCCGATATGGGAAAATAGTTCTTCATGACTAGGGACACGTTAAATGCTGTTTGGTATTGTATTTCGACAAAATCGGTAAAGCGGATCGGATTTTATAGAAATTTGAATTTTTGTAAAAAATAAAAATTTTGCTATAAATCGCGTCGAATTTCAGCAAATTAACTGAAATGTTCTATAAACGAAAAATAACATACAGTCCTACTGTGTACCAAATTTGGTGGTGATCGGTAAATTCGTTCAAATAATACACCGTTTTGAATTTTTGAAAAAATAGCGATTTTCGCTATAACCTCCGCAAAAGTTACTAAAGTAAAACAAAAGTTTGTGCCTAATAAAAATGAGATGTGCCGGTGATTTATTCATTTACTCAAAACAAGAATGCAAAGTAGAACCTTGCATATTGTTTCCTCATTTAATTTTGCTCTTCACAAAGCTTCCTCTATGAGGAAGCCAAAATCAGTTACAATACTTCCTCGTAGAGGTTGCTATATAAAGAGCAAAATTTAATGAGGAAGCAATGTGCAAGATTCAACTTGGCATCCTTTTTTTCTTATTACTGGATTTAATATCGTTTTTAATTTTTTGTACTTGTGGATTTTATATAGATTTTTCTTTATTTATAGCTTATAACTTTTTATGACTTTTCGATTCAAAAAGAGAATTATTATAAGTGCTTTTAAAAAAATATGATTCACAAAAATATTTATCATTGCTTTTTTCGCAAGATTTCGAACTTCTTCTGTAAAAAATCGAAAAATAAGAAACAAATATAAATAATTTAAAAAGAAAAGATAACGAAGGTTTTCAACGAACGCTTACCACCACGTGGTGACAACCGGGCAACGTTACATTTAGTAAAGGCTAAGAGCATTCAAAAAATTTGAAGTAGGAGAAGTATGGGTTACCTTTTCTTATTTCATAGTTGTAGAACAAACAATCATTTGAAGAGTCAAGTTTTACGATGAGCGGTATCAAATTTGCATATAAAATATGATTTAGGCCTTATGGGCCCCAATATGCATATCAACCCCAACTTTGGGACCACCAACAGAAATGCTTCGAGTAATGAGAAACTTACTCTTCATGAAATCTAAGTATTTCTTATGAAAAACCAAAGTTATCGGGCCCCAATTTTGGAAATATCATTGAAACGATTTAAACAAACAAAACAATTTTTGTACTTACGATTTTTTAATATAAATGCATTCTTGACAAGTAAATACATATAACGCATTATGCGAATGACATCGCATATAAACAACCGCCATATTTATTTATTGAGATGGGAACAAATTGTTGAACCACTTATCTGAAGAGCAACTATCGATGACCGCAAGTGAAATTCACGTTTCAAAAAAAATAAACGAGTAACATTTGAATTTTTTGTTGAAAAACATCAAAAATTATTGTTTAAACTGTTTTTTAAATCAATCTGATCTCGATTTTGATAAGAACGGATCTGAAAATGTTAGAAAAGATGCTTGCAATAAATATAAATTATTTTTTCGTTGAAACATATTAGGCCGAAACTAGCGATGAATTCTGGTCAATTGAGGCATTGGGGGGGATCCTACTTTAGAAGGCTAAACAATAGTTTTTTTTTTCGAGAATTTTTTTGGAAAGGAAGAAAACAACTTAGTCCAGTGAACTTTGCGGTATATTTTCTTATGTATTTGAAGTGTAAAAATGATTTTTTAAAAGTAGATACAATAATAAACAACAGAGTAATAAGCCCGGTCCGTGAGCGCCTCGCCACTATAGTTTCCAATTGACGGGCGTGATGGCAAATCTACTAAAGCAAGATCCCCCCTTAAAGGGTTAACTGACATTTCGTGTTGGTGCACAAGTGGAGGAGTCCCCACTTTGATAGTTGCATTTTGGCGTGGTGTCTCTGACTTTCTATATTCTACGTTCCATAAAGTGATTCAAGTTTTATGGAAACTTAATATTCTTTTTGAATTGACTTTATCGCATTAATTTCTGCAAAATTTAAGATGTAAAGTCGAAATAAAAAATGTAAACGAAATAATATTCAGTCATGCTTATTTATGTATTAAAAAAAGAATGCAAAGCAGAATCTTGCAAATCGGGTCTTTATTTTTTTAGCTTTTTACAAACCTTGCGCTATGAGAAAATCAACATCGATTAATATACTTCCTCATAGAGGTAGATCTGCAAAAAATTAAACGTTCTTTTTTGCGGCCTTGTTTTTTTTTTCTTATTGCATGCTCATCAAGACAAGTATTTGTATAAACGAAATCGTGTTAATTGTAATTTATATATATATATGTATATTTCTTTATTGCATATTTCTCTATTCCCGACTACGTGAACACATAAATTCGATCAGTTCAATCTCGATTATTTATAAAGTTCTGACACTTTTCTCTAGAGAAGTAACTCACACATGGAGTATTGCTGCATCCCTCGAACCATGTATTTTCCGTGGAATTTATTTACCGTGATAGAATTTAAATGTCCATTTCGTTCTCGCAGCAAACATACAAGAATAAAAAAAAATCATGTCTCTGAGTCATGATGTACAAGCATGCCAGCTAAAAATTATGAATGTTAATCCGGCTTATTTCCTATTTTGAAGTAAATGATTATTAAGCGGTGTTAATATGTATAAGCAATAGGAGTGCTTTGGAAATGTGTGTGCGTTAGAGGATCCGTGCACAGCGGAAACAACAGACCTATGCTTAAAGGAACATCGGTAGACTATGGTAGTCGGTAAGAGGAAAACTGCCGTTCGACGAACGAGTAGCTTGCGCTAGTATTCTTAAACTTTGCAGAGGGAGTTCCAACCGCGCGACGTGGTGCCCTCTATTCATTTTAGCTCATAATATCCATACTAAGGGATCATATAGTTCTTCAGTGACAACAATCTTACCTGGCCTTCACTCAACACCTGTTACCATGGGAACTACTCGCAAACACAAACACGCGTAACGAAACAAGGCATTTCGAGGCATCTTTCAGCTCGCTATTCGCTCTGCGACGTTTATTTTATTAAACGTGACTTGAAGTGCACCGAATTTACGATGGATTGGGGGACAGATCTTGAAATTGCTTCGAAGAAGGTAAAATGTTTCTAGATGATCATTTAGTTCATGGAGCATTAACTAATTTTTTAACCGATAAATACGTTATAGAAGATACAAAAATAGCTAATTGAGGAATTTTTTCTTTGCCCCGTTACTTTTTTATCATCAATGTAGCTGATACCACGGCTTGGAAGAAGGGCTGGGCAAAATAACACAACGGAGGATGCAAAATCGGACGAAGATATTGCGGATAGCTCTGTATCGTTTTCTGTTGGTAAATCCATGAAGTCAACGATACCGGTGGCGCCACCTCGTAATAGAAAAACCGGTTGGGGTGATGAATTGAAATCTGGCAAGTGAGTAAAAGACCAAGCTCGAAACATTTTGACACAATAACATTAAGACGGAATAGCGAATCCGCAAAATGTCGTGGGTGTGTGCGGCATTAGTATCTTTTTCGATACATTTTTCATCCAATTTATCTACTTTAGAAGTAAAAGCGGTGCTCATGCCCATGGGGACTTAGCAAGGACGAAAATGACGTTTTTATTCTGCCCGTAATATCAACTCACTCGAAGAAAATATGAACATTTTCGCATCAAGTATAATCCACATCCGACCAAAAGATTGATTCAATAAAATAATGATGAATCATCATTGAATACTAGTGCATTTCTATAGAAAGTTTCAGAGCAATATTGTTTGCGTGAATTGGAGGATAAATACAAATTTGTTAATAAATTTACAATGCTGTAAAACGTTTACCTCGATCAATTTACGCGAAATACAAGGTCAAATTATCTTTTATTATAGTTCACTCATGTACCAAATTGCAATTCGTTGTATAAAAAGTTGCGCCTTTAGTGGTAACGAAAGCACACGTTTCAGAGGATTGCCGAAATAGCATGGAAAATTTTAAAAAATAAAAATAATTTCATAAACACACTATTTCTCATACGAGGACGAAATAATCTATAAAATGCAATCAATGTCGTTGAAAGAGTATTCGTTCAAAGCAACGGCAGCCGCAAGGGGGGGGGGGGGGGTTGTACTTAACTTGACGGCAAAACATGGGTTTTTGATTTGACAACATCAAAGTTGCATCGGTCGGTAACTGTGATGTCATGACCATAGGTAATTTTGTTCTCGTGTTTGGACGTTAGCTCTCTGTGCTTATTTACATTGTTTAGTCGTCACCACTACTTATGAATAAATTGTATACAATGGTATATGATCTTATTTTTGTTTCCTCATAGAGGAAGGTTTGTTTTCATGAAAAAATGTTTTTTTTTTTTCGAGATTTTCATGTCAGCATACTCGGAATTACCTAAAACGGCGAGAAAAATGGTTTTAAAAATGTGTCTGTGTGTGTGTTATCGTCTATAACTCGGAAATGGCTCAATCGAGCTCAAATTTGGCTCGCAAGTAGAGCCTCTTCAATTACTGTGATACTGATTATATAGAATTTTTAATTTTTTTTTTTTTTAATGTTGTATACTCTCTAATTTTCGTAAAAGTTCGCCGATATGGCTAAATAGTTCTTCATAACTAGAGACACGTTAAATGCTGTTTGATATTGAATTTCGACAAAAGCGGCAAAGCGGTTCCGATTTTATGGAATTTGGAATTTTTGTAAAAAATTAAAATTTTGCTATAAATCGAGTAGAATTTGAGAAAATCAACTGAAATATTCTACAAATAAAAAATACCATGCAGCCCTGTTATGTATCAAATTTGGTGGTGACCGGTAAAGTCGTTCAAATTTTACACCATTTTGTATATTTGAGAAAATAGAGATTTTCGCTATAAGCTCCGCAAAACTTAAAAAAGTAAAACGAAAGTTTGTGCTTATTAAAACTGAGAAGAGCCGGTGTGTTATTCATTTATTCGAAACAAGGATGCAAAGTAGAACCTTGCACATTGCATCTTCATGAAATTTTGCTCTTACAAAGCTTCCTCTACGAGGAAGCCAAAATCAACAATATTTTCTCGTAGAGGTTGCTTTGTAAAGAGCAAAATTTCATGAGGAAGCAATGTTCAAGGTTCTACTTTGCATCCTTGTTTAATATTTTTTCGGTGGACAGACTCGCGAATCAGTGCCTCAACAGCGGCACAATACCAGGGTTGATTTGTAGTTGAGCAGCGCACTTAGCAGAAATTACGTTTTGAAAGCGCACCATTTAACTATTTAATTTAATATCGGTCGATTCGAACAGCGTTGCCTCTTGGCGACTTCGCAGAAAGTTCTCTCGTTTTCAGGAGGTCCTGCCGAAATGACATGTTTAAACATTTGCGCTTGAAAAATACGTACCTTCGAGCAATTCTCAATGTAATCACAAAGTTTGAGTATTTGTCACTGACCGAATTGCTGGGATACTTGATCTTAAAGATAGAACAATACATTTGGCCTCTTATGAAAAAGTTTGCGGATTTTGACTCTAGGTGAAAAATTTATATATCTGTTGGTTCAGTCACTTTTTTTTCGATCCTGTCCGATCTACCTTATAATTGGTTATATGAAACTACCGCTTAAAAACACATTTTATTAAAAAGAGTTTTATTTATGAAAAAAAAAAAAAAAAAAAAATCACAGAGTATTTCGGTACTACTGTCGATATCGCAAAAACATTACTCTACTGAAACAGACCGAGGTTCTAGGGCACAAAAAATGAAATAACACTACATCTTTTTCATATCGGAAGCTTAAACCGTGCTCGTGATGTTCTTGCGGCATCAACACTGATGCAAAAATACTCTGCACCTTTTTCAGCAAAAAAGAATCCGTTATCGAATAAAAAAAATTTCCCTGTTTTCCGATAACAAATCATACTCACCTGAGCGTGCCAATTACTTCAAACATTCCGCTTGAAAGCGAACAAGAAACTTTATTGGAAGTGGCTTTTACCGTTAGTACAGAATGGGTATAGGATGTGCTTCGGCGAATGACGGATTGCTAACAAGAAACGATAACGTTTATACGAAGACCTTATTTTTTAGTAACTCAAGATTTCCGAAATATTTGCACTAGAAATAAGACATCATTTTCTAAAATACTGTTTTTAATCATCTGAACGAATTCGTATAGAGTGTCTTTTTGTGGTATTTTGATATAACGAATTATGAGACAGATCGGAGAGGGTAAAAAAATTGCTGGAACAACAGAGTCTGATTAGAATGTAAAGTGAAGTTTCAATCGATAAAGATGAGCTAAGATATGCTGAATTCTATGATTTCGGCGGTTGATTCATTTGAAAGTAATGTCGTTGAATATGTTTTGCTTCGTATCCTATTTTCAGGACAGGATCGGGATTTCAGAACGTAGATATTTTCTCCCTGGTAAAAAAGTTTGATATAAAATTATAGTAAACCAAAGATTTCAGTATCGAAGTCACGATACATTTCGTCTCCTACGCTTTACACGAGAGATTGATGTAGTTACATGCGTCTCACAGCACTCGAACACCATAAATATGTATATGTTTGTCAAATCACTGGAATTTGCTTTCACGAAGCTATTTAGCAGCTTACTGCGCCGAAATTTGAGCGAATGAGCAATGTGTAAATTATTTGTAACCATTTCGGTCGGTTGAAATCGAGCCCTGTTCGCAGCCGTATTGCAACAAATAGTTTCCAGTTGTCGTGCCAACGCAATGTAACGCCGTGACTTCACGACGTTTTACACAAATCGCTTGACGTTCCACGAATTTCGAATTTTTATAATACAAAATCTTCAATCATAATCGAGAGGCTTACACATAAAAGAAACTTTTGAGATTTTCATGCTCTAGCGTTATTGATGCACGTTTAGAATAATGAAACCTACACCACTATTGGCTTTTCATAACCTTTTTCGCTAGATGTTGTTATACTCTTTTACATCTTCATTCACCTTTTTTTTTAAGATTGTGAAATCTGTATATTCAGAATGGTCTCAAATTTCAATTAAAGTAGTGTGGAACAACGAGTATATGGGCATGTATTCAGGTCGATTACCTTTGACAAAAGTAACTTAAAGCGAATGTTGTACATAAATAAAACACGCTTGCACAGTGGTTGATATAGAGTTTCGGAAATATGCGTGAAGTGGAGTAAAGCTTTCATGTAATAAAAATTTATTGACTATCTAATGAGCAAAATTACCAAAAATATAGGAACAGCGACTTAGAACTTCATGTTCATTTTTGAGTAGTATCGAATGATATCATAAAAATTTGTCAAAATCAATAAAGAGGTTCAACTGCTAGGACGGTATGGGGGAATGGCCGTTATTCAGAATTACTCTTTATTTTCCGGTACTATGAAAGTCCAGACAGCAAGTCATGGATTACACCTTTCGTAGATTAAAACAATTTCTCAATTAGACTTCTTCTTAAACGCGGTACCTGCGATATAACGAATTTTCCAATTCTTTGAATTTTAATTTATAGTTTGATAAATTCGTAAAATTGTACTGCATATTTCAAAGTTATATTAAGACCCAACTACGTATCACGTTACACATATGTCAAAAATATATTTTATTTTTTACATACCTTGATTTTTATAGGCACTAAAACTGTAACAGGATATTACCAAACGAAAGCAAGCAAACTTTTTCTGACGACTGTGAGTTTGCAGCACAAACCGAAGGCGGGGGTTGTACTCACACGATTTTAGAAAACGTTTATCGCACTAGTATCGTACGACATTTTTTTTCACAAGGGATGAAAACGGCGGTTTATGGGCGCGCAGCGTTCGTAAAACCGTATTTCTAGCACCGAGTGAAATAAAATATAAAAACACAATTTCTTTATTTATAAATATCGCTTCTACTCAATTAGTCATAAATGGCAATCAATTAGTCATTCATCTTGGATGAAAATGATCACACCGATAAAATAGGCGAAATAATTATTAGTTTTCGTGAAATAGCGGTCACTGACATTATCCAGTGAGCCTGTTCTTCCCAATATCAGGTTGGATTGGCGATTGATATTGCTATTGTTTGCACAATGAAAGTCCTGTTAATTGCGAATCAATTGGGCGATACAGTTACCGATACTATCCAAAAACAGTAACAGATACTGCATGTTGGATGCAATTCAAGTTTAAATGTACATACTGAGATGATCCGATTTTTATTCGAGTTGAACAAGCAATCTGTCTTCGAATGAATGCTCCGTTATGGAGGACGTGATTTAAACAAAAAAAAAAAACAGAGTAGAAGATTTTAAATTATTAGCATGTTAATTTTACCTTTTTTGAAAGCTTGATTTGTATACAAGCTGATATTCAAATAAATGTATTTTTTCAGTCTTAAGATAAGTGGATAACAGTTAGAAAGCAATGTACGAGACTGTACTTTGTACATAATGTTTTTATGTCACAAACTCCTTTAATCCAGACTCAATACAACTTTCGATTGTGAAGACATAATCGCTTTCAATAATAATTATAATAAAGCAATGACCCCACCTAGGGGTAAATTTATTTAGAAAATTGCATTTGATTGTTTTATTTTTCAGGGCGAAAACTTCTAATATAATCGAACAGTAAGTAAAACCGACCGAAGTGGGTCTTATTTTGAGTATTTTTCGCCACTACTAAATAGATTATTTCTCAGGGAACGTTTTCAAGAAGCGGAGAAGGACGAGCCGGAAGATGGTAAGATAATTGAACTTCGTGTAATTTGGGGAGCAGCCGAAGTATGTCATTTGTAACAGTGTATACACTGGGAGGTCATACAGCTTCAACGGGAGGGATATGGCGTTGTTTTTTTTTCGAAATATGCTTTATAGAAGTGGAACCTTTATTGCGTGTGTACTCTTTCGGGTCTTTACATCAAGCCTCCTAGATATCCGATAGTATCCTGAACATAATACTCCCTCTTTTAGCCTAACTTACTTGAATCTTAGTACCTTACATAGACTGGCAATGTATTGAGCCATAGACTTTCAGCTGTCTAATTGTTATTAATTACTTAACATAATAAAATTAGTTTCTAGTGCATTAGATCCGTACGGGCACTTGTAGCACAGTTCAATCGCAATAAAATTGACAGGGAGGCTTGCTAGTAGTACCTATAAACTGTGAATCCCACAGATGGCCATAGATATTTATGTCTTGAATTGTTTTCAGCTAATTAAACGTTCCAAAACAGTGAATTATCAACGTGGTAATCATTAAAATCATTGAATGTTTATGGAATTCATATAAAATCTTGTTTATGTAATTTGCCCGAAAAATTCAAGGAAACGGACGTGAATAATTTGAAAGCAAATCACTTTTAGAAAAATGTACTCTTAAAAAAATTATAAACAGAGATCATGCGAGCTAAGTGTAACAGCAATCGGTAGGTATATTAACATTTATAAAGTAAATAAGCAAACTGTTGGTTCGCTTGTAAATTTCAAGTGGTATCTTAGAAAAGGCTAGATCAATACATCGATATATCGATCAGGGATGAAGTGTTCTTCTATGTTATGCAAAAAGTGACTATGTCATGCAAAAAGTAAAACATTATTTGTTATCGAATTCATCAATCGAACAATAATACACTGTGTTGCGTACAAAAATTAGAGTGATATTTTTTAATTCTAAATAGCTATGTATTGCATAAATTCCGCCTCGATTATATAGACAAGTCGGAAGTCTGTAGCATCGAGAGTTTGGAAACCTAGCCCGTCAAGATACATGAGAAACACTCCCCAAAGACAGCAGTAGACGCGCGGTGATGTGTGGCTACGACAGTCACAGTTAAGGCGTTACATACGTCCAGCGGTGCTGAAAACGCACCGAAAGAAAAACTGTTTTTAGGAGGGATAGAAATTGATTAAAAAAATTCTTACACATCGTTAACACAATAATTACTGTGTATATTGCCGATTGATGTTAGATACCAGACACAGTATTTTCAGGATTCTTAACTTTGTTCAATTCGTTTAGAAAAAATAAATAAAAATTATAAACAAAATGGAGCAATATGACTTCCCAGCGAATAGTCTATGATTGCACAACAAATGTTAAGGATCGCAAAGAATAATTCTTATGTTTACTGAAATATACTGGCATTCTTCATCTTTAAAACTGTAGGCGCATCGTAATTATATAATAATTATTACATGTTGATATACAGAGCAAGTTCATGTCAACAAACTGTCACGAACTAATGTCTATATACATATAATTGCGGCATTAGTGAAATAGGGACGTCAATTAGAGTCGCAGTTGTAGCCGTTACGCACATGTCTTCAATTGGTTGATCCCTCATCAGACGGTCTTTCATGAATGTATATTCTGGAAAGGGTAGCCTTTACGGAATAATAATCACGATGAGCGAAATTCTTACAGACATTCCTATTATTCCGGACTTGGATGAAATTCAGGAAGATAACGGCCTGACAATTTTATCAAACGTTTCCTCGTAAGTCTTATCCCGGAATTAAGACAATTGTATTTGTATCGTCTGCCCAAAACTATTTTTATTTATGTTGTATATTCAGAGTTGGGATAAATCGAGTTGCCGCCTACAAAGAACTGGATAAGGATCTATTGAAAAACGAGGCATTTACTATTTTGGACGACGTTAATTTATCCCTCCTAACCGACAAACTATACCCGGAAAAAATGATGAACGAATCGGACGAAATTTGGAACTGGGATCTTTTGTTTGTTCAGGTTTCTTCTGAACTCAATAGCGATGCACAAAAAAGACTGGAAATATGAAGTAACAGTACGTTTAACACCTAATGTTGATGTATCTACAGTTCGCAATTCTTCAATATCGATTGAATGTGAAAGACTTCAATAAAACGTTATATCATTTTTTATGAACGAATTCAGGTTTACGAGTAATTATTACGAGCCTTTGTATTCATGTATATATATTAGGGTGTGTCATTTTTGGGCAATTTTTTTTTTTCGACTCAGAAACAGGTTGTATACTTTCAGGAAGGTAAAATAAGAAGCCTGTAAAAATTTTAGCTCTTAATATTAATATTTAGATGCGCCTCATCGCGAATTTCTATTTCCCATTTAAATAACATGGGAAAAAAATTTTTTCATGTTTGGAATTTTATACGTTGGCAATGGCATATTGTTCGATGGAACGCAACACATATTTTATAGAGAATCGCACGCTCTACAAAAAAGATGTCTTGCATTTTTTCGATAGACATAGTCATTCTGATGATATTTGAGTTCAAAGTTCAAAATATACGAAAATTCATCTTTTTGTTAATTTTTAACATAAACATAAACATTTTTTTTACTATTAATGGAAATAACGAAAGATATTTTTCGTGAGTATTTTGTCGATTTTTTTTGTAACTATTTATGATAAGTATCAGCCCATTAGAACCAGTTTCGTGACAGAAGACAGGTCTCTACAGCATTGAACAATTCACCAATAAATATTAATTAATCATGGATGAGACAATTTTCATGGTAAATTTAATAATTTACATAAAAGTTGATTGAAGATTCTCAATAGAGTCAATAGTTTCGCTATAATATTAACAAAAAGATGAATTTTCGTATATTTTGAACTTTGAACTCAAATATTATCAGAATGGCTATGTCTATCGAAAAAATGCAAGACATCTTTTTTGTAGAGCGTGCGATTCTCTATAAAATATGTTATGCGTTCCATCGAACAATATGCCATTGCCAACGTATAAAATTCCAAACATGAAAAAATTTTTTTCCCATGTTATTTAAATGGGAAATAGAAATTCGCGATGAGGCGCATCTAAATATTAATATTAAGAGCTAAAATTTTTACAGGCTTCTTATTTTACCTTCCTGAAAGTATACAACCTGTTTCTGAGTCGAAAAAAAAAAATTGCCCAAAAATGACACACCCTAATATATATATATTAGACTGTTTAAAAAAATCTACTTTTTTTTCGCCAGCTCGCATCGAATCATGTTCGGAGCAGTGAGAAAAGGCGTATGTAGAAATTGGAGCTCTTAAGATTTATAAGGCGCTGATCGCGGATTTCCCGTTTAAATAACACAGGAAAAAAATTTGTCCACGTTCAGAAGTCTATAACTCGTTTTTGCGTGAAAGTATCGGAAAGAGCAATATGTATTGTTGAAAAGAATCCTACGCTCCAAAAAAAAAGTCTCCTATGATTTTCCCATAAATTTACTCTTTTAATAGTTATTTATGGGTAAACCTAAACACGTGATAAATTTAACGTTTTGTAAAATATTTTGGGTATAATAATAATATCATAAAATCTCTCTAGGAAAATGTTTAAGCCTTATTTTTCTTTGAAAAAAAAAAAAAAAAAAAAAATCATTTTACATCTTCTGAATTATACAGCTTGATAGTTTAACGCTTGACATGCTTATTTCAAGTTATCAAATTATAATATAAATATAATAATAATAATAATATATATATAATAATAATAATATATATATATATTGGTATAAGGAAGCACAGGAAATCACGAGCTTGTGTCGAGTAGCAATATCGGCGGCGAAAACAAGGTAAATATTTTGAAATCCTAGCCAACATTCGAACTCGTGTCTAAGTTTAAAAAATTATAATTATCAAATTTTACTGGATTTTTAGACTGCTCTTATACTCGTAGATACTTATTAAATGTAAATATGTATTACTGAACTGTACAGTGTCAAGAGTAATGCTTGAGTTTATCGAGAAAACACCATTTACGTGTAATCGACTGTAAAAAAATATAAATATCTGCAGACGTAAATTTTGGTAAATTCAAACTGAATAGTGAAGACGGAACTAACTCGTCGCCGCGACAAAATGAATGTACTTTGACTATACGGCCATTACTGCGCCAAGAAAGATTATGACTACCTTCTCACGGTATGTATATTATTCGAAATCGGAGAATCAACTGGCACGCACGTGGCATAGTCGTACATTGTGACGCTTCACAATTTCATGAACAGTATCTCAGTGCATACGTGTTGTTTGGTAACCAGCTATTCGAGCAGAACGAGTGATGCTGTTGAAATTTCTACGGATTCCATATGTGCTGTTGTGTGTACAGAATGGACTTAAAATAGAGTTGCACTGTGCCTGCACCCTCATCATACCGTTTTGTATATATTGTTACATGGTATTTATCGTTACGCGGAGCCCGTGGCATTTTTTTTTTTCTCCGACGTCACTTGCGGAGTAAAAGTGTACTGCGACGTCGAGTCAAATCAAACGGGCCAATGCGAGATTTGTAGAATTTATTTCGGTTTATTATTTTGGAAACAACTTTTCGAATAATTGCCACCACTCTCACTGACACTCATTATTCCGTCCACTCACGAACGAGATACTGCAACGGTACGTCTAATTGACATTGCCTTTGTATTCGGACACACCAGAGGGACATCAGATTTTTTTGCAGCGAGGGGATCGTTACACATTAAGAGATCGATAACGCTAAGACAGTGCCTTTCGCGCGCTCCTTTGCACCCGTACAACACTTTCGTCTCGCATTGAAATCTTATTCTATCAAATCGGGATTATTATATTGGAGTTAATTGAATGGAAGGGAAGATGTGGTCGGCGGTTCCTTTGTCCTCGCAGCGCGTTGCATAATCGAGGTGGGTCAGTGAAATGCATTAATGTTTTGTCAGGTGCCGTGGCATACAAAAAAATGTGGAATTTTGTTGGAATGATTGAAAGTTAATTCAGGCCTTCAGTCAACACGAGGTGAGATAATTTTCGTCTCACGAGTAGCATATCTCGAAGGGTCTGCTCAAGGACTCAAATAAAACTTTACTTGCAAGTTGCATTATTGTTTATTGCGTTAGAATGTGCATTTCAACTAATTATGGCGTTCATTATTATAAATCATCGCGAATCGCCCCTTGAACGGCAAAATTATGACTTCAAAATCATCAGTTTGAAAATTATACAAGAAACGCGTATCAGTGTCAATTTTTCACTCAGTCAAACTTGATTTGAAAAATAGGGCTGTGTCCCAGATATAGAGATAAATATGTTCTTGAGTGGATCTTTTCTTATTGTAACCAAATGTGCATATATATTTTTCACTTTACAATTTTCATAGAGTTTCAGCTCAGTCACTAGAGCGACCATATTTCGCAGGGTCCAATTTTCTACGAAGACTCCGCGTGATCCTGATATCTAAGCATATCTATTGCAAGGTCTTTCACAGAAGACCTTACCTTTACACTCATTTTTTTCTTACGTAGTAACGTTTCTTAATGAATTCTTCGTAATTTACAATGGTAGTTGGTCTGTATAAAAAATGGAGACAGGTACATTTACGTCAGTGGTATCCGATCTGCTGGGGAAAAAAAGTGTCAGAAATTTGATAAATAAGCTGTGCATTGGTACAAAAAGTCATGAAATCAACTAAAAATTGGGACAGCATGTCAAGAACATATTGTTTATCATTCATATATATATATATATATATATATAGACACAGTATTTTTTATTAAAGATTAATAACATATTTGCAAATAGGATGCAAAGTAGAAACTTGCACATTGCCTCCTCATTTAATTTTGCTCTTTACATAGCAACCTCTACGAGGAAGTATTGTAACGGATTTTGGCTTCCTCATAGAGGAAACTTTGTAAAGAGCAAAATTAAATGAGGAAACAATGTGCAAGGTTGTACCTTGCATCCTTGTTTTGAGTAAATGAATAAATCACCGGCACATCTCATTTTTATTAGGCACAAACTTTTGTTTTACTTTAGTAACTTTTGCGGAGGTTATAGCGAAAATCGCTATTTTTTCAAAAATTCAAAACGGTGTATTATTTGAACGAATTTACCGATCACCACCAAATTTGGTATACAGTAGGACTGTATGTTATTTTTCGTTTATAGGATATTTCAGTTAATTTGCTGCAATTCGACGCGATTTATAGCAAAATTTTGATTTTTTACAAAAATTCAAAATTCCATAAAATCCGAAACGCTTTACCGATTTTATCGAAATTCAATACCAAATAGCATTTAATGTCTCTCTATTTATAAAGAACTATTTAGCCATATCGGCGAACTTTTACGAAAGTTAGAGAGTATATGACATTTTTCAAAAAAATTTTAAACTCAATAAAACCAGTATACATAGATATATTTTCTCAAAAATTACAGCAATTGAAGAGGAATTAATACTCTACTTGCGGGCCAAATTTGAGCTCGATCGATCGTGACATTCGCGAGTTATCGACGATTGAATTTTCGGTCCCTGGAGCACACACACACACGGACACATTTTCTAAACTATTTTTTTCGACGTTTTAGGTGATTCTAACATGACATGGAAATCTCGAAAAAAAAAATGTCATGAAAACAAAGCTCCTCTATGAGGAAGCAAAAAGAAGCGATAAGAACTATTTATTAATGATGATAAAAGAATATTGAGCATATAATATCGGCAATTCGAACCTCTAATGACGACGCTATTCGCTCGGTCGGTTGCAATTTATGAATTGGTACCTCGATATTGCAATCGCTACGTTTTATGAAAGGGGTATTCCATGACGAATCGAACAGATCGAAACAAATTTTTTTTGATTATTGTAATTTTTGGATATGTTTTAATATCCGACATAAAACTCTTTCAGGTAGATATGGACATTTTTTTGATCCCTGGTTCAAAAGTTCCTCCATTTCGGTTTTTCGCTCATACCTGTTTCAAAACTGATCGAAATTCAACGTTTTTTTCTTTCATAATGTTTGTCTTCTCATGTACTTACTAACTTAGTTTCAAAATTTCCAATTCGTTTATTGAAAGCCATGCATATTTTGATTTTTCTTACATTTTTTTACAACAAACTATTATATTTTCTGCAATTTTTAAGCCCGATCCGATTGTCAGCCAAAGTTTAGCCAAAGCTTCGTCAATATTATTAGTAAATTCATTTTTGCTTTCTCCCAGAGGAAGCTTTGTTTTCAAGAAATTTTTTTTTCGAGATTGTCATGTCAGCCTACTCAGAATCGCCTAAAACGTCGAAAAAAATGGTTTTAAAAATGTGTCTGTATGTGTGTATGTGTGTTCCAGGAACCGAAAATTCAATCGTCCGTAACTCGCGAATGGCTCGGTCAATCAATTTCAAATTTGGCACGCAAGTAGAGTATTAATTCCTCTTCAATTGCTGTGATTTCTAAAAATATATATTTATATATACTGATTATATAGAGTTTTTTTTTGAAAAATGTCGTAAGTCTCTAACTTTCGTAAAAGTTCGCCGATATGGATAAATATTTCTTAATAATTAGAGACACGTTAAATGTGGTTTAGTATTGAATTTCGACAGAATCGGTGAAGCGGTTCCGATTCGACGTTCTATAAGTTTTGAATTTTTGTAAAAAAAAAAAAAATTGCTATAAATCACGCCGAATCTCAATAAATGAACTGAAATGCTCAACGAACAAAAAATAACATACCGTCCTGCTATGTACCAAATTTGGTGCTGATAGGTAAAGTCATTCAGATTTTACATCATTTTGAATATTTGAGAAGAAAGAGATTTTCGCTGTAACCTCCGCAAAACTTAAGAAAGTAAAACGAAAGTACGTGCCTAATAAAAATGAGACGTGTTGTTATTTATTCCAAACAAGAATGCACAGTAGAACTTTGCGCATTGTTTCCTCATTAAATTTTTCTCTTTACAAAATTTCCTCTATGAGAATGCCAAAATCGATTATAATACTTTCTCGTAGAGATTACTTTGTAAAGAGCAAAATTTAATGAGGAAGCAATGTGCGAGGTTCTACTTTGCATCCTTTTTAAATAATTTATTGAATAAGGAAGTATGATTAACACGGACGACCGTAATACTTATATGCCCGATAAGGTATTTGCAATTAGAATACAAGATATAACTTTTCATTTTCCAAGCCAAGGATTGCCGAGTGGATAAGGTTGTGAACTAGTAGTCGCAGGATCGCAGGTTCGAATCACCATCACAAAACAAAAAAATTAATTCCGAAATAGTAGAAAATGGTCCCGCAATTGCGTAGAGCAGCTAAATGGTCATTTTTGTTGTATATCGATTTTTTCTTAAATATTGGTTGATCATTGGCAGCCAGTATTGGGCCAACGATGACTGCATTCAATAGTCAGGACTGGGGCGTCGACGGCTGTCAATACTGGGACGATCTTACAGACCGACGTAGCCCGTATTCTCCCAGTGTTGACCCGCTGGTCAATTTCTACATGGGTCAGCGACGGGTTACTGGTTAATCGCACTTTGGGTCAAAATCGGATTTCAATCTTGGCCCAGAGTTACCGAACGACGATTGGGTGCCGAGCATTCTCCGCGAGTTAAATTTATATATCTGGCACTGGGATAGTGGAGTAATTGTTCTTAATTTCGACCTAAGATTGTTGTTAGTGGCCCATCGTTCTTTTAGAAGGTCCAATAAATCGTATCTACCGTGGTTAGTGAGAATAGAATTTACCTTAATCGCAAAATATTTTAAACGAAACACAATTAGCAATTTTTTACATTTAAAAAAAATGTAATCTTTTGAGAATTTGCAGCTATTTGAGTAGCTAAGGTTTTATGTTGTTCTTTTATCACAGCGGTTAGTTGTTTTCTGAGGTCAGCGACCCATGCTGGCGGTTGATAAGCATATAGGTTTTCTGGGTTTTCTTGATGACGCCAGTTGTTGATCTGACCAAACGAGATGTACGGTTGTAGTTTGTGTTGCCCAACTCTGGTTGAGAGCAAGTCACTTGTGATGGAATGGTGGAGTTCTTAACGGCTTGAACAAAACATATGCGTGGCCGTATCGATGTGGTGATTTTACTGATCTTCTGTTGTGTGGTCCTTTGCTTACTGTTAATTTGCGCTGTTTTCAGTTTAAGAACAAATTTGAAGAAAGTGCAGCCCTGATATGAAGCGGTTGACTTTAATTTCCACAGTTTGCACATTTTAGCGCTGATCTGTCCATTGTTGTAGCAATTTTGCACTCACCGGATTTGTATGAATCAGGGCACTTAGCGCATCTATAATCTTATGGGCAGTTTTTATTAACATGGGCGAATCTTTGACTTTTTTCACACTGGTAGCGGTTCGGTTTCCTCAGATGTTCCCACTTGTTCCTTCAGTAAGCAAGAGATTTTACTTTGAATAAATCCGCAGACCTACTTTTGTATGAGATATGAATGAGTAGTACAATTTTGCATGGGTTTTCTTGTTGAAGTGGAACTTGTCGATGTTAAGGTTCTCCACATTTTCCAGCCTAAGTCAGCCTTAAGTCGAGTATTTCTTTAGGACTGAAATTTTCAAGAATTTCTTGAATAATGAGTAATCTAGGCCTGTCTGGCTTAGGAGTGTACGTGTAGTATTGAATGTTGTTTTTTAGTAATAGGTGAGTTATTTTGGAATTATATTCCAGCCGGCTGGTGTATACAGTGTGGTTAGCGCTCTCAATTTCATTTTTTGGTATATCCGCTTTTATTATTAGCGAACTCAGCACGTTGATCGATGGATCAGCCAGGTGTATTACTGAAGGTTTTTGTTTTTTTTTTTTGCGAGATCGGTAGCAATTTTCAGAGAAGTAAATCTGTTTCCATATCACTACCGTAGGAAAAAGAGTAATAGCGATTACTCTGAAAGTTTCGTAAGTCATTTTCTTCAGCAAAACTCTTCTTTATATGATGTTTAGTAGTTTTCTCGGGCGTAACGTAATCAACCGTCGTTCCGGTTTTTGGATTCCGTTGGTTGACGGAAAATCCTGAGATGACTTGGTCTTATGAGCTACAGGAACATTAGGAATTATCTTAATCTTTTTGCTTTCTCATAGAGGAAGCTTTGTTTTTTTCTGTGTATTTATGTGTACATATTTTTATGGTTCTTCGTTTAACATTATTTCGAGGTTGGTAGGTGGTGTATGTTGGGTATTATACCTGCGTCGAATATTATTATTTGTGTGAGGTTGCGTATGGCACAGGTTTCAGCTGTTTTAATTTTTTTAAATGCATTTTACTTGCAGTTTATGAGTATGGGATGTCCGTACTCTAAAATTGGTCTGCATATGCTTTTGTATATTTTTGTAAATGTTCTATGTGTATTTTGCGGTCTCGAAATGTAATTGACCTGAGCAAAGTTCTGTTTTGCAAATTAAAAAATATATTTCCATCTTTTAGCGCTTGTTTGTAGAGAAGATCAAGCTTGACTTGGTTAAGGTATTCCAAGTGCGAAGATGTGGGTTTTGTGGGTGCCCGGGCGGGGTCCCTAATATTATCAAAAATCTAACGCTGTACCGCCATGAAATGATTTAAGAATCTCTTCAAAGGTCGTGTTGAACACCATAATGTACAAAACAGACCGTTCTTTAGTTTTTCAAAATAATTATACAATTTTTGAAATCTTACGGGCCTGAGCCCTCACGAACGATTTGGCAACGTTTTTACTAAACGAATGCCGTTCCCTGCTATACATAGTACGTCAAGTGAGTTGTATTAATTACATTATTAATGTGAATTATTAACAGAAAAATAAGACCGGCATTGACGTCAAACATTTTTTTCATTTGTGCGCATCGCCGACGTAGATTATAAGCACAGCTGACGGTCTACAGCGTTGACAGCTATATAACGTCACAGGTCCCGCCATGATACTCACTTGATAAAAATTTTTTTTTCGCTTCTTTAGATAACATTTTCGCGCGAAAGACATCGGTAAGTCCCTTTTTTAAACACGATAATTTATCTTCGAAATCCGCTGTGTCCATTGCATATTTTATCTTTTGGATGTCGAGATGTGTGACTAATGAAATCTGCAATTAACTAGCGGACGGCAGCTTTTCCCATCTAGTTCTGTGCTAATATTGCAATTTTTTAAATGATGTAACATCATTAAATGGCTGGTTAGGACTAGACCTGCAATTTTTACCGTGATTTATGGTAACTAAACTTTAACATAGGCAAATATCATTGAATTCTGAAGACCATCACTTTACGCTCGGAATACCTTAACTTACGAATCTTTAATCCTTTTTATATTACGAGGTTTAAGTCGGCAAACTGCCACTATCGTACCGTTCGTACCGTGGAGGGCGCGGCCGCGTTGTATACGCACTTTTATATTTTAACATTTTATTTACTTAAATTTAGTATTCATATAGAATTTATACACCCTCATTAGTGGAAAAGAAATATGTTTTCAGCCCTGACAACAATCCACTTGTAAATCCAATAAATTCTGCAAAATCGCGATCAGTTTCGCGATCAATTTGTAAGTGAATGTTGTCACGCTCACGTTACTAGCCAGACTCCGAACCCATGTAGGGTCTGCCGATAAAGCTGATACGGCCAATACTCGGGCCAATGTTGGGATGACGATTATCGACTATACAACATTAGACCAGTGCTCGGCCAAGTATTGATTCGCCAATTGTTGGCTTGCCGATATTACGTCAATACTCGGCCAAGTATCAACCCGCCAATTATTAACTTCACAACATTAGGCCAATGCTCGGCCAAGTATTAACATGCCAATGGTTGGCTTCTCGATATTAGCCCAATGATTGGCCAAGAGTTGACTCGCTTATCGTTGGTTTGCCGATTGTAAGCCAATATTCAGATAATTATTGATTCACCAGTTGTTGGTTTATCGATGTCAGTCTAATGCTCAGCCAAGTAAGTCATCCTATTCGATTCGAAAAGGCTATTTGTTTCGTGTTTGTTTCACATTGGATCCACTATTTTGAATTTCTGAATTCAGACTTGAGTTCTTTAATCAGTGCCTTTAAAAACATCCGTGTACCAATTTTTATCCAAATCCATCTGATGTCCTTGTGATTGTTATTCCACATGCAACTATTCTGGACTTAAAGTATGGGACATCCATATAGTAGGTTTGGCCGAGCGGTTAGCGTGGTTGTTAGGAAGTGAGATAGTTTAGGTAGGTCGTGTAGGTCCTCGGTTCAAATCCCACTCACATCACTTTCCAGAAAACTATCGAAAAACTACTATCCGTCGACGATTTCCATTTTTTTTTCTTCAATAATAATAGAATAGCGTTATTAAAATAATTGGAGGCGGTCCGTTAGGAAATATATATTTTTTAAATTAATCATTAATTACTAAATTGATTTATCGTATGAGATGCTCGGCCGTTCCTTGCCCGCGATACTCGGCCAACTATTGTTCACCAATATCGAGCCGGACTTATCATCCAAGTCTCGGGCCGATAATTGGGCCAATAGCGTATGCCAATGTTGGCAGTCTCGGCACCGAGATTGGGCCGATAATCGGCCAAGTCCGATTACCCTCCATGGGCATATGACCAATTACCAAACAGACCTGAGCGGATCGACAAAAAGTGGCGGAGTTAGTAAACAATACCTCGTATATGCGGGATATATAATTATTATTCAAGACTTTGACAGAATATATTTCACATGCATATATTTCCATAAGGGAAAGAATTTCCACAAAGCGCAGCGCAACAACACCATCCGGAGAATTTCAGGTTTCAGATGTTTTGATATTTATTTTGATCACGAGATCGTAACGTTTTTGAATGGTGCACGTAGCCATTCATTAGTATCATTTATAGTAAATGTATCGGAAAAATAAGGATTGGCGATTTAGAAAAATAAGCGTCACCAGGTCCCCGAAGCTCGCTTAATTTGTTGTTGGTGCTTTAGAATAGTGTATATGTTTATACGGTTAAAACATTATTGTACGATTTTGAATCCGAATGTATGCCGTTGTTATGATTTCGCAGTATACACTCTTGAATGTGTATACTTTTTAATGTAACTGATGTTAAAAATTTGAGGTGTATGTTTGAATGAAGTTGCGAACGTTTGATACTTTTTTTACGGTGTACGATTTTTTTGTGTAAGAATGAACGTATATGTTTGAACGGGGTACACTTGAGAGCTTGACCGGGTGTACGGTTAAAAGTCACTTGCATGTTTGCCGTTCTATCTTGGACTTTTGACTTTCGACGACGATGAGCACAGATTTTAATCGGCAGAATAAATCGCTATCATAAATTCGGGATGTACACTTTTGAATGCGCATACTTTTTGGGGTCTATGAAAAACCTGGTGTACTAATGTTGATCAGACGAATACACTGCTGTTATGACCTCGCGATGTTCGATTTGACGTTCATTGTATCGTCAATAACTAACTTGTGCACGATTAACTGATGGATAATTGAAGGAAAATTAATAAAACACGATGTAAAATATCGCTATCGTTTTTTTTCTCAACTTGAAGGCTTCGAATAAAAATAGTTAGTTAGTAGTTAGCGTTCTTATTATAAATGCTATAAAACATACAGAATGTGGGTCCTGACCCAGTGAACACAGTTGTGTTGCCACAATGTAACGGCAATATAACCGATTGTAACAGGTAATGTTACCAATGTGTTATATGTAAGTTGCATGTAACTTGCAATTTCCGACTCAGCAATATAACATGTTACATAACTTGTTATGTAACCGGTATATAACAGTTACATTGCGGCCAATATTAGCAAGGATCATAACAGTTATATTACTGCAATATTATTACGTTATTACGTTATACCTCGGTAACATTATCGGAATGTTATCGAAGTTAAAATTACATTGTTACGATTATATTACGTAACGACAACGTATTTTTTAAATATAACTGTAATGTCAAAAGGGACGTATAACAACTACATTACCTGCGTATAACCAATGATACGTATCCTGTTACCAGTATGTTATGTACACGCGACGTATTACAAGAGTAACATTGTTTTATTACATGTAACTACCATGTTATATTGCCGTGACAAAACGGGTTCACTGGGGAAGCTCCTAAATGTTTCGACTCAGTTTTTAAAACAGAAGGTAGTCAGTACAGAAAAGTCGCTGTGAGGCAATTTAGTTGTTTAGAAAAACAGTTGCGTTTTCCCTTGATGAACATTTGACCCGTTATATCTTTAGTACAATGAGGCATTACCACCCGGGTGGGGCACAAGTCTTGGACCATCGTTACGGGAAGGCAAGCATGCCCGCGCCGGAGCTCGGCGTAGTTCGTGCGTCGACGCTTGGCACTTATCAGTCCGAGTTGTGACATTGCCGCAGCAGCAGTAGCAGCGGCAACATCGGAGAAGGTCGGACGCTCTGTGTGCGACGTCCTGTCGCGAATATACGAAACGGCGAGCGCGCGCGCTACTTCGGAAGTTCGTTTTTTCATCACTTGTTGTTAGGAAGTGATAAACATAGAAGAACCTCCGTACATAAGTGAATATAGATATGAACTATTTACACCTATCATTTAATGCGGTGTACTACGAGAAAATAAACACAAGGAACTTATCCCGTGGTTCCACATGCTTTGTGTTCGCGAAACAAAACCCTATATAAATATTAAATCCAATTAATCGAGGCGTGTTCGAGTACGTCTATCGATATTAATCGTGCGATGTTACATTGCAATATTTGCTGTTCCAATTCCTCAGTTTGCTAATGAATTTGCGGACAAATTGTATGTTTATTTACTTTTTCAAAAATAATTGATCGATCGAAAAGCAGTAAGAGTGGATGGTTTAGGACGAATTACCAAAGTCTACATTCGAGATGGAAAGTAAAGGACTTTGCTTAGGGAAATTCTTCGATCCTGAGTCAACATTCTCGGCCGTTTAAAGCGCAGGTAAATAATGCATAATCCAATAAATGGATCATTTTTTTGAACCACCCAACTTAGCATCTTCCTTACGTATTGATCAGTTAATTAATTACTAATAACTTTAACCGCATTAATTAACTAATAGGCGCATCAATCAATTATGTTCATCGATTTAGTGTAAAAAACTGAAAATATTACTGAAATGGTTGAAAATAACGAGTATATGCGCGACCGTACTTGCACGTTACTTACAATTTTTTTTCGGGCTGCAATGCATATAAAACATGCTTCACGTTGGTTATTTATCTTCCCTATGGAGATACAGTTTTGTATACGGCAAAACAACAGAAATAAGGAAACACTGTCAATTAATCTACTATAATCTACATTACATTCGAAGAATGATTGTCTCCACATGTTCCACAAATTTTCAGGGAATCGGTGAGGGGGGAACTCAAATTAAATTTTTCATTCGTTTAGATATTTCTCATGATAATAAATTTGGTATCACTTGACGATCTCGTATTTTCTAATATACGTTGTGTCAAAATAAAAAATGAATATACGAATACAGTCGTAAAATAAAAATAAAAATCTATCTGATCAGATGAATTGTTCTTTCATTTAGCAATGATATTGCCATTTCCATAAAATACCATTTCTCTTTCTCTAAACTGAGTAAATCGCTTTACCTTCTGAATATTTTTTCTTGAACAAGCGCATAAACCTTAAATTCATTTGTTCTCGCTCATTCTCTAGGAGTTTCATTCGAGACTTTACTCTGAAATCTTGATACAATTCAAGTAGCATTCACACCATAGTCAATACACTATTAAAAATGTAAGTAATTTACACACGATACACAGAACGATATGAGATTTATGAAGCGGGTATATGAATTCCATATTAATATACCTTTATTGTAAATATAGCTTAAGGATTCTACGATACTGGTATTTGGAAATGAACATGTGTGAATATTGGAATATTTAATATTTAATATACCAATATTGTATTTACAATATCGAATGCATATGAAAATCAATCTTCGGTATATGCATCCGAGGTTTACAATATTTATATTAATTTTCAGACAAACATTTAACCGCGTGCGCAATTTAATTACCTAAAGAGTTAAATAGCAACGGATGGGGGAGCAGACTTTGGCTAAACATGTTCTTTATTCTCTTTTATCGGTATAGAAAGACAGTACACGCAATTCAATGTGGTTTGATTGCTTGTAATGGTATAATTATAATAAGCATTTACAAATCCGAATATAAAAATTGGGGTTTCTAACGTGTACATCAAGTCGATCGTTAAACGGAATCTCATCGAATTTTCACTGTGTCGCCCTTAAATCGTTTCCAAAAGAATAAAAAATAAATGCTTGAATTTTTGCAAGCGCTTAATTCCAAACTTAAATAATCTGCAAGAGGGCTGAAGTTTCCCGCTCAAATGACATGACATTTTTCGGTGTTCATCATCAATACTACTTTTGAAAAATCTGGGATTTGTACAAATCGGTTCATTGTGTGTATGTGTGTTCCAAGAACCTAAAATTCAATCGTCGATAACTCGCAAATGGCACGATCGATCGAGCTCAAATTTGGCAGGCAAGTAGAGTAGTAACTCCTCTTCAATCGCTGCGATTTTTAAGAAAATATATCTAATCATACTGATTATAGAGAATTTTTTATTTTTTTGAAAAATGTCGTATACTCTCAAACTTTCATAAAAGTTCGATGATATGGCTAAATAATTTTTCATACATAGAGACACGTTAAATGCTGTTTGGTATTGAATTTCGACAAAATCAGTAAAGGGGTTCGGATTTTATAGAATTTAGAATTTTTCTGCAAAATAATAAGTTTGCTACAAATCACGTCGATTCTCAACAAATCAACTGAAATGTGCTACAAATTAAAAATAACGTACAGCCCTGCTATGTACCAAATTTGGTGCTGATCGGTCAAGTTGTTCAAATTTTCCACCATTTTGAATATTTAAAAAAAATAGACATTTTCGCTATAACTTCAACAAAAGTTAAGAAAATAAGACAAAAGTCTGTGCCTAATAATAATGAGATTTGCCGGTGATTTATTTATTTATTCAAAACAGGCATTCACAGTAGAACCTTGCACATTGCTTCCTTATTAAAGTTTGCTCTTCAAAAAGATTCCCCTATGAGGAAGCCAAAATCAGTTACAATACTTCCTCGTAGAGGTTGCTATGTAAAGAGCAAAATTTAATGAGGAAGTAACGTGCACAGTTCTACTTTGCATCCTCGTTTTATCTGATCAAATCTGAACGTCTGTTCTTATTATTGTATGATAAAACGTTTTCCTATAGGAGCTATTGTACATCTTATACATAAAAACTTTATCAATAAATTCTTTCCAAATAATTGTTTGGTATGTATTTGAGAGTATTTATCACTGCGATTGTGGTAACTAGGCGATTCACGTAAATAATTTATACCGTTTACATTTTTAACACCAGATTGTTCGCCGGCCTAGACGGGTTTGATCATATATTTCGTATATTGAATCCAAAAGTGAATAAGGTTGTTGTTAAACACATCTTGATACGATACATTTTTACGTTACGAAGATGAAAGTATTTTCAATCAAATTATTTCAAAAACGATAAAATGACAATAATCTTACCATTAAGTTGAAAAATTCCTGACTGAATGAAGTAGTATAATTGACAATTGGGTAATCGAAGAACAATGAGATAATAATAATTTGTATATTATAATCGGAAGATTTCCCCACTCTTTATGAATTGATCTCTCGTCTCTAATATCCTTCAAAAAACTCCCTCGGGTAAAAAATTTGAGACAAGTACATTTACGTTAGTGTCATCCTATATAGCCCCATAAAAACATAGTGCTTGAAGAACTTCAAATGACCGGTATACTATGTATTTTCTACAAAAAATTGTGAAATAGCTATAATAAATCGGCAGCATGTATTGTCAAGTACATGTTGTTCATAATTTACATACACAGCGACGGAAATATATAACTTTTATATAAATAATAGAAAATCGCATTTGATAATAATAAAAATAATACTCAAAAATCAAAACTAATTAAGAATTTACATGTAAAGCTATATACGATATATATTTTGTATGAAAAATATTAACAAATTGGGTTTTATGATAAAGAAATTGAACTTATATCAGAAAAAACTTTTAAAAAATCGATATAAAATTAATGAACTACTTTGATTGTCACAAATAAATTAGGCTATTGTACTTGGCGCGTTTTCAAAGTACAGTAAAATCGTTCATCATAGAATTTCCATGTTAACATATAAACTATTATTATTTATAAAAAAATATGTTGATACTGTATCACTTACACTCAATATAAATTAATTAGAACAAAAATCATCCCATAATACAATGACTTTTCTATCACTTTGCACATCAAATCGAAAGATTCGCTGATACGCGTCTGATAAAACCTCTAAAGCTGAGTGAATATAACCAATGAATATCCATTGAATTTATCAAAAAATATCAAACAGGTTACTTCTGTTTCTAATTCAATCAATGTTTTGCAATAATCTAAAAGAAATACTGGTCCGGTTCTAGTTAATTGCGATCGTGCGACGTGCTACGACGGTTAGAACCGCGGTCCCGCGAAAATTAGATTCACGGTCCTGCGAAAATTAGAATCACGCCGCACGAAAAACGTCTTTATGTTTCCGTAATATTTCAGATGAATTTCGAGATTCAAATCATTATATCAGTGCACTGAGGAAAGATGCAAACGTCGTTTTGGGCTAAAACGACCTGTTTTTTACTGTCCTATCTGCTTATATCTGAAAAAAGTTTCAAAACGCTACGAATTTATTCACGAAATTATTCATTAATAATTTATATATGGCACATTAACCTAAAAAAAAATTGCTAATAAGAGTTCCTTCGAGTAAGAGATACTGCGGGAGCGTCTTGTCGGTAGGTGAAAGAGAGGGAAACTACTTGTTTCAAGACGCTACCGCCTCTCTTGATATAAATGATTATTATTTTATTACTTTTCCATTTGCTCAATTTTTCCATTCATTGAACTACTTTTTTCAGTCGCGTGTTTGAAAATGTTTCTACGCTCAGACACGACTGACGAGTGAATTTAAAAAACTCCAGTGCAAAAGGCCCCACCGGGCTCTCTGGCTGTTGATCACGTTGAGAGCGTCGCCGGCGTTAGAGTCGAGAATTTATTTTTATTGCACAGGGTTTAGTACACACAGGTATAGTAGGGTATAGTAGGGCCTAGCACTATGAAAGTAAACAGAGTGGTGTCCCACAGGAAAAATAACTGGAAAATAATGGTTTTAGTGGGGCCAGCATAAATCGATTGAGTTTTACACGCAAATTCGCTGTTACCGCGCGTCTGCGTTTTATTGAGGAATTATACTACGGGATTACAGTAGTAACTTATAATTGTATGCATGCCCACGAAGGTGTCTACAGTAGTAGAAAGTCTACTGAAGTTATACTATTGGTATAATAATAGATACGCGCAGATCCGCAGTTTGCATGTATTGCTGAATCAAAAACAAATTTCTGTGAGTCTTAACCTCTGTCATAGTCCGGATTGGTTGCAAGCACTCGAGTTAGGATGAAAGATACCTTGGGATTACACCACAAACCTGTAGTAGCACGCTTCGGAGATGTTATAGATTTCCTTACGTTTCATACTAGAGTTATTAATTTTATCATGGCCAGAACAAATCAATTTTTTATTTACACACGTGATAATTTCTAAATGCTTCGGTTTATTGAGAAACGTTGGTCGTGTAATATCACTTTGCCCACGTTAATGTTTGTTCTCACGTGTGAGTTCGGTTAGATTTCCATACATGCCCTTATATAAATGCTCTTTTTGCACTAACTTTTTCAAGAAATAAGTTTATAATTTATTTTGAAAAGTCGTAATAATAATAAATGACAATAGGTCGCAGTTATAGTATGAAACTCAACTATGTTGTAGCCCTTAAAAAATTACGAGAAACATTTTTTGTTTATTTGCGGAAAAACGGTTTTAGGGGGTGAAATCAACCCCCAAAGTTCGGCATTAAGATAGGTGATAATACAGTTTCACCTAGAAGGGATCGACCGATTTCAATGAAACAAAAACTAAAATGTTTCTCATCACGAGTAATGAAAAGTTCACCTGAAAAAAAAAAAGATTCTCTCTTGTGGGGGTGAACTACCCCTAAATTATCTTTTTTTCACCCTATTTAAAATACTTACCGATGGAATTTCATGAAGCTGGTATCATTTGAGAGGGCTAGTAAAATTAAAGTTTACGTGTTTTTGCATTTTTGCGGGAAACCATGTTTAAGAGGGTAAATCACCCCCTTCAATGTACTTATGAATATAAAATTTACAAACTCAAGCTATTTACAAATGACTACTGTGGGTTTACAATCGTTTTGCGAAATTAATGCACCTGGCTATAGATTTGAACGATAGTTATAGTATATTTTAAAAACGTATCAAATGATTGTGTCAATAAATTGTAAGGACTTCAAAATTGTTACATTGAATTGACAATCTAAGAGAAAATTTTGTTTTTAAGTAATTTAAGTATACGTTATTGGATTCCACCTTGGATTCCAGACACTTTCTTAATAAAGATTCCGTTGATGCAAAAATTATATTCACTTGAAAATATTTCTGACGACTCTTCTTGCTTTGATTGGAATCAATTGACTATTTAGCTATATCAATATCGATAAGTATGCTTGAGAAAATAATCGTTATACAAATTTTATTCCAGTTAGACATCCAAAGTCATGAAGTCCATTATAAATCCACCTACTTATCGGACCTATTTAACGATTTAATGACTGGTCCGCTAACCACTGGACTCTCGACTAGTTGTACAAACAGTAAAATCACCCATGTATTGCGTAGACGAAGAATGATTAATTAAAAAATAGAAGATAGAACAACTTTTTCAAAGATTTCAGGTGTATCAAAATCTTGAAAAAAAAAATCGATTTTCATCATACCCCGTTTCTAACAATTTCTATAATCTCATCTGGAATCTTTTATCTGAAACTTTCAGTAATATTGTTGAAGAAATGGGATGGTTTGTTTCACACGTAATGTTCAGAAATATTTTTGAAATTTCTGCCAATTTAAAAAATTTTTAACAATTTTGTCGAATGTTAAGTTGACAATATGGCAACGAAATGTTCGAAATATTCCGGCAATAGTCAAGCAACTTATGTGCCATGTGGGTATAATGAAAACATGTTTTTCTAGCGCACGTGGCATTAAGCTATATCTCCATTATAACTATCAAACTAAGGATTAGGGCCTTGGAAGGTTCCGTTGGGGTGCACCGGACGCCAAAATGTTGCAAACTTCAGTGGAGTTGAGTAAAAACTCGGACAGAAAAAAAAATCTCGAAACGGGTTTTAGCAGAGACACTCAAAAAGTATCTACAAGATTCTCAATAGAGTGACGCATAAAATTCGAAGCAGTACTATTTCCGGAACTGAAGCTATCTCCGAATTTCTTATCTAAACAACTTCCGAGATTGTTAACAGGGCTCCGGCTAATACACGTTTTAACGAAGACCGTACCTTAGCCTAAGGTATTTCTATTCCGATTTTAGCGAATTTTGTTAATGATAAGAAATTTTCAAAGAGTCATGTAACAATGACTGAGTTTTAAGCGGATAGTAATTTTATGGATTACGAGGGAAGATCTTTATTCCTTGACGTAATGATATTAGCAACAATAATCAGACAAAAATAATTAAAAATTTTAAAAACCTGTGAACAACGAAACGATGGAGCTAGTTCCGAACGCGGAAACTTTTCGCTTGAGGCTTTCTACTTCATTGTCTTCCCTAGCGAATCGATGCGCGAGAAATTTCAACTTTGTTTCCTCTTTATTCACAATTTCTACTAACAATCACCTTAATTTGAATTCTTCTATGGATTGAAACTCAGTTAAACTGCAATAGAAAGTTCATTCGTGCAAATCGTAAGTTGAAATGAAGGTGACTTTGATTTAAACGTTTTAAAATTATTTTCGCTCGTGTATGGATATCTATTTCCAATCACGCATACGATTCTCGGTACTACCAGGCGATGGTATTTGAAGGATACCATTTACTGATGCGTTTTCTCGGTTCTAGTGTTCCGAGAGCTTGAAAATGATCTAGTATTTGTCAACTGAATCAAGCGAAAGTTAATTCATTTTTAAATTCGAGGGATATTCGGTCGATTGTTTTATCAAACGTTTGGCGAGGGTTTTATCCGAAATTTTTGCATCCAGCACATATTTTCTTCCGACACAAAATACAGTAAATTGACCCCAAATCGTATTCTCTTCTCTGTATAACCAGAGTATTCTTTTGCTTCTTTGTCGTAAAAAAAACTTTTAATCGATTTTATCATGTCAATCCAATCAAGCCGAAGAACCGACTCCTTCTTATGTACAGATTTTTAAAAAAATTGAAACTTTTTAACCTTCATAAGATTTTTTTTGCTTTTTCTTTGCTTCCTCACAGAGCAAGCTTTGATTTCATGAAATTTTTTTTTTCGAGATTGTCATGTCAGTATGCTAGAATCACCTAAAACGTCGAGAAAAATTGTTTAAAAAATGTGTCTGTATTCAATCGTTCATAACTCGCTAATGGCACGATCGATCGAGATCAAATTTGGCACGCAAGTAAAGTAGTAACTCCTCTCTAATCGCTGTGATTTTTAAGAAAATATATCTATCTGTACCGATTATATAGATTTTTTTTTTTTCTTGAAAAATGCCGTATACTCTCTAACTTTTGTAAAAGTTTGACGATATGGCTAAATAGTTATTCATACTTAGAGACAAGTAGAACGCTGTTTGGTATTGAATTTCGCCAATATCGATAAAGCGGTTTGGATTTGATAGAATTTTGAATTTTGGTAAAAAATAATAATTTTGCTATAAATCACGTGGAATCTCAACAAATCAACTAAAATGTTCTTCAAATGAAAAATAGCATACAGCCCTGCTATGTACCAAATTTGGTGCTGATCGGTAGAGTAGTTCAAAATTCACACGATTTGCAATATTTGAAAAAAATTGCCATTTTCGCTATAACTTCCACAAAAGTTAAGAAAGTAAGACAAAAGGTCTGTGTCTAATAAAAATGAGATTTGCCGGTGATTTATTTATTTATTCAAAACAAAGATGCAAAGTAGAACCTTGCATATTGCTTCCTCACTAAATTTTGCTCTTTAAAAAGCTTCCTCTATAAGGAAGCCAAAATCAGTTGCAATACTTCCTCGTACTTTGCATCCTTGTTTTGAATAAATAAATAAATCACCGGCAAATCTCATTTTTATTAGACACAGACCTTTTGTCTTACTTTCTTAACTTTTGTGGAAGTTATAGCGAAAATGGCAATTTTTTCAAATATTGCAAATCGTGTGAATTTTGAACTACTCTACCGATCAGCACAAAATTAATGATCGATCAATTAATTGTGAATAAAATCTTCATAGTTTTAGTTAATAATTAACAGTTATTAATCACTCAATTAATCAACTATTTAATAATTAGTTAATTCACGGTTTATGGATATTATCATCCATTTCATTGCTACAGGGTCCATCGCCGTTCGATTAATCTTATTGTCAAATTAGGCATGATTGTATGGCTTTCGACGTAAATTCCAACGACTTTTTTCTTGCCCTTCCAGTCGAGACAGGACCGCATCTCTCTCAATATACAACTGCCTGTATGTATGCGTTAAACCACAAGTCGTCACAATAGCTACAACGCAATAACGATCAAATTGGAATTTTTATTTTCTAAGAGTTGAATAGCCGAGCGAAATAAAGCACCGCTGTCGTGCTATGTAATCCGGCGGATCGGTAATTCGATCCTTGGTGCGTGATCAATGCATCTGCGTTTTTTGGGGAATATTCATGTGCCAATCAGTAGAGTAAGTTCGTACATTTAATTACAAGTTGACATTACCTCCTACAAGTACAGTCCATAATAATTATTCATTACTTTTCTGATTTTTGGATACCTTAGATTCGAATTGGATCCGATCGTGTATCTGTTAGAACTTTAGAAAGCATGGTGGAGACAAAATGCACGTTCTTGTTCGTTATAATTCTTTATTATAAGAGAGAAAATAGAAGTTAACCAAAAAGCAACAGAAAAGGCGCTTTAACTATTATTTTAGTTTTTTTTTTTATTAGCTTGATCTTCTTTCATACTTGATATTTTGATAGTCGCTCAATGGCTCTTTTATTTTACACACTGACTGCATTAATATCTCATTTAGTATTTTCTTTGCTCTGAACACGATGCATGATCTCACATAACGATTGTGGATTCATTGTACATGTCCGGACGTCTTATGCTTAGGGCGTACTCACAATCAGTAGTATAGTATTCTTAAGGCTAATTTACATGTTTGCTTTCTGCTGTCGGTAAAGTTATTAATTCTTAACAGTATCCCAATTAGAATGCAATTAGCGACCGTTATATTAATCTTCTAATTCTGACTCGACGTATGACTAGATCTCGGATTGGACGTAGGGAATTTAGCAAGTATCTAGATGGATTCTTAGCCCATAGACCACACTTTCTGCACGGGATACGTGAGCTTTCTGTGGCAATGTTCAATTGTAGAGAAAATAAATAATAATTTTTACTATTTGCGTTTCGAATCAAATCGGAAAACTTGTCAGAAATATATATATCTCGACAAGAATAGGCACCGTCGAATTAACAATTTCGGAGTGAAAATTTGAGTGAAATTCGATGTTGCCTAGCACTGATATCTCCATGTTATTCAACGACTGGATATTTAATAAAAATAATAGTAGATAAATTTACACTCCTCCTTTCATATCTATTTTTCTAGATACGTAATATTGACAGACGTTCATGTCATTTTTATTGAGTCCACCGCCAAAAACATTAAGAAAGTCTTATTTAGGGAAATTAAATGATTTATAGGCAGATTATGAAATTGAAACCTTTCGATGTATTGATAACATCAAAGTTTGTATTTAAAGTTTTGTAAACTATGTCCGTATAACAGAACAAGCGTGATCAATTAGTATAGGTATTAGTGAGTCGGGTAAAATAATTAGTTATAAAAAAAGGATGCCAAGTAGAACCTTTTATATTGCTTCCTCATTAAATTTTGCTCTTTACAAAGCAACCTCTACGAGAAAGTATTGTAATTGATTTTGACTTCCTCATAGAAGAAGCTATGTAAAAAGAAAAATTTAATGAGGAAGCCATGTACAAGGCTCTACTTTGCATCCTTATTTTGAATGATTAAACCAAACACCGGTACATCTCATTTTTATTAGGCACACATTTTTGTCTTACTTTCTTAACTTTTGTGCAACTTATAGCGAAAATGCATATTTTTCGGATATAAAAAATGGTGTAAAATTTGGACGACTTTACCGATCATGATCAAATTTGGTACGTAGCAGGGCGGTATGTTATTCTTCGTTTGTAGAACGTTTCAGTTGATTTGGTGAGGTGAGACGTGATTTATAACAAAATTATTATTTTTTAACAAAATTCTAAATACAGACACAATGGCAAAATCATTTTTCTCGACGCTTTAGGTGATTTTGAGCATGCTGACATAAAAATCTTTACAAAAAATTTTCATGTAAACCAAGCTTCCTCTATGAGGAAGCAAAAACACTAAAATATATAAATATATCAAAAAATTAACCTTTAGGAAGTCTTTAGAAAACACCTTCTCCAAATGAAATATTGCCGGCAACAAAATATGACGGATTTGATGTGACCTCGATGCTACTTGCAAATTGTAATCAAGGTCGAACAACGCAGACTGGGAAAAATAATTTTCGAACTATTCGTGGGCGTGATACCAAAAACCTCTGATAATTTCCACTCCTTCTTTAGAGGTTTTTTTTATGAACTCTCCGACAAGTACGCACAATGGGAAAATAATTCACCTTGCGGTCATTGACTTACCTAAAATCAGACTACTTTTCTTTTCTTAATACACAAAAAATCTATAGGTCTGTAGTATGGCTGAAAGTAAGGCTTCGTACTAGTACGTGCTACAAAATATAAGTACATCGGAAAATCCCAGTTTATACTATATGATTGAGTCTCGTAAAAGGAAAACCCTGCGTTGATTTTTGTAAGAGGTGGCATTAAGAATTATCAAAGTCTCTATTTGGAAGAGACTTGCTATACCTTGGTTAATAGCGTGACATCCTCCCGTAACTGCCTCTTTGAATAATTGAAGCGGTGTTGTCTTTTTAGAATGCTCGATTTTGTAAGCCGCGATTGTGGGTCATATATGGTAAAATAAGAAAGGTATTAGACATTTTCCCGAGCATTTTATTGTCGAGATAATGATAGAAATTATAATTCAGAATTAGGCTTAATTGTATGACGGATAGGTTTTAGATTTCCTTGACGGATGTTACGTCAATTTTCACAGTATTATTGCCAAGGAAAATGTCAGTTTTTTTGATGTAACTGTTTTTTGTTGAAGTAAAATACAGCCGATTGCGGACAATTGAATATCTTGGACATTAAGCGGCCTAAAATATTTTACGATATATGGAATTAAATGTAATCACTCGAATTATCAAATCCTATTTTACATAGCATCATCTATCGTGTCCAAAAATAATAATCTCTGTCTAAAGGAAAGCTTCGATTTTATCCGTATTCATCATCTGTGAAATTCTACAGGCTATTTCGTCACCTCTAAAAGAATTCGTACGAAGCTTTCCTTTCACGAGAGCGAATATTAAGGTTCGGATTATATTTTTTCATCTGGCAAGTGAAAACAAGCATTGCTGGCTTTCAATTCATCGTAAATTGGACACTTATAATGGAATTTTTCGATACTTCAGCAGAGGTGTGAAATTGTTTATGTGAACGTAATTCATTATTTATTACCAAAAGAATGAATAATTGAAAAATAGATCCATTACGCATTACTTTTCGAATAAGTAGTGTAACTCAAATCCATTAGACATTACTTTTTGAATAAGTAATGTAAATCTCATCCATTAACCATTACTTTTTAAATATGGTAATGGATTTGAGTAACATTACTTTTCCGCAAAATTATGGCTAATGAAAATGGTAATGCAGTAGAAAAGTAATGCACTCTTCACAACTCTGTACTCCAGTTTATGCATAAGAACTTCCAATACGAAGATAGGAAAAGAGCACAAACAGAGAGGTACAGTGTTGAAGACCTGAAACATTTGGATAAGAAATAAATGCACAGTTCATTGGAGCATTTTATTTGTTTTTTTTTCGCCGAGCGCGCGTATCTTGACTCCTGAAAATTTGGTAGCAACAAAACTCGACTTTCGAGATTTATATTGCTGTTGGTTTACTCGTCCCGTGATTGGTCTGCTCTGTCGTCCGTCACGATTTGACAGTTAAGGAATTTCTGCATGCCAAGGCATAAGAGCACAGCGCTGCTGAAAGCGATAAGATCGCGCGCGGCAGCGCGCGTGATGGTTGCTAGTCTCACTATAGAAAGTTAATGGATGAGAAATGCGAAATTCATTGTTAGTAATTTGTTCGTGCTCCGATTAGTCGTTAAACATGTCAAACACTGCAGTGCGCATGCGGTTGCCATTACGTTCATGCATCGGCTGTTTTGTTTATATCAAATGTCAAAGCAGATATAAATAGCTATATCACAAAAAAATTGGATCATTTCTGCTGACGCAGAGCCAGCGCATTTGACACATAGTTCCCTTCGTCACAAGATTGTCGAAGTTTCCCTTCTGAATATTCGTTGCTAATTATCTCTTTACACTGAAAAAACGGCATTGCTCGCACAACTAACTAATTGACAGCTGCACGTAGTTCAGTTATGGAACCTATTGGTACAGTTGTATTAACATTACGAATAGCTATGGCAGCAATACGGTTAAGAGGCAGTGGTACTTTCGCCATCACTTTCCACCCCCTCAAACTTTGGAAACCTATTTCCTCCCGAAATACTAGGCAGAAGGAGCTCAAATTTTGATAACATGTGCTGGCTGTTACATCAATACCGTTTTCTCAATGTTTGTCTTAGACTAAAACATAATAAGTTTAAAATCGGTTTGAAGCAGAAAAAGGAATTTTATTTATAATTATTATTCAATTCATATTCCAGATAAATTCTCAGATGGCATAGAGATTGAATTGCACTTTAATAATGAAACTCCACTTTGTCCATAGAAGATATCAAGTTTCATGGCGGTTCGTACTCTCTTTCAAAAGATGTGCTTTTGAACGGTACAGACATATAAGTAGAAATGAGTGAAGGCTTCTTTTGACATCTTGGGCACTGAAAGCATGTACTCAGACGGAATTATGACAGACCAATTTGTATTGAAATAGGGTGCTTTCTCTTTTAACATGCATCGTATGTGATACGGCAATCGAAATTCTTTTGATATACCTAAAACTATTACAGAATACGACACGACAGTTCTAATCAACGATTTGAAAGAACTAAGCTATACTGCTATTGATTTCTATAGTATATCCTATCGACAAGTGCAGACGCAATTGTTACGTTTTAAAATGGAAGTCGATAGCGCAAAACTTGTAGTGGAATGAGATAATCACGTTGGCGCAGCAACGCTTAACTAATTTACGAGTAATCAACATCGTATTCGTGAAATGGGAGAGCACATGGATATGTACTTAGTGCAAACGTGGACTGATTCCAAGTTTCCAAGATTGATCAAGTTATACGCACGGACGATTTGCTTTGTATTTACCTGTGGAGGAGCATATGCGTATATAGGTAACGTGTAATAAGCAGTAGGAGTCCATATAGTGAGATTAACGAGGGCGCGAGAGGGCGCTCGCCGGTCCTACAAGCTCGATCTGCTCTGGGAGATAACGTTATCTGTACTGCAACATTCGCCGAAGTCTCGCGCGAACAAGCAACAAGATGTCACGCAACTATACCTCCCTAGCTTCCATCCGCTTTCATTAATCACTGGAATGCCCTCGAGCGTGCGAACAATACCGAGCGATAAGTATACGCGAATCGACTCAACAGCAACAGAAAAAAAGCAGAAAAATACTGTTGACGCGTTATATTGCTACTTCACGTTGCCGGCCAGCACTGGCATGCCGTATATAATACGTAGCGCGCGGCAATAAAATTCGAAAGGCGTGATTCGAATTCTACTTGCTGTTCTTCACCACTTTCTCTTGAAGGGCTTGAAGGACTTAGCGAGTATGAGAAATAAAGTTGAGATTTCCGGAAAATGTCGAGTATTTTATTTAAGCTAGTCGTTTTTACCACGTGCTAGTCATTTGACTGATTATTTGTAAATACCTTTAGGGGAATATTTCTGACAACTTTCACGATGTGAATAATTGTGTTATTCAACAAGATGTTAACGTTTACGTGTACAGAAAATATCTGTCCTTTCAATGTAAACATTAATTTACGCATATTTCGGTTTTGAATCCGATTTTATCAGCTCCGAATCTGAACTCACAACGTTTATAGGATTTACAATTATCTTTATATATCAACAAGCCGGATTGTGATGGCTTATTTGCCGCCTATGAAATTTATAACAAATTAATTTGTAGAACGGTAACCCATTTTTACAGCAACAATTGACCGTTCGATAAGAAATATAGCACACTTCAGGATTCTACAATCAGGTGTTACCGTTTTATAATCCGAAATCTGAACCATGAAAAAAAATTCCAACTGCGGAAACCTAAGATATCGTGCTTTCCAGGATGTACGTGTGATCATTACAAGGAAATGTCTCAGAGAATATGTATAATTCAAATAGCTTATGGAACAAGTTCGAATTGTTCCAAATTCAGATTCAAGTATTTCTCTGTAATCTCGCATATGTGAAAATTGTTATGTTCTCTTGGTCGAAGGTTATCCCAATTTGGTCAATTTTTTGCTTCCTCATAGAGGAAGCTTCGTTTTCATGAAATTTTTTTTTTCGAGATTCTCATGTCATGTTAGAATCACCTAAAACGTCGAGAAAAATGGTTTAGAAAATGTGTGTGTGTGTGAGTGTGCTCCAGGGACCGAAAATTCAATCGTCGATAACTCGCGAATGGCACGATCGATCGAGCTCAAATTTGGCACGCAAGTAGAATATTAATCTTCAATTGCTGTGATTTTTGAGAAAATATATCTATGTATACTGATTTTATAGAATTTTAAATTTTTTTGAAAAATGTCGTATACTCTCTAACTTTCGTAAAAGTTCGCCGATATGGCTAAACAGTTCTTTATAACTAGAGAAACATTAAATGCTGTTTGAATTTCGACAAAATCGGTAAAGCGATTCGGATTTTATAGAATTTTGAATTTTTGTAAAAAATCAAAATTATTGAATTTTTGTAAAAAATCAAAATTATGCTATAAATCGCGTCGAATCTCAGCAAATTAACTGAAATGTTCTATAAACGAAAAAGAACATACAGTCCTACTGTGTACCAAATTTGGTGGTGATCGGTAAAGTCGTTCAAATATTACACCATTTTGAATATTTGAAAAAATAGCAATTTTCGCTATAACCTTCGCGGAAGTTACTAAAGTAAAACAAAAGTTCGTGCCTAATAAAAATGAGATGTGCCGGTGATTTATTCATTTATTCAAAACAAGGATGCAAAGTAGAACTTTGCACTTTGAACTTTGAACTTTACATAGCAACCTCATAGACGAAGCTTTGTTAGTAGCAAAATTTAATGAGGAAGCAATGTGCAAAGTTCTCCTTGCATCCTTTTTTTACGAATTGATCTTAACGTTTGGAAAATCACAACTATTAATTGACTTGTACAAATGCGCGGTTGAGTTAAAACATTGTGTTTTGTCTGTTTTTAGTGGAAACAAACAGTTCCAACAATTCTTTCAATTAAGATCTCATTTAATGGGTTGTCATGGAAGTTTTCTAATCATATGAAAAATTGCCAAGTTTAAGCCCATGCGATGGTCTGGCGGTTGGAATACTAGTCTCGAAACCAGAGCATCGCCGGTTTGATTCCCGGTGCCGTCGATTTTCGTCGAAAAATGTGAATACGGGCGCGATGAAGCTCCAGATATATATACATGTTAGGTATAAGAGTCCCTGTCGGGGTCACATGTATACAGCTGTAGTCCGTGTTTACATGGCTGGTGGCGTAAGGCGAACTCGAGATCGGCTACATTGGCATAAGTTTTTCGCAGTTTCCCTAGGCCCATGGTAGCGATGCCACGGCCAATGGGATGCAGAGGGGAAAGTCGGATGAGGCCACATAGGGAGGGGCCTGGTTACCAATCCGGACCGACCCTGTAATAGGCGGAAATGCCTGAAGAAGGGGGAAATGCAAATAAAAAAATTAACAAAAAAAAGGCCAAGTTTAATCATGAGAATGGGTGTTAGTTCGGATTTTTGTGAATATTCAAATAACTTCTTTGCCTGTGTTCTCTTCCTGTTTGTTTTCAATTTTGTCTCTATCTTTGCTACTACACGTAAAAAAATGAGTAGTTAGTAAAACTGAAAAATGGGTTCTGAAAACCAACCGGAATAGCTGATATAGCGCCAACTAATCAGTTAGTTGAACCGTTTACTTGGTTGGTCGAAGGAACTAAAATGACGTTGGTAGAATACTCGTAATAACAGAAAAGAACTCAAATCGAAACCTCCTCTATACGCTCAATTCGTGGACACAATTTATTTCAGTGCAATTCTAGGTTAGAATTCAGAGCTCGAAATTCACCTTTAAGATACATAATGAAAACAATGAGGTTAGAAGCGCGATCTCCATACATTCATAATGGCATAGATCATTACTAAGTTTCGATTCTGTAAAAATAAAGAGAATCTACTTCTAACAGTACACAATTCAGTTGTATATTTAGTACGGTCCGCTGTAAATACACAATTCACACCACACATTGCCGTCTTTTGTCCTTCGCGTACACATTATTAGTTGCAAGAACCAAGCAATTAGTTTTAGTCGGGAAGCGATTGGTAATAAAAACCAACTCGGAGGGTACCGCCATCATTCGAATCGTGTTGACAATTATTGCTGACGATAGTTGCGCCATCTCACGGCTGTTGGTAAAGGCGGAATTGTTATTGGTTCTCGGAACCAACGCGTCCATCTTACTTATTATTTTTCGATAACTAATCACATAGTAGTTGCCACAACTAATCGACGGCGCAACATATGCTGGAAATGGTTCTCGCAACTACTTTTTCCTTTCCGTGTACTTATCTGTCTCTACTTACTAATTTGAAGGAAACTCTTATTAAAAATAATGTTCCGGTATTAAACATTTTTGTGCATAATCAAATCTATCGAGAAATTCCATACACAAGTGTGACATGTACCATCCAATTTATAGATTGCAAATTGCTTCCTAATTACTTTGCTTATTACAAGCTCACTCTGTGAAGAAGTTAAAATCGATCAACATACTTCCTCATAGAAGAAACTTCGTAAAAAGCAAAAAAAAAGGGTAGAACCAATTTTCACGGTTTTACTTTGCAGACTTGTTTATATTTTTTATAAAATTGTTTATACTTCATAAGGGCAGGGTAGTAACTGAGTAACAGTAACTGAAAGCAGAACATCTCAAGAATATTGTGTCTAAATTTCAAGTCGATCAGAGTAAAATTGACGACGTTATGAGTATTTTTATACCTGCCTGAATGTTCCGTCTACCTGACCGGCGTGCGCTATTGTTGCCTGGCAGCTGTTTCGCTTTCTATATAATACTTTCCCTCAACCGTCATCTTTCTGTATAGAAATTTGATATCAAACTCAATAACAAGTATATTTTCAGTCAGTGCAGAGTATATAATGTAGTATAGCAAGATATTGAAGTTACTCCTCATTTTTCAGAGAGTTAACAGTCATAAATGATTTAGCAGAACGTGGAGTACCATTTATCGAAGAATATAATAACTGTTTAACAAAACATGAGGAGCAACTTCAATATCTTTTACAAATTGTACAAAAACATCGTCGACGTTTTCCGGATTGTAATAGAGAATGAATAAAATAGTCATCAGTTTATTTTATATTATTTAAAAAAATTATATTGTAAAATTTAATTTTTCTACTTCAATGATTAAAAACAGTACTGTTCCTAAATTGACATCTTTTCATTAGAATTTCAATTGTTTTGATAGTTAATGTAAAAAAACGAAAATTTTAATAACTTAAAGTAAGCATGTCGAACGTTAAACTATCAAGCTGTACAATTCAGAAGATGTATAATGATTTTTTTTTTTTTTTTTCAAAGAAAAATAAGACTTAAACATATTTCGAGAAAGATTTTATGATATTTATCGGTAAGTTTTATTATTATCCCCGAAATATTTTTAAAAAAACGTTACAATTTATTACATGTTTAGGTTTACCCTTAAATAACTATTAGAGGAGTAAATTTACGGGAAACTCATAGCAAACGTTTTTAGAGCGTACGATTCTCTTCAAAAATATATATCGCCCTTTCCGATACGTTCACGCGAAAACGAGTTATAGACTTTTGAACGTGGACAAATTTTTTCCCTGTTTTATTTAAAGTAGAAATAGAAATCCGCGATCAGCGGCCTCTAAATCTTAATATCATGAGCTCCAATTCTTACAGGCGCCATTATTCACTGCTCCGAACATATTTCGATATGAACTGGCGAAAAAAAAAAGTTGGTTTTTTAGACAGTCAGTAAGATATGTACACCGTTGAAAAAGGTAGGTGAAATGATTACACAGTGCATCTACAGAAACGGGTCTAGAAAATTTACTACACGAGTATGATATAAAATTGTTGTACCATTCTTCTTAATTTGTTACGAAAGTAGTAATAATTATGTAGTCTGCTAAATTCGTTACAAAAAACGTATTTATCAATGCTCAGTATACGCATTACGAGTCCCATTTTTGTGGGAATTAACTTTATTTTTGCAACACTCCTCCATTGTCGAATGTATTTAAAGCAAGATTGCTAGATGTCTCGTAAAATTACTACACACGTGGAAGAAGCTCTTTTACAGAAACGGGCATGCAAACATTATTAAACCGAGTGTAACGTAAAATTGAAGCACAATTCTATCGAAGCAGCTAATAAAGTCGCGTTTAAAAAATAAATTCACTTAAATTTTACCACTCGTACGCTGAATTTTCGTTTACTTCCGTATATTAAATTGGAATTAATACACGGGTTTAGTAAAAATACATTACACAGGATTACCATAAATTTATATGTAGTATATGAATTTTCAAATAGTTTTAACAGTGTATATGTACATTTTACCAATACGCAGTGAACCATTTTTTCGATATGTTGGAAAATTTTCTGTCTGACATTGAGGCCGTTAAAAAATTGTACGATAAAGCTTTCATTGCGAAACAGAAATAGCAATATACATTTTTATAGGCGTCTTTATTTTTTGTGCATTTTGTACTTTTCCTCTGCTGCTATGAATTATACAAACGAGCGAGCTATCTCGGCCGACTTTGTTTCCCCATGGGTACCGAATATAAAACGCTTGGCCGTCGATATTTTCACGTTTTATGCATATCTCGCCGTCGCTTGCTTGCCTGCGCGCCGAATTTATCGCGTAAAACTAATTGGGAAGCCGCTAGCTGGACAAGCAGCACGTATAAATTTCATGTTTTTAGAGTATAATAACGACGCCAACGCGACGCTCGGAAGTATCGCAGTATTTTATTTTTTAAACGCTTTATTTAAAAGCCACCTAATTCTACAGCGTATTATGTCATGTTAGTTTCAAGGTGAAGTAAACGCTTCTGGTATAACAAATACGATCAAATTGTTTAAGGCTGCACGCTTATGCGCAAACGCGAATGAGCTGCAACTATGTATGTACTTGATTTTTGGATGTAGTGTCAGCTTTTGCCCAGAAATCTTCAACATTCTAGATACCTCTGTGTACAGTTTTTCAAGTACAATTTGAATTAAAAAAAGAAGCGAAGAAAAGTTGCAATTGCAGAGAGCCGCACTCGCACGGTACCGAGCGCGGAATTCTTCGCGCCTTCACTTCACATCTTTCATTCGTTTTGGTGACATTATTGCCGGCACAGTGATAGTGTTTTAAATTGTTTTGACATTTTAGTTATCCATTGTGACACGAATCTTTGTCCATGATAATTCGGAAAAGTTATCACGCAAAAACACTCAACAAATTCGACACTCTGTAAAATATGCAAGAGATGCACTAAGGCGCCAGACCCTTCTATTGTTGCTTGAAGGGCCAAGAGAATGACATAATACTATGAATTGCTCGATTACAAGCGATATGAGGCATCCACGCGATTTAGAATTCATGTAAATCGTTATGCGAGCAACAAAAATGACAGTAGCTCGGAATTGATTCAACCAATTCCTTTGGTTGATCCAACCATTTGACTTGATCGAATCAAATGAATTCATAGATTTAATTGAAATTTGTCAGTTCACTAAGGAAAACAAAGTAGAACCTTGCATATTGCTTCCTCATTAAATTTTGCTCTTTACAAAGCAACCTCTACGAGGAAGTATTGTAACTGATTTTGGCTTCCTCATAGAGGAAGCTCTGTAAAGAGCAAAATTAAATTAGGAAACAATGTGCAAGGTTCTACTTTGCATCCTTGTTTTGAATATATGATTTAATCACCGGCACATCTCGTTTTTATTAGATACAAACTTTTGTTTTACTTTATTAACTTTTGCGGAGGTTATAGCGAAAATCGCTATTTTTTCAAATATTCAAAATGGTGTAAAATTTGAACCACTCTACCGATCACCACCAAATTTGGTATACAATAGGGCTGTATGTTATTTTTCGTTTGTAGAACATTTCAGTTAATTTGCTGAAATTCCACGTGATTTATAGCAAAATTTTGATTTTCTACAAAAATTCAAAATTCTATAAAACCCGAACCGCTTTACCGATTTTGTCGAAATTCAATACCAAACAGCATTTAACGTCTCTCTAGTTATAAAGAACTATTTAGCCATATCGGCGAACTTTTACGAAAGTTAGAGAGTATACGACATTATTCGAAAAAATTAAAAATTCTATAAAATCAGTATACATAGATATATTTTCTACAAAATTACAGCAATTGAAGAAGTATTAATACTCTACTTGCGTGCTAAATTTGAGCTCGATCGATCGTGCACACACACACACATACACTAAGCAAAACTAAGTTAAACAACAATTTACTCTTTTAGTCAACTAAAAGATGATTTGAAGGCGAACGCCTTCCCCATTAGGCGTGGAAATGATGGCAGATCGGAGGTGTAGGCTGGTTCGAATGTCAGGACGAACGAAGCGTCTAAAAATATATAATCTTTTTCTCATTCGTCAATAGGCCTCTCTCTCTCGTCGTCGTATATAATAATAATAATAATGATGATCAAATAAAATAATGAATACATATTTTAAAATTTGTATTTGGGCCCTGCGAGGTCGCCCTTGAGTCGAAGAACGAGAAAGACGATATTATTTATTGTAACCCGCAATGTTGCGGCGTTACAAGACCTAGAAGTGCAATTTCAACTAGTTGGCTATTGCTGACGTTATTGTCGTTAGATCAGAAAGAAGTTTATGTATAGCATGAACTGTTGAGTGTGGTTTGTTGTGTGTGTTTAAACCCAAATTACTTATCCGGTATCATATAATTTCTGTCATAGAAAACGCCATAATTTTATTATTGATGACAGCCTTATCTACCTTAGTGATGCTTGGAGTCAGACTTATTATAGGTCTATAGCTCAATGGATTATGTGGGTCCTTATTTTTTCTTCTATGGGCAAAACTCTTGCTTTCTATCAGTCTATGAGAAAGTGATACCAATTTATAGCGTTCGAAGTCACACTCCTACCGTGCACCTATTGCTATTGATGTTAATAATAAATAATGGATATCTCTTAACTCGCGTAGATTTAAAAAATGTTTCATCTAAAATCGATGAATATGAACGCTTGAGAATTACGCTCTACTGCTACGGCAAATTAAAAAAAATTAAACATAAAATCCGAATACCGGAGTCTGCTCTTGTCATTCGGGCATTGGCCTCAACTCGGTAAGACAACGATTGACCAGTCAATATACTTAGTCGAGCATTGATCTTATATCCACATACGAACAATTGGCAAGGCACGACAATCAGTTGGCGGGTCATATCGATAAAGCAATAATTGGTGAGTCAATACTTGGCCGAGAATGAGTCTGATATCAGTAGACCAATAATTGACAAGACAATAATTGGCCGAGTATCGGTCTTATATCGACAAACCACCAATTGGCGGGTCGATTCTCGGCCGCGTATTGGCCTAGGGTAGTGAAATCCATAATTCTCACGCCAACATTAACTTGAGTATTGGCCGATTCAGGTTTATCAGCAAAACCTACATAGAGCAGTGTTCGTTGTCATTTCCGTACCAATATCGGAGCAATGGTCGTCATAACTCGGACGATTGTACGATCCCATATGGGCTAAGCCTGGATTCTAAGAATAAGTGAAAATATAACGATAAAATATTATTACAAAAAAATACATGGCTTATGCGTTTGCACTTTGCCATACTTATAAAATTACTGTGTAAATGCTTATAAAAATGGAAAGCAACTACAGAGATGTGATTGAAAGTGTTTTCTATCCACCAGGTTCGTTCTGCGAGGAGAGGGACAGACTTCTGGATGACTAAAAAAAAAAACCTACGTGACGATGAAACGTGATCAAACCTCTGGTTAAAGAAGAAAAAAAGGACCGGGTTTCATAATTGACGAGCTGGTAAGAGGCGCCTACACAGGGGAAAGTATTTGGAAGGATCACATTACCGTTGCGCTGGGGTGGCTGTGATGGTACTGGCGCTGAGCACGTCGCTTTCGTACTGCGATCGTTACTATCGTATAATAAGAAATGTCACCTAATGCGAGAAAAGTAAATAAAAAATATATGACGACATCCACACTGAGATAAACGCTAAATAAAGGCACCGCTCGGCAGAGCCTCGACGCGATAATTCTTGTATACAATCCGAAGATGATAAATCTTAAAGGAGGAAGAACACTACGAAGAAAGCTCGTTTTTTAATGATCGTAGCGTATCGTAACCTGGATCACATAGTAAACGAAGCTAAGTAAATAAAATATGAACAAGTAAATGTATGTACACGGACGAGAGAATACAAGACAAATGAATAATAAAGGAAGGATCTAGACCTGAAGATTATGGCAGAGTACGCGATAAAGTTACAAAGCAAGCGAAAAATGGATGGCTGGTTGTGAAAAAGCGCATAGTGATCGGTTCTTAACTAAGCCGTTACGATGTACGATACGTAGTAAATTGTTATGATACTTCCAACGGTCATGCTGCAACGTAAAAGTTAGTTTCTATTCCATATTTTTACATCTGAACGTGTATTGAAGATCTATGAAATGATGAAATTCACTCAAGTGTATGAAACTCTCTATCGAATTGATACAAAAACGTCGTATAAAATAGCGAAATGAAACATCAAGGAACAAAGATGCTGCCGATGATTACATGCTTTTTAATGATGCTCCTGATGACGTTGACGATTGCACGGAGTTCGGAATTATCTGGCGAGGATGAATGGAACCCCACCAATTATTCATTGGAAAATTCTATGATGAACACGACCAATTGTACCAACGACTACTGCATGCCTGACGAGGATTACATAGATATGATCGTAGCACACATCATTCCAGACCTTTGCGATTGGATTCTAATAGCTATGCATTCGGTGGTGTTTATCGTTGGGCTCGTCGGTAATTTTCTCGTCTGCCTGGCCGTCTACAGAAACCACTCGATGAGAACAGTAACGAATTATTTCATCGTCAACTTAGCTGTCGCTGATCTTCTCGTTATATTGTTCTGTTTGCCATCAACGGTACTCTGGGACGTGACTGAGACTTGGTTTCTAGGATTGCAACTCTGCAAAGCAGTACCCTATCTCCAGGTAAGATTTCTGCGAATCATTCTTCTAAGTAAATTTGCAAATTGTTAGATTTTTGCTTTATCATAATTGGAGCTTTGTCACGATGAATTCATTTATAGTGTTTTCATGCCAGTAGGCCATAAACGTGTCAACATTTCAAGAAATCACAATTATAGCAATTGTCCATTTTTATTCAGGTTCGTGTGTCTATAAATGTTCAGATATTTATAACTCAAACAAGTTGAGTGACAAGTTAATAAGTGTTGAAGTCTTGAATTCGTGCGGAGCAGTTTAACTTCTTTGTTTACCCTAATCTTAATCAAAATTCATATAGTGTTCAAAATACATAGCAATTTGCATTTTTCAAACATTTCTGTTAACGCCTGAAATGTCGTGTAAGTCATTAGATACAAGGCTACATATTTCTGTATACATAGAATTATGTTCGACGATGGGCCGTATTGAATCTGAGCCAAATCTATAAATCCGCTCAGATTTTATGATACTTGGAATTTGTGGAATTATAAATTTGATTCCGTAATAAAACGGGTTTAATGATTGTATGAGGAGAATTTCTGAAGTTTTACATGAAAAATGCTAATTTTTCAAAGCACACTATAAATTGTGGCTGTACGGAATGTAATACTGTTTTCATATGTGGGTCACTCCGCCCATTATTGACAAGTGTTTGTACATTATCTCGCCGAAAAAAACTATATGGTAAATTCCAGTAGAAAATAAACTGTTATCAAATGCTTATTTCAGTAAACGAAAATGAGAGAATCAACCTGAATTTAAAGTAACAGACCGAACGTCCTTAACCTGTAGACTGTCGGGTATTGATAGAATTTATTCACCTTGCAAAATTCCAAAATGATCTGGCTATAACTTAAATATATCTTATAGGAAGTTCCAATCACACGTAGAGTCTATACATAGACTTGCCGGCCGCTTACGGTAGAGAAATAATTCAACATTAATTTTCTCCTTTGAAATTAAACGAATTTGTTTTAAATTTGACACTCGGGGGTTTTTGGGGTTGTTGATTACGAATCTGGTGTTAGTTTTCAAAAATTAAAAATGGCGAATCCAATATGGGAGCCATTTTTTGAATATTCAGCTTACTCGCTTGAAAATCGTCATTAGAGTTTCCGGAGTCGTTAATTACGAATCTGAATTTAGAAATGAAAATGTTTTAAATATTTTCACTACTTTTACAACTTTGATATGTATATCTCTCCTTCTGCATTATCCAGAGCCAATGACGAGAACGTAGAGAGGTTTTGTGGCTGCATTTTTTTTGTCATTATATAATTTTTAATTTTTTTTTAACATTATTTGATGAATCTAATGATTCAATTTTTTTTTAAATCTTAGAGCTGTAACATCTTTCCGCTCTGCGGTAATGTAGCTTTTGTGTGGTACGTTTTGAAGCAGGGTGTAATGCATAGAGCTACCTGGCAAATGTCACACTCGTAAATAGAACGCTTTTTTATTTTGCTCATCAAACAAAGCTTGTACTGACGCCGGATCACTTTAGCTGGCGTAATCGGCGACAAGAAAATTAAAAAATATTGGAAATATTCATGCGCCATATTGGATCCGCCATTTTGAATTTTACAAAAATATCAGATTCGTAACCAGCGACCCCAAAAACCCCTAAATACTAATTCTCAAGAAAATCAAAGAATTTTAAAAAAGTTCGTCCGCCATATTGGATCCGCCATTCCTAATTTTGAAAAACAAATATCAGATTCGTAATTAGCTACTCAAACACCACCGAGTATTGATTTTTAAACGAATTCAGTGAATCATTTATTGACTTCTATATTTAGGTTTTCCGGCAGTCTACAGGTTAAGGGGGATGAGGCAATAATAGTCTAAAAAAGCCTTTTTTATCACATGTACACGTATCGTCCTTAGCGAAGAAAAAATATAAAATAGTTTCCTCCCTTCAGGATGGCCCCAAAGAATTTTTCTGTAAATGGACCAACCAATTGGGTCAACCGGCGATTTTGAAACCAGATTTCATGAGGTTTATATATACTCTGCGCGGGATGCAGAAGACACTGTTCTGGGGATGGGCATTAGCTAAGTCTTATTCTCTTCGCGTGGCTACTGTTTAGAGATAGAGCAATAACATAAAAAATCAGGGATGAAATCCAAGACGTCGAGGGTCAGACCCAGGTCAGACTCTTCTCTTCAGGTTACACACCATTTAAGTGAAGCAATTTGTTTTAAAAGTCATACTTTAAAGGATATTTCCATATTTCCAATGCCAGACTTATCCTGATATTTTATACATTTGTCTATAACTCTACTAAGGACCTATAAAAAATTGTTCTGCTGGAATGGAGTGCAGTGGTGAGGCAGCTTAAAGGTAAATTCTGGGAGCATTGTTCACCCTTTAGCATTTCAGAGTTCGTTGCCTCAGTTCATGGGATGGTACAGTCATGAAAAAACTGGATTCTGAGCTTGAGACCCAATACGAGAATCGACCTTACGTTATACATAAATTAATTCGAATTAGCGATCCGCAAAGCATTACACTCTCTTTATTAGCTGTATACATTTCCTTCGGCTTGAATGTCTTTGGAACACTAGTTTGTATTAGTTTGTCTTACCCGATTTTTTCCCCAGCATTGCTTTATATTCTTACTTATTTTTCACTTAATACCACAATATTTACTTGCGACCACTTATAATAATAGACAATAATTATTATTTGTTCTACTCCACGTTTGAAAGTCAATTGCACGGAGCAAAGTGTTCAGTCAAAAGAGCAATTTTTAGAATGCTTAGAGCCTGTTAGTTGCAAAAACAACAAAATTGGTTGTGGTCAGTACATTTTATTGTCTCCCGTATAACTACCGGTAATTGTGTTATTATTAACTGGCATAAACGACCGCTCGCAGTCGAATATTTCTCTAATAAACGAAGTCGTCTGCACGAGCTGGGCAACAGTTTCTCAAAAGATTCGCGTATTGTATATGTTATTTTCATTTAACGAATAATCACGTTGATACACATGTGACAGCGTTACAGATATCTCTTTGAAAAGTCACATCAACATGTTGATAACAAGTTTTTGCAAAACAAATCTGGCGATAGATATACTTTTTACAAAATCAATGTCATGGATATTTTATAAGAAAATGCTGTTGATAGACAGAAAAAAAATGTGTCGATATACTTTTTTGCAACGACATTTTGTTGATAGATATTTAAAAAAAGAAATGCAGTGGATAGTCATTTCTTGCAAATAAATTCTGTCGATAAATATTTGTAGCGATGATATGCGTTCGGTAGACATTTTTTACATAAGAATTTTGTTAATAGACATTTTTGTGATTATTTTTTCAACTTCAATTTCGAGCAATAAGAGCGCGGCTAAGTATATGAAATATGAAAAAATTAATCTGATGCAAATTGTCGTTGCTGTTTAGAGATTGAACAATAAAATAAAAAAATCGGGGGTGATATCCATGATATCGAGGGTCACACTAAAGTCTAATTAGTATGGAATGTCCCATGTTTATGTTCATTACTCAACAAAAATAAAATAGTTTACTTAAAATAAATACAGTTCTCTAGCCCGGCATTTAAACTAGCAAATAGAATTACCCGAGTAAAAATTGGTTCCGGTCGCCTGATATAATGTCAGGGCCGGTTCAGGTATCATTGCGGTATGCCTGATCAGGGCAAACGGATCAGGCCTGTATCCGGGCCGGGTCTTATATCAAGACAACTACAATCGGGTTAACCTGAAGTTATTGCCATCACGGTCTGATAAGGTAAAAATGCGATGCGCCTGAAGTAATTAACATGAGGGTTCTTTCTAAGATTTGTGACACAAATATAACGAAAAGAAAAATACAAGATGCGATTCGGAGATTAATCAATAATACAAAAGACAGGAATGGCCACCATCAAATGAGAAAAAAAGGATAACGAAAAAGAAAGAAAAACAGGGCACGGCAGAGGCACCGAAAAGGAGTAAAGATTCAAGATGTTATTAGTCCCTATGCACTACATTCTATCAATATTCTTATCAAGAATTAACATTAATAAACTGGTTATAAATAAACATACTCTTTTATTATTGTATCCAATAGATAAAGACAGGATAACGGATCAGGTGGAGGCTGGATGGGATTGTCATGGCCGTATAATGGTCACAATCTCCGGCCCGGATCAATTGCCTGATCACGACCTGACTCGAAATGGCGTGACAGACCTGATCATGGCCTAATATAGGAGCCTTATCCGGCCCATATTATGCAAATAGGGAAGTTTGATATGGCCCGGATGCCAACCGAAATAAAATTTTACTCGGGTACATTGACTAGAATCTAGTTCCGTCTACTAGATCCTTTTTCTGGATGCCCGTGAGTATCGGTGTTGCTTATGCGGAACTTACAATGACCCGGTCCTGTAGGACTTCATCCTCTGGGCTTATATGTGAACATAGAAAAATCTATTTTTTTATAATCAAGGTTTTCAGGATTCATAGAGACATAACATTATCCGGCCTCTCGGTATCTCGATAAACAGTATTGATTTTTGAAAACTGTTGCAGGCTATCATAATCTCCTGTTTAGTTTATTTTTCATTACCAAAGACATGTTCAATAAAAAAGCAAATTAATAACAACATAATTCTACGATATCAAATTTGAGACAAGGCTTTTGCAATTGGCTTAAGAGCGCGAACTACTATAACCTGCTAGTTTATTTTCTAATCCGCACTAGAGCTTGTTCCATGATGGTCGTTACTTATATTTAGATCACGTCAGTAGCACACAAAACTCTAGGTATCGATCGTCGAAATATTGCTATATTTTTCGCAGTATTGATTCTTCCCGATTTGCTTGGGAAACAGTCAGCTGTTAAGAAAAAAAAATTATTCGGAGGAGAATTTCTATTCATAAAACAAATTGAAAAGAGTGAAAGCTCTATTGGGGTTACTGTTAGTGCAGGTAAACTTTTTGTTTTGCCCGTCACAAAATTATATAGTGTGTGGCAGTCTCAGTACAATGCGCTGCAGGGTGAAATATATAAGAAATTGGATTGAAAAATAAAATTCTCTGTTGTCCGATAAAAAATATCACAAAAAAACCTGGCAAATTTCGGAGTATCTGAGGTTGTATCTATCCAAGAAAATGAATGACTGCTTTCGTGGAAAAGGTTTTCGTAAAAAAGGCTTACTGGAGTAAGGAAGGCAAATAATTTGATTTCTGTTGCATAATTTTATTAGGTTTTTCTACGATTAAATAACGCCGTTGCCGCATAGGATATTACTACAAGACTTATTAAAATCTGAGAAAACAACTACTACGTCATACTTCACAGAGCCTAAAGAAAAGATACCCTACATTTCAGGCGGAAAAGCATGTTTTATCTTGAACCGCTAAAAGCAATAGGCCAAAAAATTCCATGGTAAATTTTTCCGAACAAGTTTTCTGATCATGTAAAGAAATCTCCAGATAGACACCTGGCAAGCCTATATTGTCTTTTTTATTGTATTTAAAAATGAGGCAACGGAATGCCTATAATTTTCAGATCTGAAAACCTGAATTTTTCAGCATTACTATCGATAATTATAATTGTATCTTATATACTTTTTCATTCAATCAACAGTCGATGAACCTTTTTTGAACTGAAAATAAGACGGACGTAATGATAAATTAACCGAAATGATCTTTACGTATGCATGAAAGATATTACCTTGTTACCCTAAACAATGACTCCGTTATTCGAACCGTAAAGTATTCTGGATAGTTCAACCTGTTATTACGGACTATTCATTTGTATCGGCATGATCCATTATTAGCTGTTGAGAACGAAGTCTTTAGTGTGTAATTTGGATTGTCTTCAATCTCATGAGCTTCTCACCGTTAAAACATATGCCATGAGATCTATTTTCAATGTAGGCTATTAGCTGCGTAATGGCTCTCATCGATTTATCGTTCAAGCAACGGGGGTCGTTTGTGTATGTCTTGAATCGTTTATAAGAAGAGATCATACGCCAATAACGGCACTGGGAGATAGCTGGTGACCACCCAATGACAGTCAAAAAAATCCGAACGCGAAATTCTCAATAGTCTAGGAATAATATACAGTGCTCATGTACACGAGCGTCGCACTCACACAGATTCACAGCGTCGGCAGATCAGAGTGCAATTGTTTAAGTCTTTTGTTTTAATCATCTCAGATTAGCGCGAAGCTGCTGCACGGTCGTGTGTGTCCGTGAGAATGATAGTCTATTGTTTTATCGGAGCTCAAACATTTGGTTAGACGAATGACTCATGGAAAAATATACAATTGGAACCAGGGAAAATGTATTTGAAGAAAAAATAATAATGAATGTGTTTCCACGCCTCGGCTATTGCGAACTTCGTGATTGGATTTTTTCGACTGTCATTGGGTGGTCACCAGCTATCTCCCAGTGTCGGAAAGAAAATAATAATAAGGGGAGACCCTGTATGATATCTATGAGGCATTCCATACCATCTCGGACATTTGAATTTCATCGTCGATTTTTTATGTTATTGTTCAATCTTTCAACAGTAATCACAACTTTTATTAGAGTTTTTTAAAAACAATTTATATACTTATGATTATTTCTAACGAAAATACTGAAGACCATTTATTTTCTAATCTGAAAAAATTCGCATATAATCTGTATCAAATACAGGGTGTCCCATTTGAAGTAGTACGGCCAAATATCTCCTAAAGACGGCATGTAACGTAAAAATTTTCGAAAGACAAGTTGTAGGGTTTCGAGGGGGACACTCAATGCCGATGTCATTTTGAGCTTAAAGGATCGTGCTTGCAAGCCGCAAGCTCAAAGTCATTTTTTTAAAATGGCAACCCCATTTTTCACCCCAATGAATGTTGTTCCTCTTGACGAGTTTTTCTCAAAAACCGCATCATCCATGTTATTTTCTTTGATTTCATGCAAGAAATACGATAAAAACCAATTCTTCAATTAAATTGAAAGTTCAGACTTTATTGGCGTTACTCAGGATGCACCACGTAGAGGTCAAGTCTGATTTGCATCCCTTGCGCTGTAAACAAAAAGAAAAAAAGAAGAGCGCGTGTTGTATCAACCCCTACAGAAGATGTTCAATGTTTCCACCGTTAACATGCAGGCAAAACTGGATTCACCTACGGAAATTGTCAATAACTCTTCGAAGAACTTGTGGAGTGATGCGTGCAATTGCTACCCTGATATGTCTATGAAAATCGTCTTGTGTGGTCAGTCTGTTTGTGTAAACCACATCCTTAATGAAACCCCATTAGGTAGAAGTCAAGAGGTGTAGGGTCCGGTGATCGCGGAGGCCACAAAATTCAACCGCCCCGATCAATCCAACGGTTTGGGAAGGAAATGTTTAGGTGATCCCTTACGATTCGAGCAAAGTGAGGCGGAGCACCATCCTGCTGGAACCACATCCTCAGTCTTGTTTGTAAGTTCACGTTCTCAATGAGGATTGGCAGCTGAGTACGCAGGAATTCCAGATAATTCTGCCCGGTAAAATTACTGTTGAAAAAGTATAAGCCTATCTTCCCCGTTTCCACTTCCCCGTTAACAACGCCGCACCACACATTCACGTTCCATCGATGTTGATAATCGATGTGTTGAGTCCAGTGAGGATTGACCTTCGACCAATCATGGCATATTGCCTCGTCACTGGAAAAAACGTACTGAAAAAAGTTTGAAACTTCATTCAATCTTTGCAGAGCCCAGTTGCAAAAATCGATCCTTTGTTGCCTATCTTGCGCCGATAATGTTTGAGTCAACGTTATGTGATACTGGTGATAGCGACCAGATCGCAGAATTCTCTGTGCTGTGCTTCGTGGTATACCCAAATCCCATTCAATATCTTTCAAACTAATGTGAGGATTCATGTGAATTAAATCATTGGGATCGATAGCTTGTTGTTCTGGCCGTTGTCGTCGAAAAATCTTTCGTCTTCTACACTTTCGTTCAATTTTGCCATTAACTGCAGCTGAAGGAAAATGTAGGTGATTACGGTACCGCTCGCAATATGCTCGTGCTGCGGCTCGATACACTCCTCTACACTCCCCTAAAACCAGCAAAATATCGACAATTTCACTAGCTGAATACATCCTGACTCGACTAAAATTGAATTGAAACTGATCAAAGTAAAAGAATCCTCAACCTAGATTCGTCTTTTACTTAAAAGAACATTTTTTGCTTAAAAAATCCCGACAAGGAAAGAATTCGTAACAAAACAGAAGTGAAATAGGGCTCACTTCAGCCCTAAGCTCAAAAATATCGATATTTGATATGTATTTTATAAGAATTTTATTAGGTTTCTAAATTATGGTCTTCAATATGTTCGTGATAAATGATCATTAGTATTAGAATGAAAAATTGAAAAAAAAAAAAAAAATACTAAAAAGAGCCGCGTTGAACAAATCTAAAAAAATTCCCCGAACTCTGAGGTACATAAAGTGTTCAGGCGACAGCCTGCGGTAAACGGATTCTCATTTTCATCGAAATTTGTTCAATTTTTTTATTTTAAAGAGTTCGTAAAAAATAGAAGCAAAGTTTAACCCATTAACAAAGATATAAAAATTGATGAAAAAATCCAAGAGGTCGAGCATCAGAACCAGGTCAAGTTGGTATGGAATGCCCTATATATTTAATATTTTATGTATGTTATAAATATATAACTATAATATGAATTAATAATAATAATAATATGAATATGAACTATTTAAAAAATGCTATTTCGTAGAATACACTATACGTCGTTAATATACTACGTACGTAGTTGAAATTCGAGGGAGATGTTATGTGAACATTAGTGAGTTGCCATCAGCTCGAATCTCAGTGAAAAACCGATAGAAAATGTGGAAAATCGTATATCCCTGAACCTTCCAAAACCAATATGCCCGCTCGAAACGTCAACAGAGAATTTAACTTGTCAAATCAGGCCGTACCTCAATGCTTTGAAGTTTTTTCTACATTCCAGTACCCACTAAATGTTAATTACATCAACCAAATCCGCGTATAGTGTGTTCTACGTAAGATAAAACGTCTAACCTAAAACGAACAGACCACGTAACCGTCATTAGTCATTGACCAGTTTTGTTATTCCCACCGGTGATAGTTTTTATAGCGTAATAAGGTTCAAAGTTTTTTATTTGCTTATCCTTTCTGACCGACTTTGTAGGTTCCCTGATAAAAAAAAATATTGGAATCACCAAAATATTATTGAGACCAAATAGTTACTATTGATAGTTAATAGTAAAAACTAATGATTATCATTTGATCTGAATAATATGACTCCAATAGTTTTTTTCGATGAGGGTTCTAATGTTCTCTAGTGGAATTAAGAGACGCGGCAGCGTCTCGAGACAAGTACATTTACACTGCCGCAAATTATTTACTCGAGCCAACTTGTTTAAGCCACTTTTTTTAGGTTAATATGTTAGATTGATAAAATGATAGCGTTTTCAAGTTTTTTTTTGATATAATCAGATACTACAGGTAAAAATAATTCTTTTAAGACCAAAAAGAGAGTTATACCTTCAGTCGTTTAGGAGATATGGTCATTTGCATTTCAAAACTGCTCTGAAATTTTGCACGTTTTCAGTGGTCGACTCTGCAATTTCGCACACCGATTTTTCGCAACCTGCCAACCACTGCGCTTCGCAACCTACCAACCGCTATAACAAAATCATAACGTTATCCAGTGATGAGCTACTTTATGATACACAGCGAAGCAACATACATTGTTAATAGACGATTGCTCTACAGCATTAGTCTCCAAGTCAACCTATATACATAGTTCAAGTTGTCGAGGTTGACTACTTCGTAGATTCAAGTATCCAGTTCGATCTCTTCTGAGCTTTAAAGACCGAGGTCGATCACTCCGTAGCTTTCGGTGTCCAGATAAATTCGTCCATAATTTTCGATGCCCAAATCGACCTCTCCATAGTTTTCGGGGTCCAGGTCGACGTCTCCATACAATTTAATAATGCATAACTAAGGTCTTACAACTTTATTTTTGCATTCATAGCTTTTTTTACCTAAACTAGCCCATATGCGCGCTCCGCGCGCTTCCTCATTTGCTGTGATATTATTTGTGTACATTTTTTGCAGTTGAACATTTTCCTCTAAAACGAATTATTGTTGATTTAGACAGAGTTTTATAATAAATTTAATTGTTTCCCGTAACTCCAGAATACAATTTGTTCATTCTGTAGCCGAAACGAAACTCTTTTACGAGGATTTTTTATTTATCATATAACACAGTTATATAGCACAGCCCAAAATCGAGAAACTTCCTGATAGGGATAGAAAAATTCATAAGAAATTAAAAATTCTGAGGAGACAATATGCAAGGTTCCACTTTGTAACATTTTTGTGTTTATTTTACTCACAGCTTCGGTATCTGCAGTCTGCTCGAGACAGAAAACGTTCGTCTGAGCAGTTGCAATTTCGTTATCTAGTTCACTAATTATGGCTGGCAAACTTTCCGAATGCTGGTTAAAACTTGAATTCGTTGGCGCCACGCGATATGTCAAATCGAAGACTTCTTTGTATATCCGCTCGGACTCTATTTTTAAGAATCGCCAGAGCGGTATCGAGCCTTGTTTATTCCTGCCCCGCACGATCACATTTATTTCCTAAATCTTGCGACTCGATCTTGTTAGGCACGAATTTGGGTGGGGGTCAAATTGCTGAACGCCTAAAATTTGGAATGGCCGATATACATCAATTTCAGAACAGCGAATGTTCAAATAACGAAACATTGATTGCTCGAATTCCTATATTTCGAGAGACTATTTAGCCGAATAACTGTTCGATTGTAAGGTCAATTATCGAAATACTCATTTTTTCGATTACATTAAATGATCTAATGCAAAAAAAGAAATGTTATCGAAAAAATGAGTATTTCGATAATTGACCTTATAATCAAACAGTTATTCGGCTAAATAGTCTCTCGAAATAAAGGAATTCGAGCAATCGATGTTTCGTTATTTGAACATTCGCTGTTCTGAAATTAATATTTTATATTTTTTTATATTTTTATGTATTCTTTCGTATACCTTTTTCAGGTTTTTACGATTTCCCCACTTCCCTTCATCCTCTTCCATTTATTGAGTTCCCCGATCCCTTTCCATTTTTTGTTGAGTTCCCCCCAGAGTGTTACCCGCAGCCACTCTTTCCTAATACACTACTGTATCGCATTTGCACGAGAGCACAGGGAAACTGCGGAAAACCTGCGCCGATACAGGCGGCTATATTTTACTGACTTTCTGCTGTATGAGAATACATCAGAAAGTCAGAAAAACTGCCTCCCGCTCAACAGTTAACGCGCAAGTTGGTACATAGCTAAGCGGTCACCCATCCAAGTACTGCCCGCGAGAGAAGCTGCTTAAATTGGGAGACCGCCGAAGCCATACACCGACCGCGCGCCCACTGCTGTCGGTTTGTTCGGAAATTAATATATATCGGCCATTCAAAATTTTAGGCGTTCAGAAATTTTACCCCCACCCGCGAATTTACGCTTTGGCGGTCCCAGTTCGAAGTTCATTTCCGCATTCGTTGTTATAAATGTATAGCAATCGGAAATCGCCGCGTTTTATTATTACTCATGAAAAACAACATTATTGTGACAATTCCCGAGAACTGTCGAAATACAATAACTCGATTGAAACTGCTCGTTCGTTAGCACCTAGGCAACCCGACAGCCAATCAGAGAACGAATAAATCGACAACAATACTTATATCGAAAATGCGAGATAATTTACCCATGGATTTTTTAAAGAAGGATACTTTTACACATGTTACGTTTTCAAAACGGTATCCTCTTTGGGCCAACCAAGGATGGCACGGTCAATATAAAACTTTCCAAAAATTACTGAAATCCCCCCAAAAACACTATGTATAAAAAATTGATACAAGTAGATTAACGTCAGTGGTATCTGATCTGCTTGAAAAAAAAAAAAAAAACAGTGTCAGGTATTTGAGCAATAAACTGTGCATTGATACAAAAATTCATGAAATCAACTAAAAATTGGTACAGCATGTCAAGTACATATTGTTTAGCATTCATATATATAGAGACACAGTATTTTTATTAACGATTAATGAGATATTTTGCAGTCGAAGATAAAAAAATTGAAAACGACGAAGAAACCCCTACAGCTGAAATATAAAAAATGGAAGTACACAAATAAAAAAACAAAATTCGTAAAACGTTAAAGAATTGTCAACATGGGAAAAAATGAATTCAAAGTACATGACAAGTTTGCGAAATATCGCACATGATCGCACATCATCATAGAATGTTCATATTAGCATATGAATTCATTTTTGTCCATGTTGACAGTTCTCAAAATGTTTTACGCATTACGTATTTTGATTTGTGTACTTTATTTTTTATATTCCAGCTGTAGGGGTTTGTTCATTGTTTTCTATTTGTTTATCTTCGATTGCTAAATATTTTATTAATGTTAAATAAAAAAAAACTGTGTTCATATATATGAATGTTAAACAATATGTACTTGACATGCTGTACCAATTTTTAGTTGGTTTCATTACTTTTTGTATCAATGCACAGCTTATTGCTCAAATTCTTGACACTGTTTTTTTTTTCTTTTTTTTTTTTTTTTTTTTTTTTTTTTTTTCCAAGCAGATCGGATACCACTCACGTAAATGTACTTGTCTCAATTTTTTACACATAGTGTTTTTTGGGGGGATACTGTATCTTTTGATGAAATTGAATCTGAGAACTATAGCTATAACAGAAATAATAATTATATGTTCTACAAATGGTCAACAATAACCCAGGCGTTGACCCGACCTTAAATAAATATAATTCAAAAAATAATAATAATCATATGTTTCTCAACATGCATTTCATTTTTGAACAAATTCAATAAAATCATTGATTATTCAGTGATCAACTAAGATTTACGTAATCTATTTTTGCATCTTATTCCTTACTGCAGATTCTTAACATCACTCAGCCATATTGTCAATTTATACGGGGTGAGTCACATACAGCGTGAAAGAGCAATAGTTCGATCAATAGTTCGATAAGGCCGTCATATTGGACCATCTTTTTTTATCGGTAGAGGCGCTGACGCTACGTCAACAGTAACTCCACTTTAAAATGGAACCAGATTTTTTTTTCGATGACATTATTACGGATTTTGTAAACGATCGCTGAATTCACCTTAAAATCAAATTAATTTTTTTTAATGGATAAAAAAATTTGGTTGCCCAGTATGACGGCATTCTCGAACACTGACGGCATTCTCGAACACTGAAATTTTTGTCTGAAATATTTTTGGATATGATCGTAATTTAATTCGTATTTTAAAGTTTGTTTCAAGCCCATATTGTGATTTGTTAATACACAGGGTGTCTTCATGAGACATACGATGAAAAATAGTATAGAAATAATGACTAAAGTTTAGAATATTTGTATATATGTATGTGTAACAAGTTCCATTTTTATAATAAATTCGACAGTGCCTATTCTATAACTATAACTCAGGACTATAGTTTTTTGCAACATGCAACCATTCAACCTTTTGGTTGTCACGCACCATGTTTACGCAATTTATATTTAGTTTAATTTCAAAATTCCACTGATTTTTGCTAATTGAATTAATGTGATAAAATAATTTAAATAACTGAGTTTGTTACCTTTGCATTGTTTACATACATAATAATAATTTGCAGTCATTATTAAAAAATCATATGACAACAAAATTTTCGCTGTACAGAATTATGCAATGTTTGATGTAAATTTACTAGTAACTCTATTTATATATTTTCGAGGAAAACATAATAACTTTTAAATCAGCTTGCTGACTGGAAATTAAAACACGAGTATATGGGCATGTGGAACTTGATTGACGTATATTTATAATATTAAGTCTGTTTACGACATTTAAGACGTTTAATCATTTAATGAAAAAATTATTAGTGAATGTCTCATTGAAGCCAGCTAAATCTACAAAAAAGTAATTCAGGCATGTAGAGAGCGAATGCAATAGGCATTAAGGTAAACGTACCAATGGCGGGACAGGTCCCAATTGAGGGACTCAATATGAATATTTGTATATATCAAGAATTCAATTAAGAAAATATAAAAAATAACTCTTAGAAATACTCTTATGTCTCCACCGATACGCACATTTCACGTCCCGAGATCGGGACATGTAGAAAAATATCCGTCCCAGCATTGGTACATTCTACATTTTTCAGCGTTTTAATTAATAACTGTTTTTCACACAATCAAAAATATTTATATTCTATGCTTTTCGGAAACTAAAAACTCTAAGCTTTCGATTTTTTACCACCATTTGCTAAAATAATAAATATATGGATGCGAAAATTGGTACACAAAACAGACATTGCCTTAAACGTCCCGCCATTGGTACGTTTACCTTACTGTACTTTTTTAAAAACCTGAGTGCCTAAAAACTATCGAATACGTTATGTAATTAAAAAAAAAAAAACACTCGTGGGTAAAAAAAATGTGGACAACTACATTTACGCGAGTGCCATTCTGCTCTGAAAAGCACAGTGATGAAATTAACTCTAGTGGTATACTACGTATATGTGCAAAACGTTTTGAAATAAACGGAAAACATTTGTGGCATGTCATGTCAAGTATATTTCTGTAGTGTTATACTTGTCTTAATTTTTTTTACCAGTGAGGGTTTTGTCAGGAGCGCTTTTTTCCCACGGGCGATTCGACGGTCCCCAGAGTTAAGCAGCGTTATTTTCAGATATAACTTGGATTGGTAACTGCTCTATTATATTCCCTTGCAGTAGAAACTGAGAAAATCAAAATCACCTGAACTGGCCAGGTTTTCCGCAGTTATTCTGTGCTTTCGGGCAAATGGGATACAGTAGCATTGGGATCAGTGACTGTGGACAACACGATCCCGTATGGAAATAGAGTATATAAGAAAATATATTTTTTAATGTATTCAATGTACATCTGAGATATAAAACAGATTTATATGATATACCGGCTATATATCTTATTTATAATAAAATTATATCTTGGATATACTATTTTTGAGCTGAATATATATGGCAACGATGTATCTCAGATATATCTCAAATACATTTTAGATATATATTTTTCGTGCACTATTATATATCTTAAATATATTCCTGAGTTATATAATCCGGAAGAAAACGACAAATAAATTACAAAATAATTATCAGCGCTCATCGAATTCGATTTATCTTGCACTTTCTATTGGATATTCAAACTTATTTAGTTTTTAGTAAATCTTAGTTGCTGAAAAAAACATATGTACATTTTTTTTAATTGTTGGTGAGAATCGAACCTTGAACCTGGGTAACAATTTTGCGCCTCAGCTCACTCGGCCGTTGAGATCTTTATATTTATATTTTTGTCTATTTGAAGTATTCTTAAAATGAAAATATGTCAAGACTGTACATCCAGTCATTATGACTACGACCGAAATATTCAAAATTCGACCATGATGGGCTGGTCACCCATCCAGGTAAAGACAGGCGTGCGCCGGTCAGTATCTGGATGGATTTTAAAGTAATTCTAGCAGATAAATAGATCCCTCGTATCCCCCACATAGAGATACATTTCAAAGTAATTTCCTGTAAAACGTGAGTTTCAACGAAAATTTTTAATACTTCTCGATAGGGTAAAGATAAACTTATGCCATACGAAGACCGTATGCGGTCCTGACCAGGGAAAGTAAAGGTCAATTAGACAAAATCTTGGTCCGAATGCGACAAGAAGATTTTATGCGAAATGGATACGGTCAAAGAATGGCATGTCCATATGGGCTTACTGTATGTAACGCTTGACATGGACTTGATCAGGTGAATTTACGGTAGCCCCAAATAAAGTTATCGTACCGAAAACTGATCTGGACCTCGTGTGACAGCAGGCATGACTGATGACATTTCTACTCGGTTTATTGTTCATATGTATTAAATATATATAAATGGTATATCCAAGATACATTTTAACTGCAAATAATATATACTTAGCATCTACACGGATATATACGTCGTTATATATTTATGTGTATATTTCAATATATAACGTGGATATAATATTTTTAAGCCAAGATATATAATATGTACAAAATATATATTCTTGGATATATTTTTCATATACTTTATTTTCATGGGGGATACGAGGGATCTCCATGAAGGAACGGGGAAAGGAGAAATATTCTTGTATTAATTATCATTTCAAAAATTAATGATTTTGCAACATTTCTTTCGAGAAGTGACGAAAATTAAGATAATGAAAAAATCATAACTCATTACTCCTCATTTATAGCATTGTTTCATCAATTTAAGTGGAAAGCTGTTTTTTTTTTTCTGCGCATTAAGATATTTAGACATTCTAATGCCAATGAGCCAGGGTAGTAACAAATGGATACTAAATAATGTATAGAATAGATAAATAAGAAGATAGCATTAAAGAGCGATGAAAATGTTACAACACTCACGCACACGCGACAGTTCTTATTTAGGGTCGAATTATGTTTTCCAAGAGGATGTACATTATGATCGTGTATTATCCCAGTTGTTTTTGCTTGTACGTATTATCTCGAGAATTATTACATGACGTCCACAGGTATTCGGACTTGACGGTGACATAGAAGCAGCATCGTTCTTTTTATTTTTATTTTTTTCTCCATTTATTTTTCAGTGCCGTTGATGGAACTCGCCGCATGCAGAAGGTGAATTCCTAAGTTTGATGGATTCACAGTATGACAAGGAACTACGTGATCCTCGCAGCAATTTCCCGTTTATTATGGCAACAGTCATATGTTATGTATGCACGTACACGTAGTTCCCCCTCCTTTAAATTGTCGCATTATCATTCGATGAAAAGTGCAATTGGAGTTGCACGTGTAAAAATTTCCACCTTAGCGCAAAACTGCGGCATGCATTGCCTCGACAATAGCCACTGCTGTTTCAGATACATTCGTATCGTCATTACGAAGCATATTTTCCCTTTCAGATACATAAAGCAAAATGCTTTTACTTGTGCTACATTTGAAATGCACAATCAGTGTTTTGTCATTCGACACGTAATTATCAAGCATTGGCAGCATCGCGATTTCTCAGACCATGCGAAAGAGGTAAGCCTCAAACAGACTATTGACGTTCCCATTTCTTCTTTAATTGATTTCTTTTGGTAACAGGTTGATATACATGGTATAAATAGTCGGAGTATCAGAATGAAAACACAAAAATTTAGAAAAATCACTCGAGTAATAATCACTTTGCGAAAATGTGGTACGACGAATAGTTTTTTAAATATTAACAATCATCGTGACCCAATCCCAGATCTATCGTGGCGACGTCACAGCGACAGTGTTCAGACATCGCAACTTCGTTCTACTGTGATCCGTATAGTTTGCATATAAAAGACAATCCCTGCTCGCCTCGACGAACTCACGATCCGAAAGCAACGTGAAGTAAATGATGGCGCAACAGAAAATTCGTTGTTTAACGCTTGAAAATTTGTTAGTGAAAATAATTTTCGACGAATGCAGATAATGATTTTCCTATGCGCGTCTTGATTCTACGGTTTAGAGTTTCAAGCTGTTATTTTAATGGGAAACTTGCCTTCCGTATACCCGGATCTCGGCTAACTCATTATCCTCTACTTTCGTAATATTAAAAAAGTCGACGCTAAAGTGAGAGAAAAATGCGAACAAGTACGTTTAGACCTCGGTACACTCTGTTAATACTATGATAAGTATCGTTATATTTGCCTTCACATGTTTCTTTAAATCTGTCTTCACAAGGGGTTATTGCGTTTATAGAAAAGTAGACTTCTTCTCTATTAGAGCATGAACACGTTTGCCTCCAGGCATTGTACAGGTCTTGTGCTGGATCCGCTGAGAGAATACTTAGGAAAATAAGGGCTGCTCGATTCTTGACATGAGGGTGACGTCAGCAGGAGCGCAATATTTTTATTATATAGAGCGATACATAATAAAATTCTCAGCATGTCCATATGGAGGGTACCTTAGGGTTATGGATTTCGCTTGGACCGAGAAAAAACCGTTTCATTGATTCGAAAGAAACAGGTGGATTGCATGAACACGTTTGCCTCCAGGCATTGTACAGGTCTTGTGCTGGATCCGCTGAGAGAATACTTGGGAAAATAAGGGCTTGAGAGATTTGGAATAATTTGGTGTGCCATTTCGTCGTTATCTTGGCCTGCTCGATTCTTGACATGAGGGTGACGTCAGCACGAGCGCAATATTTTTATTATATAGAGCGATACGTAATAAAATTCTCAGCATGTCCATATGGAGGGTACCTTAGGGTTATGGATGTCGCTTGGACCAAGAAAAAACCGTTTCATTGATTCCAAAGAAACGGGTGAATTCACTTTTGTTTATTGCTTATAATGACATATCTATTTGCTTAAAAAAATTGTATCAATTCAAAGAAACGGATTCATTCTGTTAAAGAAACGATACATTTGATAACACCTACTCCATCCACGGTAATAGCGATCGCGTCAATCGTGTTTCCCTGTTGAAAAGTTCTAATAAAATTTGATAGCAATGGACGAAAGATCATATAGCCAGATGGGATTCTATCAAGATCATCCAGAAGTCTCATAAGGTTTCTTAAATGACGGTCCAACTTTCTCTTCAGAACCCTTAAAAGTGGAATATTGAGAGGTTTTAAGATCTGTGTGTTTCCCCGTTAGGTCCTCCTGCAAAGACGGCCCTATTAAAGACTTAGTAAATTGAATTAAATTTAATTCCGTCGTTCTCTACATGATGGCATATATTAATCACTGAAAAATCGTATCTTCATTTTTTTTAATTGATGGGAATTAATCCTGCAAATCTCCGGATAGCGTTGTTGCACTTTACCGCAGCTCACTCGGCCATTCAGGTCATATGATTATATAATTTTCTTCGTTTATTAGAATGACTGTAGTGTGAAATATAAGAGAAAATAAATGTAATATACTCAGCACTTTACAGATTAACATGTCTGCGTCTGATGTATAAAAAAAACACACGCACACATCTAGTTATTTTTTTATAAGATAAGTCGAGTAGCAGTTTGAAAAAGTAAGTGACACACAATGCTCTGATGGATAACCATAATAGCGGTAACCTCGTTACACTGAGGAACAACGACAGAATCTATTTATTTGAACCCTTCCTTCAGAAATAATTATTTACGATAAATATTTATACAGTTGATTTTCTTAATAGTATATGTAAATCGTTTAACGTCGAAAAATCTAGATATAACATACAATAAAAAATTGTTCAACTATCGATTACGCTAGCTCTGAAAATATTGGAACTAGAAGGTCATTTTCTTTTAAAGTGTAAATATATTAATATATATATAGTTTTATACTTCGCAATGTTTATTGTTGGTATTTTTTCTAATAGGTGAACGGAATATAAATTATAAGGCAAATAATGCTGAGGTGGCAGTCCGTTATGCTTGAAAGTCACTAAAGTTAACCATAAAGTTTTCTAGTTTATCCTCCTTAAAAAAACTTTATAACAACTTTTTGGCCGTACGATTAATCCCGAATGACTTATTCGATAAAAACATAAATTTTGTTCCATTTGAAATTACTATAATTTTTAGTATACTGTCGAGGGGGATAATTCGGGTTTATATTATAAAGGCCACAATAAAGTAGATAAAACGATCTCTAGCAGTGCAAATGAGAATACGTGCGACAAGATGAAACGCGTTAATTGTAATTGTCGTTTTTATTATTACAATGGAATTAAAAAAATGTCTTGCTCATGGGTAATGCATAGCGACAGTGTTTAATGATCATATGAAAGTATGGATACATTCCTTATGCACAGTTCTACCAAATTTCATGACGATTGCAAATCTCGGGCATTTTATGTCACTTCCGGAAATATGAGTAGTGTGATTTCAAGAAAACTGCACTTCTCGCCTTGCTGCAACCAACCTCTCGAACGATGTATTAATTGATTGAAATCATTACTATCGATAATTCTTAATAAGCATTTAATCAGGCAGAAAAAAATAACTTGAAAACAGTATTAGATTAATATTAAAGGGAAAGTAAGAGAAGTATGTCGAATTGACCGAAATTTAATAGTCCAATTATACTCAATAGACTGAAAAAACCGACATTTTTTTTTCACCAGCACGCATCGAAATATGTTCCGAGAAGTGAAAAAGGCGCCTGTAAAAATAGCTATATTAAGCTATATTAAGATTTAGAGGTCGCTGATCACGGATTTCTATTTCCCCTTTAAATAACACAGGAAAAAAATGTATCCACATTCAAAAGTCTATGAATCGTTTTCGCGTGAACGTATCGCACAGAGCCTTATATGTTTTTGAAGAAAATTGTACGCTCTAAAAAAAAGTATCGCATGATTTTCCCGTAAATTTAAACCTTTAATAGTTATTTAAGGGTAAACCTAAACATGTGATAAATTTAACGTTTCTTTTAATATTTTGGGAATAATAATAAAACTTACCGATAAATATTATAAAATCTTTCGCGAAAAATGTTTAAATCTTATTTTTCTTTGAAAAAAAAAAAAAAACAAAATCATTTTACATCTTCTGAATAGTACAGCTTGATAGTTCGACATGCTTATTTTCAGTTATTAAGATTTTAGTTTTTTTATATTAACTATCAAAACAATTGAAATCGCTCTTTCCGTTCTGTTCACGCAAAATCGAGTTATAGACTCTTGAACGTGGATAAATTATTTTTCCTGTGTTATTTAAAGGGGAAATAGAAATCCGCAATCAGCGACCTCTAAATCTTAATATTAAGAGCTCCAATTTTTAGAGGCGCCTTTTTTCACTGCTCCGAACATATTTCGATGCATGCTGGCAAAAAAAAATAGTCCGTTTTTTTTAAACAGTCTAATACTTAAGTATCGAATAATTTTTAATAATAAATATTAATTCTGCATCAAAATAATTAATTTCGAAACGAAGTTTGAAAATCTTGATTTTATTGTGTATACCCATTTTATATATTGTAAAAAAGGCTGCAAAGTAGAACCTTGCACATTGCTTCCTCATTTAATTTTGCTCTTTACATAGCAACCTCTACGAGGAAGTATTGTAACTGACTTTGGCTTCCTCATAGAGGAAGCTTTGTGAAGAGCAAAATTAAATGAGGAAACAATGTGCAAGGTTCTACTTTGCATCCTTGTTTTGAATAAATGAATAAATCACCGGCACATCTCATTTTTATTAGGCACAAACTTTTGTTTTACTGTATTAACTTTTGCGGAGGTTATAGAGAAAATCGCTATTTTTTCAAATATTCAAAATGGTGTAAAATTTGAACGACTTCACCGAACACCACCAAATTTGGTACACAGTATGGCTGTGTGTCATTTTTCGTTTGTAGAACATTTCAGTTAATTTACTCAGATTCGATGTGATTTATAGCAAAATTTTCATTTTTTACAAAAATTCAAAATTCTATAAAATCCGAACCGCTTTACCGCTTTTGTCGAAATTCAATACCAAACAGCATTTAACGTATCCCTAGTTATGAAGAACTATTTAGGTCTATCGGCGAACTTTTACGAGAGTTAGAGAGTATACGACATTTTTCAAAAAAATTCAAAATTCTATAAAATCAGTGTACATAGATATATTTTCTTCAAAATTACAGCAATTAAAGAGGCGTTACTCCTCTACTTGCACGCCAAATTTGAGCTCGATCGATCGTGCCATTCGCGAGTTATCGACGATTGAATTTTTAGTCCCCGGAACACACATACAGACACATTTTCTAAACTATTTTTATCGACGTTTTAGGTGATTCTAAGCATACTGACATGAAAATCTGGAAAAAATTGTTTTCATGAAAACAAAGCTTCCTCTATGAGGAAGCAAAATGAACAAAATCGATGAGGTTGAGGGTCATGGTCTGCGGATTTGACGTGGAATGCCCCATATACATACATGTACCTGACTGTAGATTTAAGCAATAGTTATTGTATATTTACAAAACTTATTCAAATAAATTACAAGTTCTGGACATTTCTTTAACTGAACTGAAATTTAAGAGAACATTTTGTTGAATTTAACTATACGTTATACGTTAGGTTTCAGACGTTGTTGTTTGAAAAGTAAGACACACGACTAACTAAAATTTCTTTTGCACTAGTACTTTAAATAACATGATGGAAATTTTCACAGACTGTGGGTATAATTGATTTTTAAATCCGGATATCTGAGCCTCTTCAAGAATAATGTTCGCTTGAAAATATTTCCAAGCACACTGCACGATCTGATTGCAATCAATTGAACATTTTGGTATGTCAATGATAAGTCTGCTTGAGAGAATAATAGTTGCACAACTCTTATGCTATTTAAATATTCAAGATTTCTAAGGCGTTTATAAGTAGTTTGTGCGTGTTAGGTACTTAGGTCGGTAGGTCGTAGGTTGAAATCCGAAAAATGTTCGTTGACGAAAACCAATACCCAACAATTTCTGGTGACATAATTTGTCTAAAAAAAGAAACGTGCGAGTAATATTTATCTGTTTTTTTATTGTTTTTAAGCCCATTTAAAATTCCCAAACACATGGAGAACAAACGTTGAGAAACGGTTTGTGAATGAAAACTTCCGGTACCGGTATCCTAATTCTCAAGTAGATTTTTTCATAGTATATGGATATATTTTAAAGGCCTTTGCCCAATCGTTCTATGTATGTACATATGGATAGTTGTAAAGCGGCTAGGGTTACCGGTGCCGCATAGAGGTCTCGAGCTTACTCTTCTGGTGGGGGAAGCAGTCTAGGCGATTGGTGACTATAAGCAACGCGTGCATGGCTCTAGTAGTAGATCGTTTGTCCTGTATCTGGAGCTTCGTCACTGTGCAATAGCTTTTCCGCTAGCTACTCTATTGAGCACCGCGGAAATTGATTCTGGAAAACTGAACAATCATTGGCCCATACCGACGCAATAGTTGATCTATTTTTTTTATGGCGAATCCTGAACCATCGGGGAAAACGCAGTGAAAAAAAAAAAAACGCTCTAAACAATTTCATTTGGGTCGACCCGAAATACCAATGTCAATGAGATATCTAGGCATTTGATTAAAAAACGATGAAAAACCCTGAAATAGTATATTATGTAAAATGGGCATAAAGGACGGTTTTACGTCTGCGTGTTAATTACGCCGCTCCGCTGGCCCGAGGGCTGCGCTGATCAGTACAAGGGCATAAATTGTACGCCTGAGTTGCATACAATATTTTGTGCAATAGTGTGCCAAAAATTCGTGCATGTAAATAATGTATCATACCGCGATGAATGAAATGATAAAAGTGGGGTCCGAGGTAGGCGCCGCATCGGGTACAGGGCTGCAAGCTCTGTTGGGGGTGCAGGGAGCGAGGCCCTCGCGGGGGAGGGGGGGGGGGCGAAGCCCCCCACTCCAGAACATACTGTTTATTTTATTTGAAAAAAATAACGAATATTATTTGAAGTACAAGAACAATATATTTTCTATTTTATATAACATTGTATCAAAATATATAAGTACTACATACAGAAACAAAAACATATTGCTGAATATAAAGGTTAGTCTAATTGAAATTAATCTTCCATTTCAATTGTTTCTTTAGCGACTGTTATAACGGTGGTTTTTTTGGATTTCTTTCTGGGAATGACATCAGATTCTTTATCAATCGCGTAGGTTAGTTCTTTTCCAATTGTTCTTTTGTTGCTCACTGAATCAGCGATATATCCTTCGACTACTTATGTGGATTTCCATCCGCCATGACGTTTCAATTTTGTCACACTGAGAAAAATTTATGGCGACAGCAACAAAACAAAGTATCGCTGCGTCCATATTTCTTTTTATAAACATGAATTTACTTACATAACCAATGCGTCTTGCTCTAGCAGCAATATCGTTTTGCTGGCATTGTATTCGTTACTATATCTATGCGAGAGAGTACTCAGAACTGTATGCTTTAGTTACTGGAGAAATTTAGTTAGTCGGGTGCTGTAAGAATCCCAGTATAGCTGTGGGAGCAATACGCGCCGGTGCAGGAGCTATAACTGTTATAACGGTGGTTTTTTTTGGATTTCTTTCTGGGAATGACATCAGATTCTTTATCAATCGCGTAGGTTAGTTCTTTTCCAATTGTTCTTTTGTTGCTCACTGAATCAGCGATATATCCTTCGACTACTTATGTGGATTTACATCCGCCATGACGTTTCAATTTTGTCACACTGAGAAAAATTTATGGCGACAGCAACAAAACAAAGTATCGCTGCGTCCATATTTCTTTTTATAAGCATGAATTTACTTACATAACCAATGCGTCTTGCTCTAGCAGCAATATCGTTTTGCTGGCATTGTATTCGTTACTATATCTATGCGAGAGAGTACTCAGAACCGTATGCTTTAGTTACTGGAGAAATTTTGTTAGTCGGGTGCTGTAAGAATCCCAGTATAGCTGTGGGAGCAATACGCGCCGGTGCAGGAGTTACACGCTCAATTGGAAGAGCGATGCGCGTACGCTAGAAACGTGGGTGGCGACGACTGGCAAACTCGCGCAGCTCGATCGTGACGCTGGCTATCCTTCGTAACCTCAACATTTTTTCGATCGCTGGAAGTTAGCCATCGTTCAGTTCCTACAGCTATACCGTTTCGCTTTTGCAAGCGGACGACGTAAAGCGGAAGGGTTCAGCTGTTGAAACTGGGCAGTTACACTGCTGTGCCGACAGACTCGAAAATAGCTCTAGCAGTCAGATATTCGGTCGGCAGAACCGTAAATTTTTCTCAGTGTATGTTGGCTCTCGAATCTACAAGGAGAATGGCTGAAGTACGCCTAAAATTATGTCCTGTATATAATTCAGGATTCTCTAAATTCAACCATGTGATAATTTTCTTCGGCATACCATCGATAGAATTTTTCCCCAGTGATTAATTGTAGCACTTGCCGTTGCGGTAACCGATAAACAGGTTTGTTATTGTCACGTGTTTAGGTCTTAAGCCAATGTAGTCGGCGACGATCTTGCGGTATTTACCTTCGACACTCGGCTTCGCCTCGTGTCGTTGTAGCGCTCAACTTGGCTCGTGTACGGCTTCCTAAGCTCCGCGCGATAATGGCCGCTTTATCGTACTAGTATCACAATATACTATTATTTCGATCGTAATATTTTATAATATCCCAACTTTACGCTGTAAAATTATCGGTTATTTCTCGATAACTTCGTTGCATGTAAATAATACTGTCAAGATTTGAAGGTTAGCAACTTGTTAGATAATATCCGAAAAATATTCGAAATAAAATCGACTAGATTATCAAAATGAGACCAAATGTGTCGTTTCTATTGGTCGGAATTCCGATGAGAAAAATAATCATCAATATTTTTTCAAAAAAAAAAAAATGTTTTTTTGATGCCAACGCCTTTTTTTATGACAGAACAATACAGCATCGGTTATAGTATTTTTTTAAAATCTTTTCTCTACGTTTCCCGACAATATTTTTGTCCTTTAGTGTGATCATCTACATCCAACTTACAAACTACCGCGCCAAATACATTCCTGAGTTGTGAAGTAACGTTGACTCGCAGATGATATTTCGATATAAAGGGAGAACAACGTTGGCACATTTCATGCATACGATCTCGTTTTAAATTGAGTTTTCTTTCCTCTCATACGGTAAAGTGTGAATTTTCTTTCGAAATATTTCAGACCAAATATTTCTCTACAGCTTTGATATTGATCCTTTACGCTATCTTGGATATTCAAAAACCACATAAACATAGACAATGGTGGCGTTTTCCATAAGAGACATTGTTATTTATTTATTCGTCATCGGAAGCATTTCTCATTCTAATGAATTGTATTTTTAATACATTACGGGTTTTTTACCTATTAATTTAAAAAATGAATAACGGTATTCGGATAGAGCAGAGATCCTCACCGATTTTTTTGTTTTAATGTCTAATGGAACTCGCACCCCATTCGTCATCGAAAAAGTACTGCATAATGGATAAGAGTTCCATTACTCATCAAAAACGTAACGGGTCATGAATGTGACTCCCATTACTCGTAGAAAACGTAATGGGCAATGGATCCAAAATCCATAGGCATAGGAAACCTGCAGAAAATGTAAGCCGGTGTAGCCGGTTTTTTTGTTGAGTTTGCCTCACGATACCGGAGCTACGTCACGTTTCGTCGATAATGTATACACGGACTATACAGCTACATACATGTGACCCTCGTAGGAAAATACCAATCCTTGTATATATGTGGAGCTTCACAGCGCCCATATTTTTATTTTCGACCAGACTACGGCATCGGATTTTGCAATCTACTAATCGCAGTAGATCGCAGTAGAGTGGTTTAGCTCTTGGCTAAAACCACTCGATTACCACACCAGTTTACGTGATGTAGTCTTCAAAAGTGAAAAGCCATTTAGCATAACAAAGAGCACGCACGAACAGCATTTGTTGTTGTTAGTTTAAATGAAATTTATAAAATCTATGTAGCACAATAATTCATGAAGATATTAAAAACAATTCATTGTAAAATAAATTGTACTTGAATACTTCAATACGTAGGAAAATACGAACATATAGTAACTTTTTCAGTGACGTGAAGAAAAACTTTGAAGAAAAAAAAAAGCAGCGGTTAGTAAAGCAATTTTATTTTGGGACTTCAAGCGGAGTTAAAGTGTAACTTTTCCAAAAAAGAATGCGTAAAGAAAACGGCTGAGCGCACGCACTATCCCCCCACCCTCCTTGAGATTTCCAGTACGCTATTATGAAAATATCTATTTCACTGGTTGTTGCATGAGGAAAACAAGCTGTCCAGGGTTTTGTTTTGTAACGCATGAGGTCCTGCAGATTGGTTTACTGCCCCTATAACGACGTACTTGTTGACTTGGTGGCAGAATAGTATCGTATGCAAGCTTTGCGAAACGTGCCACAGAGCTAAACGTTGATGGCAAATATCTTTAACCCAATCACGGTGGTAATTTCATTTGTAGGAGCAACAGTAGCTGCAGCAGCGACTACTACTACCTCTCTGACCTCGCGGGACACCCCGGCAATACTCCCTACCCCTTTAGAGTATCGTTTGCTCTCGCCTTCCGCGCTGCTCTCCCCTCTTTCCCACATGTTAGCCTGCTGGCATGCCTACCGCAGTCTCACTGTGGCTCATTCCCCACTATGTACGTCACTTAGGTTACAAAGAGCACGACCAGCCAAGGGTCCACCTTAAAGTGGTATAATAGGTTACCTTGACACGTACACAGTTCAATGTACGCGCATAAACGTATATCGAGAATTATGCTAAATTAGACGTAGTGTTCGCGTGCATGTGACCAGTCGCGCTCGGCACGTATCGGCCACCTATGGCACAATATATGAAACCGGAATTCGAACACTTATGAGCAATCCGTTACTATGACATTGACCAATAGATTTATTAACATGTTTTTGAATGTAGTAAACATAAGTACAGTAAACATTAGGCATATTTGTGTACATATTGTATATGTATAATAACGTATATGTTTCCTCTCGTCAAACATAATTAATATGACTATTGCCACGGGAAAGAAAACACATCTCTCTTCAGGGAAATCTAGTTATTGTGTAAGTGTAATATTTTACCGTTAATCGTACCAGCATGAGGCCATAGCACGCGTCTAGAAATTGTAAAGTGAAAAATGTGAGTATTTGTAAAACGACCTAACGCAAAAACTAAAAATAAACTTAAGAGTCGTGTTTTTCTAAAACATTTTTGCCTGGGTAAATTCTCGTGAGTTTTACGACAAACATATAGTCGCAGATCTCGACGCTTGATCGACCATCCGCTGATTGAAACTAGTCGCTAAATACTGGACACCACTGGAGGGCCATAGCAAATTGCGAAAGTGCTTCTGTTCGAAAAAGGCGCTGGTATTCGAGCCTGTCCCCATGTAAGACAGTACAACAGACCCAATATTGGACCAGGGTCGGTGACCATTTTCCCGATACCGGCTCAGTTACAGCAACCATAACTGGCCCACGCATGGTTTAAAGTTGGATGATAACTTCGGTCCATTACTGGTAGCTGTGTATGGCCCGGTATTGGGCGTTAATAAGGCTCACGAATGGTACGGCCAGTATCGGGCAAGTAACAGCGGCAAATATTCGGTATCATCAATTTAGTAATTAATGAATGATTTAAAAAATATGTATTTCCTAACGGACCATCTCCAATAATTTTAATAATGCTATTCTGTTATTACTAAAGAAAAAAATGGAAATCGTCGACGGATACCACTTTTTCGATAGTTATCTGGAAAGTGCCGTGAATGGGATTTGAACCCAAGACCTACACGACCTACCTACACTATCTAACTACCTAACAAACACTCTAACCACTCGTTCAAACCTACTATATGGATGTCCTATACTTTAAGTCCATAATAATTGCATCTAAGATAACAATCACAGGGGCATCAGATGGATTTGGATAAAAATTGGTATACGGACTTTTTTGAAGTCACTGATTGAAGAACTCAATTCTGAATTCGGGAATTCACAATGGTGGATCCCATATGGCTGTCCAAATGGCAATAAGGTGCATAATTGATATGAAACACGAAACAGAGAGCCTTTTCGAATCCAGTATGGCGGGTAATATACAAAAAGTGACTATTTTGATAAAATTGAGTTTCCAGGTTTCTTAAGACAACTAATTACTAATCTAAACTCGAAAATAAAGAATAAAAGTAGCCGATCCAAAATAAATAAATAAAGTTCAGGTGCAAAATCTTGTTTAAAGCGTTGGTAAGGAAATATGTTTTTTGTTGGTCGTTGCGAGTGATGCCGACGATGCGCGATATTGAGGTTATGTTAATAATTGGCATCAGAGTGATGGCCCAATGACGGACGAAATTTGGTGAACATTACTGTGCCAATGATTGGCAGTCATTTGTTGAACATACGTTGGTTAAATAATGGCAGTAAATAAATGGCTATCATAGATGGCCCAAAATTGATAGCCATTACTGTGCCAATGATTGGCAGCCGTCCATTGGCCGTATGTTGGTTATAGAATGTCAGAAATAAAAAAATTGACAATTATGGCAAATAATTGGCAACCAATAATGGCCGACGGCTGTAATCATATACTTGGCCAATTATGGCGTTAGTACATCGGCCAAAGTCGGTTGAGTGATGGCAATTACAAACAAATCAATGCTAATGGCGACCGATTCTGGCCCAATCACGGCCCAGCCATGGGCGAGTTACATTAGGCCGATTGTCAATAAACATACATGGGCCAAGACTTGGGCCTGCTGCCGGTATTGGCATTTTCTACATGGCTCAGGCCCTTTTAGCTCGCGCTGGGCCGGTGTGACCCTCAGTCATTTGAACGAAAACATTGTATGATTAGGAGAAGATACAGAGTTTCCAAAAGTCACGGCATCGATAGACTCGACAGATAGTCTTATCCCCCAAAAAATATTTTTTCCAAAAAAAAAAAGGTGGTACGGCAAGTATTAAAAGTGTTATCACCCTATAAAGAAAAAATCACTTGCCAACAAAAAACTCTTCGCTGAAAAATCTATCTTATTTTCAATAAAAAAATTTATATTTAACTGTGTCCTATTAGCCAAGTAAAAACTCTTGCTAGATGTTTAACAGATGAAAATGTTTATCTACAAAAAACTTGGCGTGCCTGCGACTAACCTCCCGTACATATTCCATTGGAGTAAGTGCGGGAGAAAGCAATTTTGAAGTATAACATAATCATCGAACTGGGCCAAAAAAACGAACAATTTATTGTTTAATGGTACTCTGAAAATATTGTTCATGATGACAAAAAAAATTATCCTGAAAGTTTGAGCCCTTAATAATAATATTAAGGGGTGTATCATTACAACTATCGATTTTTTTACATCTACCGTATTTATTACCCAAAACTCGTAAATTATTATTCTGAAAAATTTGATATATTCGTATTTGTGTAGGAAATTAAATTTCCCCTTTTCGTTTGCGTAGTGTGATCAGAGATATTTCAAGTTACAATACCACGTACGTGTGAGGGGTCATTCAAAGTTGTGTGAGTTCGCCAAACGCAAGATTTTTCGATGATTAGGAATTACGAAAATGTGAAATATCAACATTAAAGCGACAGATTTCCTTGTGGGATGGCTCATTGAAAAGAGAAAAAATAAATAAAAAATATTGAACCTGTCAGATTTTTCACTTGCCATCTGTATTCAGAGATATTTCGAGTTAGAATTTGAAAACGGCCAGTGAGTGGCCACCTTCGGGATATATAAGAGTAGCAGTAGCGCTCGTCGAGTCAGGAGTAGAGCCCAGTCGAGATCAGACAGACAGGCAGATTTTCTTTTTTACTTGGCGTCGAGTCGCTACCGCGGCTCTTGATGACAACTCTCACATTTATAACATTGCTCCAGAATATGTACTTTCTTCGTTCCGAATCGAAGTACCGCTGTCTATTTTTCTTGAAGTATAGTTTAGGTATTTTTTTGATGTAGTTGATGCTGTGGCCGAAGTATAGGAGCAAGTTGGCGGTTCAGCCAATAGCCGACGAACAACCGACTTATGTATATTTGTATTTAAATTTGTTCTTTTTAACGTTTTGAGTCTCCTTTAAAGTTATGGAATTTCGAATATTTTAGTCAGTCATAATATTCCCACACAAAGTTTGGAATTTGATTCCCAAATCTTATGGAAGTGCTCTAAAGTCTTGACTATAGCGAATTATATTGCTACCTGTAATTTTAAGGATGATCTGACGAACATTTTAGGACCCATGAAAGTTTTTGACATGGATATTGACGTCCAATCATATAATTTTTGGCTTAAAACTGATGCGAAACGGATCAGGCACGGCAAGCTGTCTTTGAAAGACGCGTCAAAATAGGTGAACCATAACATTAAATCTTTGAGAAAAGAGAATGAGAAAGAATATTTGTATATAGAAGGGCAGCTGTATGGTTCTCTGATAGTAGCTTGATGGGAAATTTGTTTGAAAAATAGAATTTTTCATTTTATCATGTCCATATAGGAATTACCAATACTTTGACAAAGCTGCCGACACGCCCGTATCGCTTTCCAGAACAATGGGACGACACTATTATGCTCCCCTGCACTCCTTAGCTGGCGTGGCTCATTTTCATGCTAGTGTCGCCGACTTTTAAATAATTTTCGATGGTAATTTTTTTGTTGAATACTTATATAAATGCTTCAAAACTTACTCGAATGTTATTATTCTATCACCTTTTCTTCCATCAAAGAAAGAAAATTGTGAGAAACTGCTTCATTTTAGGCTGTTACAGTAGTGTTTCCCTTTAATCTGCTCAAGTAATACATTTTTCTAATAAAACAAATCTGAAAAGTAGAACCTTGCAAATTGATATCACATTATTTATTACTTTCCATCCCGCTACCTCTATGCGGCAGTATTTTTATCGATTTTGGCTTCCTCATGGAGTAAGCTTTGTACACAGCAAAAAAATGAGGAATCAATTTGCAAGGTTCTACTTTCCAGGCTTGTATATTCTTGGAAAACATTTTTCCAAAAATTCAAAGTCTTATACATTTTTTATCCCTCAGACGATTTTTGCTTAATTTGTACCCAAATATTACTTAATGATAGCCGATATATAAACTAATTTTGAATTCGGTATCTCGTAATTTGCACAAGCAAATGCACGAACGAGTGTCTTAGAAAAATTCAGGATGTCATAAAATGTAAACCGCTCGATAGAACTGCATCAATTTTGTACTCGAATCGTTTTCGATGATGGCCCATATGTGCACAAAATTTAAGATCGATTTGTAAAAATCAAAAATAATTAATTCGTTGTGGCGGTATTTTATATTTTTTTATTCAACAAAATCGAAATTTACATATCGACAGTTCATTTGACTAAATTCATCATTGTTCATCAACAATCATGAAATCGTGTCCAAATGGCAGCTGGATATTTGTAAATTGACAGGACTTGAAGTATTCGCGGACGATAAAGAAATTGAAATGGTCATGAAATTACAAATATTCTATTGTCGTCAAATTTGTTATAGATAATGGTTTGATGATAGTGATTTGTGCTGTGACTATCTTGTAACTTTGTTACAAACTCGGTAAGCCGGTTATAGTGCATAAAACTTAAACCCGATATTTCAACCGATTTGCGTGAACTACAATCCGAAACGTTGTTATATGACAGCTCTTTTGCGTGTCAAATTCGGCCAATATACATTTAAAATAACGACAGTTATCGTGGTTACAAAAAACGCTGCACAAACACATAAATCCACTTTTTCTAAACGGTTTTTCTTGATGTTTTATACCATTCTCTGTACCGACATATGGGAATCTCGAAAATAAAAATTTTCACGAACACAAAGCTTTCTCTATGGAGAAGCAAAAAACGTAATCATTTATTGACAATTATATTTAAAATTTCTTTCTAATGGCAATGATGCTGCCCGGTACTTGTATTTTTGCTGGAGCTATAATGCTATAATAAGTTTACTTCAAACTTTACGACATATAAACCTACTTTCACTAGGGTATTGTAGTTTCAACTCAATAGTCCGTCAATCAAAATTGAAGACAAAATAATGATGGCTTCATTAACCCTTAGAGGGCCGGGATGACGCCTGTAGGCGTCATCCTGACAATCCCCGAAATTGAGTGATTATAAGGGTTTTTGGGGTCGCTGATCATGAATCTGGACTCAGAATTGCAAAATCCAAGATGGCGGATCCAACATGACTGCCTTTTTTTGCTAATTTTGCTAGTTTCTATTCAATATATATAAATCTGCACACATGGGGGTTTTTGGGATCGCTGAAAATGATTCTGGAATCAGAGTGGCAAAATTCAATTTGGCTAATCAAATATTACAACTTTTCTCATCAATCTTCGACATAGTCAATGCAATAAACAAGATAATATTGATTTACATTGAGGTGTTTGACATTTTTATTTGAATTTGAATTTTGTAATTCTGACTTCCAAATCGTTTTCATCGATTCCAAAAACCCTCTATATGTACAGATCTACGTATATTGAATAGAAAATAACAAAATTAGCACAATGAGGTAGCCATATTGGATCCGCCATATTGAATTTTGTATTTCTGAGTCCGGATTCGTGATTAGCGACCCCGAAAACCCTCGAGCAGGTGTTTTCTTTGTTTTTTTTATTTTTGAAAATTTTACAAGGGGCCGGGATGACGCCTTCAGGCGTCAACCCCCCACCCCCCAAAGTTTCGACCTTAGTTGGGTGATTGTGGAATATCATTTTCCCACTTTTCTATGGAGAGAAAATGCCTCAAATCCCGGCCCTCTAAGGGTTAATGATGTTCACATTTTTGATATACCAACTTAGAATGTGTTGAATATATTGAAGGGGAAGTATAAAAAACCCTTCCATAACTGATTCCGACATCACCGAGAGACGTGGCAGCATCTTGAGACATGTACATTTGACCCTCTTTCCTTCTTAAATGAAACCAAATATTTCTTTTTCGATGACATCATTATCGATTTTGAGACGAATTCAGCGATCGCTGCATTTTTATTTAAATCGAATTAACAAATTTTTTATTTTTTTTTAAGTGGACTTGACCTCGACGAGTTTTAGCGTCTCCGTCGATATAAAAAATAGGGCAGTCCAGTATGACGGCCTTCTCGAACACTGAAACTGAAAGGCGCTCGTAGCGCCGCCTTATAATAGCCTGATCGGGAAACCTGAGCAGAGCCATAAATTACAACTGGAATCATAGCACTATCAGATTGCCTTAAATATCGTATTAGGATAGTCAGGCAGCCTGATAACTCCCAGACAAGGGCCCGAAGATAGTTTCTATTCGGATTATTGAGTATCGCTATGGAAATGTAGAAATGCCTGATAAGTAGACGTTGGGAGAGTAGTTTGGCATGCCAGTTGGTTAGGGCAACTAATTATTTTTCTCTATGCATGTCCGTTCTTTACGGAAATCTTTACTTATATTACGTACATAGAAATTTTATAGATTATTTTAATTATAGCAGGATGGATATCACACCGCCGTCAAATCTACGGCCGCCCATTACCCGCTCTTTAGAGATCTTGTATCGCTGATTGAATCAAGTTCATTCGCTAGGAAGCAGCAGACTGCTATTCATACACACCTTATACGTTATATAATAACATACAGGTAATAGGTTCACTAGCACGCTGCAAAGACGCATCACCCTGCCATCAGCCACGCCCTTTGTGTTTGATCGATGTACTTTGTTTACACTATACGCTTCTCCTGCTTGGCCTATTATGCTTTGTTGCTGCTACCTCTATAAATGCGAGAGGAATTGCTATACTTTCCTGTCCCGAATATTGCCCAAGCCGTTAAGGGCATGCTGAAGTAGGCTTTTTAACCAAATCGGTCGATAATCACACTCTATTTCGTAAGTTACACGTTTCACCGTTATTACGTTATATGTATGCTTCAAAGTTCACAGAGATCTAATATGCGAATAAACAATAAAGAATAGGAACCATAGCGAAGAGCACTCCTATGAAAAAAATGCTCTTGAAAAAATATCATAAAATATATTTTTGTTATAAACGTATAGTTTCGACGAAAAATTTTATGTGTCGGATATACATTTCAGTATACTTGCTGAGTATATACAGCGGTATACTCGTTGACATATATGTTTTCTAAACCGAATATATGCTCTTGTTATATTTCATATAAGTGTCATTGCATATTATTTTTCCAGAAATACATGAGAAGTGAATACTTAAATGTAGCTGATGCGCGGATTAATTTGAAGGGAATTATTATACAGGGTGACAATTATAAAGTGGCCACCTGTTTTAAATCGTATTTATGCAATCATTTCGGGGTGGGTGAGGGGTGGATTTTAAAGGATCTCTTATGCCCTCTTCGATGGCAGAAACGGTTTTTTTTCTATGACGCATCATTTTTAAGGGGCGAAAATTTGTTCAATGTTTAAGTTAAAGTTATTTAAATAACGTTGTTTCTTTCGCGTGTCTACCAGTAATGCTCGAAAAAGCTATCGCATTAAAAAATGTTTATAATACGAAAAGTAGGAAATTATAAGGAAGCAGTGTGATTATTTAAATTGTTAAGTTTTTAGTGCCATTTATGTAGCAAAATAAGTTTTTGTTTCATTTCATTTAATTCGCGATTAAACACTTCATCTGGTACCTGCTTTTAGACAAGATACATTTGTTGTAAGTGAGAATTGTTCTTACTTAGAACGAACTTATCTCGTATAAAACTAAATGAGAAAAACCTCATTTTATATAAAGTGGATCTTAAATTAATGTTTAAACTGAATTTTAGTACATAATTTCGGATTAAATCAAATGAAACAAAAAATTATTTTTTTACATAATTGGTACTAAAAACTTGGCAGTTAAATTTTTTTTAAATATTGCTTTCTCATTATTCCCCACTTCTTACATAGAATCATTTTTTTATGAGATAGCTTTTTCGTATACATTAATGATAAATATTAACGCATATAGACCATATAGGAACCCGGTATCTAGTATTTTGCAGTTGGAGGCGCACGAACGGGACAACGTAAATTTTTCAAGAATTCAAAATTCTATAAAATCCTAACCTCTCTACCATCCTTTAGGAAATTCAATGTCTACTACATCTGTGTATTAATACGTCCTTGTAGAAGATTTTAGGCGAGTTGACCAAAAATGAACAAAAAGCTACCTTTATACTAAAGCAATATAAAAATTGAAATTTTGAAAAATCTAAAATATGTTATAAAAATTATAAAGAAACCGTGTCATTGAATAGATGAGTGGTATCGATTTTATGTATAACATTTGAGTTCGCTATTTTATGTTTTGCTACAGTTGATGCAATAACATCATTTTTTCTAAAAGTTTAAATTTTGAGAAATTTAAACCACATTGCAGATTATGACGAAACTATCTACTAATCAAAGCTATACAGTACCGATTTCATGTACAAAATTTGAGTTCGTTGTCTCCTGTTTTAATACAGTTAAAGCAACAACGTGAATTTTTCGAAAATTTCGAAACTCAGTAAAAAGAAAACCGCTCTATCAATTTCAGTAAAGATCATTACCAAACAACATTAACAGTATTTGCACTCATGACAAATTGAAAAAGCCATAAATTCAAAATTTGTATATGCATTTCGGAAGAAAATGCAACACTGAAAGATGGACAGCTGTTTTACTTGCGTGGCAACTTTTAGCTCAATCAGATAAACGGTTCTTAAGTCATAGGTAATTGAAGTTCTGGAGAACTGCAAATACACATACTGTAACGTTCACATTTATTGCGTCGTTAAATCGTGCGAACACACTGTGATAAACGTCGTGAGTTTTTGGGACAGGCGGATCAGAAGAAAATTTGTATGTAAAATTTTAACTTTATTTAATAAACAAAACTTCACGAAGGATATACAATTATTTTCTAAAATACCCCTTACTTTTATGTAATCTCGTTTGTTCCGCTGGACGTGGCAAATCTGCTGCTTATTCTATTTCAAATGTACTGAAACATTAGTGGTAAGTATAATAAATTAATCAAAAATAAATGAATTTTCATATAATTGACAGTTAAAATTACATTACATTACAACGATCGGCAGCGGCAATCAAATCGCCCGCGGCGAACGCATCGCCCAACTGCGCCACACCATTCCGCCGCAGCACATCCCGAACGCCACTGACCAGCCACACTCGATCCATCGATCGATGCGCAAGCGCCGTTGTGTTCTCAAGCCGAGGATTCCCGAAGATGCCCGAAGACTCCCGGAAGATCGAAGAAGAAGACGGAGGACATTCTTCCTCACTTCGAGCCCCGCCGTCGTCGCGACCCGTTAGAAAGAGATTGCGTGATAAAAGAGTGTGTGATAAAGAGTGACCGGGGGTATTTGTATTATTTTGTATCGAGAAGGCCGGTTGCCATCGCGTGGAGATCAGTGCTTCTGAGTACAATTGTTATTAGAGCCATTATTGTTTTTTTGCGTGCGAGGTAGTGTGATGGTTGATCGCTACTAGCTCGCCCACATTTAGTATTTAATTTCCCTTTGCGCCATTTCCCATTTTTACCCCCCGCCCATTATCGAATACTCCCGTGCTTCACCCCCCCCCCCCCCCCCCCCCCGCTCGTTTTGGTTCACCTGACCGAGGTAATAATTAAGAAGCCTACGAGCCCCCCCCCCCCCCCCCCCCCCCCCCCCCTATTATTACGATTTATTGTCTTCTTTTATTTTTTTGTCATCTTACCGGGTCATGTGACCGGTAGTATTCGTTGCTACACGTGACGTAGCTGGCGCCCAAAAAATCCCTTGTTATTTTTATCTAATAAACTTTTGTTATTGCCATTCTTATTATTTGGCGATTATTGTTTTTTTCTCACTAACCCCTTCCTCCACCGGTAATAAAAGGGAAGCCGCTTATAATTATAAAAAGATTTCCCCCTCCTCCCCCCTCGTTTGCCATGCTCGATTCTTGTACACGGTGACGGCGGCGTCGACCGCGAAATCTTTTTATAATATAGAAAGATATGAACATTCAATGATGGTGTGCGATCATGTGCGATATTTCGCAAACTCGTCAAGTTTTTTTATAGCCATATAAACAAACGGGTGAGCAGCACACAATGAATATGGTAAGATATCGGTCAAAGAGTTTAAAGAAATACTACAGGGCTGAAAAGGCAAAATAGAAACTTTAATTACTACCGATAAACTAACGGGTCAGATCATACCGAGTCTTCAATCGATAATTAAAAGCGGACTGAAACCCGTCAGCACATACATAAATTAGTGCGTGGACTAAATTGCAGACCTGTGCGCTCTAAATGCAGAGCTGCAAATGCTGATCCACCAAACAAAAGAAAAACCAACAATAATCGACCCAAAGAAAAACGTCATCATCTTTGGTCTGGAGACTACAGGGACGCTCGGCCAAGTAACGGAACGTATACTAACAGTTCTGCAGGAAACACTCGCGATAAGCTTCATACCAAGGACATCAACTAGGTTGAAAGAACTGGGAACGGAAACAATGGATCGACGCCGATACAACTCATGTTGATCACGTTCTGCAAAATTCCTCAAGGGCTCCAGGATTTCCTACGAATTCGACAAGAAACCAGAGCCGAGAGGAAAAAGCTAGTTCCTATAATGAAAAAACTGAAAGCCCAGGGCCACAAAGTCGAACGAATAAACGATACATTTTTGGTGGAGGCAAAGTTATGCAACGCCAATGAAGCTGTAACTCTTAACTAAGAGCCCGTAGAATACACGGAAAACGAGTCCAGAAACAGCAACAAGCACAGAAAAAAAAGAAAAGACCATTGATCCACAACCTACATTTAATGGTTTGGGTGCAAAAATTTGGCCCTGCTACCTCGCCGGACTAAGAGCATACGCTAATTTTACCGCCCACCATCTGGGTATATAGTTACACCGCACCCCCGTATATCTGCAGGTCACCAGGTATATAAGCAGGGGCCCCGCACGGGACCCGTATAAATCTAGCTAAGCAAATTCTCAACAATGGCTATACTATATATAGAAATTAAGTACTTTTTACGTGCTAATGATGTACTAAAAAAGTTATTTTTGTACTCCTTCCGATTTTCTGAAAAATCATTTTCAAAAATGCTCTGCTATCTTAATATAAAGCCAGCAGAGCACCTATTGTGCCGACATAATCCTTGAATTGGAATACTTTCGAATTAAGTACTTTTTATGTGCTTTTTGAATACCCAGGAAAGAATCCCCTAATTTGAAAATTGATCCCGTTACAACCCTCAACAAAATCAAACCACCTTGGAATAGGAACCTTATCTTTTGTCGTCTGTACCACAAATTTTACTACACCCCATTTAAGTAGTATTTATGTGCTTCCTAAATATCCAAGAAAAAATCCCCTGATTTGAAAATTGATCCAGTTACAACCCTTAACAGAATTGAACCACCCTGAAATAGGAACTTAATCTATTTTTGACAGTGATATAGATGTTACTAAACGACATTTAAGTACTTTTTATGTGCTTTCTCAATATCCGAGAAAGAATCCCCAACCCGGACGGGTCGATCTTCCGCTTCTCTCGATGAACGTCCCATGCAGAAATTTCGACAGGGATCCAGTTGGATACTACCTGGGACTCCCATCTTCTGGTTGGATTCTAATTGGTCATTCGATCGGATTCCAGACATGAATGTAACTCTAGGTCATTGGATTCCGATCGGGATCTCGAAGTAGAATCCGATTCGCTAACTGACTAGATTCCGGTTGCAAGACGGGAATACCAGGCTGAATCCATCTAGGTCCCTGCCGAGAGCTCAACACAGATTGAGATCCGCTCGGGGCTGGTTATCATGGTTTTAAGTAAATAAATGCATACTTTACTTACGAATGTTATTCGCAATTAGAATAATAAAAACTAATAAAATCTGCAATAAAAACTGCATCGACCGAAAGTCACTGTTTCTGTATTGGGCGTCATCTATCCCATTCTTGGAAAGGAAACGCATTCATATATCCTACCTTGTCAGAAAAATAAATATGTGAGAACCTTATCAAAGTTGTTTCTGTACTATCATAAGGTGCTCCGTAAACTGTATTGAACAAAAAATAATGAAACTCTCATAAAACATAAGTCAAAACCGGAGCTTGCACATCTTCGCTGTACCGTATCTACGTCACTAGTTATGGGCGGGGTAAGGTTAATTCGGTTAAAAAACAACGGCATGTTATAAAGATTTTTTTTGGCGATACAGATACTATTCGTTTATTCAGTAAATGTTCATATTTATAACCGGCTTCCCGGTAATTAAGGAACTGGGAAGGGGTCAGTGAGAAATAAAAATGAATGCAACAAAAAAGAAAAATTAAGTAACGAGGCGAATATAATAATGACAATAAAAGAAAGTAGTTACAATAATAACAAAAAAAATGGAGGTGGGTTTGGGCGCCAGCTACGTTACGTGTAGCGTACGTAACATTACCGGTCACTTGACGCGGTAATCAAACAAGGAAAATAAAAGAAAAACAATAATCGCAAAAATGGGGGCGCGGCTAGAGGGTAGAGGGACGAGGGGTCTCAGGGGGTGAATTCCCGAACTCGTTGGCTTCTTAATAATTACCTCGGTCAGGTAAACCAAAACGAAAGGGGGGGGGGGGGGGGGGGGTGAAGCACGGGGGTATTCTATAATGGGGAGGGGAAATGGCGCAAAAAGAAATTAAATACTCAAAGTAGCCGGGATAGTCGCGGTGAACCACCACACTACCTCGCACGCAAATACAATAATAATTATCAAAACAATTATGCTTAGAAGCACCGATCTTCACGCGGTGGCAGCCGGCCCTCTCGATACAAGACAATACAAAATGGCGGTAATCAGAGGCGCCGGTCTCCACGTGGTGGCAGACGGTCTTCTCGATACAAACGATAATAACGAAAATAATTCGGGCGATACGAGGCTGGGGGGGGGGGGGGGGGGGGGGGCAAAACGGGGACTAAAAATATTATTAAAATCATTTACTCAGTTCCTCACACTCAATCACTCACACAATCAAAAGCAGCACCGGGGACAATACCCCCGGTCACTCTTTATCACTCACTCTTGTATCACGCAAACGGGTCGCGACGACGGCGGGGCTCGAAGTGATGGGAAAGATGTCGTCCGTCTTCTTCTCCGAGCTCTTCGGTCCTGCTCGGAGATCCTCGGGATTTCTCGGCTTGAGAACACTACGGCGCTTGCGCATCGATCGATGGATCGAGTGTGGCTGGTCAGTGGCGCTCGGGTTGTGCTGCGGCGGAACGGTGTGGCAGAGTTGGGCGGTGTGATCGCCGCGGGCGATTTGGATTGCCGCTGACGATCGTTAGAGTGAGTACACGCACGCAGTTGGGCGGCTAACTCTAACCTTTGTCCCCACGAGTGGAGGCTCCTCGTGTGACGCGGCGTGTACTCCTCAGCTGGTTGGCGTGGCAGATCCCCTCTCCGTCTCCAGCCCACACTCTCACCACGTCACTTTGCTTGGGCGGCCGTAGTATCTCTGATCCGTCCTTGTGGCTTCGGCGCGTCTTGACGGTCATACAACTAGGCATTCATACGCAGAAAGGAGGGGGGGGGGGAAGGGTAAAAAGGGATGAATCCTACACAAAATATCGCTTGCATTAATTATAAAAACAAAACTTAACGGTAATAAAAAGCGGTGTGTGATGGCCTTCGAGCCGGCCGAGGGGGGAAAATATTGTAACGCTCCACCGTGTTACAAAGTATATAACATTTTCCTAAATTTTCATTCCAAAATATTCAAAATCAAGCGTATGACCATAAATTTCCGGAGGCGCCTCGAAAAAAAGTTGATTTGCGGTGTGCATCATAACTTACAACAGAATCATCTGGAACGAAAAAATCAAAATGCATTTGTTAACGGAGATGTTTCTCGAGATAATGACGAGAGGATTTTTTTTCGATTTTCCAGTTTTTCGTAGCACTTGAGAGCCAAAAAACCGATTTTCGCTAAAAAAATCGGCTTTATTTGTTGTTGAAAAATGAGTAATTATTAAAAAAAAGAAAAAAAAAACAAAAAAGCTCTCGAAAATACCTGGTGAATTATGTGAATAAGTAGTTATCCTGAACACGGACTTCAAATATGACAAGTTTCAGAAAAACGCGGAGAGTTTGGTCGCTAAGCGCTCATTTCACGTAAGTTTGGGAACACTTCTCGATTGCATAAAAATCTGAAAAAATCCATACACATTAAAGGTACTTAAAATATTAATTTTGCACAATAATAATTCCAAAATGTTATTAACAAATTGATGAAAAAAAAAAAAAAAAAAAAATTGATCAACAAATTTCGCCGCAACTCAATTTTTGTGTGTTTTTTTCAGATTCATTTAATTATCTTTGAATTGTATCAAACTCAAAATAAAACGCGATCATTTCCTTATATTCACACAGAATCGTCGCTGGCAGGTCCGTAGAGCAAAAAGCTTCCATCAATGTAATGAAGAGCATCTTTTTGTATTTGTCTACGCAAAACTCTTTCTTCTTTACTGTCGTGCACCGCTTGTTGTTGTATGCTCAATTGATGTGTATACTGATATTCACCATGCTTCGAATACTTAACAGGACCTGAACAGGGTCTTCTACCAGCTATCTTATCGCCAAGAAGCGTATAGCCGAAAGTCATAACCCCGAAAAAACAAAACACTGCGATGGCTAGTTTCACTTCATATCAACTGTATAGTCAAACTTCGAACTCAAGCTCAAACTCAAGTTTGTGCGTGCGTGCGTGCGTGCGTGCGTGCGTGCGTGCGTGCGTGCGTGCGTGCGTGCGTGCGTGCGTGCGTGCGTGCGCGTGTGTGTGTGCGTGCGTGCGCGTGCGTGCGCGTGCGTGCGTGCGTGCGTGCGCGTGCGTGCGTGCGTGCTTCCTCTATGAGGAAGCCAAAATCAGTTACAATACTTCCTCGTAGAGGTAGCTATGTAAAGAGCAAAATTTAATGAGGAAGCAATGTGCAAGGTTCCACTTTGCATCCTTGTTTTGTAATGTTTAGTATACTTCCGGGCATAGGACATTCGTATAATTTTCGCTATGTCGTCCGAGCATAAGAGTGTAACTTTAATTAATTTCTTGATAATTATCTAGATGATTGACGCGAAATTTGGCACGAAGATACAATTTTCATCGACGAATATTCTCCAAAATATTGGACGCCCTTTTATCATTTTGCGTTGAGTAGCCAACAATGTTATATTTTGAGGCAATGTTAGTTAGTCAAACAAAAAACATTACGCGTACAAATTACAAATTTATCCGATTGAACTAGATGTTTTCTGTGAATCGAAAAAAAAGGTATTAGGCTAGATATTAGAATTAACGTTAGTTTAATATTATTAAATGTTATCAGAGAAATGTTGATTTAAATAAAATGAGTTGAATAAAATATCCTTTGTATGTTTGCCGCATAGTAAAAATCGCGTTAAATAAATAAATTTGTTCGAAATAAATAAACTGCAAAATTGATTGAAATACATATTTGTTTCAGGGAAAGAAAATTGTCGATAATTGAAATCAACAAATGATAAAGGAACAATTTCAATTAATATTACAATATCTTTCTTATAACTGTAATTTTCCATTTGACGCCAGATTGGTCTTCAATTTTTTATTTAACAAATCGAACGCATTCGACAAAACAATGGTAAAAAAAATTGCTGATATGATCAATTATATAAAGAAGTAGGGAGACGCTTGCATTTGGTTGAGTCTTATCCTGTGCAAAATACCATGGAATGGGCCATATAATTGCGCTTCCTTGACAAATTATATTCATTGGTCCTTTCCAACTTTGTTATTTATTTATGTAAATAATACATGTAAACGCTCAGAAACGAACGTTGGGCGACGAGAAACAATACAACGATGCTGGCTTAAATTTAAAATAGGGTATAAACGGTCGTTTTCGACACTGAAGGGTGTGCACCGATATCCCGTACTAGGATTTTACATCACGAGAATCAATTGCCTCTTGTATGTTTGTTAACGAGACGCAATTTCCGCTCGTATCCAGTCCAAAGGCGTCATCAATACCACCCGGTCAACGCTGAGTAATTGGAGGATTGCTCTTGGATCAATAGTCCCAAGTCATGGACATTAAAGAGGCTGAAACAAAGTTGGAAGGCGCCTTTTTATTATACTCTTGTTTTCAACAAACAAATAGTCCGGGGATATATAAAAGTTTAATACTGCCCTAAAATTTACTCATGAATTGATATTACACGAGGCCAGATATACCAGTAGTGGCCACCCTTTAGCTTTTTTTGGGGTTAAAGTTTTTTTATTGCGACGTAAATTATTCATGTGGTATAAATCATTTAAGCCTTCTCTCCTATAAGAGCAGAATTTGATGTTTTCATTATCAGGATACTAAATATTCATTTTTTGCTTTCTTACAGAGGAAACTTTGTTTTCATGAAATAGTATATTACACTACAAGGCCAGAAAGTTGGATTATCCTGCACTGCGAGTCATGATATCATATATCAAGGCATTATATCGTACAGTCGGTGAAAAGTACGGGAAATTAAAAAGGTAAAAATAAAATGCATGTGTCGATGCTTGCCCCGACATTTGTGGCACAAGCAAAGCGATTGCTGCTGGGCGGGAAATGGTAGGGACAGGCATCCAATATTAACCCCTTAACCTACAATGACGGGCATAGCCCGCGTACGATGGTTGGGCCAAACCCGAATTTTACGGGCATAGCCCGCGTACGGTGATTGGGCCAGAAGTAAATATTACGGGCATAGCTGCGCGAACTTGTATACAATTTCGGCCCAACATCTTCGAATCTAAATCGTAGGTTAAGGGGTTAAGGAAGAAAAGCAAGTATGATCGAAGTAGAAAAAAATGTATTCAAGCTTATCAACGTTTCAAAAATGTTAGGTTATGAATGTCCATTCCCGCTCTGCCTCGAAATCTCCTAGCACTTCGAAATTGATCTTAATCGGAAGCAAAAATTTGTTGTCGACTGCTGTCTATCACTAGTCACCAACAATGTTTACACGGGCTTAGTATCTAACCTCAAAGCGACTTGCGTGGAACGATTCAGTATTTTGGAAAGACAAATGATTTCGACTGATGAATCTATGGAAGAGAAAAAAGTGTCAACAAAGAATGTGGATTGTATAGTTTGAACTGATTCTTATTGACTAACAATTTTATACGTAAAATACGTGGGTATATGTATAGGAGAAAAAAAATTATTAAACAGCAAATAAAAAAAAATCGTCTGCCACGGGATGTGAACCCCGGACTCTCCGTTTGCACTTGTTTATATTTGAGTAACATTTATTGTACATAGGTCGCTGAGAATATCTCAACGTTTATTTTATCTTAATTTTTTTTTCCCTCTACATATACCCACGCAATTTAGGTGTAAAATTGTTTGAATTAATGTTCGTTGACTAACAATTTTACACGTAAATTACGTGGGTATATGTAGAGGAGAAAAAAAAATTAATAAAGGAGAAAAAAATTTTTGCCTACGGCGGCATTCGAACCGAGACCTGCCGTTTACTAGACTCGACCGCTACCCGCTACAAGTAAGTAAGTTACATTTATTCTACGTAAGTCGTTCAGAATATTTCAAAGTTGTTTATCTTGAAAAATTCCGGCCATCTGGCCCAACGGCTTTGGGGAATTGATTTAAAACATATATGAAATACATACGAATTTACGTCACCATGCTAATGTGTGCCCACTCTTGGTTAATTAATGTTTACGGTGTCCTCGTGCAATGATATTGAAATAATGAGAGTATTAATAAGTAATTAAAAGTGTTATGACATTGTGCTAATTAATTTCAAGATTTTGTTTAGCACGTGCGATTGTAATCTGTTGAAACTAGGCATATTTTTTCGATGCTCAGTAACGACTGTGGTCAGACACTGTTTTTGCTACGCGGTGTCATTTATTTCGCAGAGTCCTTTATAAACAGCGTAACACGATAACGAGTTTTCGTCTTTCTTCCACCCTTGAGAGATCCGGATTAAAAAAGTTGGTTCAATTCGAGCGGTTCTGCGGAATCGCAAGCTGTTGACTGTAACAATGTCTGGAAGGCTTATGTTAAGGGGATCCTGGAGTTCCAGATTTGCCTTGAGTTCCCGATTATCACTGTGCGAACGTGCCAACGGTTCAACCATATGCCGTTTGCCCTCAGTTGGAACATCGTTGTCAAAAAATGCCAAAGATCAATGCTCTGGAGGTGTACCCCAGATGGCTCGAAAACTTTTTTAATACCGCAATAGCAACATCGATATCATGTTCCTTGTAATGCGGCAGCGTCGAACGAAAACTTAAATCATTGCTCAGAGCGACAATAAAGGACGGTGTTCCCAATCACGCTTTGACGCAAATCATTGTTATTAAGAGATAAGCTCATCGCAATCCTTTCAACTGTTGGACAATGAGCTTGAATTGATCTTGGACAAAAATACATTTATTTCACTCGACGCGAAAAATACGGCTTTACGCATGCTTCACGTGCATTAGTTCCTGTTTTTACAACGTTCGAAATAGAATTTCGTATGATGTTCATCCGATAAACATTTTCTTTACTCGTGCGAGTGCAACACTCACCTTTGGTTTGTGCTGTCGTTAGAAAAGGTTTTATCGCACTAGTATTGTAAAGTACTATTTTTAACACGTGCATAAATAGCGTACCACTTTCCGTGGTAGTTTTGCGAACCTGAAGTGACTAGTTTCAACACAGTGTTGAAATAATAGGTTGGCGCAAGCGCAGTTTGCGATTCTTTCACTTTACACTCAAGGGACGAGTGTTTGTAACCTTATCTTTCCCGTCCTGAAGAACTACACCGCTCTTCATGCACTTGATGCAACAAATATAATGGGCGCCACGGGCTAAAATTGGTTCTTGTTGCCCAATATACTGATTTCAGGCATACACTAACTTTATCATCTACCTCGCGTGATTTATTGCTCCTGGTGCTCAAAGAGTTATTTGCGGTGTGTCACTGAGGAATGATTTCACAAGCTCCAAGAATTCCCTATATCCATCACCCGGTTGGCAAACGTTCAGCATACTTCCGCCGTAAGGTAAACGTACCAATGGCGGGACAGGTCCCAATTGAGGGACTCTATATGAATATTTGGATATATATCAAGAATTCAATTAAAAAAATATAAAAAGTAACTCTTACAATTGGATCCGTTTTATATAATTAACCTATACGAAAAAATGTCATATTTTTTATCGTAAATAGGAAATTCACATAATAAGAATATTTGCAAATATATTGTATTCGAGTGTTTTCAGCAAATCCCTAAACCAATTAGCTAAGAGCCGAATAATCATTAATATAATACCCCAGACATTAGAGTTCGTTCGAGACTTTCCATGTGTATTTCAAATTCAGAAATTCCTAAGGTTTAAGATTACACTGTCAAATATTATGTACAACATCTTAAAATTCGTAATTTTTGTGTCCCGTTATTGGAGCTGACCGAATATACGTTGGCACCACTGTCCAACGTATGTCCCGCGACTAGGACAAATAAACAATCTCGCTGCGATCCAGACCCGGGACACAATCGCAGGATTGACATTTTAACGTGTTTGTGGGGTTAGGCAAGATCAGTGGTGATAACGATAGCGCAGTTATAAGGATTTCCGGATTCCTTATAAATCCACAGCCGTAAATACATGTACTATTATTAATAACAAGTTATAAAATATCGATACGGATGGTATACTATTTACATATTCATTCGTTGAGCACTTGAAAGAGGTTATCTTGCCATCCTCACCTAGTTGCTTGCTTTCAGTACAATACAGATTTATGTACAAACCGTATGATAAAACACAATTTAAAAGAACATGAATAGCAAAATAAATAACAAAATACATACATGTATATATTAAATAATTTTTGTTAATTTTTTAGTGTGGGAACTATGTCAGCAAAGGCCCCAAAGCAATACAGCCATGCCGATGTCAATTCAAATATATATATACTTCATAAACCCATGAGTTTTATTTATTGCACCATAGGTGTAAGTATGTGTACCGTAGATTTTTTTTTGGCAATTCTTAGCAAGCAGAGGCATTAAAATTTGTATGTGTCCACCGATACGCACATTTCACATCCCGAGATCGGGACATGTAGAAATGTATCCGTCCCAGCACTGGTACATTTACATTTTTCAGCGTTTTAATAACTGTTTTTCACACAATCAAAAATATTTTTATTGTATGCTTTTCGGAAACTAGAAACTCTAAGCTTACGATTTTTGACCACCATTTGCTAAAATAATAAATATATGGATACGAAAATTGGTATACAAAACAGACATTGCTTTAAACGTCCCGCCATTGGTACATTTACCTTACTGGAAAATATCGCAACGATATTCAGCAGTAAACAAAGTGATGGTCTCATCTTTGTGCGATGTTCAATAATTTACGTGATTAAGTATGTATTAGTTATTTGTTACAAAACCGCTTAAAAAGTCTACTCGAAGTCTATAGAGTAAGACAGGCAACTAATCGATCTTGGCTTTTTCATAAAGTATACAGAAAAAACGTTTATAAATAAAGGTTTAAAAAAAACCACCTTATTACGTCTTGTTGTTCATCCACAATTCATTCCTGAACTTAGTGTAGTTTTCAACTTAGTTGACAACTTCGGTAATTCGACTATTATACTGTTGATTTTACTGTGCATTCTATTACTGAATTCTGCAGTTTTCTAGAGACTAGAAAATCAAAAATAAAATGAGTGTGCATGCAACGAAGAGATCTCTAATTTGAGACTTTACTAAAAACAATCGATTAGAATTGTTTTTCTAATTGAAAGTAATAATGCACCTAGGTCAAATAGTTGACGGCAAAAAGTGAATTTACTTGCCTTGGTTGTGCTATTTCATAACAGAAAAAGTTATGAAAATATTCACCTTCAAATTTTTAAGGACGATGGAAGAAAACAAGGAAAGTAACCTTCCATAGAATATTTAATTATAAATACCGATGATAACCACACATAAAATAATAAAAACTTCCAACATGAATGAAGTAACGAAACTTTACATCGATCAAAGTGAATTCGTCAGATATTCTTTCTCAATTTCCGATATGTATTGCAAATGTCAGATATGAGGAAAGCTCTAACTTCTCTTACGATTTGATCCCCTTCCCCTCGTCAGTATCGTCCCCACCAATATAACTTGTATATTCGGTTATTCCCAGAAAATGTGGTTGCTGATACCATTGCAATCCACTTGCTTATGACCTACTCTTAAGTTCGAGGCTTTTCATTTTTCACGTATATTGAATTTGCGAGAACATACTACGTAGCTTTTGATATGTTCTCATCCGCTGATCAGTTATGTTTGGAATTGTATGTTTAGATGACGTACACACGTATCGAGAAGGCTGTTGGGATCAAAATGACAGATGAGAATGTAGAATGGTCCCATCAATCTTTTCGTTCTATATATATGAATGGACAGCTACGTTATCTGATTATTGACCATATACCTAATAATTGTCATCAGTCTGTACAGTAAATCGATCGAATTTTTCGCCGTTTTTAGGGTAGCCTGTCAACAGTAAGTATAATGCTAATCTACCCATACATCATACCTGCTTATCTATCCTCCTTCTATACCAATCTGTATCATGACGTCTACCGTACGTATATTTCGGGATGGAGTCATACAGCTGACATTTCTTTTTCGTGATATATTGTATTTGTTTATGTGCTACTTTAATGTAGAGACACTTTTTTTTTCAAATCCTTAATCAAAGATTTTTCTCCTCTATTTTTGCTGCATTTGCATCTAACTGTTGAGTCCTGTCTTGTAGAAAATAGATGGATTTCGAAACGCCTTTACATTTTCATGAGAAAGTAAGCCGAATTTTTAAAAATAAATGTATTATTTCCGCCTTTTTACATAACAGTACATCGTGCTAGAACGGAGATAAGAATGCGATTTTCACCGAGCGCCAGAGTTGCTGCCCGAACACGAGGTGAATATATCCCGCTTCCTCCCGCGTAACATACGATTTTTTTCTTCTGATTGCGAAATATAACGTGATTTCTGTCGCAGAAAAGCGAGAGGAAAATTTGACGGTACCTCGCCGTGAGCTCTCGACGCGCAGCGCGCACAGATAAATGTCAAGACTCGCTCAGGCATTTTTTTTTTTTTTAAGGTGCTTATTTATAACCGGTTGTACATTTTCGTCGCTCTCCAATAAACAAAAGATTATTTCATTATTCTTGAATACCAAATGGCTAAACATAGCACGCATTGCAATGGACCATCGGTTATTTATCTATCGATATTTTTAAATTTTGTTTTGAATTTTAATTTCATACACTTTTTTATAGCATAAAAGTAGAAAGGTATAAAAAATAAAACTACTTTTTCGAAACATTTTTTGTGCTTCATGCACCCTATACCTAGATATATCCTAAAACGAAATTATTCGATCTATTTACAGTATGTACAGTATTTACAAAAGGATAACAATATTTATAAAACAATATATTGTTCAAAATTATTCGTATTAACATAGCTTGTTGATCTTGTGTTTAGGTTTTGTCTAGCCACCAGTATTTCTTTATATTTTTTCTAGACTTATCATTCCTGTCTCGGCCGGGAATTGATGTTTCGAATCGCCAGAGTGCATTGTTATCCGAGGTATTTAAATTTGGACCATATAATATATGAGTCTGTCCTCGTTTTCTATGTGCATGATAGATAATCGGTATATTGTTCTTATCCTGTATATAATTATTCGCATCTAAAAATAGGAAGCCTTCCGGAGGTATATATCCAGATTGAGAGTTTTTTCAATGTACTTTGTATCTGTATAACATGGCGCCGAAATTAAATTGTTATTTTTTATCCGCGCTGTGCTAGCCCGATGATTTCTTATTATTTTAATAATTTGATTGTCTATTCGTGGTATTTTCGCGTTGTTATAAATATCTTGGTTACTGATATACTGTTTGAAATCTGTTTCCGCTTTTCTGTACATTCCCAGACACGCTCTTAGACATTTTCTCTCGAAGGCCCTGAACTTTTCCATAATTGGTGGTCGCTGATTATACCAAATCGCGCACCCATAAGTCAGTAACGGCCGTTTTAATGTGCAGTAACAATTTATTTTTATCACGCTACTGAGATTTTTATTGTAAAATCATCTACAGAGATTCATAAAAGCTTTTCTTGCTTTATCAAGTTGGATTTCTAGATGGTGAGTATACGTTAAATATTAGTCAATGTTGACTCCCAGATATTTAACCGAAATCTTATGAGATATAAATTCATTTAATTGACTTTGCGTTTTTATTTTAAAGTCTTTCCAGTTTCTCCGCACTTCTCTTGTTGCATTTAATAGTTTCGGCCTGAATAATATGGTTTCACATTTATCACTATTTATTTTCAGTTTCCAATTATTACAATACCCTTGGATTTTTAAAAAAATTTCTTGTAATTCGTCTTATACTTCGGAGACTTTTTTGGCTGTAGTATAAATTATGAGGTCGTCTGCAAAAACTAACGCACTGCGATTTGGATTAATATTTATTTCATCGAGGAAAAATATGTCGCTATTGTAGATATTAAATAAAACTGGTGAGTTAACTGTGCCCTGTTGTAAACCATTTTCAAGGATGTACTCTCGTGTTGAGGTTACTACTCCATCGGTGGTCTTAAAACTTCTGTTTTCTACAATATTCCATATAAGTTTTATTAGGTGTCTAGGGAATCCTTTCTTTAACAGTTTGAATATCAATTCTCTGATCCAGATAATGTCAAAAGCTTTTTCTAAATCTATGAGACACGCACCGACGCAATTGCCTCTTTTTAAGGACCAGCAATTGTCTGAGGTCAATTTTGTTATGCCGTGGATGGTAGAATGGTTATACTTGAAGCCCAATTGATATTCAGGTATTGTATCATTTTTATCACAAGACTTATTTATAGCTAGATTGATGACTATTTCAAAGACTTTGCCCACATTCGGCAGGAGACTTATAGGCCTATAACTACTTGGATCAGACTTTTCCTTCCCCGACTTGTGTATTGCAATGACCTTAACTTTTTTCCAGCGTTCTGGAAAACATGCTATATTTAATGCATTATTAAAGAGGATACAATAGTGTCGAATGATTCTTGTTGGCAGGTTCTTCAATAAAATATTTGGGATTTCATCGATTCCCGATGACTGTTTGTGTTTAATTTTTGAAATATTTTTGTTAACATTGATGTGTTCGTAAAGACATCTTGCAAACTTTCCGGATTATCGGCGCTGTTTATTGTTAAAAAACCTTGTAATTTTGCAGAGACTCTTACATCCTCCTGCATTACGTTTTTAACTGCGTTTGTGTACTGCATAACAATATTAGCCAGTCCTTCGCGTCCCATTTTTCATTTTGCTTATGGATTCTGGCAAAGTGGCATCCTAGAATTTCTATTTTATCTAGGGGGTTAGAGACGCAAAAATTTTCTTGCTGATCTCTGTGACATTGGACTGGGTCGATACCCGAGGAATGAATGAGATCAATATTGTCTTCAGTTATTGAGAAATTCGGAATTTCAATTTTGCCTTTCGGCCTAAACAATTGGTTTACCATGGGAAACATATTTTTTGGATCATTAACGGGAATACTTTGTATTTTCTTTTGACAATAAGTATTGATTGATTTGATATATTCCTGTTTTAACAATTGTTTTGTCCCTATTAGCATATCCTTGTATGTTTGAAGTTGAGTATTATTGTGCGCATTGAATTTCCTGTATATGTTATTTATTTTTGTGATTAAAGAACTTTTTTCTGTAGTTTGTCAATGTCTTGATTACGATAACAGTCAATGGTGTTTTTAGTCTTTATTTTTGGGATGGTGAGACGAATGGCTTTGTAGATGACGTTTTCTAGATCTAGTATATAGTTATCGATTTCGTTCCTACTTAGATTCTTATCATCGGGGATAGTTATATTGTGATAACGGGTTAAATATTTTTTAAGGTCGTCCCAATTTGTTTTGTGATAATTTAACCGATGTTTCTTTTCTTGCATCACGAGTTCCCATTTTCTTTGTGTGTTACATCTAATATTAAAATTGAGTGCATCATGATCACTGTCGTAAGGTATTGTTTTGATGCGCTCTTGTTTTGTATCTATTTTGAGTCTACAGTCTGCAATGCACAAGTCGAGGAAGGATTGACCTCTGAGGTATGTCGGAAAGTCGGTACCATAAAGTTTGGCCTTGTAATTTATTTCGTTATTTTCGAGCCAGTCGTAGATAAACAGACCTCTTTGGTTATTCATTGCATTTCCCCATGAGCGATGTTTGGCATTTAGATCTCCTGCTATAAGGTAAAAGTTATTTAGATCATTGAGTTTTAAATGGTTGAATACATTATTATATTCAACCGCAAATTTGGTAGATTCCCCATGCGGCGCATATATAGATACGATAAAAAGTTTCTCTTGGTTTTTTCTATTTATCGAGATTGCTAAGGTTTCTATTAATTCGGTGCTGTTTGCGAAATCAACCCCTACAATTTCGAATTTAATCGGGAGTTTTACGAGGATCGCTATTCCCTCTCCTTGTTTACTTTTCGGTCTATATCTTCTGACAATCTCATCATTTTTAAATTCGATTTTGTGTTTAGGGTTCAATTTTGTTTCGTTTAAAAGAACTACATCTGGCTTATATTTATTGACTAATTTAAATAACAATGCTCATCTCTGGTTTTGAATTAATGAGTTCACGTTAATAGTGATTATCCTTAGATAGTCAACTCTTAATATTTGATTATTAGTAACTATTTGGTCGCGCATTGCTCAGTCGGTTGCTTGGTGTTTAATAAGCTGTACAAGCTATCTATCATTTTCGTGTTGTTTTGAAAAGCTTGCATTACCCAGACTAGTTGTTGCTGCATAGTTGCTACAATTGAAGAGATGTTATTTGGTGGTCCGTTAAAAGGTTGCGCGTTTGATGTTTTTACGGTCTCAGCGAAACTCATTTTCGGAATTGACGATTGTTGCTGTCTGTTTATTAATTGTTTTATCGTACTTGGTTGTCTATAATCTATCTCTGTAATTTCGCGAGGATTAGTTCTTTTATTGCGATTATTATTCTGACTTTGAGTAGTTAGAAATTCTACTTGCTTTAGGCAGCCTCGATAGGATGCTGGGTGGCAGAAGTTCTTACATAAAACGCAATAAACTGCTTCTTTTGATGCTTCGTTTGTATTGTTACTCAATTAGCATTCTTTCGGTCCGTGTGGTTTATCGTATTTAACACATCGATATTTCATGTTACAGTTGGACGCTGTGTGGCCTAAACGTTGGAATTTTTTGCACTGAAAAGTGCTTGATTTTTTTATTTTCTCCCACCATATAACTTGGTGTGCGAGATACCTAATTTCGTGGAGTTTACCAGCGACGCTACTAGACGTTAATTGTACGCGATAAAGGGGCATACTTCTATTGTCTTTGATAGACTTTGGTGTGGTATGCTGGACAACACTAATAAATTGTAAGTCTTTGTTCTCATGATCTTTAAGATATGCTAGGAGTTCGCTCGGATCAAAACTACTGTCGACACCCTTTAACATGAACGTTTGCGCTTTTACCTCCTTAGGAGTGTACGTAAAGTACTGAGCATCTACCTCTTTTAAAATTTCATTCGCTTTTTTGTGTTCCTCATAGCTACTTAAAATTAGTTTGTGTTGCTTGTCGTTTTGTCTTTGTATTTTTTTTATTTTTTATTTATATTCCTTCGTATACCTTCTTCAGGTTTCTACGATTTCCCCACTCCCCTTCATCCCCTTCCATTTGTTGAGTTCCTCATCCCTTTTCATTTCTATCGAGTTCCCCCCAGAGTGTTACCCGCAGCCACTCTTTCGTAAATGCACTACTGTATGGCATTTGCACGAGGGCCCAGGGAAACTGCGGAAAACCTGCGCCGATACAGGCGGCTATATTTTACTGACTTTCTGCTATATGAGAATACATCAGAAAGTCAGAAAAACTGCCTCCCGCTCAACAGTTAACGCGCAAGTTGGTGCATAGCTAAGCGGTCACCCATCCAAGTACTGCCCGCGAGAGAAGCTGCTTAACTTGGGAGACCGCCGAAGCCATACACCGACCGCGCGTCCACTGCTGTCGGTTCATTTTGTCTTTGTATTTTTTTTTTGTATGTTAAAGTCTTTGTTTTTCAGGACCCTAGACAGTACCTCGATGGTGTCTTTGACCTCTTGACGGTATATACTTATCGGTGGTAACTTTGTTTTCCTCGACTCGAGCGATACCCGTACAGGCGTGATATCTACACCGCCGATGATGTTTGCTGGGGATTCGCGCGTTCGCTTCTGTCTTCTCTCGTCGCTCGGGGTGACCTGGCGTTGGTTTTTTTCCGCAGGACCGTCATCCACTCGTCACTCATCCTTCGGTTTCGTGGCGATGAATCTTGTGTTGTGATTTCGGTGTCGTTGATCTTCTCGGGGTTAACGCTCGATGGGCCTGCGTCGGTGAGGCTCGCAAATCGGTTTTGTGTGGGAAAAGATTGCCACCTTGATGTGTTAGAGCAGCGCTCTTTAAGTTGCCGATTTTCTTCTCTAAGCTTGGAGATTTCTTCTTTTAGAAGGGAGAGCTCGGATTTTTCATTGTGGTGATCTCTGACTTCAATATCCATCCTCGTCGGTGAATTTATGGACGAATCGTGGGAACTGCTTGAATTGGTCGTTTTTGACATCTTGGCTTTCCTTTTCTTTGTAGCATTTATGAAATTCGGTCTAGGTGTTCACCTTGGATTTCAATGGAGTCGTCTTTGACGCCTGCATGAGGCGGGCGAAATTCTTCTTGATTTTTGGATTTGCGAGGATCGTATCCAGGATATATCTCGAATATATCGGAGGTGTCAATGACTCTTTAACGTGCCGATGTTTTTTTCGCATTAAGGAAACGTTATTTTCGTGAAAATAAAAAATAATAATTTCCAGGTTTTCCGTGCGGGACACTCAAAATAGTCCAGAACGATGGAAGAGTGGTTCAGAAAATATATGTGTATGTGCGTATGCGTGTAGATTTCTTGTAAGCACGATTACTGTCATAATTCTATATGGGGCATTCCACGTCAAATCAACAGGCCATGACCCTCACCCTCATCGATTTTGTTCATTTTTTCATATGATGTTATTACCGACTCATAAAGGCCTCGAATTTTTTTTCAGATTTTTTCGTCACCAGTAACATTTTTAAATCTTCGAAAAAAAACCAATTTCAAAAACGCCGTTTTTAAAAATGTGAAAAAAATTCACACTGATTCTATGAATTAAAATATGATTTTTGAGTGTCATGATTAAATGAATAAATCACTGGCACATCTTATTTTTATTAGGCACAAACATTTGTTTTACTTTATTAACTTTTGCGGAGGTTATAGCGAAAATCGCTATTTTTTCAAACATTCAAAATGGTGTAATATTTGAACGACTTTACCGATCACCACCAAATTTGGTACACAGTGGGGCTGTATGTTATTTTTCGTTTGTGGAACATTTCAGTTAATTTGCTGAGATTCGACGTGAGTGATAGCAAAATTTTTATTTTTTACAAAAATTCTTTTTTTAAAATTATAATATTATATATATATATATATATATAATAAACTATATGTGTGCGACAGTACAACAACGTTAAGGATTGTCGCTGACGCTAGTCGGTTGAAATGTTGAAATTTTACAGCATTTGCAAAATTTTGAAATAATCGTTCTTACGCTATAACGTTCGCAAATAAAGAGATATCGGGCTTAAATCTGGTTTTTGACCGAGCCGTTCAACTTTTATGGCATTTTTTATTTTTTGGAAAATCTGGCTCGCACGCTTCGTTGTGTGAATTAGTAGACACCGAGGTCAAACCGGTTCTCGGGCGTGCGAGGATTGTCGCAAATTTAATCTCATTGTGCAAAGCTCTGAGTGTTGAATTGTCTTCAGTTCTGGTATCATTTTAAGTTAACAATTGATCACTGAACGGAATTATATGCGTTGGTCGACAAGAAAGGTTTGCTTCGAGGTATTAAGGGGGATTTACTTTTTTTTAGTCGAAAAATACATGTTTTTTTTATTATTTTTTTGTGGAAAAAATATTTGAAATATAAAGTTCTAGTTTTTTGCACGTTGTTGTGTATGGTTTGAAGAATGAGTACAATTTTTTTTTTTCGTATTTTTTATATTTGCTGAGTTACAGCGGTCGACGTCTCACCGTGCATCTTCCATCGGGCGGAAACCTACAGGTCGCCAAAGTCATCTGAAATCAAATTTCGATACAGATTATTAAAACTTATAACATTAGCTGGAGCTTGTACTAATACAAGCAAATACAAAAATGTACAAATACGGAATCAATCTTGCGGGAAGAAAATTCCAACTTTTCAAATTCATCTCATACAAGTTATCAAGTCCAACGCCCGAGTTGCTGGATACGAAACTGAACTGAGGATTTTAAAGTAAAACTCGCGTACCAAATTTCAGATCAATCAGTTAAGCGGTTCTTGAGTATTTTCGGGAAATTGCATTTACGGACAATTGTAATTCTGGAAAGATGTTTTCAGTTAGTTTTCTGAATACTCAACATACCACATTAGATCCTCGGATACAGAAGTATTTTGAACCATAACATAGCCTCTATCATATTAACTATATATCTATCGTTATTTTCACGATCCTACTTGACCGCGCTTGTTACTTCAACCTATACGAGAGAAGATAATGAGTAAATTCTATTCCACTTGCACGGGACAAGTAGTTTAAACAAACATCAATCGCAAGATAAAGTGGCGAGATTCAGGAGACTTGTCTGGCGTTGCATCCCTGAAAATTTACATAATGAAAATTTTTGCCTATCCCTATATCATAGTTTCCAGGGAGAACACAAGCCCTGCAAAACGAGGAAGAAATATGTTTTCGCGGGAGCCATTTCATGTTAACGAGACATTGGAAATATTATATCATTTGATACAAGGGCTGGTTATTAAAGTCAAATTAGTAAGATTGACTTTCAGGCACACGGCCTATGACCCTGGCGATCGATTATTAAACCAAACGGAGAAAATTATATAATCTAAAGTGGATTAACCAACAGGTGTCGACATAATGGAACTATAACTTGTAATTAAATGTCCGCAGAAGCATAGGGTTAATCGGATCCACTGAAATAATTTCGAATAAACAATTGCGCAGGAGACTTTGTTGGACAATGAGCCTACAGAAAGAGCAAACAATGTGCAAGGTGCTTCTTTGCAACTTTTTTTTATGGCATACGTTGGAATAAATGCTTTTTTTGCCTACGGATTACGTGTAGATCTATTCTAAAGAATCCCGATTTCCGATTCGGTCCCGATTGAAATTAATTAGAGATACTGCAAATAGAGGACCACCACAAAATCCCTTATGATTTTGAAGTCGGCTCATAATTCATAAATCAAATACACCCCCGGTTAGTAATATGAATTTACCGGTAAATCATTTTATTCTCCATTTTTGCCCTTTTCCATTGTCACACAATACTAAAATATCAATTCATGCAAATCAATGTTTATAAACATACAAAATCGACCATTTAATTTTTTATATGTCAGGATAAGATAAAAACCGAAGAATCTTATGTGAATTCAAGTAACATGTTCTGCTGAAAAGTACTTTGCTCATATAAACGGGTATTGGAACATTTGTCAGAACATTGTCGGTTCAATACCCGGATCATTGTCGTGCACAACGAAATTCGCTTAAATATACTGTAAAAATATGGTGTTAAAATTGTCATCGCTTCAATACCAAATGTAGTCACAACAGGTCTACCCCATTTAGGGTTAACAACAGTGTAAACGAGCGACGTAACGAAATCAGAGTTATGGATCAATAATTAAATTGATTACATCGGACAGTTTAACTACTGGCACTATTCGGTGCAGTTTCGGCACTGTGAAAGGTATGATCGAAATAATGGATGTGGCTAGATGTAATACCATTTGTTACTGAACCGTATCGGCCTCAATAAAAAACAATACAACTGAGGGTTAGCATGGTGCATCACACTGTTTGGTGTTAATCCCTGTCAACGTACACCGCATTGCCTATATACCATAAATTCGAGTGTACTTTAACAACAGAACGGTTTCAATTATAACACCAGTGTATTTCACTACTCATATTGTTGCATTTTACACCACCGGTTTTATTACAGTCTGAAGTATTTTATTGCCAATGAAATAAAATGAAACACAAAGTTATTTTATGTCTACATAGATGACATTAAAAACTTGGCTATTGAAATAATCACAGTCCTTTCTCATTATTTCACACCACATCGAAGTGAACCACATCTCGACCGCGGTTAGTTTTTCAACAGTTCAAAATCGTATAAAATCCGAACCTCTCTACCGATCTTTCCCAAATTTAGTATCTACTACGGCTGTATATTAATCAGTTATTGCAGAAGGTTTGAGGAGAGTTGGCCAACGTTGACTTAAATAAGAACGAAAACATGAATTTTTAAATGTTTCTAAATTCTATAAAATTTACTCTTCCAAATATTAGCTTGATTGTTAATACCGTTCTTGCGATATAGTGGTTTGGATTTTACAAAAGTATCGATCGAATGAAAAACAAGAAAACTCGATTTAGCAACTTCATAAGATTTGCTTACAAGGCTCGCTTTTGAGAAAACTTAATTTAGGGTCATGTATAGAGGTCACCCATATCGGTCAGCCCAGCGAAAAATCAATAGAACTTTTTTTAAACATTCTAGTGTTTACGGAAAAACAACGCTTCGGCTCAACGAGTTTTTGGTAAACTAATATGGTGCCTAGAATTTTAGTGCTGTGCAACATAAATAAACTGTATAAAGTTCCTTAATTGAAAATATCAAGAACAATGATTTTGTATAATAATAATTCCCACAAATTATAAATATTTTCGTTCTTTCATTGTTTAACGTAAACGTAGCAAACCCTTTCGGTGCGCTCTTTATTGTTAAACTATTCCATAATTCTGAAAATTCCTGTAGAATACTAAATAAAACCTGTAGAAAATATTCTACGACATTGTGAAAATGTGATGAACTATCCCTTCTTTATGATATCAGCGAGTACAATATCTTTTGTGACGCGATTTTTTGGAAATCACGATCACAAGTGGTTTTTTTACCGGTTATAACTGTGTTTAAGCGTTTTGAGATGCTTCTCTTTTAATTTACCGTTGTGTTTCCGTTAAGAATTTTTACGTTTGAGATTCTTTTCTTGTTTTAGGACCTTAAAGGAGATCGGTGCACGCCAATCTGTCGCGAGGACGAGAGCTTAATTATTGACGTGATGTATAGGCCCGTTTTCGCGTGAAGCACTAAGGGAGGCGATTGTGTAGATTTCGAAGACTGATACCGGCATGATTTGCGCTCTCGATACAGTAACGAAATAATTCGAGGGAGAGGGCAGTAGTTCTCGGGTAAGGGATTTTGGGAGACATTGAATAGGAATAATGTTGAGCTATCGCAGATTACTCGAAATAATTAGTCTTGCTCGGACCGCCGCCGAGATGACTGAGTTCCAACTCGAGCTCCCGTGTTGACGGTTTTTCTGCCGATCTCGCTGCGTCTATTGTTCGGCTCTCGCGCTTGGTATACGCAGAGTCTAGCGTATGCTACAAGTTCTCGTGTGCTGCGAATTTTATTCGAAAAATAAAATCAGTGGTTTCGGAACTTATTCAGTGCAGTTCAGTGCCTGATGGTTTCGATATTCTTTGTTGAAATATAGTTCTCGCTCCTCGAGTTGTCAGGAATAATTCTGGTGAGCCATTTCCGTTTAATAAATCATTTTATCGATTATTTCGATTAAAGATCCCGGACCGCCGGATATTCGTGCAGCTATCGATGAATTGAGGATGCGCGCGCGTTGCTCTGCAACTCGCCAACACCGTTCACGATTTCGATGCGTTACGCTAGATCTCGCGCAATAATTCAATAATTAAATTTGTTGTAATGGCCCCTGAGTATTTTGCAGAATATTAGTGTTCTCTTTTTGCGAGTTCTCGTCAACAATAAAAGCTATTTACTGGGCCTTACTTCGGCTCTCTCTACCGCAGCCTAGCAGCCTGAGCGGCCGTACATTTCTGCCACCGTTCGCTCCCGCGAGTGCATCCAATTGCGTTTTTAATTTTACGCGACCTCAAAAATTAATGAAGCTACCGTTTCGTTTGGTTTTGTTCTCGATCGTCAGTTTTACCCCGAACTTTCGATCTTTACCGGAATCGAGGCAGCTCAATTCGATTCCTAGGGCATACCGGTTCGTTAATACCGGTGAAACAAAAATTAGCTGGCGCCCACCGGGTTTGCGGATGCGCGAACGAGGGTGGACGGCCGAAGGTGACGGTTCCCGATTTCTTTCTCTTATTTTCTGTTCCCGACGAAAGGACCGAGTAATCGGTCGCTCACGAAAAATACGTCACACACTTTTGATATAAGTATTGTGGTCGTATTGTTTGCTGAAAATGGTGCTAGCCGATAAGTAACTTCAGTCGTGATATTGTGTTTTAACAGTTCTCAGGCATACGAGATTTGAAGGCTTATTAATGTTTTTTCAGGAAGAGTCGTTACACAGCTACGTTGTCGCTAATTTTGACGGTCGAGCAAAAATGGAGAAGCCAATTTAAAGAGCAGATTGAATTGAGCGTGTTAAAGCGTGATGCAAAAAAACAGCGTCATCATTCCGCTGGCTTGTTTACCGGGCAGGAAAAAAGTTGTAAACGTCGTTCATCTATAACTTTTAAACGGAAAGATCGTAAAGTATCGAGAAATTGATTTTTGCCATCAGTACATCACGAGAGGCAGAGGCCGAAAGCAAGCCAGAGAAACGTCAATGGTAAAGAAAATGTAAACTAGTGACTAAAAGTTTTTATGCATAATCTGGTCTATTATATCTGATGGCCAATTGTATTGTTACGGGAATGTACTTTTACATAAATAGTATATTGTGCAACTAGTGCGGCAAGTTGTCGATTGCCCCCTCAAGCGAATGAGCGCACGAGCGAAGCGAGTGCGCTCAACTTCGCTTTCGTGGGCAATCGACAACGCCGCACGAGTTGCACATACTATTTTTTATTACGAATGTGGAAAATTTCCCGAAAATTGGCGTCCAGGGGCAAAGCCCCGGTGGGGGGTTGGGGGGGGCGAAGCCCCCCCAGACCAAAAATAAAATCTGAAAATTTAAAAAGATTTATAACATTAAGGTTAAGATGACTTAGTTAACGATGAAAATAATTTTATTTTGAGCAAGAACAAGAACAAGAACAGGGAAAAATTAATTAGTTTTAGTGTCATTTAAATAAACCGTCAGGTTTGAGCAGTTTGTGAACGTAATATTCATGGCTTTCTTCGATGGAATCGGTTCCGAAATTTCAGGATCCATATTTTCTTTGTCCTCCATGGTGATGTCAATATGCTTCGTTGTTCCAAAACTTGGATTTGAATCTTCGTGTGAAGTCGATGGCCTTGTCGAGATAGCACGTGCAATTTGCTCACCGATTCGTTTTTTATTTCCAACGGAGTTTTCCACGTAACCTTCAGCTACTGAATCTGATTTCCACCCTCCGTGTCTCTTGATTGTGAGGAGATCAGCACCAGAATCAGCTAGTAAAGTAGCTGACGTCCTTCTAAACGTATGGCCTGTGTAAGACTCCGGATTTTCCAATTTTAAGTACGTAGCTACTGTTTTTGGCATGCTACCAAACGTATTGATTCCAATATTTTGTTTGGTACATTTACCATTTCGGTAACCCACGAAGAATCTTTTGCTGGCTAAATTAGTCGGACGTGAAGATGAATATTTTTTATAAATCCGATAAAATTCATCCGTCACAACGAAAGATCTTGCGTTACCAGTTTTAGTTTTCGGAATTTTGACTAGTAGCATATCACCTTTATCAATAATATTGTCGACAGTTATATCGCAGAGCTCTTGTCGCCGACATGCACCTTGGACCCCAAAAATCAAAGCTACCTAAAATTTGAAAGAACTAACAAATAAGTTTATATATTTATTTATCCAATCACTACAAATGATTCAGCAAATTTGAAAAGTACTAACCTTGATTGCCAAGTACTGATTATCAGGAGCTTCGTGCAAAAATCGATTGATCTGTTCGGCGTCTAACGATTGAGCTTTTTTTGATCTAAAGCCTTTGTTCTTCTGCTTTAAAAAAGCAATCAAACTTGAATACTTAAAAATGTTAATTTTGTGTTTAATGTCAATCATACTCCGTAACATCGAGTAAGTTGACCACAAAGTTGACGGTAATTTCGTTTCGGACAATTCGGCAAAGTATGCAAGAAGAATAGGTTCAGAAAAACTTTTAAGTTTTTTATTTCTTCGCCATTCCATGAACTTATTGTATGCAGCTTCATATTTTGGTCTTGATACTTGAGGAACTAAATTATTAATAACTTCTTTAGCTTTTTCCAGTATTTCAGGTGGTGTGCATTCGCCGTCAGAGCTTTCATCAGTTTCCGGTATCACTTCAGACTCCAAATTCATTTCAAAACTTTTTAAATGTTCAATGTCGATATATTTTTAAATGGTTTTATAAACTAAACTCTGTCACATTAACCTTAATTCAGTTTTAATATTTCGATTGTTTTTTTTTTATTTTAATTTCAGCACCGTTATTATTTTGTTTAATTTCATTTCAAACGGTTTCTCTGAATTTGCGTGCGCCAACAATAATTTCAGTGCGACAAGTTTACTTGTCGCACCCAAATAACCGTTTGGTCAATAAAATAACTAAACTGTAATTAAAAAATGGTCAAATAGCCACTTTTCAACCGTAACAGCATACGTAAAGATACCACTTCTCCCGCATGAGTAATAAAAAAGTTAATGAAGTGATACAAATAAAACTACTTTTCAGGTTTTCAATGATGGATTTATCTATATGCAATTTTCTTTACATAAAAATGGTAGAATAAGGTAGTAGCAATGCTAGAGGCGAACTAATAAAGAGGCCCAGATCTTGAATCTTTGAATAATAATAAACATATAAAAATATAAAAACATTCATTGAAGCGGCTAGTTTTTTTAAATTTCTAGTAGTAGTAGTAATCGAGATTTATTGGCAATATAGAGATGCTATTTTTTTGTTTTGTTTTTTTTTACATTACTAAGGTAAACGTACCAATGGCGGGACAGGTCCCAATTGAGGGACTCTATATGAATATTTGTATATATCAAGAATTCAATTAAGAAAATATCAAAAATAACGCTTACAAATATTCTTATGTGTCCACCGATACGCACATTTCACGTCCCGAGATCGGGACATGTAGAAAAATACCCGTCTCAGCATTGGTACATTCTACATTTTTCAACGTCTTAATTAATAACTGTTTTTCACACAATAAACAATATTCTTATTGTATGCTTTTCGGAAACTAGAAACTCTAAGCTTACGATTTTTTACCACCATTTGCTAAAATAATATATATATGGATGCGAAAATTAGTATACAAAACAGACATTGCCTTAAACGTCCCGCCATTGGTACGTTTACCTTAATTGTAAGTTATACATTTTTAATATACATTGCCAATTGGCCATCGACCGTAGTCCTTCAGCCCTACATTTTTTTATTTTTTCAGTTCGTGTATTACCTTGCATAATTTTAATAACAAGAATAAATAAATACTTAATAGTACTACGCTAATATTATTTTCTGAGGTGTATTATGCTCTGTCGTTAGGCTGGTGTCCTTCCACCATTTTATTTCTATTTTCCAATAATTCCTTTCAGAAAAATAGGTTCAGTTTCAAAATAAGCAGTACCAACCGGGCTAGCGCGTGGAACGCGTGTATGCGCTCGTAATTTTTTGAAAATAGTGGCGAATGTCACAAGATTGTGACGTTCGTGTAACGCAACTGCGCATTATGCTATAAATCATAATGTATCTGAAAAAATATGTCAATTTTATAATACATCAATAGACTTTTTATCTTGGTTTAAATGCGAAAATTTTCAACGTTTTCGCGTGTGATTTTAATTTCCGTGTCATTTCGTAAAGGTGCTGATACGGCTTTTGGTAAGGTGAAATGAACATAATGTACTTATTTGTAATTGTTAAACATGTGTAAAAATTAAGCGGTTATCTTATGATTTTCTGTCACTCGATTTGATGATTGTCAGGTTCGATAATATCATGCTTATGACTCAGTATGATAAATTCAAATTATAATTATACCTGTATTATCTAAATTATAGTTTGAGTTAGTATAGTACCGATTACCGATTCCATTATCTGTATACGAACTGAGTAAAATTGGATTAGAAAAAGGAATCATTGGAAGAATTTTAAAGATTTTTTAAGAAGCAAAGTTTTAATAAGTTGAGCACTTATCAAACATAGTGAGAGACAGTTCTGAAAACGAATTTGCACGCATTAAATTTATTTTCAGATGAAAATTGCAATATGATTTTTTATGCAAGCACCCTGCATAAGATGACTTGTCGGTGAATAAATATTGTTTTCTAAAAGTATAAAATCATATTTTGATTCTTCGAGGCCGTAAAAGTTAAAGGTTTGTGAGATGCGTCCATGTGTATCTCGTATTGTTCGTAAAATCATTAAAAATCATTTATATACGTAAATGATAACGAATTGATGCGATAAATAAATACATCTTTCTATAGAATTTATTATACAAGATTTAAGTAATTTATCAGCAATCGTCTGACATAATTATTTTACAAAATCAATGCCGGCATTGTCTTCGCCAATATAGATGTTTGTTTAGTTATTATTTTACTATTGCGGATCATTTAAATTCTATTCGCCTAATACTGTTGGTTCTGAATAAACATATGATGCATTCTTAATGGGAGTCAGCCAATGAGTTACGCTTTTACTGTTACAAGTCGCAAACATTTTCAAGATACTCTTCCCTACGTACCGTGTGTATAAGGACACGATTGTTTTATACGACCTTCTGACTTTTGCCCTTTATAGCCAGATAGCCTCTACTCCGCTTTCCGTTTTAGGACGTCCTGGTCACTGCGAGCAACTTTTGCATTCAAGCAAATTCTGCCAAACGATTTCCTATTATAAGACTATGCATGTAGACTTAGTTCTACGAAAACTGATTTGACTCTCTCCGCTACGTATTAGTCCCGTTGTGACATCATCACTTGCTGTCACACGTTCAAGAACGAAATACTAGGATCGGTCATAGGGTAAATGCGAAGCACAACAAAGCACCGTCATAAACTGAAACGCGTCGTTTGCTCTCACGGTTTGCTTGTTGGCAAATCTATAGGACTTTTGCGCACCTCGCGTGCGTTACGACCGCGTGAATAAAGCATTTGGAAAACGGGGTCGAGTAAACGGCCTGCCTCTATGAAACCATAAATAAAACGCGTCCACCCACACACCCATACTTGTTGCCTACGTTTGTGGCGTAGTATTATGTGCAGAAGCAAGATAATGAAATACGTTTTAAAATCTACTTCAGTTCGGGTACTAGTCACGAACTTCTTAGCAACTTATGAACATGCAGCCTGGCTGTAAGAGCCACTGATGATTATGCATAACACCAGCCAAGAGTATTCTTTACCTTTTTTTGTAATATTACAGCTGCTCTAAGTTTAAATGCGATAACTTTAGATTATATTCAATCTCTAGATCTACGTACGCTGGGTGACTAACTTGTGTATATTCTTCAAAACATAAATTTGAATTTCTACATAGAGGATTACAATCGACCCACTGGCGCAGCACTACCATGACTGCTAGGTAATACATCGACCCAGTGCTGAATGCCATGAGCTGTTACTGTTGGTCCACTAGCGGCAGGAAATGGCCGCAGGCTAATGTTCACCACTACTGAACGAATACTAGTTTTTATTTTCCATTATCCTAGACACAGTCGTGGTAAATGACGATCACGTCACGAGTTAACAAAGCTATTGACAATAGTGCAAGTAAACATTTGGTTATTATTACAAAAATTTCGGTTGATCAAATGAGATTTATCAACTATTATGAAATATTACCGACCTTCATTTGACGTTATTATACTGCATTTAACGCCATTGAAATTTAGTAACAACAATTAAATGCATATTTCAACATATTATCAATAGAGTTGTGATAATGATAAGTAATGGATTAATTAGCTTACGCTTTTACATAATGGCGAGGTTCCTAAAAATAAAATGATTTACATTATTTTATGGAATAAGGTATTGTTAATTTGAACCATCACCCGTAATCCTTCAGCCCTGGTTTTTTTCTCGATTCGTGTTTTACATTGCTTAATAGTAATAATGTTAATAAATACTTAATAATTACTGAACTAACATAATTTTGTATGATGAATTACATTCAATCGCCAATATGATTAAATACAGTTATTAACTCAATAGTTAATAAATCTGAAAATAATGAAGCAACACTTTGTGCTGCTTCGTAGAAGAAGCTTCGTTTTCATGCCATTTTTTTTCGAGGTTTTCATGTCAGCATGCTCGGAGAATCACCTGAAACGTCGAGAAAAATGGTTTTGAAAATGTGCGTGTGTGTCTGTGTTCCAGGATCGAAAATTCAATCGTTGGTAACTCGCGAACGGTGCGATCAATTGAGCTCAAATTTGGCACGCAAGTAGAGTAGTAACTCCTCCTCAATTGCTGGGATTTTAGAGAGAATATGTCTATATATACTGATTATATAAAATATTTAGTTTTTTTGAAAAATGTCGTATAGTTTCAAACTTTTGCAAAAGTTCGACGATTTAACTAAATAGTTCTTCATACATAGAGACACGTTAAATGTTCTTTGGTATTGAATTTCGACGAAATCGGTAAAACGGTTCGGATTCTATAGAATTTTGAATTTTGGTAAAAATGAATAATTTTGCTATAAATCGTGTCAAATCTCAACAAAGCAATTGAAATGTTTTACAAACGAAAAATAACATATAGCCCTTTTACCTACCAAATTTGGTGATAATCGATAAAGTCGTTTAGATTTCACACCATTTTAAATATTTGAAAAAATAGAGATTTTCGCTATAACTTCCGCGAAAGTTAAGTAAGTATAACAAAAGTTTGTGCCTAATAAAAATTACATGTACCGCTGTTTTATTTATTTATTCACAACAAGGATGGAAAGTAGAACCTTGCACATTGCTTCCTTATTAAATTTAGCTCCTTACAAAGTTTCCTCTATGAGGAAGTCAAAAACAATTACAATACTTCCAAAACAGTGTGAATTTCACGATTATACGAATCTTGACTTTCAGCAAATGAGTCGCTTTTATTCTGCGATAGTTATGCCTTATTTAGGTTATGTTCACTGCCGTTACCGCTTGTTTCGGATCTTTCATCATTGTCACATATCACTGACATTTATCTTTCGTCGGTTAGAGTCAGGATCTTTCGCTTCGTTAACCGGCTGAACATAGAACACTACTAACACTATGGTTCTATTATTTAAATCACGATTGATTTGACCCAATAATAGTTTCATGAATTGATCACGTGATTTACGTATAAACGGCCAGTATACTGTAGGAAACTGCAGTACAGATGCCGCAGCTATACAATCACCAGCACCAGCAACGGCCTAGCCCTGCAAAACTGCAGTGGCCCATGCAGATGTGGCAAAGTGCTAACAGCTCTTACTTACTAAATCGTTATTGGCTCTGCTATAACTGCTGTCATCTCCTATCTGGAATAATGGATTTGAAATATGTCTTGGTCACGTTGCAAATCGATCAAGTTCTCCTAGCGCAATCGGTGCAACCATCACTTCAGAGTCGAACTAAAGTTAATGATTGCAGAAGCGTCACATAGACATAAGATGTAAGTTGTTTGGGCCATTTTTTTAGTCTGGAGAAATTCTCATAAACTCTATTTCAGATGTTAATATTTCTAAGCTTACGCCGAAAGTCGGCCAGATCTCTAATCTATTTTCAACTGTTTTTTTGTCAAATAAAAAATTGTAAAAATTGCGATGCGTATCAGAAACCTTTCAACGCAAGCTATCGTTTGAACGTTTCGATGGACCGAAGACTTCGCAGAATTTTTTTAGATTTTATCAGAGACCTTCCTTGCGGCGATTCAATGTCATAGATCACACCAGCACGTCTAACAAACGCATAGATCACTGCATCGTCGATGAGGACGAGAAAATAATCAGTTTCGCTGACGAGACTATTTTTCTCTCTGGACACAACTGCATGTGAGTCTAATAAACGCAGAGATCACTGCATCGTCGATAAGGTCGAGAAAATGGTCAGTTTCGCTGACAAGACGGGTTTTCTCTCTGCACATACCTGCATATGAGTCTCCTACAGTTTGAAAGGTCACAGAACACCCTGACTGTGATGTCCTTAAAAGAGATCTTTGGAACTGATGATGTAGGAACTGATCATAAGATGTCATTTCTAACGGCCGTGCTCACGGACAGCCAGAATAAGTATGCTCCTTTGCGATGTGTTGTTCTTAAAAGAGGTTCATCTCCTTGGCTCATAGCGGGCACTAGGGGTGAAATGCGGGATCGTAACAAAGCCTGGAAACGGTTTGTTCATAGTAGTAAGTAGAACAAGGAGAATAAACTGGTTCGGAATAAACCGTAACCGCTTGACCGTGTTAAAGATGCTGCCTCGAACATATTACGACAATTTGAGATTTTCCGCTCAAAGGGAGACAATCTTTCCTCAGCAATCTCCATTGAGAACGTGCAAATTTATTTTTCTTCGGTCTGCCCCGGGGTTGGAGCGTCCGTGCATGTACCAGGTGAGGTTGCGGAGGTTAATCATGATGACTCACTGTTTTACTTCGGGGATTTCTCCCTGGAGAGATTATTGAAGCCACTCAATCACGTCTCCTCCAATGCTGTTGTGTGGTCCTCCTATCGTTAAGTTTCACACATACCTGGAATCTTCCTATTAATTTGGAAGAAAGCCCCTACAAAACCGATATCAAAGGTTAAGGCACTCAAGTCTCCTTCTGATAGTGGACTGATCTCGCTCCTCTGCCCTTTATCGAAAATTCTGGAACGCGTTATTGCGGATCAAGTTACTGATTTTCTTGAGTCGAATATGCTGATGAATGCTTATAAATCGACGAACGAAAAGAGTTTCAGTACCCAGTCGGCTCTTCTGCGAGTATATGATTACGTGCGCGAAGGTATATATGACGGTATAATAACGCTCATGGTTTGGCTTGATCATGTACTGTATTGTAGGGAACATCATGGCTATGAATACTGCAAAAATGATCAGTTCATGACTTTAACAATTAATGATTCGTCGTAATTTTCTGTCGCAGCATAATCGTGTAAGTCCTGTTTCTGTTTTCATATTACATGTGTTTAACCATCGCTGCTGTCATTCTAGTGATTGCGGACGAATATGACAGAATTCTAATAGACGCTCTGAATTTGTGCGTGCCGGTTATCTTTTATCGCCCGTGATTCTAATCTCTTATTTGGAAATATTTTCGTGGTTGCATTTAGAAGGTAAAAGGAAGTATTTTACGCCGTGCAAGATCATTGATATCCTAAAACAGGGTACGCCGGAGTACCCGAATTTGATGTTCGTTGTTAATGCTCCTATAAAAGGTATGCCTCTGCAAAGAGATCCTAGTTATTTGGACATTCTTCACTTTTGGACTACCTCCAAGCAGGATTAACTTTTTCATGCGGAAATTATTTTATGGAAAATCAGTTTTTCGTAAGTCTCTCACTGATACGGTAACAGCAAATCGTGACTAATTTCTGCGTGCGATTCTCGTAATTTCAGTTTGGTTTATATAGAGACATTTATGTGGCGTCCGATCTCATATGTAACAACTCTACGGTAATTTTTAATATGGTTCGTATAGTCATTTATTCCAGTTCACATTGTATCGATGTAAAATGTTTGCGACTTGTGGATTGTATGCCAGAGAACTGTTAACCTGGTGCACTTCTAAAAATCTATCTATCTATTTACCGTGAAGTATTGAAACAAGAAAAGTCGTTACTTTTCCGAGAATCTCATTACGAAGTCAAGTCCTCAAGTTTTTCCGCTCGCGGCTTTATACTACTCTAAACATCACAGGCACCCGGGTAGAAATATCTTATGATTATAAAATTAAATTAAATGATCTTCTCAGAGCGCCCTTCTCAGAGCGTTATCAGATTGCCTGACTGCGGTAGTAGGGCGTATTTATGGCAGCCTGATGGCGCCGTGAATCGAATTGAAACGTTGTCATCCCTGTTACGGCTGCCTGATCAGGCTACTATAGGATTCCGATGCGAGTACCTTATCATTTCCAAAGTATATACGTTCATTATTGTAAATATAATAATCAATTATTCATTTCAGAGTATTATGCAGCAATATCAACTACAATATTCTATTACAATTGCAAAAAAAAGCAAGTCATCTTCAGATCCTGTTTTTCTTGACACTATTCGCAAAGTGATGCACGCAGGATTTGAATCAAAAACCTACGAGACCTACCTAACCGGGCACGCTAACCACTACACCAAACCGACTATGTGTCTATCTTGTATTATAATTCCATAATAGTTTAATTTACGATAACAGTAACAGGGAGTCATGCAAGAAGATGATATATGAGGATCAATATTGTAAGATAATTCTGCCAAAAATTTCGAATTGAATACAACCGTTTTTATAAGATAGCTCTGGCACAAAAGTGATTTGAAGTCAAAATCCGTAAAATCAAAATGGCGAAATTAATATGCCGGGCAAAAAAGCAAAAATTGACATCATGTAGATTAAGTTTGTTCATTGGGGATATTCGAAGTCGGTGATTATGAAATTAAAATTAAAATCTTGTAAATTCAAAATGGCGGACAGAAATGAATATACTGACTTGATTTGCATAAAATTTATTTCTCGGTCATTGTCATAGTAACTAACGACAAAATGAAACTTTATATTCCTGAAATCAAAATATCAGATTCAAAATAACGGACTATTTACTGTAAACTTATTTTCCTGTTCGCTTTAGTTTTTCATGATTTTCTGGGTTTCAAGAATACATCAAACCCACCTAAAAATTATTTTTCCAAAACAATAATGGCCCGCTAAGTGTAAAATGGGATGTAGCCATCCCACAATTGGAAATTTCTTGCAAAAGTATTAAACCAAATTAATAAACACAATAAAGTGATCAGACCACGTGTGTTCGACAGAGACGATTTTGGCTCGCATAAAACGTGAAAGGTATCTTATAACTTCGAACCCGTTTTCGGATTATCGAGTCCTTGGTTACCTTCGAAAATCGAAAGATCTTTTATTTTTAGTGAAGGAGACATTACTATTACACTTATCCAAAGTGTCATAATTATCCTTATTAACCCTACATTCAAAGATCAATGACTTCTGGCATAATGTTGGGAGATGAAATATTTTGATATTATTGTTTATTGTTGCAGACAGTCTCAGTGAGCGTGAGCGTGATGACCTTGACGTTCATATCAATCGATCGATGGTACGCCATATGTTTTCCGCTGAGATTCAAGTCCACAACGAGCCGAGCAAAAAAGGCTATTTTTTTGATATGGCTTGTCGCTTTCATATTTGGTGAGTCAACAAATACATTCATACAATTTACTTGTAACTTTACAACAAAGACGTACATTAACAAATCACGTACGACTGAATAATTTTTCTTTCGTGCACTGTATATTAATTCGAATATGAATTCTGCTCTAAAATTCACTATATTAGTATATTAAAATTTTTGTTAAAAAAATTATTACGATGTACAAAATAGTACCAATTCAAGCTCTCGCTCCGATCAAGTCTCTGCAAGCCGATCAGATAGGTTATCAGACACGGTTATTGAAAAATCCGATTACATTAATTATCAATTTTCCCGATTATGTGTTTTCTTTTTGCACGCAATATCCTCCCGAGCGAGCGACGTTCGTCGCCAACTATACACCATGATGTTCGAGAGCAGCATAGCGGGCTATACTTTATTGTGGTTTCGAGCGAGAGTCGTTTACCCTTATACTACGCACCAGCGAATTCCATGTTTCGCTGTCGCTTGTATTAAATTAGCAATCCTCGACTCGCAGCTTCGATTATCCATCTCGTGAGGCTGTAACATCCCCTACGTCGCTGACCTATTTTTTTCGCTATCCGCGCCAAACGGGTGGCTTTTATTACGTCGCAAAGTCTCGTCCCGTCAGTATTCTATTCCGGAAATGCTCGGCCTTGCATTGTCGCGAGGTGCGGGCCTTATTCAAAATACGGAAATCTCCAGAAGGCGAGAGTTTAGTTAGGCGTAAGGGTGGGTGCAAGTAGCCAGCGTGACAGTATCGGAGTCTACAGGACTCAAGCGTAGAATCCCGAGGAAGAAAGACGTGGTTATTCCGTTCCAGACGGAACGAGTTACTTGATGTTAACCAAAAATAATAATAATATTTTCGCGTATCTTCAAAATTTATGTTTAATTACAATTTGTAAGATGCACCGTATTCCAAGACTTGCCGTCAAGCTGGAGTATCTCTCGCTAAACTAAACAATAAAAAAACGACAAGCCGTGCATGGGTCTTCCCGACAGCGTGATAGAACATTTGGCTTGCAGATACTACCTTTAGACTTTTTAAGACTCTTTTCGTTATTATTGTACACATCCACAATATCCTTTAGACAATAGTAACATTTTCGCCCGCCGGTCACTCGAGTCAAGCGCGGACATTTTTTATTGCAGTAAAGAGTGCGTCACGTGGATTTCACCAAAAAAGCCAAATGTTCGAAAGGGATCTCCCAATTCTTATCTACCCTTACGATTCCTTTCGTGATTGGTGACGAGTAAAATCCTTCCATTTTTCTCGAAGGTCATTTGCACCAATGAAATTAACTATTACATTTTCTAAAAGGAAGATCACATTCCCCTTCCTAGAAGGCGCTCTCACCGCCCACCACGAAAGGCATCTTGCATTTTTAGTTAAGCTAGAGTAATCAGTAATCATCGGAACTTCGCTAAGTACACATCGAGAATTCAACCGAAGGACTTCTCTTACTCTTGTTAATTTTACTCAATGTTTCTCTTGAAACAGTTTTGACATCATCAACAATCTCTTTTTTCAACACAAGTGTAAATGTTGTGTTAACATCTCAATTCTGTAAATATTTGTGAATAAATTCAACTGTTTATTTATTTCGTGAATATTTGCAACTAATCACCCACATCACATTAATTTGAGGTGTGGGAGTTCGCGGAATCCACAGTGTCGATCTCAATGCGTCGGTATCAGGATTTACGACCATGGTTGATTCGCATCGTAAGTCCAATCGTATTGTGAACGCGAACAGTGGTATTCAGCCGATCGGTGTAATAGTCATTTCTAAAAGTAACTGTTGAGTCATGTTGGTCCTGTATAAAAAAACTTGCAGTAATTATAAATTACTTTTTCGATAATAGTATATTGTAATAGTAGTACGATAAAGCGGCCATTATCGCGCGGACGTTACGAAGCCACGTACGAGCCAAGTCGAGTGCCGCACATCTTCGTGCTTGCGAAGTATTGCGTAAAATCATCTTGTAGATAGTTATACACATGCCATCTGGTGCGTAAAATTATCTAAAGAATTCTAGATAACCTTATCTAGAATTAATTTTACGTACGCCATCTGGTGCGTAAAATTATCTAAAGAATTCTAGATAACTTTACGCACCAGATGGCGTACGTAAAATTATCTACGTTTATGTCAGCATAATGCACCATCTTACGCACGCTTTGCAGGCACGTAATGTGCGACTTTATGTGCATGAGTTACAAAAAAAAATTCACAAAATGGCCGATGCCTAAAAAAAAACAATTTTTGTACCACTTTTGTTGACTTTTTCGAATTATTTAAAAATAGTAAAAATGGAAATTTGGGGATGTGGCTAGCTCCGGACATAGACAAGTCTATAAAGAAGACTCGCAAAAAAATTTCAAGTAAATCGGTTCAGTAGAATTTGAAAAATCGTGGGCATCGTCTAAATATAAGATTTTCTAAAAGGAGGGTATCATTTACGGAGTTTTTCTTCTTATTACTTTTTTTAGGTGACACGGGCCTCTCAATAGGTCGCTCAACCCATCTAGCTATTAGACTTTTTTATATGTTGTTTCATGTATCCTTACTCACCCTATCATTTTGATTGTTGACACAGATATACCGGACGCTGTAGTACTACAGGTGGTTGAGGCAAAACATCTCAAACTGAAGACGATATTCTTCACCCAGTGTGCGAAGGCCTGGAGTTCCGAAAGCGAGACTACATTCACATTCCTAAAGCTTGTGCTTCTGTACTTTGGCCCATTGATCTTCATGACAGTGGCCTATTGTCAGATCGTTCGTGTATTGTGGACGAACGATATTCCGGGGCACATCCGTAAGAATTTACTCACATTATTATTCTTTCTTTCCTTTTGTCGACGACAATACAGGTTTTATCGTTCGTGAGTTTAACGAAAAAAAATCCGTGGAAAAAAAGCAAATCGATGAAAACAGGCAACGAGGTTTCAAGTAGATAAATAGTATGTCAAGAGATGGAAGAAATAATAAAGCCGGAGGTCAGAAAATGTATGTTAAAAACATTCCGTGCAGCCTTCTCATAAAGGTTATAATAATAGAGCGAACCCGGTCGATGGCTTCACAGCTCTGCCTCCGCCAGTGTGCATTCTGCATCAATACAATTTAATAGTACGACAAAAACGGTATAAGATTCAAAAAGTTCAAGACTCTACTACGCCATCCCTGATAAAGCTGAATATGAGCCGACCCTAACGGAACTAGTCGATGCATGTGGACAAAGCACAAAATTGAGACTTTTATGAAACTTTCATACAGTGTTTGACGGTTTCTTTATGGTCGCTACAGAGTTATATAGGTTACAGATAACCGCAAAACGACTGATCATTTTTCATTTTTGGTCAATATACGTACATTGTTAATGGTAAATGGGCGTAACAAATCGATATACGTGCGTTCGTAAAATATTGCATTTGGAGGAAAAAAAAATGTACGTGGACGGCAGGTTTTCAACGTGTAACCTTTAACACTCATTACCAGTGAAGTGCTCTACACCTTCGGCCACTCGACCCGTTGTTAATGGCTATACATATATTCGTCATAAGCTGTCTACCGTAACTTATGAGGAATAAATGTGAAATAGTCAACATCGAGCTGAGTGGTCGAAGACGCAGTGCCCACGACTGGTGATCCAGAGACAGATAACCGATTAGCTACGAAAACAAATTATATTGCAATGTACCTAGTTGAAAACAAGTCCTGGATATGCACTTAAATATAAAATGACATGTTCTTATTAATTGTGATATTATTTGTAGTAATAAAATAGTCACGTGTGCCACAAATTATATTTCTTTCTAAATCGTCCCTAAACGAAAGGATTAAAGGCTTGGAAATGTCGTTTTTGAGGTTATAGATATACACTTTATATGTTAGCTTCAAGCATTGCATTTCCTACGCTCATTATTTTCTGCGAACTAATTGTGAATTTTTGGGCACCTCAAACTATAAGTAGATGGCGCTCAAAGTCTTATTTAAAATCGGAAATACTATATTATATTTAGGCTCAGAGTTTTTGGTTGGGTCGATTATACCCAGTCTAACCACGGAGGGTTAAACAAACCGTAAAACGTAGCCTGAAAGTTTCATAAAACTTTCAATCTTGCACATTGTGCATTAGTCAATTTCTCATCAACTGGACGTTGCACCGGTTCCGTTAGGGTGTGGGATATTCGCTTGTTTGTACAAGTGCCACTTGTACAAAGCACTAGTACTGCTTTTTTAACGTATGTCTCGTGAATCGTGTCTGTCATGAGTGTGCAGGAAAACTATCTGTAGATATATTCTCGGACTCTTTCGCGGCGGGAATTTTAGCGATAAACCTTTTTCTGAAGAGTGTGAGCAATCACAGGAGTTATCGTCTGACTATCTTACGAAATTGTATTTCAGAAGTATGAAAACAGGGATTTATGCACGCGAACGTACAATAAAGATTATTCTATATTTATAACGAACGTACGTTTTAACAAGTCTGGCCCGCAAATGCCGGTTAGTGTAGAAATATATTCAAGAATATTCCAAAATATATTTGACCCATAGTCTGAATCTAACATAGCTTTCCCGTTTCCGTACAAGTACTTTTTCTTCTGCTCACTATTTAATTGATTCGACATAGACGATTTTTTTGAAGTTTATATCCCTTGAAATATATTTGTTCTTGATGAATGGATTCTAAAATATGAAGGAATACCTTCAGTGCAACGCCGAGTTGAACTCAACATGAATCCAGGGTGTGATGTCTCGATAAAAAAAGTTATTTGTTAAGACCAATCCCGTTTTAATTATTTTTGATACAATTTCACATCCTGATTCACCATGACGTTTTCGTAACCAATTTCCATTGGTGTATTTTTTAAGATATACGTTTGTTATTGAAGCATTTGTTTTGGGTCGATTGCAATAAGCGGAGTTGTCCGTAGCAGTTTTCGGCAACCGGTTTTCGGACGTCTCTGGTAACCTGGACCATCAGCCGAGAAACATTTTGAGAACATCATTCTCCCGCTTTGAATTATTCATTTCCATATCGATCGGTGCATTTCTAAGCTCAATATCAGCACCGTTTTGAAGACTTTCGTATACTTTTTTTTTGTTTCAATCTTTTGTGTAATCTAATGTTCCGATTTCCGTTGAGCATCATAACGTGAAGGCGATAATGGATTCAAAAAGTTTATCGGACAGAATGTTAGGCTTCGTCTTAGCATTCTAAAGCATTTATCTCACCAAACCTACAGCGTCCCTTTCTCTTAGCCATACGTTGCTTCGGAGCTTCTCGGAGTATCCTGTTAACATCAAAGTGTATCTGCATACTTGGAGATAAGTGGGAACGCCTTACTAAAAAAGTGGCACTCTATCCGTTACGTTCACCTCCCTGGTCGAGATTTCGAATAAGCATTTATAAACGCACAACAATCATTTTTACGACTATCTTCGCCCAATTTTATCATTTTTAATTTAATAATCGTATCGACGGTACACGGTGCACTCGAAGTATTCGAAGCATTTCGAATAATCGTATAAAAAAGAAATCTGCTCCGTAAGTTCTTTACGCGGAAGGTCGATGTATATATTTTTTCATTTTACGATTAATTATAAAACATATGAGTTATTCTCTAACAGTTTTTATCCATCGTTTTACAAAACTTAACTGTTATCATAACTGTATCATCACAATTAGTATATGTGCATGAATAACTGATTTTATACATAACGTCGCACGGCAACAATTTGCGGAACGAATTCCAGAATGTTATCCAGGATCAAATCCAGAATAATAACCGAGAATGCAAAGCCACACGCCAACTTTTCACATCCTGGACCTGTGATTGGCACGGAAACTTGCTGTTGTGACGTTAAGTAGAAAATCAATTGTACGCACATTTGCATAAGCACTGAAGAGATAGTAGGTCAGTCAAGAAAGATACGTCGAAAAAAAGTGATGAAGTATACTCTCGAAAAATATTAAATATGTAGCTAATACTTTAAAAAATTTAATGTTAGAATTGACGAAAACGATGTTTGCATTAATTCGATCTGGGTCTGATCCTCGATTTCTCGGGTGTGGTTGATGATATTTTAAGTTGTTTTAACCCAATACAAAAACGGGTGTTTTTAAATCCGATTTTTAGTTTTTTTTTGTTCGTCGTGATTTTGAAAGAACAGTGTTAGCTATAATGTTAAAATTTGAAAAAATTCTTAAATGTCACATTTCAAAAACTTTAAGGGTAGGCCTAAAACTCTCTAATAAATCTGCTTTCCTTTTAGACTTGGAACAATAACATACAAAATCACCGATCAGATGCAGATGGAATTAATGTGGATTGCCCCCTACATAAGAACACATCAATAGTCGTGATAACGTGATAGCATGATAACGTGATAAATGACGTGATAATGATCGAAATAAAATAAATAGTGTTGATTGATGATGACACTCGTATAACACTACTTTGAACACCATATTGGTGTCAATTTTCAAACACCCTACACTGTAAAAAATGTTCGCGTTTTACCGATACAAATGTATATGAATTTCCCGAAACCTGGTATAGAAAATCGAAATTAATATGCTTGCACAATAAACTTAATACAGGTAAATGAATTTTTATAATCCGGTGAGTGGAAATTACCACACATCATTTTTAAATCATTCATTACTAAATGAGTACATGACAAACACCAAAATGTTCGGAATTTTCGTGACTGATTAAAAATTTACTATACATTGGAGCATTAAATGTAAATTGAAAGTTACGAAAATTTCAGGTACTGGTATTGAAAAATATCAAGCAAAGTATTTGCAGTTTTGTCTACATGGGTGTACTAGGATTCGAAAAATATTCGCATGTTTCTAACACAAGCGTTTAAGAAATTCACAAAACTCGACATAGGAAATAAACAACAATATAGTTTGGTAAATTTAATATGCGTCTATGGATTTTACCAGTACTTGACGTGTGTCCTCCGTTGTATATATATTTTCTTCCAAAAATAACAGGTACGTACGGTTTCTAAAAGCAGCAAATTTTTACTTGTTTATTTTTCACAGACAATTTTTCGTTGTTGACTTGGCAACGTCAAAAGGTCGGCGAAAATAAAAATATAAAAAGAAATTTTGGGTGAAATTTCGATAAGGGTGAACCGGTGAAGTACAACTTAAGTCGACCTGTGGTCCCTGTGGAACGACTGTTAACTGACGACCAGAAGGTTCCGAGTTTGAGTCTCCGATGATACATTTTTTTTTCTTCAAGTTATTTCGCCAGAAACGATCGTACCGTGATATTACCGAACGCTAAATATTTTTTAAATATTTTATTTCCCGTTACTCTGTTGGCCGCGTGTCTCGAAGCGTCAGCGGGATGTAAATAAACAACGCGTTCAGACAGGTAACATTGTGCACTGTCTCTCTCTCTCTACAACACTTACGAGTTTTCGCGCCAGGATATAAACTTTTTGTTCTCTGCGACTCCCCATATTTCTTCATCTATTTGTCGCTATCTTCTGCTTCCACTCCTATTATGCCATTTGGATGATGAACTACTGCCCTCTCACTCGAATTATTTCATAACTAAAACGGAAACGCAACTGATGCCGGTAACACATTCGAGATCTACACAATTGCCTCCCCCAGGGCTTCGCGCGAAAACAGGCCTACACTTTGCAATCATATTCCACTCGAATGTTCCTTTCTATGCAAAACTTAACTCAACTCCATCCGTTTTCCAACGTCCTATCACCATAGGGCGCCGGATTTACACCGGTCTGCAATTAATCGCAAAAACTCGTATCGGCGACTCGTATGCTGCTCGTTTCGTCGAACCTTTTTCCTCTCGACAGATTTCAGTTAGTCCACCGATCTCCCGGACTCCCTCAACGTCTCATAAATCGCTAAACAAACTCTCAATAAAATCTAAACGTCAAATCCGGAGAGAGGAGCCTCGAAATCATTAAAACACAAATAGTTCGGTTGCATAAGACCATGTGACCGTAATTTCGTACAAAATCACGTCACGAGTGGGAGTGTTAAAAAGGTTGTTGACTGCATTCACCCTTTAGATGCACACATATTCTAACACGACGTCCTTGCTACCGGACAGATTTTGGTATTTAGCCGCTACGTAGCCAAATTCGGCCGCATTTTGCGCAACCGGAGCGCGGTCCTGGCGGCTCGAGGTAATCCCTGATGGAATCTCGTGTACTTTTAAATGCTTAATGCCGAGTACCGATACCGTGTGAAAAGGTGTCTCTGAGCATAGCAAGCTCACTGTCCGAAAAGAGTATACTCCTTTTAAACGTCAGATTGCTTACAGTTCCCAAATTACAAAAGTAGTGGAAATTTTCTGACTTCCCATTACGGGAGTGTTCACCTTCACACCCTTATTCTTCTTCTCCACACAATCTCCGCCGGCCCAGAGCTCAAACTCTATTCCATAAGAAAGAACGGGGTCGAAACAATCCCGAGTTCCATAATTTGGTCCTCCCAGATTTATCGAAACTTTTCAATACGTTCCCTTTTACGGACAGCTATTTATTGTATTTCTTATGCCGTTTGTGGTTGTTTTGGCGCATTGTGCTTTTGTTAACCGTGTCCTTATTTATTGTTGCAATCAATCGCTTCATATCTCACAAATATTGAGTATAAGTCATTGCAGCCTGCGTATAATTAAGAACAACCATATTAAAAGATTGCAATATTGATACCGAACAATTTACGGTTTTTGCCAGGATTTGTAATCGTCAGATGGTCGATTACACTCTTCTTTCGCTTCAGCTATCATGCGTAATAGAGTTTGATTCCTGTTTCCAAAAATGATCACGTTTAGAGCTTAATGAAGTTTATAATTGATAGCGATATATCTTACTCTAAAAAACTATATTGCAAACTCGCGAGCGAAGTACGAAATATCATTAAAAATCAATGGGACCTACCTATATGTTTGATTGTGTGCCACTATATGAGTGACTCGTTCGAGATAATTACGCCCACCCTTGATTAATAATAAATTTCCCTCCCTCTGGGGACTACTCTAAAATATGTGGAGATGTTAGTGCATCCGGGGACCGGAGGCACCAAAATTTGTTTTTATTTGCATCTGAAAACGTGCTGAAGTCGGGCGGGTGCAGTCGGTATTACGTTCTAATAATCTCAAACAAGCCACTCATATAATTACAATCGAACTTCACAAACCTGCTGAGAATTGCAATACGGGTTTACACATGGGTTTGTATGGGATTGCATGGAAATGCATAGACAAGTGTGGGAATGCATATAGGTTCCTGTGTGAGACGGCATGGGAATCAATTTTGTTTACGGGGGTCCAAACAGAATCCCATCAAGGATGATGTAGGAAACTATTTTCCATGTGGGAAAACATCGAAAGCAACTTCCTCTGTGGGAACCCATAGAGACCCATATGAGATGACATGAGGGAATATTTCCTTTATGGGAACCCACAAAGGAACCCATGTAGGTAGATGTGCATAAACACCATGTGGGATCCCATGAGGAAACTCATTCAATTCGCTATGATCTACGCGGTAACCATGTAGAATAACAGTACAGATTAAACATTTGTATATAGGTTTATATGGAGCGCATGGTATACAGAAAAGCAAAACGTTCATTTGGGTCTTAAAAATATTCCTCTAACACGTTGTTATACAAGTTCGAGTTATCTTCATCCTAAGTTCCCGATAGGCGAGTGGGTTACGTTGCAGTCTACAAAATGTAAAGTCCTAGGTTCGAGTCTCATCATCAGCATATTTAAAATAAAATTAATAACGTTTTTTCAAAGTTCTGTGGTTGAGAGACGGAATCTAAAGCGTAAATCGGCCGATGAAATTAACGAATTTTTTAAATGTTTTTGTTTTATATTGGTAACTTGATTACTCGATTCAAAGTAGAACCCGTGTAGGTGCCCATCGGATTTTTGTACAAGAAACTCATATGGGTTCCTATACAAAAATATCTTCTCGATTATGAATTTGCATATGGGAACGCGCATGACTTCCTACACAATTTCCTACATAGAAACTCGTATAGGTTCCCTGTAGCAAAATCCCTCGGGAGCCCATACAGATTTTTCGTGAAGGATCCTACACGGCAATTTTTGATGGGATCCCATATGGGAATTTTCAGTAGAGACAGGTATATTCGATTAATTTTTAATTCCTTGTTTTTCAAATTTACAGTGTCAACAAGGGTGTGCCAAATGAATGTTAACTCCTCAATGGGACTTGGAAACCCCGAGGGTCAGCTAAGATCCCGGAGAAAAGCCGCAAAGATGTTGGTTGCTGTCGTTGTTATGTTTGCGATATGCTACCTTCCCGTCCACTTACTCTCGATATTACGGTAAGTACCTCGAACGACTTCACATACTGTGTTGTATTTCTCAGAAATCTCTGGCATTAACGTTCTCCATACTACGATAACCAAATAATCATTCATCAATGATTATTATCATTTGTTTATTCCTACTTCATGTACACTTTCATAACTGGACACATCGCTACGTATAAATCGCTTAGTTGAAAGTCGGACGTTGTGCTTTACCTCTTAATTATCCTCCGTTTTCAGTGCTACAACTATTTTGAGAAAAGTGCGAAATGTGAAAGCAATGTACCACATCCGTCTATACAACTGTTTGAAAATTAGACGATGAATGAAAACGATCGTAAAACGAGGAGCCAAATATCGATAGCGAAATGGCCGAAATATTTTTATAAGAAATATAATATACTTTAATAACACGGCGAATTCGGAGAAAAGTAATAACACAAACAACAACCATTCACAGTGAACCATTTAATAAGATCATTTGAGATAGCCGTCGAAACTTGATGATATTAATTCCCACACACCTGAGAGCAGCTTGTCCATTGAGTTTCAGTGCAAACACATATTGCTGAGAACACTGTGACGTAATTTTTTTACAAAATTACGATCACAAGGTCTAATGTTACCGAGTTAGCTATGTCTAGCGATTTCGACGTTCCTCTCCTCGAATTCTACCGTTTGGCTATGGAAAGTTGTTGGCGATTTTGTCTTTGTTGTTGGTGTTAAGAGAAGACGGAAATTGGTGCACTCAAATCTATCGCGAGGACGAGAGCTCAACGAATCGAGCAGCCCGGCAGATGAGAGTCACCGATATGAGTTTTTGGCGGTTAGATGCAGACCGGCGCAAATCCGGCGCCCTACGGTGACAGTGCATTGCGTTGGAGAACGGGTGGAGTTATGTTAGGTCTGGCCTAGGATGGGGTATCCTAGCGCAATTGTTTTTTTTTAGTAAAGATCCGTTTTCACGCAAAGAGCTAAGGGAGGCGACCGTACAGATCTCTGCTATGTTACCGGCACAAGTTGCGTTCCCGCTATCGCTACAAACTAATTCGAAGGAATGGGCAGTAGTTCTCGGGTAAGGGATTTTGAGTTATCAGAATAATAATAATGAATCGTTCTCGGTGATTACTTGAAATAATCAGTCTTCCTCGGGACACCGCCGAGGTGCCTCGAGTTCGGTAAGCGTTCCCGTGTTGACAGTTTTTCTGTCGCTCGCGCGCGCGTCTTCGCCCCGGATTAGTTCCCGTGCTCCGGCAAAACTCCGTACAGTGAATACGTTGAGTGACCGTGTGGTGCGAGTTTTATTCCACGGAATAAAACTCGAGTTTTCGGTGGTTTTCCGGTGCCGTGGAGGTACTGGTTGTGCCATAGTTCTCGTGATCCCTCGATCTCCCTCCATGGGATGGATTGGCTGCATTCAGCTCCGTTGAGTCGTTCCCGTGACATTAATTATTAATTTCTGTATTGTGCCATGTTTTCCTGTGGTGACTGGAGCACTCCCACTGTGCTTCGTTAGTTCTCGCGCATTCTTAAATGCGGATTCGTTATCGGAGCCCGCTCTCGATTTTTGTCCGCGGGACATTAGTTTTCGTCGACCCTCTCTACCAAACCTAGCAGACTGAGCGGCCATGCCATTCCGCAACCGTTCGCTTCCGCGAGTGCATCTAGTTGCGTTTTTTTAATTTTACGCGACCTCAAAAAATTAACTAAGCTACCGATTCGTTCGGTTTTGATCCTGATCGCGAGTTTTACCCCAAACTTTCGATTTGGAGTTTGGGGATTGAGCCGCCCACTCGATCCCTCGGACATACCGGTGGAACAAAAATTAACTGGCGCCTACCGGGTTTGCGGATGCGCGAGCGAAGGTGGACGGCCGAAGGTGACGGTTCCTGATTTTTCTTTTCTTTTCGAGTTTTGTGCTCTCGACCAGAAGACCGAATAATCGGTCTGTTACCGGAAAAATACGTCACAGACAATATCCCATATTTCTTAATAAAGGGTCTACCAAATGTTTGGCTGTGATATCTGCAGTTGAAAGAGACCGAATCTACGAATCTTTATCGTTATGACGACACGACAAAGATGGCAACGCCATATGCGCTCAGCGGTTCAGCACTTTCATTTCAATACGATATATTCCATTATACGATTATACGAGATTGCCGTAAACTGGATTTTCTTTGCACTCTTTTGTTTCAATGTTTTATATTTCCACAATTTTCTTACTACCATAATACATTTGGTAATGTCAATCTTCCTTGGTTATGTACATCTTTTTACTACATTTCACCCCCGCAGTACAGAAACTTTGTTTTTGCGATTGAAAAATGAAAATAAAAAAAATACGAATATAGAAACGAATTGTCCTTGCGCACGTCCGTTTACAGCATAAATTTTATGTCGCTTCATGACTGCAACAATCGGGTGAGAAACCGCAATGTTGCCAAATTATGATGACTACAATATTGTTAAAGCTTTTTTGTCATATTTTCACTACGTACTGTCATTTGACTAGATGTGCAAAAGAACTACTTTGAAAACTACAAACTTAAGAACAAACCGCAACTACCACACGACAGTTCATGAAAAATAATTAATAGACCGCACCTCAAATGGAACAAAATCAATTCATACTATGAATAAGAAGAGCGTAAATGTGTCACTCTCTATGTGATATCTGTTAATTATTCCGCTTTTTTAATTGGTAACCGAATTTCCTAAGCTTGTAGGGTCTTTTTTTTGGTCATGTCTGGACAATGTTATGTTATCTAATTCACTTTTTCCTGATGGCCCAACATACTAAAATTGTAGTGCCATCAAGAAAAAGTCATATAATTAAAGTACTCTATCGGATTATCCAACCGGGGCCACAACCACTTTTCTACCGCGAAATCACTGATCGCCTTACGCCATACAATTTACCGATGAACGCCTTTAAACCAACCTTGGTGCTAGTGGAAAATAGTACGTTATGCTACAAGGAAGTAAGGACTGCATGAGTACGAGGTGAAAATCGAGCTTTCTCCCGCGTAGCATAGGATTCTTTTTTCCGATTGCGTTGAAATATGACGGGATTTTTCTCGCTGAAAAGCAAGAGGACAATTTGACGACACCTGGCCGTGAGCCGAGTGCACGCGCAGCGGACAGAGATACGAGTCAAGACTCGCTCGGGCATCGTGACTCTGTTTGTGCGCGCTCCGAGTTTGCAGCGCGAGCATACAGCGAAATAATTTATAACAATTTATAACATATAATAAAATTAATACTGAAGAGGACCCTGATCAGGGCCGAAACGTATTAAAAAAAAAAAGAAGAAGTCTTTCTGTATTTCACTTGGTCGCCAATAGCCAAATAACCCATTAATATTGTTATTATTGAAATTCTCCTCTTATTAGTTCTAAATACTCTATACGTATGCAAGATAAATAAAGTTATTTCTTTTTTTGTGTTTAATAATTTGGATGTGAAGAATAGATGAATGATGCATATTATAAAAGCCGGACAACCGCTTGTCGAGTAAACAACGCCGTTACTATCACGCATATCTGCAATAGCAATCTTTATTTTTTAAACTAAGTTTAAAAATGGTTTTTCGTTAAATTGCCGTTGTATTCAGAAGAACTGGAAATTATAAATACTAATTTATATATACTAGTTTCATTGAAACATCGCATTGTTTGACATTGAATATTTCAATCCTATTTGTAAAATATATTTATAAAGCGATGCACAATTTACAGCATTTTTCTATTGGGTAGTTTCTATTAAGTGTAAAATATCGTAGCGTGAGCTATGAACATGATCTCAATAATTTTTAAAGTTCGGCCGGGAATAAAATGTGTTAAACAAACAAGTCGTAATAAAACTTTAACCGCATTGACGCCAAATTTAGTCACAAATCTTATCTGAGCATCGTTTATCTGTAAAACGAATTTCAATGCGATATTTGAAAAATTACAGAAATTGTAGTGATTATTTTTTCCACTTGGATTTCGGCCTATCAGAGCGCAGTATTTGAGGCTACCGAACAGATTTATATCCGGAATTTGAAAAAAAAAAATTCGATGAGCTTTCATATGTTTATTCTTCTCATTTTCGGCGCACTTCACGCTATCTACTCTATATAACATAACAAAAAAGTGGGTTACTTTAAACGCTATTAAAAAATTTATCCAGATGCTGTTCGTCGGACTGTCGAAGTCCGAAAGGAAAAAAGAATTCATCAATTACCATTCGTTCTTCAAAAGTAATCGGATATTTTGGAGCAGTTGTGGTATTACTACTGAAATCAACATTTTTTTAAACAATTAAAAATGCAATAAAGTTTCAACCCCTTAACAGATTCATGTCAGATTCAATCTCAATCGTTATTCAATTATATATATTCTTGCGTGTACTCCAAATTTGACCCCAATACGTTAACAATTGGGATCGCTATGTTGGTAACAAGTTCCAAACATGCACACACATTCACATGGACATAGAGAAATTTTGTAAAAATCATTTTTCAAATTAAGTATTATATGATTGGAATGCCGTATGGTACACCAAGATTATTTAGTTTCTAGGGGATGTTATTAAAATGTATTATTTTTTTTTACAGGCAGACGATGGAGATACAGTCGAACCAACTAACTAAAGCGTTCAGTCTTCTCGCCCATTGGCTCTGTTATGCAAACAGTGCAGTGAATCCCCTCATCTATAACTTTATGAGCGGTAATATAAATACTGTTAGACATACACAAACCCTCATCAATTTTATTTCATACTATGACAGTATCATGCTTGACGCGTGTGAATTCTTCATGATGGTGTTGATAAGACTGAAATTAACTTAACCCTTTAACAGCCGAGTTTTTTTGGAGTATTTGGCAAAGTTGGTACATGGTGAATCTGAATTCATGAGCACCCAATGAGAGAAACAAAATTATTCGAAAATTTTTCTACCCTCAGAAACTACCCCCAAATGAAAAAACCACCCCAATCGCTTGAAAACATTTTAATTTCATTTCCCATCGTTCATTTCTGCCATAAATTGAGGAAATGTCATTCCAGAACACGTAGTGGGATTCTGAAGAACTTATGCATGAATCAACCCTTACGAATTCTCCCTCAATGGATAAAATGTTATCATCTCATTTTCTGTTATTTTATCCCGATCTGAATCGAAATATGAGTGTTCCAGAACACATAAGCATATTCTGAAGGACTTATGGATAATTTGAAGCCTTATGAACAACCCTACAGTTGGGAAGAATTCACCCGCAATGCGTAAAACGTTTTCTTGCTACAAATTTTTCATGTGTTTTCAAAAATTTATATGAACTGAACGTCAATAAGAGTGCATTTTCTGGCGTATCACCACTGCTGGGGGCGGTTATTGATGTTTTGATACTGCCAGGGGTAGTTTTTGAATCAGATGTTCTTGATACACATTTTCGCGACTCTAAAAAAATTTTACTTGAAAGTTATCCTCATTACTAATTTTTTTCGCAATTTCGCACTTTTTGACAGGATGTGAAACGGAAGGCGTGCAACTCTTGCCTTTGCCGAATTTTTCTTGATTAGATGCATACTTCATCTTCAAAATGCGACCTTAACGATGTCGATATGTTCATTTTTCTGGAATTTCCGATTTTTCAAAGTAGGTGGGACGGATGTGTTCCACCAGTCGTTAAAGGGTTAAAATGCATACTCAATAAATTGTCAACATCATCATAATGCCAAGATAAAATTATGTTATAGCAGAATGATATTCTTATTTTTAACACAAAGCAAAAACGCGATAGAATATGGTGTTCTTGTCTCTATACAGGGTGTCCTGCAAGTTTGAGCCCTTAATATTAATATTAAGGGGTGTATCATTACAACAATCGATTTTTTTACATCTACCGTATTTATTACCCAAAACTCGTTAATTATGAATCTGAAAAATTTGATCTATTGATATTTTTAACGGAAATTAAATTTCCTACAAGAAAGCATTCTGAGTAAATTTACGTAGAACGAGCCGTAATCGCGCTCTTTACATAGCAACCTCTACGAGGAAGTATTGTAACTGATTTTGGTATCCTCATAGAGGAAGCTTTGTGAAGAGCAAAATTAAATGAGAAAGCAATGTGCAAGGTTCTACTTTGCATCCTTGTTTTGAGTAAATGAATAAATCACCGGCACATCTCATTTTTATTAGGCACAAATTTTTGTTTTACTTTATTAACTTTTGCGGAGGTTATAGCGAAAATCGCTATTTTTTCAAAAATTCAAAATGGTGTAATATTTGAACGACTTTACCGATTTTGTCGAAATTCAATACCAAACAGCATTTAATGTCTCTCTAGTTATAAAGAACTATTTAGCCATATCGGCGAACTTTTACGAAAGTTAGAGAGTATACGACATTTGTCAAAAAAATAAAAAATTCTATACAATCAGTATACATAGATATATTTGCTCAAAAATTACAGCAATTGAAGAGGAATTGATAGTCTACTTGCGAGCCAAATTTGAGCTGGATCGATCGTGCCATTCGCGAGTTATCGACGATTAAATTTTCGGTCCTTGAAACACACACACACACACACACACACACACACACACACACACACACACACATACGGACACATTTTCTAAACCACTTTTCTCGACGTTTTAGGTGATTCTAAGCATACTGAAATGAAAATCTCGAAAAAAAATGTTTTCATGAAAACAAAGCTTCCTCTATGAGGAAGCAATATATATTTTTGAATACCGTTGTTTTTAAAACGGTCTCGATGATAGACATTGTAGGGGTCGCAAATTTAATCTGAAACTAAAAAAACCCGACGGATTATTGATTAGTACGCGATTGGTCATCGCCTTATAGAGGCTTCTTTTTTAAAATTAGCAAAATGGCGGCGTTTTGAACAAAAGGTACCGAATTTAGCCGTTTTTTCAACAGTTTTTCATAGCGCGGTGGAGAATTGGATTAAGAGTATTCTCCTAAAATTCAGAGATGATCGGTTGAAAACTGTTCCCTGGGGAATGTCCACCATTTTGAAAAATGTCGTTTCGAGAAAAACGCGTTTAAAGTTTCGAGTGAAAAATTCCATATAAATAGTGTACTTACGACTAATCGGTGATGCCAGTTTTATAGAGTATACCTTCACCCTTATAATTTTGCTAATTTTCCTCCATTATCTCAGGTCATCGATGTGTGCGAGCCTCTTTACTGTCGAAGGAGTCATTAGTTCTATATTTCTTCTATATCGATGCCGTGATTGGTCCACTTATTGAATAACGATAAGCTCAAATAACTCCCTTATTATTATTTTTTTTCAGATTTCACACTGACGTCATTGTCCTTAGAATAATTTTTTGAGATTAGATTCTCCCGATATGCTAGAAGTCGCAATACATCTTGCATAAATAGCCGTCTTCTTGTTAATGGTTTACCGAAGTACACTTTTTGCGGTCGTATCACTCTTCATTAAGATTATGGAAAACTCCTTTCAGAGTGCCTCTCGGGCTCCGTCGATATGTCACCTCCTTCTGCAAAACGCGAATCTTTTTTTAAATGATTTAAAAAGTTAAAACAAAGTAAATAGAAATATAATAGCTGGGTGTAATGAGAAGTGTCTTTTTAAGACTTGTAGGCATTTAATACGAATTTCGCAGCCAAATGCATATATTTCCCGGTAAATAATATCAATCTTATTGAATTATTTGACCTGTCTATCAATCAATTCGGTTCTTTTACTTGAGATTGTTTTTTTAATCGTGATTGTAACCGCAAAACTATTCAGGAAGGGTCCAAAATTTATTTCTTCTGACAGCAAGCGAAATTACATCGGTACTAAGAGATTCGCTTAGCAAGAAAATCGATCAAGACAATGGCCCTACTAGCTTCGCTCGAGCTTAAAGCTTCTATTTAGATTTAGCTTAGTTTCTTAGCCAGTCTCACTCGTTCCAATATGGGGAGCATCATCAATTTTAATAAACGCCACCTTTCGTGTGGAGAGGAGCGTCACGACGACCCTCGACACTCCGTCTTCTCCACAAATAGGACAGCCCTACGATGTTGTGGGCATAATATTTCGTATTGGTCGACTGTCCAGAAAAACCACGATAAAGATAAATTATCCCGCCACGTGTCACATTATTAGCGCCTATTCGCTTTTTATGAAAAGTTACTGGATGAGAATTATCGTAATTTGTCGATTTATGAATGCCGTAGTACAGAACATAATCTGAGTAAGGAAACCGAATATGAGGCGTTTATCGACTCTGACATTTTTTTACCCTCTCGGATCTGGTCGATAATTCGCCATATACAACTTACAAGGAACGTAACTTAAGTGTCCCTCTCCGATTTCAATGAAACTCAACTATATTGTAGCCCTTAAAAAACTACGAGACACATATTTTTTTTTTATTTGTGGAAAAACGGTTTTAGGAGGTGAAATCAATCCCTAAAGTTCGGCATTTAGAGAGGTGATAATACAGTTTCACCTAGAAAGGATCGACCGATTTCAATGAAACAAAAACTAAAATGTTTCTCATCACGAGCAATGAAAAGTTTACCTGAAAAAAAAAAAAAAAATCTCTCTTGTGGGGGTGAACAACCCCAAAATTATCTTTTTTTCAGCCTATTTAAAATACTTACCGATGGAATTTCATGAAACTGGTATCATTTGAGAGGGATAGTAAAATTAAATTTTACGTGTTTTTGCATTTTTGCGGGAAACCATGTTTGAGAGGGTAAACCACCCCCTTCATATCAATGTATGAATTTCCATATAGAACCTCATCTCGCGCAATTTTCAAGTGAATATTGGTTTGAAATATTCTCGTTAGTGAAAATGAATAACCAGTAAATGAAAATTGACGTATTACCGGTAATTAAGGGGGTAAACTGTCTACTCAATTCGATGGCTTTTCGGATCTATTAATAATTCGCCAAGTAACTTCAATGAAACTTACCTAACATGAAGGATGGCGACGAAAGATGAAATGATTTACCCTTTCAGATTGACGAAGAGCATTCTTAAGGGGTTAATCTGACTATAACGTAAGAATACTTTATTTCTGTATAGATTCTCTATCCTCGCAATTCATCCGCATTTGTAAATCCGAAATGTATATTTTCAGTGAACATTCAAAATTGATACTTTGAATATCAATTATTTACCTTAAGGGGGTAAACGACCTGCTCGTGTTGATTATTTTGTTATGGATTTTCAATTCCAATATTAATTTGAATGGAATTTGTAACGCTTAAGTGAATTTTCTAAATTTAAGGCAAGGTTGTTTTTCCTCGGCTGTTGGATATTACAGAAAATATATTACAGCAGCTATACTTATCATTGACACACCAATATAAAATTTTTTCGGTAACCGTCAAAAAACCGTCAAAAATATCTAATTACGTTGCCTGTCATTCGTGAGTGTATACCAATTTATTTAATACTTGCATTAAATTCATGTATTTCGAATAATAATTGTAATAGAATTTTTTAAATAAATTGTTTTTTTAAATTTAATTTATTTAATACTTGCATCAAATTCATGTATTTCGAATACTAATTGTAAAAGAATTTTTTAAATTAATTACCGGTAATACGTCAATTTTCATTTACTGGTTATTCATTTTCACTAACGAGAATATTTCAAACCAATATTCACTTGAAAATTGCGCGAGATGAGGTTCTATATGGAAATTCATACATTCATATGAAGGGGGTGGTTCACCCTCTTAAACATGGTTTCCCGGAAAAATGCAAAAACACGTAAACTTTAATTTTACTAGCCTTCTCAAATAATACCAGTTTCATGAAATTCCATCGGTAGATATTTTAAATAGAGTGGAAAAAAGATAATTTAGGGGTAGTTCACCCCCACAAGAAAGATTTTTTTTTAGGTAATCTTTTCATTACTCGTGATGAGAAACATGTTAGTTTTTGTTTCATTGAAATCGGTCAATCCTTTCTAGGTGAAACTGTATTATCACCTCTCTAAGTGCCGAACTTTAGGGGTTGATTTCACCCCCGAAAACCGCTTTTCCGCACATAAAAAAAAATGTGTCTCGTAGTTTTTCAAGGACTACAACATAGTTGAGTTTCATTGAAATCGGAGAGGGACACTTAAGTGACGTTCCTTGTAAAACAGAAACATAGAACACTATGCCCGTAGAGGGCATAGTGGAAGTAAAAAGGAAAGGAATCTAGTAGAGATTCAGTTAGATAGTTACCAACGTCCCAACAAAATAGAAGAATCCCAGGATACTTCCCCTCAGATACTTGGAGAGCCTATATTTCACAATCAAAATTAATAAGAGTCAGAGTGGCCAGACATGTGGATCTCTCGTTATCAGAAAATGATATTCGTGAAGGAATAAAATGGCTATCGCAACCAGTTAGGATTGTTAAGATAGGGCGCATTAAGCGTATAGGCAGAACAGGTGGGAAACTCATCCCAATTAGCTCGATAAAATTATGATTTGAGAGTTCCGATGTACCAGATATGATTACCATTTTTTTGAATGAGGCTTTAAGTCGCGGTTTTTGAGCCTAAGACGTGGTAAGTATCAGAAATTCGGACACCCTACTAAAGTTTGTAAGGGTGGTGGGAGATGTGTGCATTGTGGGGGTCTTCATCCCTCTGACTCCTATAATGCTCAAACATTGAGATGCTCTAATTGCGGGGGTGCGCATTCGGCAGCTGACTCTTCGTGCGTGGCGCCTCGCAATCAGAAAATCTATTGTAAACTAATAGCCTTTCTAAACGTTGACAGAACGGAAGCACAGAGGATTGCAAAAGCAAACAACTTGACGAACATATACAAAACGGAATCATATGTCCAAAACAGATCTTCTGGTACTGCTGGAGGCCTTGCTTCTTCAATAGTTACTCCAACTCAACCACCCATCAATAGATGGTTCACCGAGAGGGAGCCATCGATTAGCCGTGGGGAGTCAAAGGGTTTTTCCCCTTTTGACTCTGAACAAAACTCACATCGGGCTCCTCAGACTTAGGGTTGGGACAGAATGCATTGTCGAAGAAGAAAGTCGCATTTCAGATCACTAGGTTAGGAGACTCCCCACAGGAGAACCCCTCGGTGGCCAGGACCGCGGTTCAATTCTCACCGGAGCTGGGGAAGCCTCCGCAATTTGAGAGGATGTTTATTAACAGAGGGCCAAAGGACTTGCCTTCCAAACGTGGCGATTCCGATAACACCTGTTCCTCTGTAGAGACGGTGATTGATGGTGGTTTTGGGGAGAGCAATCTGTTGAACTCCACATACGATAGCGTTCGTGTCACTACTGGTACGACGGGGAACAGAATCATGGACCTCAACAGTCATCTTTCGGAAGGTGCGGGTCTTCAGTTGGAGATAGCGTCTTCTAACATACATCATGTAGCGGACCAAGTACCAGACGGTCAAAAAACTATCGTTTTTAGCAATACAGCAACAACAACAACAACATTAGCAAGGACGATATATCCTCAAAAAATCGTAATCAATCTCGTCTGCTAGATAGGAAGTCTAACACGGTTTCCTTCGCCAAATTTGCTGAGAGATTAAACTTCTAGTATGATGCTTACGTTTTTCACAGTGGAATTGTAGAAGCCTCCTAGGCAAAGCGTATGTGATTCCAATTCTTATCGACTCAGCGGACATTTTAATGTTATCTGAAACTCGGTTTGAGGACGATAAGACTACCAATATTTCTTTTCTTACTTGGTCAGATCAGATAAATAATCAGAGAATAGCGGTAGAGGAGTTGCCATTGGTATGAGGATAAATATTCCTTCTAGAGTATGTTCTTTAAACATTCATGGTTGGTCTAGTAGATACGGAGAATCAATAAATATTGAGATTTTACTTAGAGGGGGCAATAATCTTTTTGTAGTAAGTGTCTATAAAACTCCTTCTTACCGGGCTTCACCTCGAATATGGAGTAATTTCTATAAGGAAATTTCAAGAATCTCTAAGAATAATCACTTGATGATTGAAGAAAATTGCATATCTCAATTCCCTTCGTGGGAAAAATGGAATCATTAGAATTTTTCAAACAGTTTAACAGTGTCTTATCCGATTCACAATTAACTACGTTAAATGACGGATTTCGCACATGTTTTCTAAAGAACTCTCGTAGCAACACTCTAGACTTAACCAGATCAAGAATATACTTACTTATAACACTAATGCTCGTATTTCTACGACGGTATCTAAAGTAGATTGGAAAACCTTTAAGGAAAAGCTGAGAGTTGGTACTTCTCCAATCAGAGTCACCTCTTCACCACCTCAATCACCACAGAGAGCGGTGGAGAAACCCTTCCCTCCATTCCTGTTGATTATGCGTCTCGACAAATTCCTCCCAGGACAGTCATTGAAATTACTAGAGGTATCTAGATCCCATGTTTTGTCAACGGGCTTAGTTTTGTCTCCTCTATCCTCAATACCAATTGAGCAGCTGAAAGGGACATGATAAACAACGAAGTAATTCAGAATGTTCGTATTGAAGTCGTTGGCATACTCTGTAACAATTTTAGTAGTAATACCCCAAGTGCTTCAAAATTATCGAATATTTTCCAATAGTTTCGTTACCTAGCAACTATTATGTCAAATTTTCCTAAGGCATCGATTTTAGGCCCATTACTCTGGCCTGCTGCATGTTTGAAGCTTTCGAGAGAGTGGTAAAAAGTCGGTTAGATTTCTTCCTAGACACCGAATTAGTTCTCTCCAAAACTCAATTTGGGTTCCGAAAAATGAGGTCGTGCTGCGATAACATTGACATCCTAACAACGGACATTTGTAACGCTTTCTTTAGGGAGGAAGTTGTCTCTGCGGTTTTCTTGGATTTGGAGGGAACTTACGATAATGCAAATTAAATAATGACATCGGCGCCAATTGCCAATCGCTGGAGTACGCTGAGTATATACGATATGTATTGATGTACTATATAATTAGTTGTCGTCTATTGGTTTGAGTATTTCAACCACTAAGTCGAAATTTGTGGTGTTCTCCAGAAGAGAACAGTTCCCTGACTTGTTGCCTATCAGAATTGAAAGTTCTGTGACTCCCTGGAAGTCCCACTGTCAAATTTTTAGGTATTACTATGGACTCCAAATTAAAGGGGAAAGCCTTTAAAAAGGACATCGCCAGGAGCGCTTCACAAAGATAAAAAGTTTTATCTTCTCTAACCCATAAATCGTGGGGTTCATATTCTTAGACTATACTTTTGATATATAAAGATGTTATCGGATGTCGACTGGAATAGTCGTTTTTCTGCTCGCACTCGGCTAGTAAGACACGCTGCAGATGATTTTGGGTTGTTTCAGGTCAACTCCTACTACTGTTTTGCTGGGCCTAGCAAGTATGTCATCCCTAAATTATAGAGCCTCTCCTCGGTGTATATACTTAAGTAAGTCACTTTCGTGTACGTACCGGAAAGTCAGAAGAATATACGGCCGTCTGTACCGGTACGGGTTTCTGCGGACGCATTCAGAGTTACTTTAGCTTGGCAAAGTGGGGGTAGGGAGCGATACGAGGGGATGGTTATGCAGGGGCGGGACAAAGGTAAAACCCTCATGGACGTATCTCCGAATTAGAACTCAATTACCCGTTGCTGACCCATGTAGGAATTGACCAGCAGGCCAACACTGGGCAAATGTGGGCAACGCCAGCCTATAATATCTTCCCAACACCGACTATTAAAAGCAGTCATCGTTGGCTCAGTACTGGCTGCCAATGATGAACCAATTTTTAAAGAAAAATCGATATACAAAAAAAATGACAATTCAACTGATCTGCGCTATTGCGGGATCATTTTCTACTGTTTACATTTCATTTATCAACCCATTTATTATTTTATACGCTACAATTTCAGAAATTAATTTTTTGTTTGGTGATGGGGATTCGAACCTGCGACCCTGCGACTACTAGTTCACGACCTTATCCACTCGGCTATCCTTGGCTTGAGAAATAAAAAGTTGAAACTTCTATTGTAATTGCAAATACGCTTGCATCTTATCGGGCATATGAGTATTACGGTTGCTCCTGTAAATGATACTTCCTTATTCAATAAATTATTTTAAAAATTAATTTACTACTAATATTGACGAAGCGTTGGCTAAATTTTGGCTGCCAAGGCAGCCTCAAGAGTGAATCAATCTTCATTTGCATTGGAAATTATACTTCTTCCATCTAACCTTTACAACCACAATCAACATATCATCGACCAATCTATTGGAGGAATATTTTTTAAACTGTATTCTTTGGTGATCATGCCCTTCGAGACAACCTCGAAAAAAACTGAAAAAGTTTAAGGGGAGGTTCCTCTATAATTGACCGAAAACTACACTAAGTTAAGGAATTAATTGTGGATGAACAACAAGACGTAATAAGCTGGTTTTTTTTTATCTTTATTTATGCTTCAATTGTAATACATTTTTCATTTTTTTTTCAATTTATACGAAATGGCGTCCAAGATAGCGGCTGATACATGAAATTTCCATACAAAACTGCGTGCATTCCTCACTCGTCGATTTTCAATCTAGAATCATGAAACAAGTTTCATTTTAAAACTGAATAAATACAGAATAGAATGAACCTAAGAAATCGAAAAAATATTGAAAAATGACAAAATGGCGGACATGTGAGTGAAAAAAAAAACATCCAAAAAACGAACTTTCAAGTTCACATGTCCGTCATTTTGTCATTTTTCAATATTTTTTCGATTTCTTAGGTTCATTCTATTCTGTATTTATTCAGTTTTAAAATGAAACTTGTTTCATGATTCTAGATTGAAAATCGACGAGTGAGGAATGCACGCAGTTTTGGATGGAAACTTCATGTATCAGCCGCCATCTTAGACGCCATTTCGTATAAATTGAAAAAAAAAAATTATTTCAATTGAAGCATAAATGAAGATTAAAAAAACCAGCTTATTACATCTTGTTGTTCATCCACAATTAATTCCTTAACTTAGTGTAGTTTTCGGTCAATTATAGAGCAACCTCCCCTTAAGTAATTATCTTTCATGATATATTCAACATTACAAAAGTTGCAATAAAATTGTCGAGGTGAGACACAAACGTTGGTCAATAACTGACAGATTCATATAAAGTAAGAGTTTCACTATTTTTTATTGTGTACGATTTTCGCTTATTTAATTGAACAACAATAATAAATTATAATATTTTTATATATTTTATTTTGTTGTAGGAAAATTTCGCAAGGAATTCAAACGCACGTTTTGTTGTCCAGGCCGCAGCGACAGTTTGAATCACGGACGAGTCGCATACAAGTTTGCCGGATCCAATATATCAAGACAACGCTCACAAATGCTAACCAGATCAGTTCACACAACGATCAACAACAACATCGTCCAACAGAGTATCGAGATAATACCACTTAGTGCAATATCACATGTAAACCAAAGTGACAAAAACAATTGATACTAATAATCCTGGTGTCTAGAAAAATTTATATGGCGTAGTGACTAATCTACATAATCGTAAGATAAACTACTTTTGTTTCTTTTTCCAGTTTCGATTTCATCACTTAACCAAACTTAATCAGAGGCTCAGTACAGTCACTTCACCTGAAACAATGTAATATTTTGTTCCGAATCACGATTTCTGTCGGTCGTCGGATTCGCGGGTCTCGCCACGTAAATATAGCACGAAGTAATCTGTGCGACCACAATTTTGCGAAAACTTTGTCAAGGCAGTCGTTCTGCAATGTGCTAGTCAAATGAGTGGTATATTTAATTGCGTTTCTACATAATAGTATATATAAATACATTCACATTCATGATTGTCAATGAAAATGGACTGAAATATAAAAATGCCCGTCAAGAGATTTTTGTCATCCAGCTTTATAGGAGAAAGAACGATCATATCGCTCCAACTATGACGAATAGTAACTCATTTTGTTTATTGAAAGATGCTTTATTGATTGACCGGATAGATTATTCATCCACAATGGCTGTTTGACAATTATGAGCATCTACACTAGGTTGCAAGTGCTCGAAAATGTCACTTTCTCACTCACTCGTCCACTTTTTGCCATTTAAGATATCTCCATTCAATTTTTTGGCGGCTCCCTTTATATTTGCAAACCAATCACAAAATTTGAGATATAAGTGATATACATTTTTCTAAGTAAGCAAAAATGTATGAATTGCCTACGAAATAACCCATTGTACCATTGCATCCAATTCTGATACTGTTTTTATGCTACTAAATATTGTACCATAAAAATTACCGACGTCCCGGCTAGTATTGTGTAGATATTTCATTCCAGTTTTTGCCGTACAAACATCAAAAACATCGTATATATAATTTGCTAACATATTTTTTTTATTTTAATTTGTCACTTTTTTAAGGTATTTCATTTTAAAGTTTTATATTTTTGTATTTCCAAGCAATTTTCTATAAACAGTAAGGCACATAAAGTGTTACGGAGCACTCAAACTCCTGATCATATCCAAAATTGTTCGAGACAAACTGGACCAGAAAATAAAATATTGGACTACCATATTTTTTATCGGTGGAGACGCCACATAGGTCCACTTAATTAACTTTATTAAGTGGAACCATGTATTTTTTTGCTCTGATATTATTACCGATTTCAAGACAAATTCAGCAATTGCTTATATTGCATCTCTCCCTCCTTCGACGTCGCCCTTGAAGTAAACGTAATCCAGTCAGCAAGCCGTGACACGGCTACGAGACTAGCTAGGGCCAAATAGTAGGGCAGAACTGTGGCGTGAGGCCAAATCGACAGACCATGGCGAAATTTCTCGAAATTATTGTATTTATTTAATTGGGAAATAAGATGTGTACGACACCTTCAACACAACTCCGGAGCTACCACATCGTTGCCTTTATTGCTATTATCTGAAATAAAACACACTAGTCAGCAGCAAGAGATGACGGACATTGATGATCTCAAAGACATCTTACTTCCAGAGCAGCGACAACGAAGAAGCAGAAAATGCTTTGGTTTCTACGAGTTATACGCAAGAGTTTCGAACTCCCGCAACGTCGGGTTAGCCGGTCTCCGCGAGTAGCCAATAACATCCATCGATGCGAAGGAATGCGTGCACCTCCCTACACTTCTGGGGCTCATACTATTCGTTTGGTGAGTCCAGCACGAGCCGCAACTTATGACTTGTTGGCTGGACACGAGTGCGAACAGTAACGCACCCAAAGTTATCTAAAATTGTCGAAAATAATCATGCTAAGACGGAAGAACGAAAAATTGTTTTTTACTGTATTGCAGCTGCGTTACAATCGAGATGGGACACTCCAATTTTTTAGTACTGTGGAGGGATCGGAACAATTGGAAAATAATAGTCTTTTTTGGTCTTAATATCCGGAATTTATTTCACCCCTTCAGCCACCACGAGGTAAAACGATTTTTATCTCGCCCCTAATGACGTTTGCTCAGTTCGGCTATGGCCAAACAATAGAAAAAGATAGATTTTTAGTCGACCAATCTTCTATATCTAGCCTAAGTTGTAATCGTTTCTGTAGCGCGAGGCGTGCATTGGCCGTCCTGTAAGAAAGAGAGAGTGAGAGTGACCGAACTTTCTCTCTAGGTTGCGCTTTCTTTGTTCCTGTTTCGGTTTTACTTAGCGACGCGTATGGGGGTGGCGAGTTAGCCCCGAACCTACCGCCAATACACGCGCAAACGACTTGAATCTTCCACATTTCCTCAAATTTTGTGTAAAATACAGCGCGCCCATTCCGGGCGCCGGCAGAGAGCAAGTGTCAAGATATCGATAAGAAATAATGTATGGAAACACATAAAGAAACACGATGAACTAGTGTATATTCACGGAGAAAAAAATGGCTGAAAGAGTTAAGCGCACTCCAATTCCAGTGTGAGGATCGAGTCCACGGGCAAATTCTTCGACGTGACTCGTTCCAGGCTGAGCGTAATACGCGGCAACTGTTATTGGTTGCCCGTAGCCTCAGAGTTGGCTTCCTCGAGACGTACGGGGGCTCTATGTGCTGGCCGGTGGCCATCTTATAGAGCGGTGGCGCTCCCTAAGGGGAGGCCCGGCTTCGCCACGTATCGGAGCTACGCCGCGGCATCGGACCTCCGGGATGCCAGAGGATCTGCATGGGCAGTTCGGCCCTAGGTGAGAGAGCTCTCTACTTTTAAGTATTGAATAATCATTCAATTTGTGTCACCTATTGTTAATTAGCTGTATCAGAGACATTTCTAGTTATTGGACTAACAACTACGTATGCGTGCCGGGCTTCACGCGGCGGTTGATTTCGAGTCAGCAGCTAGCGTCTAGGGGGTACACCCATGTTCATTGAGATCACTGTATCGCTTTTATCTATTGTTTGCTTGTTATTGAATAAAGATTTATATCCGCTTGTTTCGGCTTTTCCCTCTAAGCCGTAGAGGATTTTTACGCCGAAGCTAGTTGCTTGTTGTTCCGCGAAAAAACGTGTAATCATTCATCAAACCTCTCCTCACTCATTCCTCCACGTATTTATATGAAATTCACGTAAGTCTTGCATTATTTTTCATGGTTTTGTTCAGGTTGAAACATACGGAATATTTATGCGAATAATAGAACACTTTTGTTGATACAAAGATATTTTTTTAGATATACACTCCGCAACAAAATTTTCATCGAAAAATTGCCATTTTTCAAATGCTTGTAACTCGGTCAATTTTCATCGGATTGAGGTCATTTTTGTTTTTTTGTGTAGGGAATTATGTGTACTTTCAGGAAAAAATTATGTCTAATAGCTGCGAGATAATGCTACATTATTATGTCTTAATTAGGCCGACCAACTTTTTTTCTTAAAAAACGCAATAGTTTGCAAGTTTACCTGGGTTACCAATTTTTTTTTTTCTTCTTTTTTCTTCAAAAAACCTCAAATACTATTTTAGAGTACACTTTCCAACGAGTATTTACAAAAAAAATCGACCCTCGACGATTTTTTTTTCCGAGTTATGCCATTATGAAGATATTCCTAAGTTTTAGCCAAATACCGCCAACATCAGCATTACCTGATACGTAGCCCTGAAAAATTATCAGATTACATTTAACAAATTCGTGCCCCGGGAGCTATCCTAAACCGTCATAAACCAAGGAACCACATTGCTATTCGTAACTTTGATTAAAAGAAATTAATCCATGAAAAGTGTAGCTTTATTCAAACTTACACCACTACGTTTTTGTTACATTTAACATTGCACCTCCACACTTTTGGTAAAATTATCAACCCTACCGACAAATCAATTTAAAAAAAAAAGTAAAAGTTTAAGGCGGCATACCGGCTAAGAGTTAAGGCGAAAGATCATTCAACATTAATTTTATTATACAGAGTACATAGCAATTGAAAATTACAGTAACATATTCTTAATCGAAATGCCTCGGCTTACTGAAATCCAATCTGCTCAAAAAAGTTGCTACATTGAAAGAATGTTTCAAATATGCTCAGGAAGAGTACCAACAGATTCTTCGACACATTCCAATTATGTGGTTGATTTTACACAACGCCGTCGCACGCTTGCTCAAGAATTGGAGCAGCATAAAAGCAAGAATCGCGAGGTTTAGGTTAGTGAATGAGATGAGGGAAGGAAGGTCTGGGGGACGGAAGAGGAGAGGAGCTATAGGATATGCGGGAGGGAAAGGGTCGTGGAAACATGAACTGGATAAATGTAGGGGGGAGGAAAAAGTGAAAGAGGGATAGAGGAAAGAGTAAAGGAAATACTGGATGAAAGGGGTGGGGGGAGAGAGGTGGATGAAGAAAATAGAAGACAGAGAGGAAATGAGGCAGAGAGAAACACAGAGTGAAAGAGGAATGAAATAAATGAAACTGAAACGGAAGTCGGAGAAGGATGGAGGAAGGAGAGCGGAAAGAGGCGACGGAGAGGAGAAAGAGAATGCAGGAAAAAGGAAGTAAAAGCGATAAAGAAAATGTAAAAGAAATATAAATAATAATGGCGCGATGGAGGAGAAAAAATGAGTAGGGTAGGAATAGAAAGTAAGAAAATATAAATGTAAATGAAAATGTACAGAAATAGCGAGTAAGAGGAATTGTAAAAACGGAACGGAGGTCCTAGGGGGAACAATAAACACACATACAGTATCTTATTTTGGACATACAACACTATATTTTGTTCGTAGTACATGATATTTATTTGAACGTATAGACCCGTACGATGTTTGTAACAGTCAAAATATTTGTAATTGATAAAAAGGGAAAAGTAAAAAGTTTAATAATTAGAAATTCTTTTTTTTACTGTTGTGTATTTTTGCGATTACAAAAACAAATTCGTTTAACAGAATTTTCTTAAACATACCTTCTTAGTCGGCAGTCAAATTTCAACTGACTGATAAAAAGCAACGCGTACGCCGGGAAAGGGGAAACCGCTATTCACTTCATTTATAAATAACAACCGAAAACGAGCGCCATCGGTGGCGGCGTGTCCCCGCGGGAAAGACCGATGCTTAAAATTTTGAGTTCGAAATCTACCCTTGTGATTTACTTTTTTATTACAAATTAGGAGAGCCTCTGGTTGCTCACACGTCGAAATCGCATCACGATTGCGTACCCAAAAATGCGGCCTCGAGTCCAAATCGACTCTCGCTCGCTGTGGATCCACATTTTCAAAGGAATTCCCGCGGGATCCAAAAATCAAAATAAGGGTAACATTGCCACTGGCCTTCTCCCAGTGCGTGCAAATCCGAAAAACGACTTCGCCGTGGAGACGGAAAGAAATGAATTAAAAACATTGGTCTTGTACAATATAACGCAAACGCAAATTCAAATACAAATAACAAATTTAACTTGAACTAAAAAACGCCTCTTGTTCTTGTCCGTCACAATGTTGTTGAATCGAACTGAATTTTGTTGGTGCAACTGAATTTTATTTTTCAGTGTACTAATGATAAAATGATAATGTTAAAATGAACTACTTGATGAAGGAAATTTGTAAAATAATGAATATTGAAAATAATAATCTACACAGTGAGATAATTTTTGGAAATAATAATTTATAAAAAGAAATAATAGATTCATGCAATAATGGATAATAATTAAATACTAATGTTAAAATGAATTTATTTCTGGAATGAGATAATCGATGTGCGTAATAATAAATATTTCGAAATGCGAATGTTCAATCAATGATTGATTAATTGAAATTATATATGTAATAAAATAATTGAACAATCATAACTTAAACAGGCATGATAATGAACTTTGTGAGGTAATTTGAGAAATGAGAAATATGAATTAATGATTAGTAATATGATAAAATTTCAGAACAATGATTATAAAAGTTTAAACAATTCTATGTAAATTTGTTGGCACATACGACTGATTTATCTGCGCTAATGAAAATGTATTAAATACAGCCGAATTAAGTATTGAACCTCAGCTTTCTGTAGTCACTGGATTCACCATACTATCACCTCTGAAGGGTCCCCAGATTATATTCCTCCAAATATCCCTTACCGAAAATAGAATTTCATAATAATTATTTAAAGAAAATCAATAAGTTTAGAAACTCTTTGCAAACGCGCTATTGTGCAACTATTGAGGAGGGGCGTGCCGGTAACAGCGGCATGCCTCTATCACGATATATTTTACTATTAATTCTACGTGTGTATAATTTGTTTTCTTCAAATAAAACCAGTAACTTGTCCCGGCTTTTCTCTCAAGACCGTGAGAGCTTTTTCGCCGAAGCAAGCGGTATTTGTGTTTTCGCGCAATTTTCGCATCTTTCAATTTTTTGGCTCAACCTTCCCTCACTCATTCTCGCCATTTTATTAAATAAACTCAGTTCTCGCGACAATGATAGTCTAGTTTCTTCAATATGAATACCTCAAAACTTTTTCTGACAGGTGTGAGAAAATCACACAAGCTGAGAAAGAGAGGTTTTCCGTCAAGTATCTTCTAAAATTTCATTTGACGAAGTGTGTAAATAAGATTTGACGCATTCAAGGCGTAAAATTGCAAATTACGATACAAGTTCGGCTAGAATTAATCTCACGAGTGTTCCGATCCCAGGACCTCTTTTCCATCGAATATCGTACACTTTTATTTGTAAAGGTGCAAAAGCGCGGTTTGACCCACATGAAACGCCATTTTGTAACGCCTATTGAAGTAATGACTATAGATAGAAACTATTTTATATTTTGAAACCATTTAAATGTGCCGGTCGAGGGAATCGTTCAAAAATTGATTGAAATCAATGTTCATAGTGCAATAGAAGCTCTCACATATTACGGAATGCGGTGACAATATAAGGTAAGTGAAGGGCCAATTCCGGTTCGCCGATGGGTTCGAAATTCGCCTACGCTTCAGCGACGTAAACTAGCTGGATCTTCAAATGAGAGTTTCCACTGTACAGTTATATAGTTGAAGAAAAATATTCATTCCTCGAACTACTTACTCGACAATCGCATCAAATTTTTATTTCGTCTCGGAACGTATACACGATGCATACCCAATTCCAATAATTGTGTACCTCTAAACGGAATTGCAAACGCTAGCAAAACTATGAATGAGTGCATTCCAAGTTTCAATTGGAACCGTATTAGATAACATCAATATAAATTATAAATGTTGTTCGTTGTGGGACTAGCTCAGTATTATGCAGCAGACACCGCTCCGTCACGCTGCGGGTTCTGACTTTTTCGACATGGCACGCCGTGCCATCATTATGCCATCACCGACAACCATGCAATACCATGCGACGAAAAAAAGCACGTTCATCTATCTAGGTATGAGCGATGGGATTACATAACGCGAAATAAATTGATAGACCGAGGTGCGCCACACTGTGAGGTATATTATTATTTATTCTTCCATATGAATGGAGATATTAATATTTACGATATAAATGTATTTATTGTACATAAAGCATTCAGAATTCGATCCATTAAAATTTACCAAATTATTTATTTTCCAAATTGTTTCACTCATCCGCCTCCAACATGATAGTTGTTACAACTTAGCTACAAGGAAAACAAAATAAAAATAAAAATAAAAGGGGAAGAAGGATCATGATCTGCAACTATTATTAATGTTAGCTGATCGCTTCGGAGTATTCCCAGCAATAAATATCCTTTACGCGCCTCGCTGCTTTTTATTACTTGCTTTCTGTTTTATTAGGATTTTTTTTTTTTTTTTTTGGTGGAAAGTGTTTCTGCATCTTTTGTATTTCACGCTTTATTATCGTATATCGTGTTACCATAATTTTTCAGTGATTCGACAACTGTGATATATATAATTCTTCTTCATTAATTTGTTATATATACATACATATACTTAGTATACTTTTACCCTCTTTGAAATAGTACTCGATGGCAATTTCGCGACAGATATTGAGGTAAAGTGAAACACGTTTTCCGACTTTTTTCGCTCAGTCCTACATGATTGGCCTAAACGGTATCCTTCTTGTGTTTCATCCCCTCCATCCCAAGGAGGCTGATAAACTTCACACTGGTCGAAAGTGAACTAAATTATAATCGGTTATATAGAAGTGTTTGGATTAAATGGAAATAGCGGCAGCTGATACGTATTACAAAATCTTTACTTGATCTTATTGGATTTGTAAAAAGATTACTCCATCAACGCTAATATCATAGAGTCTAGAGGTAAGGAATACGACCTGCTACAGAAATCGCGGTTTACATCCATTCGCGAAACTTTGGAAAATTCTTTCGGTGGAAACCGAAGTGAAGTGAGCGACAACGTAACTCGGTCGAATCTAATTCGTTTGTGCAGACTTCAATTCGGTTTCCATTGGTAGTCAGTCCCTAGAACTTAATACACTTTCGCGAACGTATTTTTAGCATTGAGTTGGTACTAGTTGCTACTGGTCCCCTCTAGTCTCTATGGCTGATATAAAAGAACGTACTTTGCGTTCCGTTATTTTCAAAGTAATATGGAATTTATGAGCGATCGGGTGATTCTGTTTCATTCCCGAAGCTCCAGGAGTGGATCTGCTTCTTTTTTGATAACGTTGGGTTTAAAAATTACTGTCTGTTTACCTAGTAAGAATTAAAATCTGTAAAAACAAACAGCTATACTTTGTGGATTTATTTGGGGTATTTTTCGCATCAGGCAAAGCAATGTCTCAACGGAAGATAACTAAAAATTTGAGGATTATTCTTGAACAGAGTCGAGCAAGAATGTAGCTTTAGAAATACCAATGAATTGGTAAATATTTTGATCAACTTGTCAAATCACCCTTCAGTTCGGTTGATTAAACTTTTTGCCTGGAACAAAATCCTCTCCATTAGGACGACACAGAGGCACACGCATTATTGGTTTTACAACAACAACAAAAAAGTAAACTCTTTTGCGGTAGCGAACACGTTAATTTTCTTCGGTAGTGCTTTTGCTTGAAAAAATAAAACATTAAATTTAGTATTGCATTATGAGACGAGCATGAATCGGTCTCTCTCGTTTTGGCCATGACGACTGATAACTTCACACTAGTGAGATTCTCGGACTTTTGTTTGTTGTAATCCTCTCGTCTCGTCTCGATTTTACGATCACGAACGAGCGAGCTTGACACCTGCCAATAAAGTCCTGAATGTCTATAGACATTATTGGCATTCAATTAAAAAATTAATCTAATCTTGAAGCACTTGGGAACCCATGCCCAACAATGGATTTTCGTGCTGCGCCTGCCGACACAAGGGCTCGGAAAAGAATACACGAAATAGCCACTAACGATACTAGGTACGATAAAATATAACACGAATAAAAAAAAATCGTTTCATTGGTTTACCATACTGTCGGATATTTATTCCGACAGTTGCGGTCTTTCCACGGGTGACACCGACAATGCGTGGAAACAAGAAATGGACGACTATCGTACCGCGAAACGTGCTGATAAAGACGTTAATATACTCTGCTGGTGGTCTCAAAACAAAACAAGATGCCCCGTCTTATCATGCATGGCACGGGATTTTCTCAGCATTCCGGCTACCTCAGTTCCCGCCGAACGCCTTTTCTCCCGAGCTGCATTAACAATCAGGAAACACCACAATCGACTGAGTAGTGGATCTGCAAAGGCACTGCTCTGTTTGAATTCGTGGCCCACCTGCGATTTGTGTCCGAAAATTATTTCTCTTGTCAACGTGTAAATAAATTCAACATTCGTTGGATAAACTGAAAATTATTTACAATGCATGAAGTTTGAATCATTTCTACTCTTACGGGGGGAATTCACGTTAGGAGTAAAAAATCGTATTTTTGTATTGCATATATCGTTAGCTTAAGGGGAGGTTCCTCTATAATTGATCGAAAACTACACTAAGTTCAGGAATTAATTGTGGATGAATAACAAGACGTAATAAGCTGGTTTTCTTTAAATCTTCATTTATCCTTCCATTGGAATTTTTTTTTTAAATTTCAATTTATACGAAATGGCGTCCAAGATGGCGGCTGATACATGAAGTGCCCTCCGGTTCCATGTAAAACTGCGTGCATCCCTCACTCGTCAATTTTCAATCTAGAATCATGAAACAAGTTTCATTTTAAAACTGAATAAATACAGAATAGAATGAACCTAAGAAATCGAAAAAATATTGAAAAATGACAAAATGGCGGACATGTGAACTTGAAAGTTCGTTTTTTGGATGTTTTTTTTTTCACTCACATATCCGCCATTTTGTCATTTTTCAATACTTTTTCGATTTCTTAGGTTCATTCTATTCTGTATTTATTCAGTTTTAAAATGAAACTTGTTTCATGATTCTAGATTGAAAATCGACGATTGAGGAATGCACGCAGTTTTGCATGAAACCGGAGGGCACTGATGTGCCTCCACTGATCATGTATCAGCCGCCATCTTGGACGCCATTTTGAAAAAAAAATATTACGATTGAAGCATGAATAAAGATTTTTTAAAAAAATCAGTTTATTACGTCTTGTTGTTCATCCACAATTAATTCCTTAACTTAGTGTAATTTGTCGGTCAATTATAGAGGAACCTCCCCTTAACTATGCAAGAATGTGCTGCAAAAATTTCAAAGCGATATTCGCAATCATTCAGATTTTATGACCGTGGAACTTAGCACGGATTTTGTATAAACTACAAGCCGGAGGTGTTGAAAAAATTCCAACGTCTGTCTAAATTTGATTGAATTCTAATCAATTCCTTGCACCCAAAAAATAAGTCTTAAGAAGTCAGTGAAAATGATCCTCCTAACGTGGATTTCCCCCTCAAAAAACGAAGATTATTATTTATTGGTATTTCCTTGCGATGAGTTCAACTGTTTTGTTATATATAACCTAATCTCGCGTCTCGATCGGATTACGAGAATCTCGGTTTGACGGCACGATACGAGAGGGCTCGATTGGTTGACGTTTCGAGATGACTTCTGATATTCGTTTATTCCTGGGATCGTCTCGCTCAAATGCAACACTACTTAAATTCCAATGTATAATTTACTTGATGTGACGATGGCGTTTGCACACTCCGACACTGTTGGAGAAAGCAATACAACAAGGCGAGATAGGCTGATCCACAATCTTTGGAAAAACGATAAAATATATTTAGCACTGAGGCGACAAGTGTGTAGCGATGAACCTCTTAAGATGATGTGCCATGTGTCGTCTGCCATGTGTACAGTTATATGACAGCCACGTAGCTACGTACAGTCTGCACTTAAGGTGATACTAGGATAACTAAGGATTATGTTACCGACATAGGTTGGTAAATAAAAGTTTCATAAATTTCAAATTAGCGCGGTCTATTGATAGCCTATTTGCTACGCACATGCTTTAAATTCCACAAAAACATATCGTGACCGTAAGCAGTTGTGTGTTGCCGCGTTATTTTTGTTGATAACGTAAGAGCACGGAAAAAGAGCATATTCAAGCTCTTGTCTATGGATGTGACCCCTTTACACAACGCATGACATAAACGCTATTTTCGACGCCATACACGTATCTTTTGTAGAATCGACTTTTAAACAGTAATTCAATATTTGGAAAACATGCTTGTTTTACGCATGTGATTTATAGAAACTTTTAGGTCATACAGAACCGATACTGTTCAGATTTAGTGCATCTGTATTGTTTTTCCGGGACGATCGGTAATATTCGATTTACGTCATTCCTAGAATATTTTGGACCGACATTTAGACGCACGCCTAATCATCGATATTGATATTACAGTCCTGTGGATTTCAAAACACACGCGTAACATATTGAAGACATCAAGGGAAAATGAAGAAATACATATTTTCACCAACTAATACCGACCACAAAATGAGTGAATTATCCGAGATTTATCAGCAGTGTCCGCGCATTTCTTCACAACGATCGATCCGCAGTTGCGAGTCAGCGCTCTACAATTATTTATCGTCTATACAACCGACAGAGTGATAATACGTTCAGTAATCGACGTACTTCCATCCGTTTGGTTATTATTTTCATATCTTCAAATTGAAAATTATTTCCTCTTCTTAGCAACTGTGTAAAATCCTTGGGAAGCTCGTCATTTGTTTGCCTATTTAACGAGTTAACTAATGTTACAATTGTTTCTGAAGCATTCTATAGAAATAAAAGAGTGTGTGGTCAACATTGACGAGCTTCGAGTAAAGATTATTAATATAATATATGAAAAACCTCCTATTCCTCATCCTCATTTCGCTCCAAAGGTCTGGACCCCTTTTCTAGTGGCTTCAGACACACAGACTGCGAGGATACTATTTAGGCAGCTGTCTCTTCGACGACGGGCTTCTCCAGGACAACGTTTTTCTCCGGCTCGCTGGCCTTTGTCTCGTCTATCGTTACATCGATGTCCACAGTCTTAGTATTCGGATTGGCATTCGGGGCGACAATGGCAACGAGCGTCGTATCGACGCTTTCAATGTTTCCTTCTACCATCGTTGGCTTAGCCTCCAATTCCTCTTGTTCTCTGTTTATCTCTGTTTTCGCAGATACCAGAATTTCCTGCTGCTGCTTCTCAATTATTGCCGACGGAGAGATTTTTGATGATTCCTCGGGAGGTGTGCTCTGAATAGCAATAATCTCCGGTTCCGATTTTGGTGCGACAACAACGGCACCGGTTTCGTCGCTGTCCGTTATTGCAGCCGGCACGATTGTTGTCGCCGTCGTTGTACTTTCGTCTTGGGGTGGAGCTGAAGTTATATGCTCCTCAAATCGATCGTATTCAAATACTTCCGCTTCGGTTTTCGTCTCTAGCTCGAGAGGGCCTGTAGGTGGAATAGCCTCGTCGTTTTCATGGTTGTGCGGAGTGGGAATTCCCGACGGCATTGACATATTTCCGGGAGTGCCACCGAGATGTGCATTTTGTGGAGTTCTACCTCGCCCCCGACTACCCTGATGATATTGCTGAGCGTTGGACGTGTCGGGAGGCGGAAGTATCGGTATAGCTGCTTTCGGCCGTCTTAACGGAGCTTGCTGTTGCTGTTGCTGAGCTGGACTGTAATAAGTGCAGCCTTGTGGTTGGAACAGTTCCGGGGGTGGCGGTGGACCCTGAGGCTGTTGACAAAAGTTTATTATCAGCATTAAAATTTGAGGATGTGTTGCGGATGAAGACATTTCCGTGGAGATAACTAAATTTAGATTGTACCAACTTAATTCGGTTAATTTAAGGATCATTTAATGACGCAAATATCATTGACTAATATCAAACAACCAACGCACTCTATCCCAAACCATTTATAATATTCGAGCCAAAATCGGTTTGATCGCCGTGAACTTCGCGTTTGTTAAACAATTCGGACCAATTCTTGTACAATTTTTTAAAACATATTCGGCTGCACTTGAAACATCAATCGTCTAATGTAATTAGGCTGTCGGGAACATAACATGTTGTATGTCAACACTGTTGACAAAGGATAATGTGAGCTCAAGAAAGAAACGAATTATTATCGTTAAGGTTCTAAACGAAATAATGTAGCTATCTGGGGAAGTTGTCGATAATCTTTGTTTACAAAATGAATTTCATTAATTGAAAATGCCCGGTGATGTTGATTCATGGTACTAATTATTCTATTAGTTGGCACAAGAATTTGTTTCAATAATGTTGATCAAGCATATTCATTAACTTGACTGTGAGGATTATCAATTTTAGTCATTCGACGGTCTGTCGACGACACACATTCCGTAAAAATTCGGAATCCTATGAAGAATGCGAGTTAATGAGAAAGCCATTGACGGTTCTCCATCGAAAAACGGAATTTGGAAATCCATTAGCTTTCGAGTTCTTCGTGGTGTTAGCTAAATTTATCCTGAAAAAAATATCATAATTTTATGTGTTACACGAGCGGCTGGCAGCCTAACCGTCAGTTGTTTGACGCTCGCTTCGGTTGGTACACCGAACAAACTCACTACTGACTGTCGGTTTTCTGACCACAGTGAAGCGAAGTACATCGAAGTTCCCTATTGTTATCCGAGCCACGACGCCTCGGCTAAAGGTGTGCTCTGATTGGCTGTCGTAGAATGCCTGTATCTTCGAAACTAGTCATCGTACAACAAAACGCAAAGTAGATTCATACTCGGGAGACCATAATACGCTTAGAACTGTTAGTCGTATCCGCCAATTAAGGGACACCCTGTATATGTATCGTGTCGATATATATGTAAATTCTTGTTTAGTTTTAATTTCATAGTTATTAATATGAGTATTATTATTTTTTTATCAAATGCGATTTCCTACCTTTTTAATAACACTTATGAAAGTTATATATCTGTATCCCTATACTCTCTAACTTTCGTGAAAGTTCGCCGATATGGCTAAATAGTTCTTTATAACTAGAGAGACGTTAAATGCTATTTGGTATTGAATTTCGACAAAATCGGTAAAGCGGTTCGGATTTTATAGAATTTTAAATTTTTGTAAAAAATAAAAATTTTGCTATAAATCACGTCGAATCTCAGCAAATTAACTGAAACGTTCTACAAACGAAAAATAACATACAGCCCTACTGTGTACCAAATTTGGTGCTGATCTGTAGAGTCGGTCAAATTTTACACCATTTTGAATATTTGAAAAAATAGCGATTTTCGCGATAACCTCCGCAAAAGTTAATAAAGTAAAACAAAAGTTTGTGTCTAATAAAAATGAGACGTGCCATTGATTTATTCATTTATTAAAAACAAGGATGCAAAGTAGAACCTTGCACATTGCTTCCTCATTAAATTTTGCTCTTGTCAAAGCTTCCTCTATGAGGAAGCCAAAATCAGTTACAATACTTCCTCGTAGAGGTAGCTATGTAAAGAGTAAAATTTAATGAGGAAACAATGTGCAAGGTTCTACTTTGCATCTTTTTTTTAGAGATGTTCTCAATAGATTCATCACCGAATCGCTTTCCTTGCTCACGCATATCGACGATCGTGAATAGTACTTTATCGTTTCCAACATTTGCGTAGGTTACAAGTGACAGAAAAATCATTGTTTGTCGCCTAGCAACCTTGCCGGGAAATTTTCGAAAAATTATCGATATAATTTCGACCTAGTTGTACCACGTGATGTCAAATGCTGCACTTTTATTGGTCAAAATTGAGGTTGAAAAAGTCATCTTCGAAATTTCATGTCAGAACACTCAGAATGGTCTAAAACGTCGAGGAAAATATTTTAGAAAAAATGTCTGTTGCGTGTGTATGTGTTGCACCACAGATAGTGGGGCCAGTTCTTGTCATAGAAATTTTTGTCGAAATCCTCCCGATCGTTCACTTTTCACGCGTTTTTGAATTTTCTGAAAAATATCTGTACACACGATAACTGTTTCAATTTTCGAGATATTAAGCTTCGAACTTCGAGATATTTGAGTAATACTGGATTAAGAGGCAGTATCACTTACCTCGTTACTCTCAAAATTACGACGCATTTTTTCTCCAAAGGGCTTAATCGACAGGATTTAAATTTCAAGAAACTCAAAGTTGTTTTCAAAACCAAAATTGAAGTTATGTACAAGTGACAGATCTTTAGAGGTTTAACATTGCATGACGATATTCCCACTGGTGTATCACTGTCTGTTAAGTATGGAAACGGAATGTGTACAATTAAAAGATGTAGGCACCAAATGTGTGAAAAATATTTATCGGCGTCGCGATGTCGAATATTCGAGTTTCGAATGCTTCGCATTAATCAAATCGTAATCGGCAGTTGTTGTCGTATCGTATAAACTTAACCCTTTAACAGCCGAGTTTTTTTGGAGCATTTGGCAAAGTTGGTACATGGTGAATCTGAATTTATGAGCACCCAATGAGAAAAAAAAATTATTCGAGAATTTTTCTACCCTCAGAAACTACCCCCATCATTTTTGGGTGTATCACCATTTCTAGGGGTGGTTGTCGATGTTTCGTTACTGTCTAGGGGTAATTTTCCATTCCGATATTCTTGCTACAAATTTTTCATGTGTTTTCAAAAATATTAATGCACTGAACATCAATGAAAGTGCATTATTCGGCGTATCACAATTGCTAGGGGTGGTTATCGATATTTTATTACTGTTATGGGTGGTTTTTGGTCTGGACCTTTTTACTACAAATGTTTTATGTTATTTCAATGCACACGCTTGAGATCGCGACTCTAAAAAAAATTTTGCTTGAAAGTTATCTTCATTACTAATTTTTGTCGCAATTTCGCACTTTTTGACAGGGTGTGAAACTGAAGGGGTACAACTCTTGCCTTTGCCGAATTTTTCGTGATTAGATGCATACTTCATCTTCACAATGCGACCTTAACGATGTCGATATGTTCATTTTTCTGGAAGTTCCGATTTTTCAAAGTAGGTGGGACGTATGTGTCTCACCAGCCGTTAAAGGGTTAAAGTAGTTGAGCAGTTACCGGCCGCAGTGAAGCGAAAGGCTATAAGTATTTTTCGTTTTTTTTAAATAAAAAGCGACAGTGTGAAACGTCATATTGAAATATTATTCCCTTTGCTAAAACAGACAAACCTCTAATTTCACCATTTAGCTCACAATAAATTAATTACGACTATATCCCTAGCAATTTGAATCACCGTCGTTCCTAGCTGATTCGCCGTAAAAACCACCATCGAACCACCGGATGGTTCTTTGCAAAAAATAAACCGGAAATCGGTTGTAACGACCGCGGAAACAACCGCCCTAAAAATATTATTCGGTTGTTTTTCCAGTTGTCCATGATAAATCGAAAAAAACGACCGCATAACATTTTTAAGAGCAGTCGGTTTTACGATCGTTATGACCAGCTTTCGGTTTTCTTTTTTTGCAAAAAAACACCCGGTCGTTTTTACGGTAAAACGGTGGTTGTTCAAACGTTCAGACGGTCAAAATCTCTAAAACTTTGGCATTGGATGTACTAAGTATTCATTTAAATAATCAATAAAAATGAAGGCCCTTGGAAGTCCACTAATAGATCAACTTCCCTTAAAATGATGTGTTACTGCTGGGTCAGTAAAAAAAGCCGTAAAACGTTGTTCCTGGCCACAATTGATGTTTCGGACAAAAGACGAGAAGTACCGCCTGCGTCTTATATCTAAACCATTAATCGTGACCAAGAACGACGCCTCACAGTTTTTGTTACCGATCAAACAGTAGCACATTGTATTAAAACTTAGTAGAAACGTGACAAAATTTCTAGCACCGATTTGACCAGTATAAACCCATTCAACCGTTTTATACAATTACAATAAATTACCTGAACCGTAGGGTTGTAGCTTTGATAACCCTGGAAATTGGGTTGAAACGGAGGACCCGCCGGCGTCGGTACGTAGTTAATGATGCTTGGTGGTGCAGCCTGCGGCGATATAAACTGAGGTGGTGGTACCAGAAATGGTGGAGGCGCGTATCCAGCAGGCTGTCCACCGGGAGCTAGAGGAATCACCGATTGACCTGCCATGGGCGCACCAGAATTTCCAACCGCCGCTGGCTGCTCAAAGTGAGCTTGTGGAAAACCTGGAAAATATATATTTATGTAGAAAACGCTTGAAGCGAATAACGTCTTTATTTTTGTGCTATGAGCGGATGAATATAACTCATGAACGAAGCTTCCCAACGGCAATGATTTGTTAGAGCAACATTGATGCGTTATCCACTGTCTTTTATGCCTTCAACGTGTTCCAAACATACTCTCGTGGCTCGTGAAAATATGCTTTAACTACTGGAGATCCTTAGCGCAAATTATGAAAAAAATAACAACTCTGGAACTGGATAAAAGGTAAAAATAATTCGAAAAATCAATTTTAAGGTGAGCCTACCGTATAATTTTTTAAAGTCGATACTAATTGACGTAAAACTTGCTGCGTACGTTGCCTAAATACTTGCTATATTAACACGTAAGTCATATGCAAAACCTGCTAAAACGACATATCTTTAACTGTCGCAATGGCAAACAAGAATTAAATTATAAAAACTAATATAACCTAAAAAAAAGGCCATATGAATAGACAATAAATATTACAAAATATTTAAACATCTGATCTTGACATTATAGTTTTGTGGGGTGAGATTTTTGGTATTAGATTTATCGCACAAAGAATCTCGGTAAAAAAAAGTGTGGATAAAAATTTGTTCCCACCCACGTGACAAAAATACCTTTAAAAATGCGTTGTTCGGCAGTACATAATACTTTATATATCATCGATCACTATCACGTCAACGTTCTGTTGTACCGATTTTGCTTCCATGGAATAGTGAAATTATAAATCTTTCAAATATATGTAAAGAATACAAAATTTTCGCGGTTTTCCAATAACGAGAGTTTGTTAAATCTTTTACACTTTATATATCTCTTCGAATATAAATCTTGGCAAAAGACTGATGCAATTGAACACCAAAAAAATTAACAAACACATAGGACATACGACACACATATAAATTTTACGCATAAATCTTACCTTGCGACTCTAGAACACCGTGCGAATTTCCAGCTAGGCAACAAATATGGCACAATATTCATAATATTAATATATGCATATAATATAAAATTTACCTTAGAAAATTAGAATTCACCGTAATTAACCTCATTATACATAATTACAAAAGTAAAATTACCTTGTGGAGGATAAAATCCATGCTGAGGATGTTGTGGAGCGTAAGGAGGCTGCGGCTGCGTCGGCCCCTCGGGTATCGTCGGTCGCCGAAGGCTTGAGTATCGTTTTGGCCTATTTCCAGTTATATCTGCCTGCGATTGCTGTTGTAGTTGCTGCTGCTGATGTTGTTGTTGCTGTTGTTGAGGAGGATGCACTTGCTGCGGCGCCTGAGATAGTGGTGGTTGTTGCTGCTGTTGCATACGCGGAGGGACGGCGTTGGGCCTCTGTTGAACAGGTGACTGGGCGTGAAAATTTTCTGCAACAGATTCAAGTTCATTAAGAGTTTACATTAACGGGAATTTCTTGTGAAAAAGCAATGTTATCGGTTCGGAAAAATTATTTGAAAAGACTATATAAAACTACAAGTCTGATGTTGAACTATTTTTGTTCTATGAATTGAATTTTTAAGATGTATTTTAAAGAAATAAACTATTTTCCGTTTTGACTTTAAAGAAATAAACTATTTTCCGTAATGTTGGATGACGAAATCGGAAACACTAGGAGTGTACTCGGCTTGAAGTGGAGGTCGATGAAGCTGGCAACCCCACAGAGTCGAAAAAAAAATTGAATATATAGAAATTATAGACTTTTCATGAGCTCTCCAACACCACTGAAGAATATTGTTGTGCTCATCCCGTAACGAGAAAATAAAAAAATTTTAAGTGGGGGTGCCAGCTTTATCTTAGAGACATAAATATATTATCTTAGTTTCATAATAATGGACTCATTATAGGCTTTTTATCGGCCTATGCGGAATCCCAATTGGAACTGTTCCTGAAAAGATAAAGAGAAACATTTTTTCTTTTTTTTTTTTGCCAGCTTTATAGACCTTTGAAGTGATACTAAAATATGTCCATTTATGGGATTAATCATATAGAGTTTAAAAAAAATGCTTTTGGCAAACTTTCATGCTTTGGCAGGACTCAAGTCCTTCGACTGGAATGTTTACGAATTACTGTAAGTTCCTTTGTGTATATTTTTTGTGTGTATAATTTTCTAATCGCAAAGTAATGGTCTATCATAGCGATTCACTTTAATAATCCATTACTCGAAAACCAATGATCGTGTAGAAAATGAAAGTAAGGTTTGGGAAAATGCAGAACATTCTCTATGCCATGCAATTAGTAGATATTGATTTTTTTTAATTTTGAAGTGATGGTACTGACTGGAAAAAAGTTGAAAATTTGCGAATTTCAGGATATTTGGAAAATATTGTTCTGTCAAAAATTACCGTAATGAGCAATTCTCCGATTTTTATTCATTTTTTCAACTTTAAAATGACTTTTTTAGCGATCATGCCTAATTTTTCTATTCAAAGACATCATATGACAACAAAATAGTTTTTCAAACATTTTGTCAATTAAAAACAAATTTAGAATTTTTTTTAAATTCATAAAAAATGTTTAACGTGTTAGCCATTCTATCATCTAGTTAAAAAAAATTGCCAAAGTTGTACCAAAATTTCCAAATATCCGTAAATTCGCAAATTTTCAACTTTTTTTCAGTCAGCACCATCACTTCGAAATAAATGATCAATAATATTTACTAAAAAACAAACCAAAACCATTGTTGTTAAAATAATCAGTTTTCTTTACTTCCAAAGTTACCGGAATAGAATAACATATTACACGGTTCGCTTATACATTCAACGAATCGTGCGAATTCTGTTAAAACATATTCGGCTGCACTTGAAACATCAATCGTCTAATGTAATTAGACTGTCGGGAACATAACATATTGTATGTCAACACTATTGACAAAGGGTAACGTGAGCTCAAGAAAGGAACGAATTATTATCGTTAAGGCGTTAAACGAAATAATGTAGCTATCTGGGGAAGTTGTCGATAATCTTCAGAAAATAAATTTCATTCATTGAAGATGCACGATAATGTTGATTCATGGTACTAATTATTCTAATAGTTAGCACAAGAATTTTTTTAAATAATGTTGATCAAACATGTTCATTAATATTACTGTGAGGACCATCAATTTTAGTCATTCGACGGTCTGTCGACGACACACATTCCGTAAAAATTCGAAATTCTATGAAGAATGCGAGTCAATGAGAAAGCCATTAACGGTTCTCCATCGAAAAACCGAATGTGAAAATCCATTAGTTTTCGAATTCTTTGCGATATTAGATAAATTTATCCTGCAAAAAAATCATAATTTTATGTGTTATACGAGCGGCTGGCAGCCTAACCGTCAGTTGTTTGACGCTCGCTTCAGTTCGTAGACCGAACGAACTCACTACTGACTGGCGGTTGTCTGACCGCAGTGAAGCGAAGTACATCGAAGTTCCCTATTGTTATCCGCGCCACGACGCCTCGGCTAAAGGTGTGCTCCGATTGGCTGTATCTTCGAAACTACTCATCGCACAACAAAACGCAAAGTAGATTCATACCCGGGAGATCATAATACGCTTAGAACTGTTAAGGGGGTGCAGGAGTCGATTTTGTTACTGACTTTGGTCGGTAAAAATAGACTTTTCGTAATTCAAATTGTACACAATTGTAATATCAACCTAAACGCGTGGACGGATATTCGAATATTGAGTGATAACCTACAATCCACGAAAAGAATCGTATATTACTAAACTTCCCAAAATCAAAATGACCGCCAGAGTTTCACAGCATCACCTATTTGATAACATATAAAAGATTATGGAACTTACATGCGTTAATCGGACACGTTCAAGTTCGTAGTCTAAGTTTTATGTGTATTCCTTTTGTATAATTGACTTTTCAACGCTCGTGGAATATTCGGAGAACGATAAAGAATGGACGTACATTCCAGATTAACGTACGTAAGTTCCAGAATCTTTTATATCTTATCAAACAAGTCGGTAACAAAATCGACTTCTGCATCCCCTTAATCATGTCCGCCCATTATGAGACATCCTGCATATATATATATATAGCAAATATATATACCAATTTGCTATATAGCAAATTGGAGAATATCTCAAAGAGAAATGTTGGAAGATCACCGAAACGGTATGGTTAAAATTTTTTAGTGAAATTGTCAGAAAAATATTTTCACCACGGTTAATAGTTCGCAAAAAATAATATTGAATTGTTACATACTAGTTGTTCGCCCACTGAGATTATAAGAGCTGTCGTTAGGAGTTTGGTGTTTGATCTCAGTGCCAAGCTGCTGATGTTGCTGCTGTATATCATCGTCCCGGTGACTCGCTGCATTATTTTTTCTCGGTTCGCCGGATATGAGACCAGCACCACGTCCTTTTGGTTTAATGTCCTGTGTTCTATGAGCAACAAGATTGTTGTTTACACCGGGTTTATATCCGCGTCCTCGAGCTCTATTTGCCGCGAGACTGACGGATTCGTGGACCTGCCGCTTTCTTGAATCCTTATTATCACGTGGTGATGGTAACTGTGTGTTAATGAATTTATCAGTATCGCCATCTCCCCCGGCAGCATTTCTATTAGGGCTCGGGTTTCGGGGTGTACTCTTGGGCTCCTTCTTCCACGCAGGATTGTTCGGCTCGTTCGGTGCTTTGTTTTCATTCCTGCAATCGGGTAGATTTTAAGAATCTGATACACTTGAAATATATCTATGATGTAGAAATGTGATAAGTTTTCTTACAATGTGGCCGTGCTATTGGCGCTCGCGGATTTAGACTTGTGGTTATCTTGTTGAGACTGAAGGGGGGGGAAATTTTGTTGTTTCGTGTTCGGTGTCTTGTTCTTATTACTGTACCACGCGGAGGAAATAACCGGTTCGTCCATCGATTCGGTCGAAACTTCCTGAAACGAGCAAAAGCTTACTTACTTTCCACATTTCGTAAAAAGGTTTTCCGAATTATTGAGACAGTATTGTTAGAAATATTAGGCACGACAAGTGATGTACTTGGTATTAAGAATGAAGATATTTATCGAATTTAGTTAAACTATTGTTGTAAACAAATTTTCAAATATACGTTTACCGTTATTACTATTGAAACTAAATGTTTTTAAGATGATATAACCTTCATAACGGCAATTGTTTACAAATAATGCAATTGTGTCTACTCAAAGGTGATCACTATTTGAAGCAAAAGCAAATTAGCTGAATCTCTGCTTATCTACTGTGCTGCGGAAGCTAAATTGCTTTTGTCTAAAACATTAATCAGCTTTGAGTAAAGACTATTGCAGGACGTACCGTTCGATAAGGAGAATTATCACGGATACATTATTGTTCTTATTATTAATGTTTACAAAATTTAAGTTTTCACTCATTGAAAGGTCATGTAAAAATATGTTTATCAATTATGTTTTTAAATTCATTTAATGTCGTCCCTGCTGATGCTGTATCAACTTAATGAAGCACTTATTGAAAAATGATTCATGGTTTTCACGCTCAGAATGAGCACACAACTAATTCTTTACCGTGTAAGTTCCGCCAAGGACTGGGAATTCTTCGCCGCTTCTGTTATTCCTTCTTCCTGGATTCTTGCTTCCACCTGTGACGCTTCCACTCCCCGCGGTCTTACCATAAGCATCCTCATCCTCCCAATTTCGTGTATATTTATTTGGGCCACGGCTGACAAACCAAAAAATAGATAAGGATTAAATATGTTCGTTCGATCCTCGCAGAATGCGCAATTGGATAGTTTTCTCTTTTAACTCAAAGCATTGGTTTCGGTCATGATTGTTATTCAGATAAAAAATTAGAAGTACTGACCGCATCTGAAAAGTCTACATTCAGTATTTCTCGCCTTCTATATGAAAAAGTAACCGTGTGAAAGAATAACAAGAAGTTTCGGCCATCTCACTCGCTATGACGATCTGAGATCAACGACGCCGAAAAATGTTAAACATCAAAACATAAGATTTATAACGAATAAATATCAAATAATGAATATAATATTTGACGAAATTTAACGTTTTCTCAATATGACTATTCAGGACGGATATAAGCACTAAGCATGCACTAAATTAATATGTATACTGAACATTCTTATTTCAAGTGCTTCATTTTCTTTGTATTACTTAGTACAGTGAGCTATCTGCGGACTGTTACACTGCCTTCGTAAATTCGAAAAGCATAATCAACTATGGGCTAACCATAATTATTTCAATAAATATGCAGCAATGATATTTTTATTACCCGTATCTTCTTCGTCTTCGGGCTCTCGGAGGTCCCTCCTCGTTTCTTATATCGTAGCCGTATACCGCTATTAATTCGTCATGACTTTTCGGAGCTTGTTCGTCATCGTTATATCTGTCGTGATTCCAACGATCCTCCTTGTCCTTCCAAACCTTCTTTTCCTTTGTTTCTCTCTCTGGTACAGGCTCTGCTGTTGTCTCTCCAGTCTCTTCGCTTGTCCTATCATCATGTTCGTAAAAAGTTCCCCGCTTAGGGATGTACTGTGGATTACGTCTGTCCTCATCATCATCCAACTTTCGTTGAGGCTTGTCCTCCTCCTGTCCATCTCCACTTTCACGTTCTCCACCATCCTGTGAACCACCATCAGAATCGCCATCACTTCCAGCTGTATCATATTCTGAATCGTGTCGCGCATCCGTTTGTTCACTGCTCTGCAAATATACAAATCATAGAAAAGGTCTTTAAAATATTATCAATGAAATACAAGAAATACAAAGCTCACAACATTAATGCTAATGAACATTGAAAGGTTTAAATATACTTGACGAAGGGTCTACAATAAGGATAAAACAATTTGCAAAATTTCTTAAACTTTTTTTCACACAATAAGCATTTTAAATTGCATTTTCCATGGTTCTCAATGATATACAATAATCATATTTGAAAAAAAAAAATGATAAGGAACGAACGCCACTGTTCTAGTAATGAAAATTATTAGTTGAATAAATCACAATATTTTCTGTGCAAAGTGAATTAGATTAGCTATTAAAGTAAACAACAATCAATGATAATGAGATTGTAGATTAATTATTATAATGAATTGTCTGAGTTGTTGAATGAAATGATTTTTCAACTTTCAATGTTAGCGAATAAACATACTAAAAGCATTTTGAAGTTAAAATGTTTGATTACAAATTGATTTGCATATCGTGTATTTGGCAAGGCTTTTTTTTATGTGATGATATGTATTTAACTGTTTTCTATCTTTACATCAAGTTTATTTAGTATGGAGTCATTCAAGAAATGTTTGCTTGATTGTTTTAAGATTAATATTTTTACAACTATGAGCATTTTTGAGTCCGTAAAAAATTGCAGACACATTTAAATATGATTGACATCAATGAAATGTAGTTCTAATGTGCAATCACCATTGCATTATGCATATGTTACAATAGAGAAAAAAAGAAGCTTGAGGGGCAGAATAAACAGGCTTTCAATATTGTCTGCAATTGATCAAACAATACGAACCAATAATATATCAATGTCGAAAGGAGCAGTGAAAAAATTCTATCGCAACCTAGATGTAAACTGAAAGCAGCTCAAAAAATACTTGATATTCAAAGCGAAACACATGATTTTGAAGTCAAAAACAAATTTCCTCTGAATGGCACATGCTATAAAAAGAGAAAGAGAGTGAGAGTTGCGCATTGCAATAAATCGTGGAACGTATGATCAAATCATTGTTTCGAACAATCACTATAATGGAATGGACATGTTTTGCTCACATATAGTAATAAATTTTTAGAAAACTGGTGAAAAGACATTGACATTAATAAAAAAAATAGTTGAAATTTACAATCACTATTGTGTTATTCGTATGCTACAATAGAGAAACAAGAAGCTCAAGGTATAGAATAAACACTGACAGATGTAAAAACAAATGTTCACAATATTGTCTCCGATCGATCAAACTATAGAAATAAATAATCAGTGGCAAAAAAAGTATTGCAACGTGTGAACCATGACCTACTAAAAACAACTCAATATTCGAAGCAAAATGTATGTTTTTGAAGTGAAATATAAATTTTGCATTACACGACACGCTCCGTAAGGAAAGATAGAGTTGCGCATTGCGATCAACCGCCCGATGCACGATTGAGGTGCCAAATCATTAGGATACCGCCAACTGAGAACTGCCATTGTTCCCGATGACAACAATAATGGAGTAAACGTTCGTACAGCTTAGTGTGGTAACAAATTATAAGTAAAGCAGTGAAAAGACGTCGCGACGTTGGCGATCGATCGCGTATACGAGAAGACTGTTCGCCGGTAATTTCATCGGAAGCAAAGTGCTCCGGGTAAGAACAGGACGATACGGGGTCAGTGCAATTCCTAACCTAGTAGAATGCGCGAAAAAGGGAAGAGTATCGTGTGAAAGGATTAACCGCGGCTACACGCATAGGAAAAAAAAAAAAGGAAAATCCTCGAGCCTGGAACGTGCAAATCTCGGATCGCAAAGCAACATTCTCCTCTGGTAGCCGCGTGCTCCCATTTTACAAGCGATACGGTAAACTTTCGACCCCGTTACATCGGGTACCACCTACGGACGCGAGTCTACCTTCACCTGCGCTCTATTTGGCGACCCACAAAATATCGCAATTTCCCTTATCAATGCAAGCTGCGCCAAGTGCCTCGGACTTTTATAATCAGCAATGGAAACGAAAAATAATCTTTCCGTGGTAAATAGATTAATAGAAACGAGCGATAGAAGAAAAAAACGCCGGACTAGCCGCTTACCTGAGTCTCTTTTGTCACATTCAACTCGTCATAAGAGTCGGAGAGATCGTCAGATCCCCCCGATTGTTTGCGACGTCGTCTCGTATCCGACATGTTTTAAACTTTCTGTTAGCACGCGTAAATTTCTGTACCCCAGTTTTACTGTACTTTTATTACTTTCTTTGCTTCTTACTACTCTGTATCTCAGCCTTTCGATATCCCCCCCTCTCTCTTTCTCGCTCGCCACCCCTCTCTCTCTCTCTCTCTCTCTCTCTCTGGTTCACTATCGTCTGGGTCACTTGATCGTTTCCCCTTTGCTTCCGTCAGACCCTCCCACTGCCACCGTCGCGCATCGATACCCTTGACGTCGCGCAACGTTCCAGTAGCGACCAATACGCTAAACGTCCGATCGTTCGAAATCCGAATTGCTTTGCGATTAACGATAGTTATACATACATATCGTACAGAATTTTTGGCATGTTCACCAATCGACCAATCGATGTGCAGGATTTGCCGTCGCTGAACTTGTCGGGTCACGGAAACGCGCCGAAATTGGACGTGACTGGCCGTGATTGGGCGTTGCGGTTCGAACGTCCATTGGAAAGACCGAGAGAAGCACACAACGACCCATTTTATTCTTATTCATTTACCTTTCAAGTATTCTCGTCGAGCTCTGATATCCGTTATCGCCTTTAGATTTGATAAAACTATTTTATTTACAGAGTACAATATCAAAAGCTGAGAGAAACACACGTTATAAGTATAATTTGTTAAAGTACTCCTTTCGCAGCAACCAGTCAAATCATAGTACGTAGTGAAAATATAAGAAAAAAAGCTTTAGCTATATTGTAATCATAAAAGTTGTATAAAATACGACTTTTACACGAATGTATAAGTCATATTTAGTTACTAACTAATTTAGAGAAAAATTACGTTGGTCGTGTGCTTGAACTCAGTATTCTCGCACATATAGCGATTTTGTCGACGTATAGATAAATTTGGCAACTTCGCGACAACCGGCTTCTCACCCGATCGTTGCAGTCATGGAGCGACATAATATTTGCGCCACGGACGTATGAAAGAAGGTTTCGTTTCTATCTTCTTATTGTTTAAATTTATTTCGTGTTACTCATTTTTTATTTTCAATTTTCAATCGCAAAAGCAAAGATTTTGCACTGAAGAGGTGAAATGTAGTAAAAAGATGTGCATTACCAAAGAAAATTGACATTACCAAATGTATTATGGTAGTAATAAAATTGTGACAATATAACTCATCAATAAAATAAGATAGTGCAAAAAGAATCCTTTTTACATATTCGTATAATATAATATATGGTATCGACATGGAAGTGCTGAAAAGCTGAGCGCATACAACGTTGCCAATTTTGTCGTGCCACCATGACGGTAAAATAGAAATTCGTAGATTGGGGCTCGTTCTTATTCAACTGCACATATCACAGCCAAATATTCGGTAGATTTTTTAAAAAATATGTACTATATTCTTAGGAAGTTCAGCGAAAAATTTTATATACTGTATTGTATGAGATTTAATGGCTAAGTACCCTCTTGTATATCTGCTGTTCAATAATGTGTGTTGAACATATTTTTAGTTTACGTATACATCTAATCATTTTTTTCGCGAAAGGACTACCTTTAGGTACTTAATGTGTTACACTGAGCCGCAATAAGTGCGAGTCAGATAGCTGAATTTTCCAGAAGCCTTATTCTTCAGAATGCTAAAACGCAGTCAGTACTTCTCGTATTTTTCCTGACACTTCAATTGTGCCGAAGAACAACGCTTTACAGTTTTTGTTACCGACCGAGATAATGTGTGCGAGTGAGAGAGCTGAAAATTCCCGGTGTTAATATTCGCCACGGTTGATGTCTGTTGCTTAAAGCTGCGCAAAAACTGAAGTACCACGCATTTCTGTTATTTCTGGTGCGTACGCCAATTTCTGCGCAGCTTCAGACGAAGCATAGAATCTGCACTTTTATGGACATACATTCATATTCTTTGTCCTTCAATAACAACAACTGATTCGAGCGGTAGATTTGTATATACTAAATTGTATTCACATACTGTGCACCTGGTCATAGTCAATACACTATCTACGCTCGTTTTTGATAGATTAAAAAGATAGTGGCGAGTCGCACACTCTGCATCATAATTCGTGTGCCAAATTAATGGTATCGGCAATGCAAATGCAACCCTTTCTTTCATTCTCGTTCATTAGAACTCGCTTCTCGGCATATCAAGGTTTCTTCGCGGCAACTATATTTTCGATCCATAATTCTCGCTTGTTGGTAATAAATCTTCCATTCTCGGCTCTTACATTGTAATTATTATTGCCTATATTTATTTTTCGTTAATCACCAAACCATAACACCGAGTAAACATATAATCTCACACACAGAGATGTTGCACAAAGAACACAAAGAGATGTTACAAATGGTCGAGATACTTACGAAATCGTGATAATTACAAACGTTTAAAATTACAATTTGATAAAAAAAATTAGCTTTATGTAATTAGATTACATCCTTAGAAAATCCCAATTATTGGTAGAATTAATTCCTATAATATTTTGGTGTCATACATACTCTATGACCCAGTCAGAAAAACGTGGAGTGCCGGCCGGGACTACGTGTTATGAAGAAATGACTTATGTGCAACGAAATGCAGCGACACTGTGACGTGGCACAACATAATCTCAACAACCACCGGGTGGTTTTTTGCAACAAAAGAATGGAAAGTTGGTCGCAACGGCCGTAAAAACGCCCTAAAAGATGTTATGCGATCGTTTTATTCGATTTACCATGGACAACCGGAAAAACAGCCAAATAATATTTTGAGCGCAGCTGATTTTGCGGTCGTTACCACCGATTTCTGGTTTATTTTTTGCAAAAAACGACCCGTTTATGTGATAGTGGTTTTTACGGTGAATCAGCTGGAAACGACGGTGGTCAAGATTAGGGGAAGACTGCACGGTGGTGACAGGGCACGGCACGTCGGTTACGCACTTTTATGTGCGACCAAATGTAACAATATAGTGACGGCACAACGTACTCAATGCGGCACTGTGCCAGCACCGTTCTAGGACATCGTGCACTATAGACAGGCTGCACGATGTTCGGGAATGTAACTACGCTGTATAGAAACGACGTGTCGTGCTGTGTCGCCACCGTGCCCTGTTCTTTTAGCTATATTTTCTATCTGGGTAAATTTAGTCTCTATGCTCTGTGACTTGTGCGAAGCGCGGCAAAACTACCTTTTAAATTGTCGGTCGGTAAGACATTTTTTCGAGAGAATTTGGGATTTCGAAACTTTGCTACTCCTGCTCTCTCTCTCTCTCTCTCTCTCTCTCTCTCTCTCTCTCTCTCTCTCTCTCTCTCTCTCTCTCTCTCTCTCTCTCTCTCTCTCTCTCTCTCTCTCTCTCTCTCTCTCTCTCTCTCTCTCTCTCTCTCTCTCTCTCTCTCCTCTTCAAAACATGTTCGACAATCGGTAATGAAAACTGTTATTCTACCGATGTCTGCTGATGCAGATCGATAGGTTCGGTATCAACACTGCCAGCTATGGAAATATCGCTGTACTTTCGGTGAGTTAGTTGAGATTCGGTTATCTTAGCGCTGGTGTAGTTGGCCATCGGAGCTTCATTTCGAATGCTCGATTCTCACCCAGCTGCTGGGTTACTCGGCGGCATGTACGCGATCTACGCGACTTACCACCTCTCTCTTGTAAAATTTATGTAACTCCACATAACTAATATTATTAAGAACTCGATAACACTTGGGTTCTGTCCGCCTAACAGGTAAATTATCGCTTAGTGTTAACCAACTCTTAATGTCGATCGCTCCGTGACATTCCGATTAATTCTGTTGTTTGCCCGATCAAAAGAGTTATGAATACTGAAAAATCCTCGACAGCTCGACAAAACCTCGAACGCGATATTTCGTCAATGCAAACATTAATGACAAACCATTTTTTGTAACCGCCGAATTTTATGTCAGCAGCGATAATAGCGAGGATGGGCGCTGGTCAAAGTGCTCGAAAATTGACTATTTCCAACGACGATGAACTTGGGGTTATCCATATCTCTAGCGGCGTAGCACAACGTCTGGCTCAAGGACTTGGAAATGCAACCAAGGAAGAAGCGTCTGCAGTCACAGTCGGAGATTCTAACGCAAGGGTCACCCAAGGCTTTGACTCTAACTCAAGTTCTGTAAAGCACGAGGGTTTTCAGGGAACCAGCCATCACAGTACCGGTGCGCAAGCAACCGCTTATCCTGCACACATTCATCCAGAGTATACTATGTCAGCTTTGAAAATGGAACAGCAGAAAGAGGCAGAGCTACGTAACCAGGATTTGTATTGGCGGAAGAGATTGGAAAATCTCAAGGAGAATCACGCAAAGATAGATCATATTCTGCAGTCGGAATACCAGCGGGCTATAGATGAAGTTACCAGCCACCAAGGTGAGCATATTCTATTTCACAATTAGACCACCTTAAAATAACGTTAAAAAAAAAAAATTCAGACGAAAAACCTCTGGTCTGTCCCAGAGTTGTAAATTCCTAAACTTGCAGTAATAAAGATTATACAATAAACTCCATAATTATGATTCTATAATAAAAATTTGTGGTGATCGTAATACGATAACTAAACTTTTCCACAGCTGCAAAAATCATTAGTTTTCAATAAAATTCCATGGTAATCTTTACGAAAAGAGGAAGAAATATAACGAATGCTTTAATTATCTCTTTGATTGTTTCCACTATTTTTTCCAATGTTCGAGCGAAAATTAGTATTTTCTTTTTCAGCATTTCAAATGTTTACACTCTATTTTATAATCACTACATATTATTATTGCCAAATTATAATTACAAAACAAACTGTACTGTAATCTATATTTCATGAGTCAATGGAGACTTACAACTCTGCTCTATACACTATTATTGATCCCTGTGAAAGAATTTTTTTAAACAATTTCTTTAGAATCCATGCAAAAGCCTTTTGTACTTCCCATTTGATTAACACATAGAAAATCAATTCTTTTTTGGATAGATATCATTATTTTTGTACACCATAGACAGTGCTATGTATAATAGCAGTATTTGATAGCTTAGGTGATTACCTGCAATTCCATGCAACATAAAACATTTTAAACCACATATCCAAAACATTCAATTTTGCGGGATCCAAGGCTTTTTACTTTTCAAAAAAACAGTTGCCCGTGAGAAACTGCCATCTTTCTTAATGGGACTACTAAAAATAGTAGAAAATTTCTCAAGTAGATGGAAAAACATACAATTCATACAATTTAGCCTTTTTTGTTGTTGTTGTTGTTGTTGTTATTATTATCATTATTATTATTATTCTTATCATTATTACGATATAACAATAACATACTTATTACAATGTTGAATAGTTTTTGTCTATTGTACGTGTCCGAAAATCCCGTTTTATGGCATAACATAGAGACTGTTAATAGCAAAATGCTGTGTCCATTTTTGTAAAAGGTGGCATGAAGAATTTTCATGTTCAGCATTTGCATCAATTTTTTTAACATCGGATAGGTACGTGAATTGTCAACGTTACCTCTTCGAGACATTTACACGGTGTTATGTTTTTAAGAGGCTCGATATATTATGGTATAAACTGGGATTTTTGTTTTTGTATAATGGAAAAACGATTATTAGACATGTTACTAAGCATTTTGTTGTCAAATAGTGATAGTAAAAATATTTTTTTAAATCAGAATTTTCACAGGAATCTGACCAAGGAAGATGGCAGTTTATCTCATGTAAACGTTTTTTGGAAAAGTTAAAATAATCTGTTTACACAAAATTGATAATCGCGATTTTCTTTTGATTTAAGTTTTCTAAGTAGAGACCATACCATTGAAATAAGGTTTTTCTTCTATTTTCACTGACTTATTATAAAGAAGTATAAGGCTGTTGGTGCATTATGAAATTAAGCAACTGTTTTTGCTTACTCGCAAGGGAAGCTTTGTTTTTATGATCATTTTTTTCCAGATTCTCATCTCAGTATACTCAAAATGGTCTAAAACGCCTAGAAAAATGATTTGTACGAAATGTCTACATGTGTGTGTGTGTGTATTCGGATTTTTGTTGGCACGATAACGTACGGAATTTTCAAGATATCGCTCTAAACTTTGGTACGAAGTCGTAGTGTGGGTCGACAAAGGCCAAGTTCAAATTCGGCCCGAATCGTTCAATCTAAAATGATGACATTTTGAATTTTTTTTTTAAATCGCCTATCACGGTCTAACTTTTACATTTTTAAAGATAATTCGGCTCAGATTTGATCTACGAATGGACAAACTGACTAGGGAATATTGTAACCCGCGCGCACAAAACCTCGATTAAATACCTCGAATAAATTTTTTATAATTCCGTCGCCAACTTGATACTATTCGCCCGAAATTCCATGGCCAACGTGATTGTAAACAAATTCTAGTTTCTAAAATTTTTCCTCACGGGAGAGCAATGTGACAATTTCAATTGTCAGCTTTTTTTTAGAATCATTATGCTTTGTATTTTTAAAAACAAGCTTGATACTCGCGTATTTAATTTTGTTGCATTCTGCAGTCAAATTGCATGAAAGTCAAAGGTTTGTGGGATATGCCCATATATATAAAAGTTCATAAAAATGATCATTTTCGTATTTTTAGAAATTACAATACACTGCAAGGTTATTGAGATATCTCCAAACTGAACTAAGAATATAGTCAAAACGATTCTCAGAAGCCAACAGCTCTTGACATTTAACTCTTTTTTTGGGGAAATATAGAATTACAATATCTCAAAGTTACAACAGTTTTTGGGAACATTAAAAAATTGAGTGACTGAACTGTAGTGAATGTCTCATTTACCAAAAATTGAACAGTTGTGTTTGATTTTTATTTTAGAGACAAAACACTAGTACTAGGATAATTTGTATAAAAATTATAAAGCCCATTCATTGCGATTCCATTCATTGTTCTGAATGGTATTTCACACACTATTTACTGTTTTGTGTTTACAGCAATTACTGCAAATTTTTTAAAGTGTGATAAGCTCCCATTTCTATTCTATTGTGTTTTATATTTTATAATATTACTAATCAGCAATATTGTGGCTCACACACTTTTAAGATGGCCCTATCAAATGTGCATAGTTCATGAAATCGTTTACAATTTACTCATTTTGAGAGTAGCATACAGGATTTATAAAATTCGATTAAAAGTTTCCTGTATGAGATACCGAAATATAAAAATTAGCACAAACTCGCGAGTTCACGGTACAAACTGTGGTTTGAATAGCTATTTCAAAATTTTCATATTCAGGCAACTTCTTTCTGTGTCCATGAACATAAAATCAAACAAAACCAAGGATGCAAAGTAGAACCTTGCACATTGCTTACTCATTAAATTTTGCTCTGTACAAAGTAACCGCTACGAGGAAGTATTGTAGTTGATTTTGGCTTCCTCATAGAGGAAGCTTTGTAAAGAGCAAAATTTAATGAAGAAGCAATGTGCAAGGTTCTACTCTGCATCCTTGTTTTGAATAAATAAATAAAACACCGGTACATCTCATTTTTATTAGACACAAACTTTTGTCTTACTTTCTTAACTTTTGTGGAAATTATACCGAAAATGTCTATTTTTTCATATATTCAAAATGGTGTAAAATTTGAACGATTTTACCCATCAACACCAAATTTGATACATAGCAGGGCTGTATGTTATTTTTCGTTTGAAGAACATTTCAGTTGATTTGTTGGGATTCGACGTGATTTATAGCAAAATTATAATTTTTCACAAAAATTCAAAATTCTATAAAATCCGAATCGCTTTACCGATTTTATCGAAATTCAATACCAAACAGCATTTAAAGTGTCTAGTTATAAAGAACTATTTAGCCAGATCGTCGTACGTTTACGAAAGTTAGAGAATACACGACATTTCAAAAAAATTAAAAATTCTATATAGTCACTATACACATATCTATTTTCTTAAAAAATTACAGCAATTAAAGAGGAGTTACTACTCTACTTGCGTGCCAAATTTAAACTCGATCGATCGTGTCATTCGCGAGTTATGCATGATTCAATTTTCCGTTCCTGCAACACACACACATAGACACCTACAGACACATTTTCAAACTCATTTTTCGCGACGTTTTAAGTGATTCTGGGCATGCTGACATGAAAATCTGGAAAAAAATTTTCATGAAAACAAAACTTCCTCATAGAGAAATAAAACAAGCAGTGTCATTGAAATCAAAATTTGATGCAACCCAAAGTGGATAAACAAAAATTAATTACTTTTTGAAATCACATTCATGTGCTGTACAATGAAACACATTTCATTATTTAATTGTATATTGGCATAATCAATCTTATTTCGAAAAATGTTTTTAATAGTCTCATAATTAGTTGATGCTCATCGTCATTGTTTTGTTTTTCTGATGTCAATAGACCCTAATAAAAGCTATTATAATGTAATATCCGCAAAATGCTCGATCCCTTGTGTCCTAGACTATATCCACTTGCATGTGTGTACTCCAATAAATATAGATATTTAGAAACTTTTTTTTTTTAATATACGAAAATGTCTCGAAATTGCCGAGTGGTATCTTTAATCTCAATAGTATCTAAAATAGTACCGAATACTACTATTGTTTTGTGTCGTCACAGTAGTGTATTTGTAGTACACTTATCGTGGATCCTTTTTTGCTTCCTCATACTTTGTTTTCATGAAAAAAAAAAATTTATCGAGAATTTCATGTCAGCATGCGTGTGTGTAAATATATATCTATGTATACTGATTATGTATAATTTTTAATTATTTTGAAAAATGTCGTATGCTGTCTAACTTCATAATTGGAGACACGTTACATACTGTTTGTTACTGAATTTCGACAAAATCGGTAAAGCGGTTCCGATTTTATGGAATTTTGAATTTTTGTAAAAATAAAAATGTTGCTATACATTACGTAGAATCTCAGCAAATCAACTAAAATGTTCTACAAACAAAAAATATTATGCAGTCTTGCTATGTATCAAATTTGGTAGTGCTCGGTAAAGTCGTTCAAATTTTACATTATTTTGAATATTTGCGGAAATAGAGATTTTCGCTATAACCTCCGCATAACTTAAAAAAGTAAAACAAAAGTTTGTGCGTAATAAAAATGAGATGTGTCGTTATTTATTTGAAACAACGATGCAAAGTAGAACCTTGCACACTGCTTCCTCATTATATTTTGCTCTTTACAAAGCTTCCTCTATGGGGGAGCCAAAATCAACTGCAATACTTCCTCGTAGAGGTTGCTTTGTAAAGAGAAATATTTAACGAGGAAGCAATGGGCAAAGTTCTACTTTGCATCGTTTTTATTTGGGAACCGTACTCTGCACTGTCGTAAGATTCAGAATTTTAGAAGCCCGGACTTGTAAGACAGTGAGGTCAGTTTCTCCGTGAAGTTGTCTTCATTTATATTAAGTTGCCCTTAAGGGGATGCTGGAGTCGATTAGGCGATTCGTAGTATACACTATTTATCGTAAATATTCTACAAATATACTTCAACTTTTGCAGGGAGGGAATAAAAACCTTCATGTTTCGGCGACCGGTCGAATTAAGGTTCAAGACATACAAGAAATGTAAAAAAAAAGTATATTACTGAACCTTTCAAAAGCCAATAGGGCTGCTCGAGATGTCAAAAGATCCGTTGAAGTAAGATATAAACGTTTCTGGGGCTCAGATGTGTCAAATCAGACCGGACGCCGAAGCACGAAGGTTTTTATTACATCCCTCCAAAATGTGAAGTATATTTGTAGCATATTTACGATGAATAGTGTATACTACAAAATCACGCACCCCTGCATCCCGTTAAGAATACTTTTTTGGAATTCAAAAAATTACGAAACAATCAAGGTTTGGATTTTGTAATATTGATTTTCGGCAAAAGAAACACTCAATGATCTGTTATCAACAAATGTAAAGGCATTCAAAAATTATTAGGTCATATGATAGAAAATGCTATAAACAATTTTCTGGCTGAATTTGAAGTGAATCGGACAAACAGATTTACCCGCTGTACTTTGTTTAAAAAATAATCACTTCGTTGTTTATGCTATTAAAGAAACGCGAATTGGCAAAACTCGGTATTAATTGTCTGTTCAATATGCATTAACATTGAGAATCGATGTGTTTTTTTGGGCCTCAAGATTATGTAGACCCGTAAAAAATATAAAATGAAAAATACGCTCGTTACAATAATAGAAAAAAAATTTTTAATTGATTTGTTTTTCCTTCACAGGTAAAAAGAAGATAGATGTAAGTTCCGTCGTCCCCCCATGCATCGAGAACAAGGATAAAGTTCTACGTTGTTATCAAGATAATCCAAAGGAAATCCTCAAGTGTTCGAGTTTGGTGGAGGAATTTAGCAACTGCGTCGACCAGCGTCGCGGCAGACTAATAGACGCGCGGTGCTAGTACGCAGGGGTAACGAAATATATATATTGCCATCGAAATTTCACGTTCCTTCGTCGGAATAGCTATCTAGTTGTCGATCGATTACACAGCCGGCAGTTACTGCAGCAGGCGCAGTGATGTATAGGAGAAAAAAATAATAATTTATTTTGGTATCTGCATGGCAAGTGCCATTGGCAAATGCCACTGTCACATGCATTAATGCCGATTACATGCGGATAAGGATCATTTCAAAATGTACAGCAATTTATAATAAACTGTTGATTGTTGTGCGTAAATTAAATCGCATTCAGCAAGAATTTACTTTGAAATATGATAAATATAGTTTTTATTTAATGTACTTTTTATTCATACAACATATAGCCATCAGTGATTACCATCACAATTCTTGACGCACTTAAGTTTTTCGCGAAACTCGACGTGGACCACAAGTCTCTAACAAAAACTCGAGAACAGTGTCGAACATAAACTTATTCTCCCAATAACCGTATTATCACCAAATAAATCTTCCTATTTATGATTATTTTGTATTCATAACAATTGCCCAGACCAATCGTCAAATCAGACGAAAAGATATTAAAAGAAAGAAAAGAATACAACCAATTTCTTTCCGCCAACTCGAAATCTCTTGGAATGCGCATTGGCTGGATGGTATTTTAAGATACAGCAGCAGCAACATTTTGCTACGTCTATTTTCGTGCTTTCTATGCCAATGACTTTGGCGAGGAGGTCGTGACAATTTAGAATTTCGAGTTCACCATTTCGAGGCGGTAACATTAATCGATCAACGAATCTTTTAGTCGCGGCTGATTCTTTTAAGTTAGTTAACAACGCTTTTTAACAATACCTTAAACGTAAAATGTTGGATAAAAAGATATTCGACAATGGACATAAATTAGATCGCCGATAAACATTATTCGAAAACGATTGCCTTCGAAATACTTTTATTTTCGAAGAATCGCGGGAGCTTAATGAAAATAAACAAAAATTCAGTTTTTTCCTCCTCAAAGGCGTTTGACAGACATTCGAATTACATAGTATTTTGAATCAATTTCCTTTCGAATATTGCCAATCACTGAATCAGACGAATACACCAATAACGATGGCGACAATGCGGGTGATTATGACAATGAATTGAAAATTAGTTGAGTAAAAAAAAATGACGGGTAACATATAATACCATTGGTATAACAGCATTGGAAGGGAATTCGAAAAGCATTTTTAGGAACGAAAAACGATGGGGGACGTGTCGATGCTTAATTTAGTCACTTTTCTTATCGGCAGCCGATGACTTCAAGAGCTTTGAATGCTCCTCGTTCAAACGGTCATATTCCTTGACCAGGGAATTTGCTTGCGATTTAACAGCTTCCTTATCCTTCTTTTCTTTGGTCAGCTCGCTCTCCAGTTCCTTGGTCTTGTTCTCAAGTTCCTTGATTCGATTATTGAGCTCCAGAGCAGCTTTGTCGTGGGCCTCGTTGCTATCGTTCTGTGCGCTCTCTCCTGTACTTTTTATGTTTGACATAAGACTCTTGGCGGTTGTCGTGGCTGATTGGGCTTGACGAAGGGCAGCTTCACTCTGAGCCAGCAGTGTTGCTTGTGTTGAAATGAGGATTACAAGACGGCGAATTACCAAACTCAGGAACAGAGCGAATCCGGATATATAGAAATTTCTTTGAGCTCTGAATAATCTCATATTTCCTGAAAATTAATTCAATGATTAATCGAAGCCTTTGAGTGGTCGATAAGAATCCAAAATTTAAGGATGTGATAAACTTCAAAACCCAAAATTCAAACGAAGAAAATTGAAATATGGCGTCGTGTAGAACGAATGTTTGAAAAGCCTTCATCATAAGTTTTTTAAATGGACTTTTCTCTATTGCAATTGAAAACATATGCATTTGCGCACGATGAAAAAGCAGCGGAGATCGTACAAAACCAGAATTTTAACCTGTCCATTACTTCAAAATTCAATCTAATTGGTTTTTTATCTAATTCATATAACTGTATAATGCCGTTAATCCGAAGTTATTGGGACGTCGTTTAAATGATCGAAAATTTGATAAGCCAGACGTTAATCCCCTGACAGAAAGAAAGGGCTAATGCGTTCAATATAATAGAATAAACGTATCGAAAAAACAAATAACCCTTAAAAAAAATATATTCTCTATTTACTTGATTAAAAATCGACGATCGTGTATTTTCTTGATATTTTGCGATAAGATTTTATATTGAAGGTCAATATCGTTTTTTCGGAACTGAGCCCGCGCAATTATCTAATCATTTGGATAACCGATAGCTGGATAAATCAAATTATATCTTGTATAATCAACGTTCTACTGTATTACAATAATAATTTTTTTAGAATATCCTATATTGGTAAGTAAATGTATTAATATTCTAACAAAAATAGGAATAAACTATCTATATGACATTTAATTTGTGTATACCACAAAAATAAAAGGGATCAATAAACAAATGGGAAATTATTTTGCCCGCTCATTATGTTATTTTTCTTAAAATTTTTTTCAAATCAATGGAGAAAAAGAATTGTGGATCCTATGGGAATTATTGACAATGGTGTATTGTGTATGGAATATCCCTCCAAATATGAATGGAAAGTTAAGTTTTAATGATTAGCTCTCATTACCTTGCATCTCAACATTCAAGTGCTGGTGATCACCAGCCTCCACTGTGGAATATTTGCGCATCTCCCGGATAGCATCCAGCAGAAAGAGCACAAGAATTGCAAGAAGAACAAGGAAATACATAGAAGCCTGATTTGTCAAACTTTGTAAAAAGCGTGATCTGAACAGATTTTGCCATCTTTTAGGGGATGCTACTGGCAATACCAGCAGCAACACCACAAAGACCTCCACATAGAGAAATGATGCAATCAGGGTCCACTGGAGACTCATCTTTGCGTCTGGGTTGTGGTGTAAGCTGCAGCTTCTTTGATTGTGACGATTAGCTACCAATTAGCGATTCTGAAACAGAAAACATGTACAATATAGCAAACCACTGGGACCATGAATAACATAGATACCCAATCATTCCATTTTAAATCTAATTGGAGATTCACTCTAATAAATAATGATAATCTCTTTTTTATTCTCTAGTCACTGGATGTCATAATATACGGTATATTGACGCTTTTGCATTACGACACAAAAGAAATAGAAACCGGTAGAACGACTACCAGTTAACTCGTATATTCTAGTTTGTACATTTATTAACGAATGCTTTTGCACTGGAAATTGATATTTTTAGTTTAACAATAACATCGTACTTAATCTTATTGCACTCTTGCATATCAGTATTCATATATTACGTAGTTGTTCTTCTGGAGAATCTTTAAGAGCTACACAAGTTCTATAGACCTTATTCATAATCATGGTCACGAAAATTAACTTAAAACTAACTATATTCCAAGATATCATTTTATTCCTTTTTTACATGAAAATTATTTTCTTTGTTGTGATAAAAACAGAGATAACTAATTAGTGCTTAAAATTTCTACAGAACATGTGAAATTTCTGTTGAATTATTTAAATCTTGTTTTACAATCTGACACTTTTTTCAAAAGTTCATTATAACAATCAATTTCAATATAGTCATATGCCTTGCATCCCATTTTTTTGAGCTTGTTTCTTTGAAGTTAACTGTAGTAACAGGCCCTTCTAGTTGCTTCCCGGCGACATATTATTTTTTTAGTCTTTGACTAGCTGTCGACTCAACGATTCCTCTACCCTCCAATATTTCCATTACCGGAAGCATTTTTGTTTCTCACATTAACAGGTTAAGAAAATCTCATTGCGAACTTGCTGCCATCTTAGTTTAAAATTAATCCCGAAGTTGTGTCGTATATTCTGATGAGTAATGATGAATGTCCGGCTAATAATAAAATTCCAAATATATTGTTACAATTGTATTGAGATACAAAAAGCTTTGCAGTGATTACCACGAGACAAAAAAAATCGATTTTGTGCGACGATAGTCGGTGCGTTTACATTTTTACCTTCTTAATACGTAAAAATCAACGAAAATACAACGAAAAAAAAAAAAAAAAAAATCTCAGTTTTCCCGGTCATGCATACACGTATCTAAACTTATTCGTTGGGCACCTGCTTTCACGAGTCTGCCGGTTAAGCTCTATAACCCGTAAATAACTTGGGTTCGGTAACCTCTCGCAGTAAAATACTATAGAAAAGCTTGTTTGTCATCGAAAAAGTCCACAGTCACAGCGAAATAATTACTCACAAGCAATGTTACTTATACCGCAGTCTCAAGGAAGGAAGAACGGTTCAAAGTGCGCGGAACGTTGCAAAACTTATAAATAAATGGTGATGGGTGACGTCACGATGAGACATTTTTCGATTTTCGGACCCCCGCCGCTAGTGACACAGATAACAGAGACGAGCAGATGAAAAGTATACGTGGTAGACGGACATAGGTAGCATCATCTCCTCATCCTACCTCTGCATATACCTTGTACGCCGTACAATCTCATTCGCTACTTTATCTCAAGAATAATCCACGTCGTCGTTGTTAACAATCAACGATTGCCCCACTCGAACGTTTTTCAAAGCCACATCATCAATAATATAATTAGTACACGCGGGTGTTTTGGAAATATTAATCATTGAGTCCACAAGAATTCAAACTGATTCACACCTCTTATCGAATTTCTCTTTTCCGAGTGTACCAAGATACAATACCTACTTCACTAGTCGTACAACACTACACGTAAGGGCATGCGTCCGCAACTCTATCGTCTAGCACGCCTCTGCAAATTCCCGGTTCAAGTTCCTCGTCTCTCGCTTTACTTACCTACTTATGTACACGCTTTAACAGCTTTCCATACACTTCAATTCTTCTGTGCGATGACACTAAGCTGCTGTTGCCGCAGCGATGCAATTGGTAGGCTGTAGAGGAGATTTAAAATGAGGTTTACCGGCTCGTCGGCCAATCATTATTTAGTATAAAGCTCGGTGCGTCGGTGCGACGCGCGATTATTCAACGTAAAGGTGGCCTTTCATAGTACGCAAAAATTTCATCGGCACCGACCAACGATCACAGTTTTTTGTTATTCAATCGATGACGCAAATCTCGATATCGTTACTTGCATTAAATCCGGGTCACTTGCTTTTTTTTACAAGGCAGATAATAAAAATCCAGTGAAAAAGGTATATCTTTGAGATGATGTCGTACACCGATGTTGGTATGAACACCCTTAAGGGGATGCAGGAGTAGATTTTGTTACCGACATTGGTCGGTAGAAACAGGCTTTTTCGTAGTTCTCATTCATCTTCGTAAATACGCTACACACATGCTTCAAATTGTACATAATTGTGATATCAACCTAAGCGCGTGGACGTATATTCGAATATTGAGTGATACTCTACAATATACGAAAAGAATCGTATATTATTAAACTTCCCGAAATCAAGATGGCCGCCAGAGCTCGACAGTATCACCTGTTTGATAAGATATAAAAGATTCTGGAACTCACATGTGTTAATCTGGGAATGTACGTTCATTCCTCAGCGTTCTTCGAATATTCCACGAGTGTCGAAAAGTCAAGTATACAAAAGGAATACACCCAAAACCTACACTACGAACGCGAATGATAAATCAAAACTACGAAAAAGCCTGTTTTTACCGGCCAAAGTCGGTAACCAAATCTACTCCAGTTTTCCCTTAAGAGCCATCAGGCGCAAGCCTACACAGCGCCGTGGCGAAAAAAGGCACTATGCAATTTTTGTGTACAAAATACGGTTAAATAAAGAATGAATCGCACAAACGAGTATCAAAAATGAATTCCTTGATTAATTCTGCATGGCGGTCAACTTGGTATTTTTAATAGAAATAATTATAGAAAGCGTAATAATTGAAAAATTCTGAGTCGGCTGAACACTGAAGCCCCCACCTCAATCCATTGTGATAATACAATTCATTTTATTTTACACCTCACAAGTACCGGGCACCAAATATTTAAGTTGAACGCAATTATAAAAAAAGTTTCAGACGATTCGAATGATTAGTCGAGGCATATTCTGTTCACAAAATTTTGAGATGCTATCCGCTATATTGTAGCACCGTGAAACAAGTTGGTCACGTGCGCTTGATGACTCTTAAAGTGACGTGTTACATATCGTCTGTCTCTCTCAGTTGCCCATAAGTGCGAGTGAGATAGTTGAATCTTTCCGAAGTGTCATTCTTCGTCACGGTTGATTTTTAAAGCAAAAATCGAGAAGTACTGACCGCACAAGGCTAAGACGCAGTCAGTGGTTTTCGTCGTTTGCCCGAAACACAAATTATGGCCAAGAACGAGGCTTTACAGTCTTTGATACCGACCGAGTAGTAACACATCATCTTGAGGTGATCAGTCGGTATCAAAAACTGTAATGGTCGTTTTTCAAGGGAGCCGAAATTTCAGGGCCAAAATGCAATAGGTCCTGCAGGTTCGGCACCCTCGAAAAAAGACCATCACAATTTTTCGTACCGTCTGAGCACGAGCAAGTGGGGAGGAAGAGGATTCACATGCCCTTAAAGTGTATTTAAAAAAATATTTATTTTCGTTAATCGGTCGACACCCTTCTCCTCTTTTTATGCGACAAATATCAGCGGTGAAACAATTCGTGATAAGAAAATCCCTTTCTTACCCACAGGGTGCTAACCTACGACCCTCGGAAAATGAATTTCGAGCAATAAGTATATATTTTCGAAATTACTTTTAAGAAGGCCCGCGACGTAACTTCACTAATCTAGTGAAACATGTTTTGAGTAAATTGCATTTGTTCTGGAATATCAAAAATCTACCAGTAAATTGAATTAGTTTTTTTTTTACCGACCGAATATTATTCCGGTAAATTAAATGTTACTCAGTCGATATTGTTTTCATCTTTAATGCGACAAATAATCAGTGGTGAAAACATCCGAAATAAGATTGCTTCTATCTTTCTTACACTCATCGGAGATGTTTATGTCACAGTTCTACAATTGGGCAATTCATTTCGAGCAATAAGTACGTATTTTTCGAAATTACTTCTAAAATGGCCCGCCACCTATCCCTAAGAACAATCGTAAGATTTTCTCTTGAATAAAACATCACAAGTCTATTATCAGCGATGCAATAAAACTACATTATTATTAAGTAATTTCAATAAAATACGAGTAAAAAAAACATAGAACTAAGAGTACGTTTTTGTGAAAAACGTGTATTGCCCACCAGTTATTCGGCCACGCAAACGACAGAAAACAAACAAGTGACAAGTGAATAATTCTTCGGTGCTTTGAGTCAATGACAATTGTCAAGTGATAGAATTCTCAAAAAGGACAAGACCATGGACCACGATAGATCAATGCTGCCAATCGTCGAGTAAGCTCGTCGAGGGCAACGAGAGCGCCATCCCGCGGACAGACGGCGAGACACGTGCTCCACGGATTTAGCTGCTTAGCGGCGTAGACATTTTATTACTTTTACTCGAGTTTCCAACTCTCCTCGATCTCCGTGTTCTCTGGGAGTGCAGAGGGAGCCATATTTTTCTGATATATCAGTTACGCGAAAACATCGTAGTACACACACACACACACACACACACACACAAACACACACATACAAATGCGCACACAACTACGACGTAGTATACACGACGTTACCTGCATATAGGATTTGCGGTATGTGATTTTAATGGTTGCCTTGCGGACAATTGATACGAGAAGCCTGTAGATGTTGAATTGGAGAGTCCGGGGCGGCGTCGACTCGACGCACAAACCAACAACATCGTCAATAATAGCTAAAACAGTTGTGCAACGGCATGTTATAGCTCGTAGTTTTCGCGACAAGTTCTCTTTCTCGACGTCGAGTTGAGATCGAAAAGTGGTTTGCTTCGTGCTCTCGTTAGTAGCGGTTAAAGTTCCAAGCTCCTTCGCCACTCTGTCCGCCTAAGACGAAACGTCTACGAAAAAAAAAAAGAAAAAAAAAGAAAAGGCGGAATATAAAAAAGAAACGTAATAAAAAGGGTAAAAGCTCGTATTCGCGAAAGTTTTTATTATCGGCAAACGTCGAATGTGTGAAAACATGGTTTGAAAGATTTTCGCTGTATCTCGAACGACTACGAAGGCGACTAAACGACGAGACGTGTGTCCGCAGAACCGAAAGCAACGAACGAGCGAGCAGGTGTGTCGAAATTCGAGAGCCGCCGATGATAGGCTTTTACGTTGACTCGGTGCGTTAAATCGTAATGCGTGGTGAAGAAGAAGAAGAAGAAGCAGCAGCAACAGCAACAGCAGCAGCATCGCAGGCCTTGTGAGCGACTAACTCGCGATCGGTCTTGTTATTCGTACTGCGAGCTCTCGCGGTACATTATCTACGCTGCCTATTTGCTGTGCTGAACGCGAAATGTGATGCTATGTGATTTATCAATGCCCGCGCTCGTCACTGTTGCTCCTCTCGTTCTAACGTTCGAGTGTGTCGTGTGTCCTGTGTAATCTACGTATACAACCAAACAATCCGAGTGATCTCTGGTGAAAACAACGTCGGTGGTGATTTTGGTGTTGTTTTTATTGTAACAGACGCTCGACAATCTGTAGGTACGACATACGTGACATAATATAGTTTTCCAGCGCTCTCGCTCTCCAAATCTCCCCTCTCTCTCTCTCTCTCTCTCTTTTTTTTAAATATACATCACAGAGGCTCGGGTATACATAATATAATGTCAAACCCTACATAATCTCATAGAGATTCTATACTTCCTTTAAGTAATTTAATCTTATAATCGAATCTATATTTCCATCGCTATCATGCTATCCTAGCTACATTTTGTGTGCGGTTGTTACTGCTACTATTCACTATTACTAGCTTGCGAGTTGAGCGAATACATATATACATATAGATATATATATATGTGAGTGTATATAGATATAGAAAGGCAGAAACAGCGACACACGGACACTAGCAAGTACCTCGATGTTTCGAAAGCGCGCGCACGATGGAGCCAACACCGCGTGCTGCGTGACGTACGACATACTACACGTACTATAGGTGTACTCGATTGCCCCGACCTTCTCTCCTTTTACCTTCTCGCCCACGGCGACTATCGCCTCTCTCCTCTTCCCGTCTGAGCCTCTACTCTCCCTCCCCCCCCCCTCTCTCCCGCCCTCTTTCTCCTGCTTGCTACGCTACTCTTTTCTTCGAAACAGCGTCGAGAGACGAACATTAAGAAGATGTCGTCGTCTCGGCGATTGTTACGAACGATTACGAGTAAATCATACTCATCCTCGAGCTTTGTTACTGTATATGTTAGCAGCAAGACAGCCGCAGCGGCAACGTAACGACCATCGATGACGTAACGCCGCTGCTGCACTCGGTTCAACTGTGGGCCATCGACGCTCTTCCACTCTCGACAAGATCGATTTCTCTCTTGTGTATCTAAGTCAGACTGTCGGCTTTCTGACGTGAATTGTATGTGCAGTGTCGTGGTTGCAAGCGAGCGACGCCCGAAAGTGCATCAGTGCCGGAAGAACGTTTCCTATCCAAGACTACATATATATGTATATATATACACATTTATATATGTGTGTGTATATTTAGGGAGCTAGTGCAAACATCGCTTTTGGATTACTGGATAGCGTGTGTGATGTCAACAGGTTTCGCCAACCAATACTCAGTTCGTACACATGCATCAAATGCTCTGTACAGACTGTTACACAATAGGTAATTTGTGTTTGTTTTCATATTCCACGAATACTTGCTCATTTTTGCTGTTATATTTATTTCTTGCGCGCCAAGATAAATTCGAGGGTTTTTGTTTTTGTTTTTGTTTTTCTTCGAGTCTTCTCATTGGAAATGAGGCTTTTGAGCTTTAAATAACGGAATGCCGAGAATTGAGGTTAACCACGTGTAGGTAACGAAATATGAGCCACGCGCCCCCGCTCCTGACTTGTCGCTCGTTCATTGACCGTGACGTGACGACGAGCTAGCTAACCTATGTTCTATAACTATCGGTTCTATACTCTACTACAAAAGTCTTACCTATCGCCCGATAAGTTTCTCCACTGACACACAAAAGGAAATATTACAATGTTTTTTATCGCCGTAGAGCTTTATGAATATGCTATAACCATGGAGCGAAGAGCCCATATTTAGATGGCAAGTGACTGTATTGAAAAGCTCAAGGATAGCTATAGATAGAATCGCATGCAATGTATTTCTCACGATCGCTACTTTGCGTTCGAACCAAGTTTGGCGGTTCATTTAATTACAAAACTGGGAGCAAACTATAAGGCATTTTCCCAAAAATAATGAAATTTATTTTTTAATCATCTTAATGCCGAATGTAAATTACAATTGTTTTATTATGATTATTTACCACTCGGATTTCGGCCAATCAGAGCGCAGTATTTGAGACCACCCAAAAGTTTTATATCGGAAATTAAAAAAAAAAAAAAACCGACGAGCTTTCCTATGTTTATTCTCCTCATTTTCCGCGCATTTCACGGTAACTATTCTAGGTGACATAACAAAAAAGTGGGTTACTTCGAATACGATGAAAAATCTATCCAGATGGTGTTCAATGCACTCTGATTGGCCGAAGTCCGAGTGGGAAAAATAATCCATCAAATACCACTTAAATAAATTTTTCAGATTTTTCAATCCAATAATTTAGGAAATGTCTTTTTTAAAGTAAACATATCTCGGAAACTGAAGTTACTTTTGAAAAAATGTGTAGGCTTGAAAAGTGTAGTTTTCTGTTAGCTTTCGAATGAAATATTGGAAATAATTTTAACCTTTTAGTAACACTGATTTTTTTAAACCAAAAAACGAGAAAATAATTTTTCTATTGATACACACATTTTTTTTTTTGGTGTAATGTTTCACTATGTCTGGGGATATTACAAAGAAATTGTCGGATTAAACAAAATTAAATAACACCACACTGTACGAAATTGACACTGTTTTTCTTAACGTTCACACAAATACATTTTTTTTAAATACCGGAACTTCGATCCGTGCCTTACGCAGCAATTTTTCGTAATATCGCCAGACATACTGGGAGACCTTGTAATTCTTTCAGCTAAAAATATCCGTTCCTTAGTAAAGATATTTCATTCACAAAGCTATCACTTTTATGCGGATACATCTATTTTCAGTAACTTCAAGTTTCCGAGATATGTACAGTTGAACTAGAAACTTTCTATATTATTGGATAAAAGAATCTGAGAAAATTCACACAGAGTGCACTTTAGCATTATTTTCGTACAACCGAGTATGAGCAGATCTCAAGTGGTCGAACAAAAAGTGGATTAATTGAAGGGATTTACATCCATTTTTTGCTTTCTCATAGAGGAAGCTTTGTTTTCATGAAATTTTTTTTTTTCGAGATTTTCATGTCAGTATGCTTAGAATCACCTAAAACATCGATGGGTTAGAAAATGTGTGTGTGTGTGTGTGTGTTACAGGGACCGAAAATTCAATCGGCGATAATGGCACGATCGATCGAGCTCAAATTTGGCACGCAAGTAGAGTATTAATTCTACTTCAATTGCTGTAATTTTGAAGAAAATATATCTAAAAGAGAAAAAAACAAGGATGCAAAGTAGAACCTTGCACATTGCTTCCTCATTAAATTTTGCTCTTTACATAGCTACCTCTACGAGCAAGTATTGTAACTGATTTTGGCTTTCTCATGGAGGAAGCTTTGTCAAGAGCAAAATTTAATGAGGAAGCAATGTGCAAGGTTCTACTTTGCATCCTTGTTTTGAATAAATATATATATAAATCACTGGCACATCTCATTTTTATTAGGCACAAACTTTTGTTTTACTTTAATAACGTTTGCAGAGGTCATAGCGAAAATCACTATTTTTTCAAATATTCAAAATGGTGTAATATTTGAACGACTTCACCGATTACAACCAAATTTGGTACACAGTAGGACTGTATGTTATTTTTCGTTTGTAGAAGATTTCAGTTGATTTGCTGAGATTCGACGTGATTTATAGCAAAAATTTGATTTTTTACAAAAATTCAAAATTCTATAAAATCCGAACCGCTTTACCGATTTCGTCGAAATTCAATCCCAAACAGCATTTAACGTATCTCTGGTTATGAAGAACTATTTAGCCATATCGACGAACTTTTACGAAAGTTAGAGAGTATACGACATTTTTCGAAAAAATTAAAAATTCTATAAAATCAGTATACATAGACATATTTTCTCAAAAATTACAGCAATTGAAGAGGAATTAATACTCTACTTGCGTGCCAAATTTGAGCTCGATCGATCGTGCCATTCGCGAGTTATCGACGATTGAATTTTAGGTCACTGAAAAAAATATTTCTTTGCCCTTAAAAAAAAACTCCGGTAGAACCCGTCACTAGATAATCGAAAAAGGAACAGAAAAGGCACACATGTTTTTTCCTCTAGGAGGTCATCTGGCCAAGATATCGCGATCCAAAATTTTGAAATGTCAAAAAACAATTTTTTTGCCCTTAAAAAAAATCCGGCGGAACCCGCCACTAGATAACCGAAAAAGGAACAGAAACGACACATATGTTTTTTTCTCTAGGAGGTGATTTGGCCAAGATATCGCGATCCAAAGTTTTGAAATGGCAAAAAAAATATTTCTTCGCCCTTAAAAAAAAATCCGGCGGAACCCGTCACTAGATAATCGAAAAAGGAACAAAAAAGGCACAAATGTTTTTTTCTCTAGGAGATGATCTGGCCAAGATATCGCGAACCAAAGTTTTTAAATGACAAAAAAAAATATTTCTTCGCCCTTAAAAAAAAATCCGGCGGAAACCGGCACTAGATAATCGAGAGTACTATAAAAAAGTCCTTCGGCATTTTTGCCTATGATCAATATTCTAGTCAGGAACCGCTGTCAAAGATAAAAGTCCAAGTAACTACCCACACATAACCGCCACCCGACAAGTACGAATAACCGCCACCTCAAAATTAGAAAAGAAAGAAGATGTCTCCTACAACCTTTTCTCTCCGAGTCAAAATTAAAAAGATGCAGCGTGCCAAAGTTTTCAACTCGCAGTGATCGTCTTAATTTCAAATAATTTTTTTTTTTCAAAAATATCCGCCATCGGGGAATTTAAAGAGGAACAAAAAGGTGGTAAACATTTTCCTCTCAGAACTAATGTCACGGCGCTACAGCGTGCTAAAGTTTTTTTTTTGAAGATGCAGAAATTTTAAGGGTCATGCTGTGATACATCTTTCGTTTGCGAAGTGTGGTCAAATACCTAGCCATGCACGTGCGAGGAGACATCTAAGGTTGTGGGAGTTCGCGAAACGCAAGAGATTTTCTTCGACTCGGAATTACGAAAAGTCGAAATATCAGCATTAAAGCGACAGACTTCCTTGTGGGATGGCTCATTGAAAAGAGAAAAATAAATAAAAAATATTTAACCTGACACATTTTTCGCTTGCGATCTGTGTGCAGAGATATTTCGAGTTAGAAATTGAAAACGGCCGGTGAGTGGCCACCTTCGGAATAAATAGAGTAGAGGTAGCGCTCGTGACGTCAGGAGTAGGGCCCGGTATATCAGACGGGTCAGACAGGAATGGGTATGGGTAATTTTGAATTTTTGTAAAAAATAAACATTTTGCTATAAATGACGTCGAATCTCAGCAAATTAACTGAAATGTTCTACAAACGAAAAATAACATACAGCCATACTGTGTACCAAATTTGGTGGTGATCGGTGAAGTCGTTCAAATTTTACACCATTTTGAAAATTTGAAAAAATAGCGATTTTCGCTATAACCTCCGCAAAAGTTAATAAAGCAAAACAAAAGCTTGTGCCTAATAAAAATGAGATGTGCCGGTGATTTATTCATTTATTCAAAACAAGGGTCCAAAGTAGAACCTTGCACATTGCTTTCTCATTTAATTTTGCTCTTCACAAAGCTTCCTCTATGAGGAAGCCAGAGTCAATTACAATACTTCTTCGAAGAGGTTGCTATGTAAAGAGCAAAATTAAATGAGGAAGCAATGTGCAAGGTTCTACTTTGCATCCTTTTTTTTTTAAATACAATGCACCGCAACTTTCGCATGGTAGTAAACATTATTTTTAATGTTTACAAATAATATTTGAACGAGCTTAGATTTGCGAACCGGGGTTTGTGATGAAAAATTTGAAAGCTGTACTCTATGAATATCGATATAATAGTTTACGTCTCTGTCTATACCCAGGATTCGGTGACTCCCAATAACATAAATTAAACATTTTCCTTGAGCTAGTAGTAGTAGTGAATTAATTGATAATACAACATAACATAAAACCGATTCGGGACCCACAGGCACTTGAAAAAATACATATTGCAAACAGGCCATCGACCGACGTCCTTCAGTCTATTTCATGAATTATATCTTAGAGAAATTATGATTTGGGTTCTCCATTTCGAAATGGTATTGCGAAAGATTCATATTCAAATTTGTCATAGCACTCAATAATGAAAACATTGATTGTTTGCAATATTTTAAGAAATCTCCGGTTCGGAGTCGTAACTACGAATCAAATTACAAAAGTTGAGGTTCCACAAATATCGCATCTAGATTACATGGCATAGGTTTTAAATAACATCCAATAAGTTTCGTAAATATAAATGATAGTGTTTATAGGAATTTTACAGAAATATTAGAAATCTCATTTTATCCTGGTTTCAAATTCAATTTACGAAAATGCTATGGAACGAAAATAGAATGGAGCTTAAAATAAGTGTACATGTTTGGATTGATGTGGTATTATAGAAAAAAATGTAGGAATCCTATTTTGAAAAAAAGCCAGAAGCATAAAACATTTCTTTTGAGAATATTATCACTAAGACTTTTTCTTCAGAACCCTTTCTGAATATAAACGGCTGCCCATATACGGTTCGGCCAAAAAGTAGCACAGATCATGCGAAAAAACACTGTAAGTTGGTGTCAGGCCTACATCGCGAGCTAATGTCCTGTGCTACGCTATATTAGCTAAGTCAAAGCTTTATTGCTTCATAAATCGAAGATCGGTAAAGCGGAGCGCAACTTAATTCAATATTAGTTCTGTATTGAGGGTCAGGGATCGAGCACTGCTGTTTAAAAAAACGAAAGAAGCTGTCACTCCGAAAAATTTCTCATTAGTCGATTAATAATTTAGGCTCGTATTGATAGATGAGATAATAGGCCCAGTTCCTGAGATTGCGGCACTTTATGACACCGACGGTACATTTATATCTATATTAAATAAGGTTGTCGTGATATATAAAAATATTTACAGGCAAACAAAATAGCATTTTTTACCCCTAAATATTGCAGAAGTACGTACATTATTATAAAATATTTTGTATCGAAATTTAGTATTGATTAATAACTTCAGAATAAACGACATTAACGATCTAAAACGTAGAAGTTCATCTGACGGTTAGTTCTTGCCATAAAGGATCGGAGTCAGGAGTTATGTCGCAGTTTCTGACACTGCATATAACCGATGTCGAAGTGTCACAAACTGCTGCATACATATCAGAAACTGGCCATAATTAAAACAATTATTTAATTCCTATTTCTTAATTACTTACTTTCAAAATTGGGTAAATGCCATTCAGACGGCATCACTATACATGTTAAAGGACTTTTTTTTTTCTCAGAATATCACGTGTTCGTAAATAATATAAAACCGGGCTACGGTTTTCAAGATATCAGAAATAGAGCCTTCGATTTACTTATATTTACCTTATACAATGAACTTTATAGTTTATCAAAAACAACAGCAAAACACTGAAAAGTTCGATGTAAAAATATATTAAACTCTTGATTGAGATTTTATCCAATACGAATAAGAAGGCAAGATTAGTTGTGAAAAACCTAGAATGCTGTACATTCCAAATAATGGTATTAATCTATAAAAAGTATTTATTTGCAAATGATAATTGGAAAATGTAGAAAGGCCTCAATGTTAAGTATCTTTTAATACTGAAAAGTACGATTAAATAATTCAAATTAAAAGGCAAATCGATTTCGTCGATAAACAGATATAATTTTGTTATAAGATCGTTGATAGGTGAATGGCCTCATAGCGCAAAGCAATTGTTAGTCCGAGTTCCATTTTAAGGATGTAGAAATGAGTGGAAAATTTAATTAACGGAAGTGGAAGACAGGCAAGATTTGAAATCATATAAACAAATGTATATGTGTGCCTATTGTGTGTTTAGAGGATGCAGCAGGGGCTAGTGGAGGGCCGGAGGAGATCGCTGTGTGTTCCAGTGATGTCGGTGGCGCGGCGCCGTTCACTGCTGGACCTGGACCATGGCCGGCAAGCCTGAACAGTCCATATCTCACCCTACTCCCCCCAATTGCGTCGGTTACCAGCATCATCAAAAGCCGCAACTGCAGTATCAGCGTCACCACCTTCACCACCCTCAACAACATCAACAACACCAACTTACACGTGACCAGTCCCAAACGGAACGTCCGGCATCGACGGTTCCTCTCTCCGTGGAATCGCCGGATTCAGAGACAACGACAACAGCAGCAGCAAAAAATCACGAAACTTCTGTATCGGTATATGGGGTGAGCGATAAATTTGTTTACGCTACATCGGCCCAACAAAATGATGCTGCTGTTAGAGTTTGCGAGAATTTCCGCGAGCAATTGCCCGCCACAGCGGCGGCGGTGGCAACGGGGATGCGGCAGAAAATTGCTCCAGCCCCGACTATTTTCACCGGGAATAATGTGTGCTACAATGTCGATGGAACTGGCAGAGAAGCTCTGTCCAACAGAACATTTTCTGCTTCTCCGGGGGTCATCGAAAGTGAGGAGATCGAGGATTGCGAGACGCATTTCGAGCTCGTCGAGCATTGTCGAGCCATCGGGAAGCCCTACCGAGTGCTGAGTGGCAATGCCACGAGGGAGCAACAGAGAGAGGGCGCTGCTGCTATTGATGCAGCTAGCGAGATTAGAGAGAAAGCTGGTATTTCGTTAAACACTGCTAGCGTTACCGAACGTACGATCGGCAATGCTCATCACGATACGAGGGAGCTGCGTGTCCCGACAACGGGGCACGAAGCAACAGCCGCAGGTGTTGCTGCGACAAGGCTTCTGGAGAGAAGCGAAGATTTTGGCCGATGCGCGAGCCCTTCGCCAAGCGATCGTGACAGTCTTAGCGGAAAGAGCGACGACGATCTCTCGACAATAACGACTTCGAGAGCGAATCTGCGAACCGATAACGCGGGCGTTACCATTCGCCAAGAGGATGCTACCAGAGATTTTCGAGATTCAAGCTGCAATATAAACTGCACGTCGGCGCCGGTTGTTCCTCTGACACATGAAAATCTCGCCTATACCGAGGTCGTTGCTAATGATACGGATTGCTCGTACACCATCGGAAATGATGGTATAAGGCTCGTCAGTCCCGCGAACGTCGGATTACTCGGCAATGTTCGATCTTCCTCTTCCTCTTGCTCTTCCGATTCGGGCTCCAGTTCCACCTGGACCTCGGCGTTTCAAGGAAATCGGCGGGTCACGTACTCGAGGCGAGTCAGTCAAAATGTAGAGAATTGTAAAGTAAGTAGCATTGCTCGTGTCGTGGGCAACGATGATTTGCACGAGAGACGGAAACGAGAAAAAAGTCCCGATGGCGGCGGCTGCACACCCGTTCGTCGTTGTCACTCGGCCTCCTCGGATATCGTCGAATCTTCCTCCATTAGCAATAGTAGCAATTGTAGTAAAAGCAGCGACAGCGGCAGCACGAGCACCAGCGGACGCAGTAGCGCAAGTTTACTCGATAGCTCCGAGTGCCATGCACGATCGGGCAACGAACGCGATTCCGCGGCCGCGAGTGCCTTGGACGAACACGCTGCGCGACGTTCCATCGTTCAAGTTATTGCCGCTCAGGAAAACAACAACAATGTTAACTTGCCGATAGACGCTAGTTCAGTGACGCATTCTCATAATCAACAACAGCAACAACAGCAACATCAACGAGTCGCTTCTATATGCGAGCCTCGAGGATGGAAGAGGATTACCACCAACAGCGGCATCATTTACATCAGGTAATTTTTTTTTCCATTATTTGAATTGTCATTCATCTGTTCTCCCGATTACAGAGGAAAAATACCGTGATTTAGAGTTTTGTTGAGGATTTATAAAGAGAAAAAAGCTGGTGGTGTAGAATATTCCATATTGGGTCCTCAGTATTCTTTGCTTTTTACGAATCTACCTGTATGAGAAATCATTTTAATATATGACGGCTTTCCCATGGAGGAAACTTACCCAATGTATATTGGCTTTCTCATACAGGAAGCTTTGTTCACAGCAAAAAATAACAAGGAAGTGCCCTAATAATACAATAGTTGATCTCTGACTAGATGATATATATTGGAATAAGAAACCCAAACATCCTTATTATTGAACAGATTCACATCGTTGACATTCTTGGTGATTCATTAATTTGCACTATGCGTCGATGTACTATTAATTACGGTATGATAATCAGACAGAACGATTTTATTTATTTTTGTGTGACTATGATAAAACTAGGGGGCAATTCAAATAAATAAATGAATACATTGAACGAAATGTAATAAACATAAATAAAATTCTTGTAAAATTCTGAATTTTGCAAGGCTATGCAAGGATATGATTGTTCTTCCTGGGAATTATATTGTTGGACCTACTATATTCTGCTGTTTCTTTTCCTCAGTCTAGTTTAATCTTTCTATAGTTGTTTTTGTCCAGGTCGATCTCATGATAGTTTGCGTTGTTCCGGCAAAAAATTACATAGTTTTTGACGTCCAGCTTAAGGGGATCCGCGAATTATTGTTCAAGACATTCAACAAATGTAAAAAAATTGTATATTACTGAACCTCTCAAAAACCAATATGGCCGCTCGAGATGTTAATAGATACCGTAAAGGTAAATCAGACCGGACACTGAAGCATGAAGGTTTTTATTACATCCTTGCAGAAGTTAAAGTACATTTGTAGCATATTTACGATAAATTGTATATATAACGTGGACCTAGAAAACGCAAAAAATTGAAGTAGAGCGCTTTGCAACTGTTCGAACGCTCAAGCGGTTTTCCAACGATTCAACTTACCATAAAAACTGAGAAAAAAATTTCGTTGGATGCTTAACCTTGGTGGTCAATTACGTTTAAACCAGTCTCTCATTAGTACAATTGAAAAATTTATTTGAATGAAACATATTTTATTCGAGTGCCCTGTACGATTACTAGGTTTTTCTATTGATAAACGATTAATTGATTTAAAAGTAAGAGAATATTGTTTTTAGACATTCAACCGAATTTTTTTCCTCAGTAGACGTGTAATCTTTGGACTTATTCGCAATCTTTCACCGTAGAAACACCAAATGTAATCGACCTAGACTTGAATTGGATGTAATAAAAAAAGCTTTAAAAAGTTTCGAGGAGCCTCCTTCCAGTGATAGCTGCGTGGTACCTGTTAAAATGCGACAAGAAGAGTTTACTTTTGCACCACTTAAAGTATTCCGAGCGTACGGTGATAGTCTTCGGAATTTAATAATATTTGGCTACATTAAAGTTCAATTACGTAAAATCACGTTAAAAATCTCAGGCCCAGTAGTAACCGGCCATTTAATGATGATTTTATCATTTCAAAAGTGCAATATTAGCACGGAAATGGATAGGAAAAGCTGCCGTGCGCTCGTAAATTGCAGATTTCATTAGTCAAACATCTGGGCAACGGAGAGATAAAATATGCAATGGATACAACGAATTTCGAAGATAAATTATCGTGCTAAAAAACTGATCTCACCGAAGTTTTTCGCGCGAAAATCGTATCTAAAGGTGTGAGAAAAAATTTATTATCAAATGAGTGTCATGGCGGAACCTGCGACGTTATAGCTGGTAACGCTGTACACCGTCAGCTGTGCTTATAACCTAAGTCGGCGATACGCGCTAAATAAAAAAATGTTTGTTTGCCGTTAATGCTGGTCTTATTTTGCTGTTAATAGTTCACATTAATAATGCAATTAGTGCAACTCACTTGACGAACTATGTATAGCAAGGATAAGCATTCGTTCAATGAAAACTCTGCCAGATCGCTCGTGAGGAGGACTCAGGCCCGTAAGATTTGAAAAATTGTATAATTATTTTGAAAAATTAAACTACGGTCTATTCTGTACATTACGGTATTTAATACGACCTTTGAAAAAATTCTCAAATCATTTCATGGCAGTACAGTGTTAGATTCTTGATAATATTAGAGGCTCCGCCCGTGTACCCATAAAACCCGCACCTTCGTGCTCGGAATACCATAATCCGATCTTTCTGTATAATCATTGGAGATTTGATCAAATCCCTCAGAAAGATAAAAATACGTTATAGGTTCGGTCGACAAGAAATTCCTTAGAGTGATTGAAATTTACACGAAACACCGAGATTTTAACGCCAGAGATTTACCTGATCCAGGGATCGAGCTCGCCCACGCCGGTCTTACCTATACCAGGTTTAAATAAAATTGAATTCTCAACTCTCAATTTAACGGTAAATATTGAAACGTGTCATCGTTGCATGTATATGGATTAAATGTCAATTTTACCAGAATCAAATGTCCATGATCTCAGCTCAGATATGGTCCAATTAAAAATATTTCGATTACATAGTCAAAAATGTTCACACCTATTTTTACTGACGCTTTGAAATGATAGTTTGGTCGAATATTGCATTGTAAAGGGGGTAGTAACTTTTTTCGAAACCACGAGCATACGTTGTTGTATACAACGCGAGCTGTTAGGATTTTATCATTTTTTTGATAATTACGTAGACAAATAAATTCAGTCCGAACAATGTAATGAATTGCTTGCATCTGCCTTCATTGAAGTTTATCAAGTTTAAAATCTCTTTTAAGAATGCATTAAGCAGCTTATGATTTAGGTAATTTTTGACTGGTTGGTATAAAATAAATTAACGCCTAAACTATGGAAAGGAAAAGTGTGTCACTTTTGGAACTTATGTTGATAGTGTACCGAAATATTAAATATCAATATATAAACATTATTGATACTAGGATCAGAAGGACCGAAAATTACGGAATCCTAGTACACATAGAAAATGTCCATAGTATACGATAGAAGTGATTATTGGTAGATGTCGTGAATTCGTATAAATCTGGGGTGTAAATTTGAAAAGCCACAGTTTCGACGAACAATATCAATACTCGCAGTAATGATAAAAACAAGTTCGAAACGCTTCGCACAGGTCAATTCACTGCTTAATACTTGCAGTAGTGTTTATAAAATCATATATAGCGAATAACAACAGTATGCTTGAACCGACAGCACTTGGATGGGTGACCGCTTAGTCGCGGAGTGGTTTGCACGTCAATTTCCCAGTGGGAGGCAGGTTTTCTGAGTTTCTAATGTATCCTCATAGAGTAAAAATTAAGCCCTCTGCATCGACCAGGGCACTGCGTAATGCCTTTTGTCCTTAAATTTCTAGCGTCTCTAATACACAACACATGTAGGTAGAAAATGTTTCTGTTCAATTAAAAGCATTCTTATACAAAGTTTCAGATTTCACTTCAAAATCTTATGGAAGTGGTAAAGAAGTCTTGAATATAGCGAATGATATTGCTGTGCGCGAGTCAGGAATGTCTTTGAGATGGGGATATTGGCGAGCAATCATACAATTTTTGTATTTAAGCCGATGCGAAGCAGTCCAAGTTACATCGAGCTGTTTCTGAAAGACGTGGAAAAATAGGCACGTCTAGTATTAAATTTTCGAGGAAAGAAAATGAGGAGTAGATTTCGAACATACAAGGGCAGGTGTGTGGTCCTTGAACCGGTCGAATTTTTCAATGTTTAATTCCTATAACACATTTCAAAACTTTTAACGTGTTTTTCTTAAAATACGATTTTTTAAAACAGAACGCTGGATTTAAACATTGTTTATTAACCAATGATTGCTCTTTTTGTCGAAAATTGAACGACGTTTAATTTAAATCCTCGCCAATTCCACAAAAATGAATATTTTAAAAATCCTCTACGCATTTCACAAGCTGCAAACATGTAGAATGTGCTTTTTTCCCAAATTAAATGACCTGTACACAAAAACAGCAGTAGGGTCGCCAGGATAATCTTTTTTATCTTGCAAATGCATACAGACTCAATCTTGGAAATTTAGATAAGGTGTAGATAGACAGGGTGTGATGGATTTTTGTTGAAACTACGTTTGTCATATTTAGAGAAGTGGTCTAAAATGTTCACGATTCGAAATCATTATAAAATTGTGTAAAATTGTGCACAAAAAACGTCTCCATCGTATGAACCAGAACAATTCAAAGATATTCACAATTTTGAAATCGACCAAAAGCTGCACATAATTTTAAACCAGAAACAAACTTCGAATTCGATATTTTTCTGTTCTGAAAAAAATTGTTTTTTTTGTGTCGTTACAATTTAAACTTTACAGATCTTTTCATAGGCATATTTCTACCAAATATTATGCAAAACAGTTTGACAAGATAAATGTGAGAAAAGTGCAAGATACCCCACTTTGCAGTAAATGTTTAAATGAAAAATGTGTTTTTAACATGCGGCTGACGCCACCAGTGTTACAAATAATCATAGGTTTAAAAATGAAGAATGGAAAAATCTAATAAACTTCTCCAAAGTCTGCAATACAAATGCTTAAGCGATAGACTGCGGTGAAAGTATTCTTATAAGCATCGAAATTTTTTCAATTACTATTTTGAAAAATCGTCGAAAAAAATGGAAGCGAAGTCTGGCCCAAATGTGTGGGACTAAATATGAAAACTTCGATATCTGATACGGGATTTATAAGAATTTTGTTAGAATAAAAAAAAATGCCTTTCGTATTTTCGTTATCAATAACAGTAGGTATGTAAATTGTTCTGAAAAAATCGAATAAAAATCTAAAGTTTATAGAACGATAACATAAAAAATCGGGGTTGAAATCCAAGAGGTCGTAGTTCAGGGTCACCCCGGTCGAATTAGTATGAAATGTCCCATATACACAACAAATTCATAAACTTCATAAAATCAAATACATCAAAAAATGAAGGCTTGAATTCCGTATAGAACGTGAATATTAAGGCCAGAATACATACGTTTGCACTAAAAAAAAATGAAAAAATAAAAAAATTTACACACTCTCATATACACTGAAAAAAATGTCAGCTTGTTTAAACGAATTGTGGAAAAGTTGGATTCACTTTGTTGACATCAAATTCAGGTACTTCAATGAAGTGTCGTTGAAAAAATAAAGTGAATGCGAACTCAACTAAATGTAACACTTTGCTCGAAGTACATCAGTTGACCGCACTGACATATGTGGAATGACAACATTATTTATTTGTTTCCGGTAATAATTATCCCTTACAAATACTATATACATTTGACAACATTTCTAGACGCGCTATGTCTACTTAAACAAATATTTCATTATTTTCAACATAAGTGTATGTTTGAGATGTTAACAGAATGAGATGTTTTCAAACTAACAACGTCAAACTATGGTAGTTAATGCAATACATGTTTCATTTATTGGAGTGAGTGCGACATTTAATCAACGTATTGTTGAGGCGTAAACACTGGACATTCTGTTGGATGATCATAATGAATTCACAAAAATATATATATATATATTTTTTTTTTTTCTTGATTGAATTACATTGATATTTTCATAACGATTTCGGCAAATGTAATTCAATTGATATAGTTACAATGAAGCATTAACTTGGTTCTAATTGAATGATAATTCATCACCATTGATCACATAACTTTGTTGAAAATATTCATTTGTGCGATCTTAAAGGTTGATTGAGACAACTGAATATGTTTCTACAATATACGACATTAACAACCACGTTGTGGAATTCGAAACGCTTCAATGATATCGTTGTTTTAATAATAATTCATTGTTACAAGCCTTGTACAAATTTCAAAATATTTCCAAACATACTTTACGTTCTGATTGTAATCGCTTAAACCAGACTAGAATGATATGCAGTAATATCCAATAGTTGTATAATTCTTATGTCATTTAGATTAGTTACAATGAAGCATTAACTTGGTTCTAATTGAATGATAATTCATCACCATTGATCACATAACTTTGTTGAAAATATTCATTTGTGCGATCTTGAAGTTTGATTGAGACAACTGAATATGTTTCTACAATATACGACATTAACAACCACGTCGTGGAATTCGAAACGCTTCAATGATATCGTTGTTTTAATGATAATTCATTGTTACAAGCCTTATACAAATTTCAAAATATTTCCAAACATACTTTACGTTCTAATTGTAATCGCTTAAACCAGACTGGAATGATATGCAGTAGTATCCAATAGTTGTATAATTCTTATGTCATTTAGATTAGGATTCTCTTAAGCAGGTGATAACATAATCAGTAACATAGTTAGGTAAATAGATCGCAGGTTTAAACTCCGAGGTTGACAGGAAATGTTCTTTGGCAGAAATCAATACCCAATGGTAACTTATGATAACAAATGTCTAAAAAAATAATGTCCGAGTAATTTATTTATTTAATTATTCGAAGTCCACATACAAAGCATTATCGGTCGATTCAGTCTGGTTTTACACCGACCCTGTCCAATACTTTTTTAAATCAGAGCATCACTACAAGCCAGTCTACGTGAATTTTTTCAGATTTTCAAAAACAGTATCTAAAAAAATGCCGTTTTTTCCAGTGCACATATCGCCAAAACTGGAAATTATTGAAAAAAAATGTCTGCACATAAACGTGGTCATTTTTTGGTAACTTTCGATCGAAATGTTTAAAATAATAATCACGTTCTTAGTGAGTATGATTTTATAAAGCGATAAACAGAGGAATTATTTTTTCACTGAAAAATGCATTTGTTGTACTGGCAAAATTATAGAGTATTCCTGCATGACTGTCAATGTCGCATAAAAATTATCAGAGTGGTACAAATCGAGGTTGCAGTATTAAATAAAATTATACGTGTGGAAGTTTGGAAAACGGGGGTATTGGTTTTTCATTCGAAAACAGTTTTTTTTAGCTGAAGAAATTACAGGGTACTCCTGTACCACTGTCGATATCGCAAAAAAAAATAATCACTAAAATAACACGCTTCGAAATTCCAGAGTACAAAAAGCAAAATAACACTGCACCTTTTTTTTTTTTTATTTTTGGAACCTTCATTCATGCCACTCTGGTGATTTTTTTTTGTGTACGGTGATACAAACAGTGTGAACTGGTCCAATCTTCTTATTCCTTTATAAGTCGGACCATCTGAAAAAAAGCCGACATGGGTCTATAAGGAATGGAGTAGGGGTAAACACGTTGTTATGAAGTAACAAGGAGTGGCGATATTCTTGTGATTTATGAAGTGTTAAAAAATTGACGAACAATATAAAATATACCAAGTGGCTATAAATGCTGCCTCTACCCTATTATTCGGTTATTCTATGCTCGTTCCCTGTTTTTAACGATACAAAAAGTATGAAAGATAATGCAACAAATACGGAGTTCACGACCTTTTAGCAATACCGATTGAATATAATTTCCGTTCGAGGTGTTTGCTGACGAATCGTAAAGTCGTGCCACGCAGCTAGCCGCCCGTGACCCCAACCTCCGATCCTTGGATTGGATCGCATGAAATCTCTGTACGAGACTTTTACGTCGTGCAACGGTCCCAAGGACGACTGGCTAGAGCGTTGCTCGCTATATCCACCCGACAACGATGCGAACCTCTGCACAATGTACGGCAATGCGGTTTCAATTGTCTTGCCTATGTTGATGATTATCTAGAGCTTCGGATTCGCTAGAACGAGTTTCGCGTCTCTTCACGTTTCTTCAATCTTCTGCAGTCTTTAAATGTTTGTAATTCCCCTTACACTTATTCTCGTATAAAACGGACAAATTTATGAGCTTTCATGTGAAGGCGTTTGCTTTGCTTCGCGCCAGTATTTGATTTATTGAGATTTTACAATGCTTGTACAAAAATATCTTTTGTTGCGTTTTGCGTTAGCTTTTTTAAAATTCAATTCGCCTATCAAGTGCTCCACGAATTTCAGTAAAAAAAACTTTTTTCGTATTTCGATTGTATGTAGCGGTGTTTTGACCATGAAGCAAAAGATATTAATTTAACGAATTATAGAAGAATTCTTTTCGACGTTATTCAAAAAATTATTTTTCTTTTTTGCTTTTTTTTTTTAAGGAACAAAAACAATACTTATTTTCGTGTAATCGACGGAGTTCTCCTTTTGATCGATGACACTTATTCTCGTATAAAACGGAAAAATTTATGAGCTTTCATGTGAAGGCGTTTGTTTTGCTTCGCGCCAGTATTTGATTTATTGAGATTTTACAATGCTTGTACAAAAATATCTTTTGTTGCGTTTTGCGTTAGCTTTTTTAAAACTCAATTCGCCTATCAAGTGCTCCACGAATTTCAGTAAAAAAAACTTTTTTCGTATTTCGATTGTATGTAGCGGTGTTTTGACCATGAAGCAAAAGATATTAATTTAACGAATTATAGAAGAATTCTTTTCGACGTTATTCAAAAAATTATTTTTCTTTTTTGCTTTTTTTTTTTAAGGAACAAAAACAATACTTATTTTCGTGTAATCGACGGAGTTCTCCTTTTGATCGATGACACTTATTCTCGTATAAAACGGAAAAATTTATGAGCTTTCATGTGAAGGCGTTTGTTTTGCTTCGCGCCAGTATTTGATTTATTGAGATTTTACAATGCTTGTACAAAAATATCTTTTGTTGCGTTTTGCGTTAGCTTTTTTAAAACTCAATTCGCCTATCAAGTGCTCCACGAATTTCAGTAAAAAAAACTTTTTTCGTATTTCGATTGTATGTAGCGGTGTTTTGACCATGAAGCAAAAGATATTAATTTAACGAATTATAGAAGAATTCTTTTCGACGTTATTCAAAAAATTATTTTTCTTTTTTGCTTTTTTTTTTAAGGAACAAAAACAATACTTATTTTCGTGTAATCGACGGAGTTCTCCTTTTGATCGATGACACTTATTCTCGTATAAAACGGAAAAATTTATGAGCTTTCATGTGAAGGCGTTTGTTTTGCTTCGTGCCAGTGTTTGATTTATTGAGATTTTACAATGCTTGTACAAAAATATCTCTTGTTCCGTTTTGCGTTCGCTTTTTTAAAATTCAATTCGCCTATTAAGTGCTCCACGAATTTCAGTAAAAAAAACTTTTTTCGTATTTCGATTGTATGTAGCGGTGTTTTGACCATGAAGCAAAAGATATTAATTTAACGAATTATAGAAGAATTCTTTTCGACGTTGTTCAAAAAATTATTTTTCTTTTTTTCTTTTTTTTTAAGGAACAAAAACAATACTTATTTTCGTGTAATCGACGGAGTTCTCCTTTTGATCGACGACGCATTGTAGCTGCTAGGTTGGTGCGTAACGCGAGTGGCGTGACCCTGGGCGCAAAGAAAATTAGTTGCTCACATATGCAAACGGATACCGGCAATTGCCACGTGTGTAAGACAGATGTAGTCAGTTGTGGCAATTCTTGTAAATGTAATTACCGATGCATGCCGGTTTCGGCCGTGAGAATTCGCTTAGCAACTTCGCCCTTCGCTGCTGCGATAGAGAGCCACTTATAGCCGAAAATATTGAAATTGGGACTTACTTTTAAAATTCAGTTTTATACATTTGATTGGTACAACCAATTCGCTGACAAACGACGAACGATATATGATTATGACAGACAATGGCTTTGGCTAGAACGTCAACAGGCACAGTTGGAGAACTTTCAATGCTGTTCAAGTTTGCATCGTTGGAACGCAACGATTTAAAAAATGAATTCGAAAAACCGAGGATTAGCGCCTTTTCAGGAAAACAATGATATAGAGTGACATTTAAAAAAAATAATTGTAATTGCCATGTCATTTAATTCGTGCTTTCTATGATAATTTGAGGTCATGAAAATTTTTCAAAATTCATTTCGTTGCCTCCCAACGATGGAAACTTCAACACCATAACTTTCAACTGAATCCAATTCAATTCTCAACCAAACTGCTTCACACGCGTTCATCTCTCGACAATTAATATTTCTTGTTGATGACTCTGAATCGTACAAAGATCTTTAGCGACTTTCTCAAGTCAATTCTCTTTGCTGGTGCGACTCTTCACGAGAAATGGTTCACCTCGAACTTAAGGTAGATTTGAACTCCAATTGATGTCCAAACACTGCTACATTTTTGAAAACGTTTTTACAATTCCCGGTGATTTAATTACCAATTCAGCGGAGTTACGCGCGCTACAGAATCAATTCTTAATGTGTATGTACATTCATTGCCGTTATTCGATTAGAAAATCGATTAATGTATATACAAATGTCCGATGTCACGTGTTTACGTGTAGTTTTTCAAAACAATGAATCGCAACAATAGTCCACTTATGACCAACAATATTTCATTTTGATCATTAGAAGTTCCTGAATCGATGGACCATCCCGATTTTGTGAAATATTAGTTATTCAAAAGTTTCAATCATTTATATGACAGCCTGATATCAAGTTAGGCAAAGATAATCAAATCGTATGGTGTCTGTCGAACTACTAATAATTCTGAAAATATACATCGCCGGTTTTTTAAGGATATTCCAATAATCAAAATAAGATATTGTTGGTCATAATTGGGTAACAATTCTAGTTTGTTCTTCCAAAGAACTGCACAAAGAATATGATATTATCTATTTGAATATATCAGCCCATTTTCTATTCGAATCACGACTGTGAAGATGCTCAAACGATACGGTGTTCCTATGAACGAGACACTTCATATGTCATCGTTCTGAAGATTTTATAGAATTTTTGCTAATAATGTTCAGATTTCTCTACCGAATGTGAATCTAATCACCTACCGTACTTCCGAAATGTCCAATCCCATGAAGAGTGGTCCGGTATGGCCGATGCTTGGCCCGAGCTTGATGATGTATATGATTGGTCGATCATCAGAATCTTCAATGATAAGTACGGCCCGATATGGGCAGCCAATAGTTGTCCTAAAATGAAGTACGGGAAACGTCCAAGTACCGCGTACGAGATGTAGCGGAGCATCGCATACGTCAAACTAATAATAAAAAAATGATAATACATTTTTTTTTCATTCGCGCATTGAGGATGGGCGAATCAATACTTAGCCGAATATTCGAATATTGGTCTAATATCGACAAACCAACAATCGGTATATCGATATTCGGCCGAGTATTGACCTAACATCGCGAAGCCAATAACCGTCGCGTCAACGTTGAACCGAGTATTCGCCGTTTCAGTTTTATCGGTAAAACCTACATGGGATGTCAAAGTTGCTTAGAAGGAGTAGATAAACGAATGAAAAAATAAAATAAAATACATTGTGTCGAAAGGAGAATTTTCAATTTCAAACTCGTATACAAATTTCAAGTTTATTATTTATTTCATTGTTAAGATATCATCGGATAAAGTATTTATTTTGGCGTGCGTCTCTTTCTGACTCATGTATTCACTTATTGACCTAATACTTTGGTTAATGGTTTTGCATGGAAAACAATTGATATCTGCCCCTCGCCCACCTGCCTAGTTAGCGTCCATAGGGATACCTTATTCTAATACCGTTTCATGAGTAACTCCTCGGAACTATTTATAAAACCTCCAGCAACCGTAAAAACACTTAATTTATAATTTAGCACTGATTCGACTAGTGTGAAGTGCAGTAGCTACCTCAACTGTATACCAAAGCTGAAACGTAGATATTATAATTGCTTCTTATGGTTTACTGGTGACTTCTCCAAAATTCTGCTAGATTTACAATAGTAGCGCAATACACTTTGCACCAACAATTGTTTCGATTAATGTGTAATGATATACACAAACTTTATTTCGAATTTCGAAACAATGGCACTCCCACAATGTCAGGATTCGGAACGATTGACAAACCGGTTTTCTCTTGACCCAGATACTGTATGGGACCCAGCAACTCTTACAGTCGCCGTACCTAGATTTGCTGCTTGTATGCTGCTGCTCTTGCTTTGTCTCATCGGCACAATACGAACACCTGCATGATGATACATCGATGAAAAACCTCGACCAATGTCAAAATTTGTAGAGCAAATCGTTTCTGAAACGCTTTCGCACTTCAGAACAGACTAGGGTTAGCATTGGCGCTTCTGTGCTCGTGTCCCTTTATGTGAGGTTTGACAAAAATAACAATTTCAATGCATAAAGTACGTTCCGGTGTGGTCGACGTTCGTAGACATAAGGTAAACGTACCAATGGCGGGACGTTTAAGGCAATGTCTGTTTTGTATACCAATTTTCGCATCCATATATTTATTATTTTAGCAAATGGTGGTTAAAAATCGTAAGCTTAGAGTTTCTAGTTTCCGAAAAGCATACAATAAAAATATTTTTGATTGTGTGAAAAAGAGTTATTAATTAAAACGCTGAAAAATGTAGAATGTACCAATGCTGGGACGGGTATTTTTCTACATGTCCCGATTTCGGGACGTGAAATGTGCGTATCGGTGGACACATAAGAGTATTTGTAAGAGTTACTTTTTATATTTTCTTAATTGAATTCTCGATATATACAAATATTCATATAGAGTCCCGCCATTGGTACCTTTACCTTAGGTAGGCAGACATTACACGTAGGTAGGTAGTTCAAATCCCGTCCCCGTCAGTCGATCGTCAAAATAGGTTAAAGTGGTCGTACATATATTTTGTATTGCATATACTTCTTTTCTTATTCTTATATAGTCATAATATATAATTTGCGGCGTCGAGTTGTACGTCTTTTTAAAGTTCAGAATTATTAAAAAATCACACTGCCAAGCATGTTGAGCGAAATAAAACAACATTTGGGTGAGGCAATTCGTGCCGGTTGCAACGTGATAGATAATCTGCACGAAACTACAGAAATAGTTAAAGTAACAATGCGGTAGTTGTCTAAACGTCATAACATGTTTGAATCGAACAAACCGCGGCACCCTATTCATGAGGTTAAGTCAACCTCTTTACCCGGTTCACCGGATCTAACCACGTGAAAAGGTTAAGCCAACCTAAATTCCATTGGCTCCATTTTTCGTTTAAAAAAAAATAAGTACGAAACTGAAGACTTCATGGCTTAATAAATAATAGAAAATATTTTCAATTGCAGTTGTATAGTCAGTAATTTTAGCTTCTGTAGAACCGCTGCATTATGAAAATGTGCAATTTTTTGCGAGATTAAAAGACCATAATTGTATTATTATTTTTCCACTAAATTAATATATAAAGATCATTTAATTTTTATATGACGAAAATATTTTTTCGTCCGATATTTAGTCACGGTACAATTAGTTTCACGACAAGTTAACGGTACCAAGTGGAAATAATACTGGTACCGGTGAAATTTTTATTTTACTACGAAAACAAAGGAGGACCGCATTTTTTTCGTGACACCTAATTAGCACCTAAAAAGCACTTAATTTTGATATGCCGGAGATATTTTTTAATCATTTATGTATTCATGCGACCGCCAGCTTCGCAGTAAGCTAGCAGTTTCATTATGTTACCACTACAGCCGTTCTACAGGTTTCAACTCTACATATCGCCGATGCTGCACAGCGACAATTATACACAGTTAGGATTTTACTAAATTTCGTTTGTGACGATTAAGACAAAGATCGATTTTCCAATATTACTTCATTCATATTACTTCGGGTAATCAGAGTCGTAAATCCCCGTCAATTCATGAGATATAGTTTACCGTACAATTTTTTTTGTAATAATGATTTCATAATAATAATATTTTGCGATTATAATACGATGACTTAATTATTGAATAGCTGCAAAAATTATCTTTTTTCAATAGTAATTTATGGTACTCCATTTTTTCCCACCATTTCATTCCATATCAAAAGATAAATTTGTATTTTTTTTCATCTTTGATGCATCATTTGATGCTTACACACTATTTTATAATCACTACACATTATAATTAAATTATAATTACAAAACAAATTGTACTGAAAACTATATTAATGGAGATTTACAACTCTGAGAGTAATACAGATTGGTTAGTGAATTTGTGTTTCGTTTTATTTGTTCAAACATGACCTATAAATTACCCAATAAATATATTTGATAATATTTATTATTTAGTTATCACAAGTATCCTATTGCGCATCACACAATTCGACAGATCTGTAACTATTTATTTGAGCCGACGCATATTTTATTTGAACAGGGTAATCTGCTTATTATACCCGTAGTTCACGGATCTTGCTTGGATAAAGCTTGGATAAAAAAAAATTAAGCCAATCATGAAAAATTATTCGAACGGTTTTAATCATCTTAATTAATCCTTGACAAAAAGCAAGTAGGCATGCGTCTTAACGGATATTATTAGAAAACGTATAATCGCAACAATAACTGTAACCAATTTTTCAGAGGACACCAAACGTTTTTTTAATAAACGAAGAGATTTACATAATTCTACTCTTTTCTTAATTCTGCATGATATAAGATTTATTTTTCGCTTGTTTTGCCGCATTCACGGATGTTTCGCCTCCAATTAAACTGACGTGCTACATGGAGTTTATTTCTATCAAATTTCCAAATTCCTCGGTGACGGCTAAGTTTTCCAAGAAAAATGATTTAGAATTTTCGTTTACTGATCTAGCAATGGCACATCATGTTAATGTGATGTGATGTCACTTACAGGTAGAATGTTAAGGTGCCGTCACTTATAGGTAAAATATTAAGGTAGAGTGATTCCACTTAAAGGTTGAGTGCTAAGGGAATGTGATCTCAGTTGGAGATAAAATGTTAAGATAACATGATATCACTTAGACATAGAATTTAATAATAATATAGGCATGGAAGATGACGTGATGTCCATTATGGTCGGAATGTTAAGTTCATGTGAAACTAAGTCGGATAGAAAATCTGTACCTTGAATTCCTCTGCGAAGGTTGATGTAGCGCATAAAAGCCGAGAACTTCGCTCTCCGTATACCCATTCTGCAATGCACCGTTCTCGTCTGTTATCCGGTGTATAAACCGTGGCGAAGCAATTTAAAGGTAGAAGTTGAAAAATGTATTACACCAAATGAATAAGTCGCTGCCTTCAATATGTACAGCGAAGCTCACGATAAACTGCATCCATTGCATTCCAACTTTTAGATTAAACGTAACCCACTCGTTTTACCGAATGTATAAGTTACTCCACTTACAGCGGAGCCTAAAATCTCACTGTGTTAAACCTTACACCCTAGATTACACCCTTACACTAGAAGGTTTGTAAAAAAATATATCTATATATCGAATATACTTTCGAAGCATTTTTTCAACATTCACAATAGAGATCACAATTCTTCGATTTAGTCGCAAACAAATAATGTTGAAGTTGCAACTTCCAATAGTTTCGACGACAATTAATTATCCATTTAATTTATTGTCTTTATGGCCACTGAATTACACCGAGGAAAAAATATTCGTTGGTTCCAAAGAACTGAGTTATCGAATTTTTCCATGCTTTTTTGTTGATTATTTCTTTGCTTTCCATGGAATTGTATATTCAAGTTTCAGAAAGAACATTGCGTGCTGATATAAAAAAAACGGGTTTTTTTAATTCAAAGAAACGAATATTTGACCGCACCTTGGTGGTACGCCAATGGTTAGCGCGATCGTGTCAGTCGCGTTGAGTCGCAAAAACTGACAAAACTGGACGTCGACTCTTGGTGTTTGTTTAAATAAATTATCTCCAATAATTTCTGCAATCTTCGTACATCTATCACGTGGAAAAAATATTTTTCCATCTTAACTTCTGGCATGCATTTATTTCTGTAGTGACATGTTATTTTCTGGGCTCGGGTTGTTTCTTAGTGTCGTCAAGTCGATTTCTTTGTCTAATTTGTCTTTGCAATCGATAAAAAATGGATCATTACTTCAACAATTTATGAAATGAATTAAATGTCACTACATTTCATCCAATTCCAATCCCTTCGAACAATAAAAGATAATACTAATTGAAATATATTATTTCCTTGACGGCAGAAACGCTTCACAGGTCGTAACTCCAAAGAAATTTCTTTGAATCAAAGAAACTTTTTCTTTCGGTGTAATAATATCTCCTCTCTCGAATGAAGGTGAATTGCGTGAGTTATGCGTGCGAAAGAGAGAGCGAGAGTGTGTTCACTCCGAGCATGCGGCGTAGTGAGAGAGAAACATACAGAACGTGTTTGACTTCGTCTTAAGGTCATTGCAGGGGGTGTTACTCACATCACTGAACGGCTACTACGCGATACGTTGGTGATGGTGTAGGCAGGCGCGGCGGCGCCCTTCATGGCTCGCTCGTCTGTCCGCGTGTCCGACTTGATAATCAATAACTTGTCGCACGAGACACCACCCTCTCCATTTCTCCCCTTTACTTCCTCTGCCACCACCGGAGCATCGATTCTGCACCGCTACTAAACTTTCGGTGATTTAGTACGTAGGTTTTGCTTCGTCATTCGTCTGAAAAGAAATGGGAAATCAATCACTGGCAGAAAGGCACTTTATTTGCCAATAATACGAGCAAAATCCACGTAGGATAACTTGATCGTTGCACGCGATCATCTCTTTTCCGCCATGCTTCAAGTTCACACGATGAATTTCATGTATTTCCATTCTGTTCATAAACGTTTCCCTCTGGAATTTAATTATATTTTTCTTTCTTTCATTAATGTCATAACAAGTGAACAATTCGCTTTCGTTTCAACCCTCCTAAGTTCTGTTGCCTTCGCTTTGCAGAAACTTCATTATCGGAAAAATGAATTTTGTGGTTCGAGTGCTGATGCAAATTAAAGGGCCGTTTCAGAAAATCCGAGTTAAACTACTTCAGTATTCAATAGCTCTGTAAAACGGTGCTTTGGAACTTCCGTGCAGCAGTTATTCCGGCGGCGGAAGTCAAACAGTCAAACAAATAAATTCTATATGTATAATGAATGCGAAAATATTTATGTGGATTTATATTAAATACTTGTAAATGTATTATCAATTATGTTCCTTATTATTGTTGTACATACAAAGACTGAAAAAGTCATGCATAGATTCTATTAACTGAGTTAACAGAGAACAGATACCAGGCAATTGCCAGAACAGCTAAGATTAAAGGTTTATTCGTTCAGCGAATGATACCGTGTTCGATACTGCACTATATCAATTGCATCTAATTTGATCTCATCAATATTGCAAGGTTGATATAGAAGCTTGTTTAGCGGGGTAAGCGGTAAATCGGTTCAATACCTCCCAGTGATTGACTGGCCTATGCCAAAGACCGGCGAGTAATATTTCATAGCCAAAGACCGGCTATGAAATATTACTCGTATGCCGAATGCCCTCTACTAGCTCTCTGCCCATTACTTTGTCCTCGCGTATTGGCGTTTTTATGTCATTTACCATGAATTAACGACTGTTATACATCGTAGTAATTTTCAACCACATCGACGGATTCAGCAACAATTTTATAATCCTTTATATTTAATGGCTCCGGGTACTAGCCCTGCTGTAGATTTGCTTAACAAAATAATCATAAAGTGTAAATCAAAAACGAGAAATTATATAGAATATTATATTCTACAGGTCTGCAGCCCTTTTTTATTCGAAACTTCGTTTGCGTTCGTCACGGAGGACCTAAACGCCCGAAATGCCTTCCTGAAAAATGCAAAATCTGTTTCTCTCTTATCTTTTAATCCCTCATAGAGAAATCTTTGTTTTCATTTTTTTTTTTTTTTTTTTTTTTTTTTCGAAATTTCCATCTCAGAATACTAAAAATTGTCTAAAACTAATTTTTGTTGTTGTAAATTCTTTATTCAAAGCCCGTCTCTTTACCCCGATATATCTATATTTTTACACAGAATACGCCAGATTTTTTTTCAAAGCATTATTTACCATATATATGCCGCTAAAAGTAGATGTCGATTGACCGATCGCTAAGATTAATTTTGCTGCGCCTATCTTTTGCACAGTTTAGTGGGTGGTCATTACATCGAGCTTAAGCCGTACACACTAGAAAAATGGCAATAATAGGAAAGAAAAAAAAAAATCACAAGAAAAAGAGAGTTGGGTCGAGATTAATTCGTGAAAATGTTCTAATAATATTGCGAACGTGGTATTACTTGGTAAATTAGCTCAGCTTGCCTACCCGGTTCCATACAGCATCTGATTTTTCTGACTTCTGGTTCGTTTATTATTGAATTATGGATGATTTAGAAACGCTGTCAGTTTCATGTTGAAGGTATCAAAAACATAAAGGTATATAAAGAATATGTTCCACAATTTTCTGAATATGCAGACTCTGCATAAACCGTGAACTACTCGACCGGCTCAGACCAAATTTCAATGTCATGTAGAATACTGATCAATCTGATCTTAGTGAACATTTTTTAAAAACCGCTTCATATTTTCATTTTTATGAGATTTTTGGTATTTCGAAAAAAGAGTCCATCGACGTTCTGATCCGAATGAATTTGTAGTTATCGTGCTGAAACTTCGTATGAAAATTGAACAAGGGATGCACCCTTAGTATTGAATTTGCGTAAAGTCGGTAAGAGAGTTCGGGTATTATGGAGTTTCGAACTTTAAAAAAAAATAGCATTTTTTTCATAAACTTTTGCAGAATTCTATCTAGAGAAGACAAATTTTCCACGTAAACGAAAATACTAAGTTCAGTGATGCCACATACACAATTTAGTAAATATCGATAGAAGTATTTGCATTTTACATGCATTTAAGTTATTGTTTATTGTTTTTCGATGACCAATACTCAGCAAAAATGTTGGTTGACCCTTATTCGAAAAATGTTTTCGCATTATTTAATTTTTTCCTTTTTATAAAACTTCCACTATGAGCAAGCCACCAGCGATTACCATACTTCATGATAGAGATAGTTATGTGCAAACCGCAAAATGAGGCAACTATGTTTTTATTTATTTTTTAATAATCAAAAAAGCGATGCACGTTTAACTCTGTATACCAAATACGGTAACGAAAAGCGTTCAAATCTACTTTTCGAAACAATAATCGTAATGTAAATGTACTAATGTGGCCAATATTGACTTTTCCTGTTTTAGCCCCAACAGCACAGCCCTAGGTTCGCTCGGTCAACTCAAGGAGTATTTGACGACATCGGGAACGTGCAAGTGCGGTCTTGAGTGCCCGCTAAGGCCTGAACGAATCTTTAACTTTGATCCCAAGGTGCGTCAAATGAATTTTAACTCTTGCAGTTGCGGAGCTCGTTAGTCGTTTCTATTTCCTATTATTAATATTTTTCTTCAGTTAAATGTTACATTTTTTGCTCTCTATATAAGTGCCTATTCATCACACAAAGTAAATGTTATTTTCAAGCATTTTAGTAGTCGTACTTTGAGTTGAACGATCAAAGTTAGTGCTGGATGGCGCTGTACGAGGAGAAAGAGGGAGAGCCCGCTGGCACTCTCTCCGTGGGGGACACTTGAGGTGAATGTTTTGCGAATGGTCGGTAGAAGTCTGGTGGTTACTGCTGCAAGCTGACATCGACCTGCCGGCTGCCAGTCGACTCCTTCTCTTATCCCCCTTTAATTGAAGCATACACACGTCCTTGCAAGCAATTCTTTTTTCAACACGCTTGTAGTAGAGAGTTCTGCTTGGTCCGCTGATTACGAGAATGGGGTTGATTTTTTTTGTTCATTCCATCAACTCACTATACGATCGGTATATGATATACTTGTTTGGTATACAAGTATTTTATTTGTTCTCCATAGTCGTACATTAAATTGCATAAACTATTTTTCTGAAGCAAAAACTTTCTGTAAAGATATATTAATTAGTTAAATATTTTCAATGATAGTAATATCGAATATCAGTACTCGTTGGATATTTATCGATACACGATAAGAAATATAATTACCGCTTAAATTCTCAGTTTTCGAGATATTGAATTAAATGAGGAAATTCATAAGTTGAAATCTATTGAAAACGATGTATACTGGTAATATATTATGTGTGTACTATTCGGCAGAGCGAGGTGGCCACCTTGCAGCTGTGGCAGGCCGGTATTAAAATTAGGCAAGCTGCCAAATAGGGTAGAAATGGGGAGAGAAAGAGAGCGTGAAAGTGAGAGAGGGGGAGGCGTGTTCTATATGGCACGTTTGAATTAAGAGAGGAGTCAAGTTGAGCGCCACTATAAGGACTGCATTCCGTAGTTCTGTATAGCTTGGTGTTTGCTGCTCTTCCAGGCGTCCCTCGTGTTGGCTCGTTGCTTTGCCGAGAACCGGGCCACGTGCTAATTCCAGCATCACATTGCTCCGCAATCCTTATGAAATTATATCGAGAAAAGCACTTTTTTTCCATAGTTCATCAAATTTTCCTAAAAATATAAAATTAAGAATCTGTGAATCTACGTTGAATATCCGATTTGTTCTTGTGAACTACTGAAACTTACCACGAATAAAAAGGAATATGTTGCGATGTTGCATAATTAAACCTAAAATCAAGTCCAGCATTACGCGTAGATTAAAAGAGACAATCGCGTATTAAAGTCAGGTAAAAATGTAATCCTAACAGATCTCTGAAATGGTAGCAGGTAGACAGAGGATGATGGATTATTCATCCAGTCTTATTTCAACCTCCATAGAACCTTATAACCTCTATACACTGCGTATAAACTGTAAAACAATCTGTGCAGCATTCAATATGAGGTACTAATATACCAATCGGGCGAACGTCAGACACTGAGCTGCTGGGACCAAAAAAATGATTTTTCCACATTTTCCGTGTCAATGGAGTGCGCTAATTTATTAATCGATATTTAAAGATCGTTTCGCCCCTATACCAAAGTCATGGGCCTTAGAGACTTGATGTAATACAGAATGACCCCAAAATATTATAATGATTAGTTTTACGAATAATTGAGATTTTTTTAAAGACGTAATTTAATTGTATAAAGCTATTTTTTGTTGTTACATTGTAATCTTTAATGTTTGCCTGACTATGTTCAAGTTCTGAATATTGCCAACTCAGGAAGATAGTCGGAAATGTGAGAACGTTGTAACGTTGTAAATCGCGGACGCGGCCATTTGCAGAATCCCGTTCTGTTGTGAGGTTATGCGTTTTAACTCGCGGTTATGATACAGAGTGTGCATATTTGCCATTATCTTTTAAATTTATTAAAAAGGAATGTAGATACGGTCTAGCGAGTGTACTAACCATTAGGTGTACAGTTTGTCAATGTAGTTTGGTACATACAACTTTACCGCTCGTATCAGCTGTCTATCTATAGACTTCTATCATGAAGCGCTTCCAAAAGTCGACGCCATCTTTGTAGTGCACGAACAGCCTCATCTTCGCGTATAATTAGCTTCATTAAATGTGATTATTTTTTCAAATATTCGGGTAACCCGGCGTTTTTTTTATCTAACGCGATCCGTAATGTCTAATGAACACGTAATGCTTTTCATATTTCTGCTATCTTTGATCTAAGTATTAAATTTATTAGCTGAAACATGTGATTGGAAGTTGCGGTCATAAGGCTCTATATAAAAACATAATTTTCCAACATTTAATTCTCCATCCGTTAATTAACAACCGTTAATTTTTTCAAACATCAAGCTGAAACCTTAACGAATTATGTATACAAAAACCATGTGCAAGATTTTGCGTTCCGTTCACGGCATGTGTAAGGTAAACGTACCAATGGCGGGACAGGTCCCAATTGAGGGACTCTATATGAATATTTGTATATATCAAGAATTCAATTAAGAAAATATAAAAAATAACTCTTACAAATACTCTTATGTGTCCACCGATACGCACATTTCACGTCCCGAGATCGGGACATGTAGAAAAATACCCGTCCCAGCATTGGTACATTCTACATTTTTCAGCGTTTTAATTAATAACTCTTTTTCACATAATCAAAAATATTTTTATTGTATGCTTTTCGGAAACTAGAAACTCTAAGCGTACGATTTTTTACCACCATTTGCTAAAATAATAAATATATGGATGCGAAAATTGGTATACAAAACAGACATTGCCTTAAACGTCCCGCCATTGGTACGTTTACCTTAGGTGTGTGCTGTCGACCAGTTTGTTGGGAAGGAGGTAAAAATCCAAATTACGTTTCAGCCAGTGGTGAGGACCCTTTAGAACTTTATATTTTTCGCCTCTATATGAATACATCAATAGAAAGGAAATGTTGTGGCAAAATAATACAAAATTATAAAAATAAAAGCCACTATTAATGACAATAATATAGTGGTCAAAATCAAAATAATACTAAAATGAAAGAGCACTTTTACAATTACGCATGTTTAGTTACCCTTTTGTAGTTTATACTATTTTCGAAATTATTTTCCTATAGCGGAGGGTGGGGAAGATTAGAATTTCACCGCAATTTTGTGTGACGTTTCCGTCCTTGGTTTTGTATATTGTTTATATAATCGTGTTGTAGATGATGCCAAGATTTTCAATGTCAGTTTTATACTTTAAAGATTTATTGTGTCTTTTTTAAAAATATGAATAATTCATAGTATTATTCTGCTATATTAATTCTGTTGATTTCAGTGTTTTTAAGTATTTTTATGTTCGTAGACTCGGCTCTTCAAATGACGTTTTGTCTCTATTATGTATATTTTGTCGCAGTCTTTACAATCAATACTGCAGACAATATTTTTTCTTTTTAAATTCGCAATTTCGACTTTTTTTAGAGCGAATTTATTGTTTTTATTGCAAGTTGCCACAGAAATGTTAAACTCTTTGCATAGTTTAAGGTAAACGTACCAATGGCGGGACAGGTCCCAATTGAGGGACGCTATATGAATATTTGTATAAATCAAGAATTCAATTAAGAAAATATAAAAAATAACTTACAAATACTCTTATGTGTCCACTGATACGCACATTTCACGTCCCGAGATCGGGACATGTAGAAAAATACACGTCCCAGCATTGGTACATTCTACATTTTTCAGCATTTTAATTAATAACTCTTTTTCACACAATCAAAAATATTTTTATTGTATGCGTTTCGGAAACTAGAAACTCTAAGCTTACGATTTTTTACCACCATTTGCTAAAATAATAAATATATGGATGCGAAAATTGGTATACAAAACAGACATTGCTTTAAACGTCCCGCCATTGGTACGTTTACCTTACCTGTTATTTTTGGAAGAAAATATATATACAACGGGCCATACCCGCCAAATAATGGTAAAATCATCCATAGTCGCATATTAAATTTACCAAACAACTACATTATTGTTTATTTTCTGTGTCGAGTTTTGTGAATTTCTTAAATGCTTGTGTTGGAAACATGCGAACATTTTTCGAAGCCTAATACACTCATCTGGACAAAACTGCAAATACTTTGTTTGGTATTTTTCAATACCAGAACCTGAAATTTTCGTAACTTTCAATTTACATTCAACGTGCCGATGTATATTAAATTATAAATCAGTCACGAAAATTCCAAAAATTCGCGGTGTTTTTCATGTACTCATTTAGTAATTGATTTTACAGTGTGTCTCCGACCCGAGATATGCCTTGCATTTTCCTCCATTAATTTTGACCAAAAGTAGACGCACACGATTAAAAAAAATTTTCAAAGCAGAACTTTGCACATTGCTTTCTCATATAACATTTGTGAGAATTATAAAAGTTCTAAAGAGGAAATTTAAAAATTTGAATTTGTTCACAAGGCTACCTCTACCAGAAAGATATTTATTATTTTGACTTCCTCATAGAGGACGCTTTGTGAACAAATTAAAAATTTTAAATTCCCTTTTTACAACTTTTATAATTCTCACAAATTTTATATGAGGAAGCAATGTGCAACGTTCTACCACTTTGCAACTTTTTAATCCGTGAATAGCCTTTTGTATAAAATAACAATAACTAAAGAGGGGCAATACACCACTGGTGTGCAAAATTTCAGCTCGATGCATAGTCCCGTTTGAGAGTTATGGGCAATTGAATATTCGTAGTTACGGTCATCAGAAACAAAAAAAAACGATTATAGCGAAAATCTCTATTTTTTCAAAGATTGAAAAAAGTGTAAAATCTGAACGATTTTACCGAACATCGCCAAATTTGGTACGTAGCAGGGCTATATATCATTTTTCATCTGTAGAACATTTCAGTTGATTCGTTGAAATTCGACGTGATTTGTAGTAAAGTTTTTTTTAACCAAAATTCAAAATTATTCAAAATCCGAACAGCTTAATCGATTTTGTCAAAATTCAATACCAAACAGTAATTAAAGAGAAGTTACAACTCTACTTGCGTGCCACATTTGAACTCCATCAATTGTACCATTCGCGAGTTAGGGGCGATTGAATTTTTGTTTCCTGGAAAACACACACACACACATACCCACAAACAGACACATTTCCAAAACCATTTCTCGACGTTTTAGGTGATTCTGAGCATGCTGACATGAAAATCTCGAAAAAAAATTCATGAAAACAAAGCTACCTCTATGACGAATCAAAAACAGTAAAAGTAACAGTTGAAACTTCAAACAGGGTCTGTGTAGGTTGAATAGAGATTGAAATCGGTGTCTTTATTCACATCTACAAAGAATTTGCACAGTTGTGAATGCCTGATTCAGAAATAGGTAAAGATAACTTAATTCTCTTACAGTCATGATTCCATAATAATAACACATGGCGATTATAATACAATATGATACCTTTGGATTAGGTGCAAGAATGATTAATTTTGTGATAAAACTTCGTGGTAATCTTCGTGAAAAACATGGAAAAATATAATCAATGCATACAGCAGGCAAAACCGCACTCTTCCACTTTTTCTATGATTTCTTCTAACATGTGAACGAAAATGAGTATTTTTTGCAGCTCTTTTAATATTTCCACATCATTTTTATAATTGCTCCAGAATATTATTATGAAATAATAATCACAAAAACAAAAAAAAAAACCTCAAGAAATATACTTGAATCAATGAGAATTTTAAATAAAATTGTTGATGCGAAAAGTAGATGTTGGTCAAAATTATGTGCCCATAAAGTCGAAACTCCGATCCGTATACATAATAGTTAGGATTATATTGCCAGACTATGAGTTATGATAAGAGTTCATGGAGAGGTTCGAGATAGCTTCTGTAACCTATAAAAGTTGGCATTAAATATAAGAGTTGCTAATCCAGTTATCAATAAATCATTGGGTATTGAACTACTTGTAAACCATCGCATCTTGGATCGCTTACCATTGGAAACTAAAATGCAGCTAGACATCGTAGAGATACTTTATCTTGTTGTCAGTAGTCACTTAGGTAGTCACTTAGATTTGAATTTATTCTCAACTCCCGATAATGGTCGACTGTGCGAGTAGTAACCGGCAGCCGGTCGATGGCAATAAAGATTAATCGATTGCTGGTGGCCCAGGATTCAACGAACAGTTTGTTCGACGACAGTTTTCAAAAAAAGTCTTTTATCTTAAAAAACCATATGAAAAATTCTTCAGGTTTGAATAAGAAAAACTGTAGGTAGTGATCCATTGCTGGCAAATGTGAACTGTTTTATTGAAGAATATAAAATGTTTACATTAGATTTGTATATGGGATGTTATTTTTTACACGCTCAGAGTCTTGTTACGAACGGACGACCACATAGTATTTTTTTACTTTTTTTTTTCACGAATAAAAGGAACCGTTTTTGCATCTGATCTGCAATAATGTCTCCCTTAATCGAAATTGGAAAAAAAGGAAATGCGAAGAAACACTAAACATACGATATCATTATAATATTCAAATAACAATGTATTTCAATGACTTTTTCGTATAAACATTTATGAGCAATTATTGAAAACGACAAATTATGGAATTTGTTAATTATCTCAAAATCCTTTTTTTCGCTTGAGAAAAAAATTATTTATCTCTGTTCACTATCAGTTTATGGAATATGATTCGAACATATATATACGTAATGTTAATATTTCATTATGTTGCGTTATGAACGGACGACCACAAAGTATTTTTTTACGTTTTTTTTTTTTCACGAACAAAAGGAACCGTTTTTGCATCTGATCTGCAATAATGTCTCCCTTAATCGAAATTGGAAAAAAAGGAAATGCGAAGAAACACTAAACATACGATATCGTAGAATATCAGTTCAATAATAAAAATGGAAATATGTCTTGTATAATATAACGTTGCGACGTGGTTATTAAAAATGTATTACGCCTAATAAATTTCTAATAATACGGAAACAATTATGGGAAGATTGAGAACTAAATATATACTTATAGGTTGTTATGCTTGGAGAGTGCATAAGATAATGCAAATGTAATAGTTTGTCGACGTACTCGGTGTCTTGATTCAGTCGCAAAACTCGATTAGTTATTATTAACGTTGCTCTTCCTGCTAGTTGTTATGTTAAGTAGTGATAGCTCGTTAACTGCGTTGTCTCCCATCCCAAATTTGCGCCGTAGCAACGTTCACCAAGTGAAAGTACGAAGTTAAATCAACCTCTCGCCATGCTTTCACTCGTCAGTGTCATAAAATAGTTTAACTAATCCGGGCTTAAGCATATGGTGGAGTCTATAGTCAATCACAGCTTGGTCTGTTATTTGGGATACCCGAGAGAAAATTCTCGGGTTCCCGAAGCGCCGCAGTCGCCGTAGAGAAATTGAAGATGCAGGAAATAACGATTTATTCTACAATATGTTGAGAATAAACTGATCTGAGCACCTCTGTTCCGGCGAGACGAAGTTCCGCCGAGTGCAATACATACGCGCATACTTATGGTATCTACTATCCGGTATGTCTTCCTAAGCTGCTAGCCAGGGCAGACAATATTCAAATAACAATCTATTTCAATGACTTTTCCGTATAAACATTTATGAGCAATTATAGAAATCGACAAATTATGGAATTTCTTAATTACCTCAAAATCCTTTTTTTCGCTTGAGAAAAAAATTATTTATCTCTGTTCACCATCAGTTTATGGAATATGATTCGAACGTATATATACGTAATGTTAATATTTCATTATGTTGCGCATCGTTGTCGGATTTACATTAGCTGGTTTTCCAGACAGAAATTCCAGATAAAAGTGAGAGAAAAACGTTCTTAGATCGAATCGTAAAGTATTTATGACAATAATTATGAGTAAAATTGGTATATGGTGAAAATAAACTATTAAAGAGTGTTTAGAACGAAGATTAATACTTTCTCCAGCGATGAAGAGTCAGTTCAGATAATTAGTCTGCGTAATTCTTGATATTGACTATTTTTAATAATTCCTCGCAGTTATTGTATCTGATTAGAATTTTAATGGAATAGTCGAATATTGTCGAACCCTGTTGCCGAGTATAACTATTGACGAAGAGTAACAATGCTTCGGAGTAGGCGTCACATAGTATTTGTCGTGTTGGACGAAAAGCTATGAAGACGAAAAAAAAAAAGCAAAGTTATACATAATAAAGCAGACATGCAGTTATGGAATTATGGAATTTCTTAATTACCTCAAAATCCTTTTTTTCGCTTGAGAAAAAAATTATTTATCTCTGTTCACCATCAGTTTATGGAATATGATTCGAACCTATATATACGTAATGTTAATATTTCATTATGTTGCGCATCGTTGTCGGATTTACATTAGCTGGTTTTCCAGACATAAATTCCAGATAAATGTAAAAGAAAAACGTTCTTAGATCGAATCGTAAAATATTTATGACAATAATTATGAGTAAAATTGGTATATGGTGAAAATAAACTATTAAAGAGTGTTTAGAACGAAGATCAATACTTTCTCCAGCGATGAAGAGTCAGTTCAGATAATTAGTCTGCATAATTCTTGATATTGACTATTTTTAATAATTCCTCGCAGTTATTGAATCTGATAAGAATTTAAATGGAATAGTCGAATATTGTCGAACCCTGTTGTCGAGTATAACTATTGACGAAGAGTAACAATGCTTCGGAGTAGGCGTCACATAGTATTTGTCGTGTTGGACGAAAAGCTATGAAGACGAAAAAAAAAAAAAAGTAAAGTTATACATAATAAAGCAGGCATGCAGTTCCTGCCACTATTTTACTCAGTTTAACTCAGTTTATTCTTCGAGTTGAAGGTAAACTAAATGCATAAAGATACATAAAAGCGTACAGAGTCATGAGTTATGGCACTTGGCACCAATTCCCGAGAGTAAGCGTATTCGCGTACTTTTACTCATACGCAGTGTAGAGGACTTAAGTATACCAGTGAAACCGGTCTTGCTGAATACCCGCGAACCACCACACGGTTTCATCTACGAAGGCATTGTCTCGAGCGTTGGGCACAACTGCGCGAGCCCGAGTTAAACGATTTACCTCTATTATGCCATTTTCGATAAACCAGTGTATTAAACACGGCAAACGTATTCAGCTTAGAACTGCGTATCCGGCATCCGACGTCTTTAGATGCTTTTATTTTGTACGATATATTAACATGAGATGGAATTTTTATTGGTTTCTCAGGTGGCCACACGTCCTTGGAGCCCCGAACAAGGGAAAACTCAGGAGATGAACAAGTTATGCAATCATAAGAGGAAAGTTTTGACGGTCACAGGAGCCGCCGCGTCTAGTCCGGTGGCCTCTTGCACCCCAAACGTCGCTTCGATTGGACTTTCGATGCCAATACGTTCTGTCAACTTACCTGCGGATTCTCCAAACTCTTCAGATTTTACTCAACGATTGAGAAAGGGTAAGTTATCGTGTGTTCAATTATTTGTTGTAAATGAAATCAACACTCAATCTCGAGTCCTGAAAACCTCGGGGATTTCGGTAGTTTCCGAATAATCAGCGATTTTTTTTGCAAGAAAATTACAAACCTCTTTGTATGTATATTTTCTTCCATTGCAATCCGTTCAACAACAACTTTTATCATTATTTAGATCTTAGATATTTAGATTTAGATATAAACGTCAATTCCCTGCATAAAATGTACGGTCAACTGTGCACAACCCTGAACCAGAGTTGTAAATCCCCATTAAATCATGAAATATACTTTGCAGTACAATTTGTTTTGTAATTGTCATTTCATAATAGTAATATTATGAGGACTAAAGTCAAACGAAACTTGAAAGCTTACCTGAAAAGAATTTCCGAGTCCGGGCAATTCAAATGCTTAAATAGTCAATCAAAGCCATTTTTTTGTTCGTTCATAGGTAAAGTTAATAAAAGTTACGTTACGGATTCGCACTTTGTCTTCAAGAACTCATCTGACATGGTATATTAATGTTTTACCTTGTTAAACAGATGGCCTGAGTAAAAAAAGGAAGAGAAGACTAGAGGGCTCGACAAGCAGACTTTATCCCGGCGTTTCAGGATCGCAACTCGTTTCCCAGCGTAACATTACCGTTGTTAATGATCCCTCGACAGCTCAGGCGTTGCAACCATCATTAATCCCAAAAAACCCTCAGGTACAAATTCATCCCGTAAGTACTTGAATTGGCAGTTGCGTGTGTTATCTAATTCTCAATATGTTTAATTTGCGTTGAAATAATAACTATTTCTATATCATAAATCTAGGCAATGCAGGCGTGGCCAGCAGGGATGGTTAATCCGCAGTTTCAGCAAACGAATCAACGAATGAATCATCAATCTCCGAACAATAACGTCGTAAATGTCAATGCAAACTCTTACGATCTTGGAAATGTCCAACAAAGTCTGGATCAGCAGAATATTCAGAGTATGCTGATAGCAAATCCACTGCTGCTGAATCAGCGAAATGCATCTATCGGAAACATAGCATCACAACAACAGCAACAACAGCAACATCAACAACAACAACAACAGCAACAACAACAACAGAAACAGCAACAACAGCAGCAGGAATCTCGCCAACGGCCACAGATACAACAGGTTGAAATGTTACATCGTCAGCAAAGCCGTTCCCAACACGAGAACATTGTGACAAATCAGTTAAAGCAGCAGCAGGAGTACAACAATCAGTTGCATGCTATGCAGGCACAGCAACAGATGGATCATCAACAAATCCACGTTCAACACAACATTCACAACAGCAATATGCAGCAAGAACGTTTAGTTACGATAGACACGAGTGTACAGCATCAGCACCAACGACAACAACATCCCAATTACGGTCTTCGACACGCAAATGAAACATTTCTCCAACATATACACACGTCAGAAATATCCACGGAAATGTGTGCGCAGCTTCAGTCGCGTCAAATACATCAGTACACGGTACAGCAGCAACAGGAAGGGCAGCAGCAAGATTTGGTGACTGAAAAGCACGATAATTACGGAATAAATGAAGTTTACGAATCGCAGCCATATCCCACTCATCCGACGAAAAACTTTAATAATACAAGTACCGAAACGACGATAGATCAACAGAATAGTGAAATTCCTATTGCAAGAGCTTTCGATCAAAGAAACATTCAGGAAAAGGAAATCGTGGAGCACCAGATTATGATCCATAATCGGAACGCGATGCAGTGCCATAAAATTATGGAAAACGATAATTCGACCCGAGGTTACGAGGATCTGCAGAAAATCAATCCGCAACATCAAATTGTTGTTTCAGGGACGAGGCAGCATTGTAGCGACAGGGTGGTGAAGCCTGGGGGAGGAGGAAATGTCGCGAACATTGAGAGAAAAGTGATTTTACATCCGGATTTAGGTCGAAATTCTCCTGATGAAAGAAATTCGAATGAAAATCGTAATGCCGATGAATCTGCCGAGGGACAGCCACAAAAAAATTTAATCAAAGTTGTGTCAACGTGGCAGCATAAACAGCAGCAGCAGCAACATCAGCAGACGAGCAGCAGAAATAATTCCATTGAGAACGTTGCAACTTATCCAAATCAAATTCAGGGAATTTGTCTCTCCGTTCCTGACATAACTTGCAATAGTCTCGATCGCGTACCCCCTCTGCATCATCATATTCCGCCGGTGTTTTCGTGGACCGACCAAGCGGCCAAGAAAAAAGCCAAATCTGGCAAAACATTGAACAAAAAGCAGCGTCAGTATCACGCAACGCTCAGTGGATCGCAGAATGGCCTCGTCTTGGAGCAGTCCACTGCAACAATTAATGACAAATTCGATAAATTTGACAAGTTCGATGAATTCAGAGGACAAATCGATAATCAAATTGGTTCGTCTGTGGGCAAGAACGGCAATTTGTCTTTTCTTGACGATCCCAGCGGATATCTCGCGCAACAAACGGCGCTTTTAAATAGTACAATATCCCGACAAACAGGCGTAACTATTTCCCAGATCAAACACGATATCAACAAAAAAAAGGGCAAAATTGACCAAAGTGATAACGTCGCTGGTAATATATCAAATGTAGCTGTTGAAAATCCTACAATGAGAATTTACGTTCAGCAAGGTAAGTCCGTATCGCCTGGTAATTCGGTGAAAAATCACGCGACTTCCCCGGTATTCGTTGACAGTAGCATCGCGCCCAGTGGTATTAACGGTGGCGCCACCACCACCGACAATGATTCTTGTTACAATCAGCCCGGATATTTGAACAAATCCGATACCCAGTCTTCCTACATGCACGAGGACGAATCGCGCTCGACGTTGCACAGCTTCGAAACGGATCCTCGAGAAGATCCGGCGGTTACATCGTCGACATTTGCCGAACGTTTTCCGCCGTCTGCCAATAGACAACAGCAGCGACAGCACCGGCGTCAGCAACAACAACAACAACAACAACAACAGCAACAACAACAACAACAGCAGCAGCAACAGCAACAGCAACAGCAACAACATCAAGTTGATCCTAGACCGATTCAAGGAGGGACTGTGAGTACCAGTCACGGCTCTCCGGTTGGCAGTAGCAACACTGGAAGTCCAGCGAATTCCGACAGTCCGCCAAACTTAATTTCCTCACCCTGCGTAATCTCAGAATCCTTGAATCCCCAATGTTACTCTCAACCCACCGGGCCTTATACGTATGCTACCTCAGCAGTTCCAGGGGCTTTTCAGCCGCAATTGCAGCAGGTACTATCGAACACTCAAACGTTCCACTCGATCACTTCCCTCCCCATCGAAGCATCAAAGTCACATCGGCCGCCCCAAGAATTAAGAAAATCGGTCAACATTAGTCAATTTCCAACGACGAGTTCGGTCTCGAGCAGCATATCGCCAAGTCCATCGCCCTCGCAGTCGTTAATTTCTGTATCACCCGCCGAGAACGTGCCTTCTCCTCAACGGCAAGCAAACTTTGCCGCGTACCACCAGAATCCTTCGGGTACGAGAATAATCTCGAATCATCGTGATCCGGCGATTCAACGGGGTATGGTATCGCCATCGAGCGCCGTCGTAACAACAATGGCGAGTGGACATACATTCAGTAGCAACACGATTACCTCCGTTCTAGCGGGAAGAGCCAACACGGCAACGGTATCCATAAACACTCCCTCAACCCTACCAAACTCGATAATATCGAATATCTCTCCTCACGTTAAATCATCGTTACTACAGCAGCAACAGTCTACCGGCAATTATTCAACGGGCATAATACTGACTTCAACTGCGGGTGTAGTTGGGGCTGTCGCTAATCCGACAATGATAGCGTCCAATTTAGGCCATAATACAAATGTATCCAAGTCCCCGTTGGAGATGGTTCAAAGTGTAGTGAGCAGCATACAAGTGCCTCAAACAAGTACAGCTCTAACGGTCCAGAATAATCAAGAAATTCATCAACAGCAGCACCATAATAATAATAATAATAATAACAATAATAATAATAATACTAACAATAGCAACAGCGGCGGAAACAACAACAACAACAATAACAACAACAATAATAGAAACAATAGCGTGAGTAGCGGTAGTAATAATAGCAACAATAATCACAATCATCATAATCATCAGTCGAACATTCAAATTCACAATGTATTGACTACAACAGGAAGCGGAATGTTGAAACATGCCACGGCAGCCGCAGCGTCCTTTCCACCGGGGCATATACTTGTCTCCAGTGGAGGACAGCTCATAATGGCGAGTACCGGAGGTTCGAGCATCGGTGGTGTTATGCCTCCACCTCAAGCTCCCGCTAAGATGATGTCCAATGGAAATACAATGCCACCACTTTCCGTTTCTCCTATGGTCACTAATGTTAGCGGCACTGTTAATCAGGTTATACCGCCAGTCGGGGTTGCCCAGCATATGATTGGCCAGCCAACGGTTCTCGTAAATACGATACAGGCGCCAGTTTTGATACAACCCGCGGGAGTCATGACGATGGATGGAATCGGACAGAACGTTCAGATACCACACCTCGCTATGGCTACCGGTAACGTTTTGCAAAATGCCCAATCTTTGGTAGACGCTAATCAAGAAGTCGGACGAAATCTTGGCTCTTCGAATCAAAATATCGTTAGCAGACAAAACGCCGGAGGTAACACCGGACTTTTAGCCACGGAGTCGACAATCAACAAGAAAAAGGTTTACAAGAAACGAAAGAACAACTCTCAGACAGTCGCCTCCATGCTTCACATCGCTTCTTCCCAACAAAACGCTGCAGCTGGTATGCTTATACAATCACAGTCAAATTTCGCCCAGCAGAACTTTCAGACACAGGGACTGGGCGGTCCGATGCTTCAGGCTCTTACTATAGTTCCCGGAAAAGCTGGTGCACCCGCACAACTCGTTATGAACAGTCCGCAGGGAGGAGCGCAAGGACAAGCGACTACCCAATTCAACACGCAACAAATAATGGGTAACCCTCAAGCCGCTGCTGCCGCGGCCGCTGCCGCCGCCTCTCAGCAAATCAACTTGCTGCAACCGGTGAATTTGTTGAGCGGCACCACTGGAATGGTACAAAATTTTCCGACCATTCAGCAGTTCATCGTACCGGGCTTGGGAAGCATGGTAATGTCAACAGACGGCACGGCAACGTTGCTGCAAGACACACCGAACATCGGGATGCAATTGCAGATACAGAATGTCAACGGTCAGAATGTTTTGACTCCGGTACAAAGTCACAGTGGAATATTCAGTCCCGGACAGGGTATTTTGGCGACGGGACCCGCGGGCATGGTCATAAGAGCACCACAAGCCACCGCCACCGCCAGCGGCAAGATAATTCAACAGCAAACAACCGGAGCACAGTTTCTCTCTTCGAATAATGGTCAATTTCTCGTAAATGGTTCGACATCATTTGGAAATCAATTAAGCCCAATTGTCGCGAGCGTTAATCCAAATCAGCAAGTGACTTTCAACACCTCGCAGGTTCGACCTTCGCAAGGGCTTCAGGCTCAACAGGAGTTCATACAGATGAACGGTCATACTTTGGTCGTCGGTGGCTGCGCGCCAGCTTCGCAAAATATCGCCGTGTCCTCTGCGACCAATCAACAAAACACGACTTTTGTCCAGCAAAATACAACGATCGTGCAACAGCAAACAACTATGCAATTGTCCAACAGTCACATCTCAGATTTTCAAACGGGGCTTCCCACGTCCGTGAATAATGGCAACAGGTCGAATGATCGAACATCCAGTGCTAATCTCGATAACAATCAATCGTATATTATGAACTCTGGATTGATTAACAGAAGCGGCAATATTTCATCCAAAAACACAGGTGCTAATGCTATTCATTCGAGCTTCTTTGATAATCGGCACAATCCCGAGACACACAATTCCTCACATCAATTTGCCCAACATCATTCTATACGGCAGCGGCACAAGACGCACAATTTTACCCATCAGCATCACGATCAAAATCATGCTAATGTCAATCGGCAACATCTTATTGGGAATGCCGGTAATAATCATCGCTCTGCTGTGGTGATGAATGATGACAAACGAGAACAAGGAGAATCGAATGACGATCGATATAGTCCCTCGATAGTCAGAGGTCATTCTGTTTCCACACAAACTGCGGCTGCCGCTGCCGCTGCCGCCGCAAATCAAACGAATCGGCCGAATCTTACAAGACAAAGCGGTTCGCCACCAGATACCACCACTCACAGTCCTAGCAATAGTCAGCGGTCTACGAGTCCTGCAGTGGATACGACAACTCATGGTGCAGCTTCTCCTGCCTCTCCAGTCACATCTCGTCATCGCACATCGTCCTCTTCCTGCACGGTAACAATATTATTATATTCAAATAAACTTTCCCCGTCATGAAACTCGTTCTCTGTAACTCTCGATTTTTCTAACAGTTGTTGCTACCGTTCTTAAATAGACAGATTTCTGGCAACCTTGCTCCAAAATCGACCTGTAGTTTGGTAAAAGTCTTTGTGATAGTACTTTTCTACTCAGTACTTCTTATGATAGAGTGACAAGATCGAGTTTTTACACATATTTTGTATAAAGCGCTAAGACGTTTCGATTCCTTTCAATTGAAAAAAAAAAAATCAATTAACTATGGACTCACTACTAATACACGAAAAAGATTTGGTCGCGGTTTGAATCAACAGTAAACACAGTTTTAGCTGTCACAGAGACCTCAAATTAAAAAAAAAATCAATATTGTACTTTCACAAAAACAAACTTTTGAATGACTGGATACTTTTTACAAATTTTAAAAATAGAAAAAATTGTGACCCGGTGAAAAAAGCATTTCGTTTTTGACAAGAGAAAAATACCTTAATTGTGTTATTAAAAATGTAATGAACCTTTTTGAAATGAAAAGTTGGAACCTCGCTTTTTACTGTTCATCCCGCAAAACTACCATTCAAACCACTTTTATTTATGCACTTGATGTAAAAAATTTAGTGTGCAACACGGGCCGAAAATGGAGCTTGTGACTCATGTGACACACTCTCTACACTATTGAATCATCCAGCAATTTAATATAAAATGATATAATCAAGAATCTGTCGAAACTTCAATTCAATCGAACGAATAAATCTTGAGATACTGCTGGCCATTTCGAAAAATGTATTTTCGAGAAAAAAGCAAAAGAAAATACGCTATAAAAATATAAACTTTTCGTATCACAGTGTAAGTTTAGGTGTCTGCTCAATATCGCTGGTGGTTTCTTATGTTTTTGCGCATGAAGGATACAAATATCCAAACTATCGTATATCAATTGTTTTTCTCTATTATTTACAAAACCGTTTATTTGTTTATATACTCACCAGAAGAGTGCGCGGTGAAGTGTTCAAAACCTTCTCCTTTGAATGATAATCTGGTAAATTTGTGGTAATTTTTTCGAAATTGTATGATAACTTGGGGTCGTAAATTAATCTTAACATTTTAGGCGATAGGAATTTGGGAAACCGAAAAATGATTTTTCAAGAATTCATTGCTGATTATCGTGCATTTAATGCGATTGCTACTTTTCCGATTATTCCGGTGCTACTGTTACTAAAAGAATTATTTTCTTCTTTGTCAATTAAAAAATCTAGCCTATGGTACATTGCATCTCGAGTAGTGAGCCCGACTCTGCTGCGGATGTTCAAGCAACAACCGATGACTGGAGGATCCAAGGTGCGACGCCGATGGAGATAACCGCTAGTCAGACAGCGGTTCATCAGCAACAACAGCGGCAGCAACACGATGGAAAAACATACGTCGAATCGACGGTGACGACAGGGATCCAGGTTGGTACTCACGTAGAGAAAGCCAGCAGAGAAGCAGGCCATCTAACCCTAATAGACATGCACCAGCCGGCCGATACGACACTCCCAGAATACACACACCCTGATTCTCGACAGGACCATATGGACACCTCATCACCAAATCATTCTATATATTCAGACACAACGGAAAATTTGGCGTCGGGGGAACAGTTAATCGGCAATAAAACAGACATTGAAATCGAAATTGTCACACCTTCATCGTGCGTCCAGTATCAAAATAACACGTTACACCCTCTTTCTCACAGTAAATATCAATCCATTCTTTATCATCATCATCACCACCATCACCATCACCATCACCACCACCACCGCACCGGGGAAAATAGACCAAACGCGTTTCTTGAAACGCAGCAAATTTTACCAATTCCCAACGCTGATTTCTCTCATCCTCTTTACTGTATTGATTCCGTGGTATCAAATAACCATAATGATGCCGAAAACACACATTACCAGACCGTTATGCCAAATAACGGCGACTACTTGACAAATTGTGATGTCGTTGAAGACGATGACGATGACGATGACAATGACAATGACGATGACGACGGTGATAATCATGATGATGATGACGATGATGAGGATAATGAGGATAATGATGATGATAATGATGAAGGCGAGGGTAGTGATGACTTTGTTCCCCAACTAAGCAGCAGTCATCAGTTCGAAGCTAAATTATCCAACCGCGAATCCAGTAACCCTGCTTTTAATTCAAGACAAATGCATTATTCGCACAATAGAGTAACAGGCTTTAATATTGCAACAATACCGCAAGTACAACCAACTCCACCAGCTTTCTATCCTCACCTCTATATAGATAAATCTGAGTCGTGCAAACCACGGCTCCTATCCCTTGATCGTCGGCACCAATGTACCAGCACGACAGATTCAAGCGATTATAACAATGCCTCGCGTATAGTTTGTACAATGGAGGATAGGGAAGATGAGAGCGATGAAACTTCATCTGAGGCATAAATTCCTTAGGATTTCTTTGATTAAGGTAGTACCTTTGCAGAATCCTTTGTTTTATTATTTCCCTAATTAGCCCATGTTTCTATTCAAACAATATCTAAACGTCTGTGAAATTTCAGAGCGATTTATTGTTGTAAAATTGAGATAATTAACATTGAAACGTAGGATTCAAGATCTAATTTCGCCCGCAAATCTTTGATTTTCGAAGCTTATCCACCAAATACGGATAACGCGTTGAGTTTGTCATGGCGCGACTCGATATTATATTGATAATAAACGAAATAGTTGACTAAATAATCGTGTACAAGGCCATTGAACAAGCAACATGTTATGTTTTGATATTAGCTCGGGTCTACATTTTTCTGTTGTCGGATTCAAGAGTTAGTCAGGTTTGAAGCTTTTACCTGGTGATGGTTCTCGCCATAGGAGGTACTTGCAGTCAATATTTGTTCACGAACAGCTTTTATTACGGTTCGTGTGCTCGTCTGTAAAGCAAAGTATCGGAAAGTCTCGGGTTCAAATCGTGGTGCTGTCATCGTTCTAGCAGAAAAATATATCAACGAGGAGTAACTTCAGTCACGTATAATACACCATCTATGTCTGTAGACAAATATTTATGGCCAGCCATTGACACAGCGATTCCAGTGTCAAATAACGAACTTGAAAGACTGGCTGGTTACACCATGTTAAAGTAGGCCTTGCGAATTCACTTCACATGAGTAGCAAGAGAATAGGGAACATTTCTTGATGTCATAAAAATCGGGCAAAAATCAAGCATATTAAAGGTGCTGAAAAGATTCATTTTGCACAATGGTAATTCCGAAAAATTATTGAAATAAAAAACGGATGAAAAACAATTGTTCAACAAGTCTCACGGAACCGAGCTTTTTAACCCTTTAACGGCTGGTGGGATACATCCGTCCCACCTACTTTGATAAATCGGAACATCCAGAAAAATGAACATATCGACATCGTTACGGTCGCATTTTGAAGATTAAGTATTAGGGTGTGTCATTTTTGGGCAATTTTTTTTTTTCGACTCACAAACAGGTTGTATACTTTCAGGAAGGTAAAATAAGAAGCCTGTAAAAATTTTAGCTCTTAATATTAATATTTAGATGCGCCTCATCGCGAATTTCTATTTCCCATTTAAATAACATGGGAAAAAAATTTTTTCATGTTTGGAATTTTATACGTAGGCAATGGCATATTGTTCGATGGAACGCATAACATATTTTATAGAGAATCGCACGCTCTACAAAAAAGATGTCTTGCATTTTTTCGATAGACATAGCCATTCTGATGATATTTGAGTTCAAAGTTCAAAATATACGAAAATTCATCTTTTTGTTAATATTATAGCGAAACTATTGACTCTATTGAGAATCTTTTTTTTACTATTAATGGAAATAACGAAAGATATTATTCGTGAGTATTTTGTCGATTTTTTTTGTAACTATTTATGATAAGTACCAGCCCATTAGAACCAGTTTCGTGACAGAAGACAGGTCTCTACAGCATTGAACAATTAACAATAAATATTAATTAATCATGGGACAATTTTCATGGTAAATTTAATAATTTACAAAAAAAGTTGATCGAAGATTCTCAACAGAGTCAATAGTTTCGCTATAATATTAACAAAAAGATGAATTTTCGTATATTTTGAACTTTGAACTCAAATATAATCAGAATGGCTATGTCTATCGAAAAAATGCAAGACATCTTTTTTGTAGAGCGTGCGATTCTCTATAAAATATGTTTTGCGTTCCATCGAACAATATGCCATTGCCAACGTATAAAATTCCAAACATGAAAAAATTTTTTTCCCATGTTATTTAAATGGGAAATAGAAATTCGCGATGAGGCGCATCTAAATATTAATATTAAGAGCTAAAATTTTTACAGGCTTCTTATTTTACCTTCCTGAAAATATACAACCTGTTTGTGAGTCGAAAAAAAAAAATTGCCCAAAAATGACACACCCTATTAAGTATGCATCTAATCATGAAAAATTTGATTTGATTTGTCATCATATTGTAATGACGATAATTTTCAAGCAAAATTTTTTTTAGAGTCGCGATCTCAAGTGTGTGCATGGAAATATCATAAAACATTTGTAGTAAAAAGGCCCAGAACAAAAACCCCCCCTAACAGTAATAAAATATCGATAACCACCCCTAGCAATTGTGATACGCCGAATAATGCACTTTCATTGATGTTCAGTGCATTAATACTTTTGAAAACACATGAAAAATTTGTAGCAAGAATATCCCAATGGAAAACTATCTCTAACAGTAACGAAACATCGAAAACCACCCCAGAAATGGTGATACGCCAGAAAATTCACTCTTATTGATGTTCAGTTCATATAAATTTTTGAAAATTTGTAGCAAGAAAATTTGTGCTTTTTGAACGTGAGTTCCCTTGCCTCTCAGGAATCGGAGTGATACGTGTATGTTGACGTTGCATTCTCATTTTTCATGGAAACTTCGGAAACACGGATCAATGCAAAGAGGAACGTTGCAAACTTCGTAAAGAAACTTTGTGCGCACTTCTGCTCCTGTAGTGCTACATAGTCGACACCTTCGAGATTGTAATGTTTTAGGCAAATGTTTTCCAACGTTAACGGTTCTCACATGATCCGAAACTAAATTTTGCTTCTTCGACAAGAAGTTCACTGGTCTTCCAATTCTCTTTTGAAAAGAACGGTTTCCAATTAGCTGCTTAGCTAAATGAATGCAGAAATCAAGTTGTTTCTGGCAAGTATCTTGCCCATGATCGACCTTGTACATAATGTACGAATTGACAATAGGTAGATCAATCAAAAAGTAGAAGATTCTATGCCACCATTTCCGAGAACGCCTACCGATCGCGTACCTTTCCTTCAGCTGATCAAATTTATCAACTGCTCCCATTATTTCATTGTAAGATGCGATATCAAGAGGACACGAGACTTTGAGGCTTTCTCCCTTCTTATTCTTCCTTGAAACTTCCGATAACACTGTTGGATCATGCGCTGATGACAAAAGTGTCACAGATTTGGAATTTTTCGATTTGACCTTACAGTACCACCAGAAAAGATTCCTTTGCTGTTACGATTAGACATAAGTGACACCGTTCTAAAAAATTATCGAATGCAACTAAGGCACCAGTTTTTTTCAAATCTTGTGTCATATTCAACACTACACGTTCTCCTAATGTATCCTTTGCAGATGTGTTCGAATTCGACTTTCCTGTGTACACATCGAATTTGGAAATGAAACCCGTCTTGGAATCTGCACGACACCAAATTTTGTATCCTCTCTTTATAGGCTTCATCGGATTGTATTGCTTCAAAGAAGAACGCCCTTGGAATGGAATTATTGATTCATCGACTGCAGCAATATTCGAAGGCTTATTAACCTCCCTGATGGCTTTATTCAGATCCTCAATAACGGGCCTTACCTTATGCAATTTATCGTAGTTTGGATCCTCTTTAGTGTGGTTACTCCAATTATTATTCACATGTATCATTGTAGTGATCTGTTTGAAACGGGCACGTATCATAACATTTGCGATGTAATCTACTCTAAGAGCCGGATTCGAACTCCAATAAAGATCTACTTGAGGAAGCTGATGAATTGCCATCAGAATATGAATTCCAATCCAAGCTTTCAGCTCCTCTTTGGTAATATCAGTTCGTATGGTGTTTGCTATCGAGGATCTTCATGTTAAAGGTCCCTGACTTTTTTGCATAGTGTAGATGTTAGTTTCTACAACGATCTAACAGTTCTTCTCTGAAAATTGATAAGAAATAATTCATTTCTGATTTGTCGTTTCCTACATCCTTCACTATTCCTGGATTTTTTTTACTGCATCGAAAAAAACAAGCTCATCCACCGTCTGTGTCCAACCTTCATTATCAACTCCGGGTTCAGGTAATGAAACTTTTTCATCTTCGGAAAGAGATTCATCGCCTGATGGAATACTGTTTGATTCATTCCCGTCTGATTCCAGATCACGTTCCACTTCGGAATCATCTGGATCAGATGGCAATGATAAGCATTCATCTGGTATGTTTCGTTGCAATCTTTTTCGCAAGTTCATTTCAGTTTGCTATATTTACAACAAAATGTTGGAGAATATATCAAGTGGATGTATTTTTATGGAAGTTTTCTGACATAAAGCGAACGAAATAATGTCTTGCACATGTACGTTCGGAGTTATAACACCAGTAGTATTATTCGCAGAGTGTAGGAGCCACGGACGCTAAACATCTCAATTGAGAAGCAGTTCATAAGTGTTGAAATGGTCCGATGAAATGGTCTTATGAACTGCCTCTCAATTGAGATGTTTAGCTTCCGTGGCTCCTACACTCTGCAAACAATACTACTGGTGTTATAACTCCGAACGTACATGTGCAAGACATTATTTCGTTCGCTTATTGTCAGACAACTCCCCTAAAAATACATCCACTTGATATATTCTCCAACATTTTGTTGTAAATATAGCAAACTGAATTGAACTTGCGAAAAAGATTGCAACGAAAAGTACCAGATGAATGCGTATCATTGCCATCTGATCCAGATGATTCCAAAGTAGAAGGTGATCTGGAATCAGACGGGAATGAATCAAACAGCATTCCATCGAGCGATGAATGTCTTTCCGAAGATGAAAAAGTTTTATTACCTGAACCCGGAGTTGATAATGAAGGTTGGACACAGACGGTAGATGAGCTTGTTTTTTTCGATGCAGTAAAAAAAATCCAGGAATAGTGAAGGATGTAGGAAACGACAAATCAGAAATGAATTATTTCTTATCAATTTTCAGAGAAGAACTGTTAGATAAAATCGTTGTAGAAACTAACATCTACGCTATGCAAAAAAGTCAGGGACCTTTAACATGAAGATCCTCGATAGCAAACACCATATTGTCTGATATTACCAAAGAGGAGTTGAAAGCTTGGATTGGAATTCATCAGCTTCCTCAAGTAGATCTTTATTGGAGTTCGAATTCGGTTCTTAGAGTAGATAGCATTGCAAATATTATGATACGTGACCGTTACAAACAGATCACTGCAATGATACATCTGAATGATAATAGAAGTAATCACACTAAAGAGGATCCAAACTACGATAAATTGCATAAGGTAAGGCCCGTTATTGAGGATCTGAATAAAGCCATTAGGGAGGTTTATAAGCCTTCGAATATAGCTGCAGTCGGTAAATCAATGATTCCATTCAAAAGGCGTTCTTTTTTGAAGCAATACAATCCGATGAAGCCTATAAAGAGAGGATACAAAGTTTGGTGTCGTGCAGATTCCAAGACGGGTTTCGTTTCCAAATTCGAATTGTACACAGGGAAGTCAAATTCGAACACATCTGCAAAGGATACATTAGGAGAACGTGTAGTGTTGAATATGACACAAGATTTGCAAAAAACTGGTGCCTTAGTTGCAAACGATAATTTTTTTATAACGGTGTTACTTATGTCTAATCTTCACAGCAAAGGAATCTTTTCTGTTGGTACTGTAAGGTCAAATCGAAAAGGACTTTCACCCATGTTGAAGGAAAAGAAGAAAATGCAAAGGGGTGATTATGAATTCCGAACTCAGGGTGTTGTTACAGCCATAAAATGGATTGATTCCAAACCTGTGACACTTTTGTCATGGGCGCATGATCCAACAGTGTTATCGGAAGTTTCAAGAAAGAATAAGAAGGGAGAAAGGCTCAAAGTCTCGTGTCCTCTTGCTATGGCATCTTATAATAAAATGATGGGAGTAGTTGACAAATTTGATCAGCTGAAGGAAAGGTACGCGATCGGTAGGCGTTCTCGGAAATGGTGGAATAGAATCTTCTACTTCTTGATTGATCTAGCTATTGTCAATTCGTACATTATGAACAAGGTCGATCATGGACAAGATACTTGCCAGAAACAACTTGATTTCCGCATTCATTTAGCTAAGCAGCTAATTGGAAACCGTTCTTTTCGAAAGAGAATTGGAAGACCAGTGAACTTCTTGTCGAAGAAGCAAAATTTAGCTTCGGATCATGTGAGAACCGTTAACGTTGGAAAACATTTGCCTAAAACATTACAAGTCCGAAGAAGGTATCGACTATGTAGCACTAAAGGAGCAGAAGTGCGCACAAAGTTTTTTTGCGAAGTTCGCAACGTTCCTCTTTGCATTGATTCGTGCTTCAGAAGATTCCATGAAAAATGAGAATGCAACGTCAACATACACGTATCACTCCGATTCCTGAGAGGCAAGGGGAATCACGTTCAAAAAGCACCGCAATTCGTAAGAGGCAAGGGGAGTCACGTTCAAAAAGCACCCCGACCTCACTAATGACAGTTGATTTTTAGGCGCATAACAACTTCTAGGGATCATTTTCGATGTTTTGTTACTGTTAGAGGTAGTTTTCCATTGGGATATTCTTGCTACAAATTTTTCATGTGTTTTCAAAAATATTAATGCACTGAAAATCAATGAAAGTGCATTATGCGGCGTATCATAATTGCTAGGAGTGGTTATGGATATTTTATTACTGTTATGGGTGGTTTTTGGTCTTGGCCTTTTTACTACAAATGTTTTATGTTATTTCCATGCACACACTTGAGATCGGACTCTAAAAAAATTTTGCTTGAAAGTTATCCTCATTACTATTTTTTTCCCGCAATTTCGCACTTTTTGACAGGGTGTGACACTGAAGGGGTGCAACTTTTGCCTTTGTCGAATTTTTCATGATTAGATGCATACTTCATCTTCAAAATGCGACCTTAACGATGTCGATATGTTCATTTTTCTGGAAGTTCCGATTTTTTAAAATAGGTAGGACGGATGTGTGCCACCAGCCGTTAAAGGGTTAAACGGTGACAACGATTTCTCTTTCCCAATTTATCTAGATCAAGAAAAATAGTTTTTTTCTTCCCAAGTGATATATAAAGTGATTCTCTACGAAGGAAAAAGCACACATACAAAAAGTGGCATAACATATATGGCATAACATACATTGCCACTTTTTTCTGAAATAAAAAAATGTAAACATCAGACCCTGGAAGACTTAACTGTACGTTAAAGTATATCGGCAAAAAATGTCATCGAAATCTATTCAGCCGTTTCTAAAATTATCGAGTCAAGTGAGCTCAGGTAATCGGCCGTAACTTTTATGATACTTTAAATTTCGACATCAACATTTTCTACAGTGTGCTTGAAAATATAAACTATCAAAAAATTCAAGAAATAAAATCATTTTTTAAAAATAATTTGATGTAGATGTGAGCCCTTAACGTGCAAAAGGTGAAATGAAGATGGATTCGTGCTTATCAATCCAAATTTGTCTATTGTTGTTGCTTATTTATTGTTCATCCATACGAGTATTTATGGATCGTTGATTTGTTTTTTTCCCCCCAATGTTAAATAAATTTTTTAAAAGGAATACGTGTTTCTGATTAAGCGTGCCTCGCATCTTCAGTGCACTCTAGGTACGCCAAGGCCGGACACGTCCGCAATTTTACTTCTGTTGTTCTAAACATTCAGCAACCGTATCTACAGTTGTGATCATATATCAGCCATAATTAAAATCTTTAAGGGCCGACCGGATGGTTGAACGAAATTGTTTGTTTACTGTGCTCGTATACAAGTGCGTAAATAATAACTGGCCAAAACGATTACACTTCGTACAACTGGCAAAAACTGCTCGCATAAATCGTTATTCGAAAGTTTTATTATTGGAAGGCATTTTATTATTCGACATACGAGAAAATACGCTCAACTGACATTTTAAATATTACCGGAAACCTACGGAATGGTGGATTAATATTTAACAGACATTCTGTGTAAGTTACAAAATTATTAACTGTTCAGATTTTGTCATACCGTATATGAAAGTAGAATGCGCAATGTACCGTATATTATCTGTTTGTACCGTAGAGTTGCGGAGGTCTTACCTTAACAATTGTATGTTTTAATTATTGAACCCGAAGCTCTCGCGGTTTTGCTATTGATGCAACGAATTCGTACTCCAAGATATTATTAAGTTTGTAATTAGTTTGTATTTAACATTATTTTTAGAGCTTCTCTATAGGACGATTGATCGATTAAAATAATCACCTCTAGAATTATTATTTAAAGCGTACATTGGAATAATGTAATTATCGTAGAATTGGTGTGTCTATGCAGGAAAAAATATACGGAACATATATTTTTTTCTTTCTCGAAGTATCAAAATAAATTCATAATCAATTGAATAACCAATCACCTATGCGCTTTCAATTCTTTAAATTATTCCTTGGCCAATATCAACGTCAGCATGTTCAATTTTCGGGTTTAAGCTTGTTTATATTTTGGTTACTATCGAGTTGCATGTACGATATTCCAATAGCCTTCGATCCCTTCCCAGATCTCAGAAAGACCAAAAAATGCTCATCATGTTAATGGATAACGAGTGGTGGTGGTGATGGTGGTGGTGGTGGTAGTGGTGGTGATACTGCTGCTGGTCTGGCTCCGAACATCCACGATGACAGAGTCGTTACTCGTGTCGAATCTGTCCAACACTCGATCACTGATTCATCGACTCAACATGACCATTGACTGATTATTGATAAAGATCACATTAATTAATTGAACTCCTGGTGAAAATGTATCTCTCAAAATCTCGATAAAGTTAGAAGTGATATTCTCCAGTAACTTCTCTGAGATTTTCTCCTCTATCGCTGTTTTGGTAATTTTTGGAGGAATTCTAAGGTTTTTTTTCTTTTCTGAATCTGCGGATCCGTGCATGTTTCAAAAATATGTTATATCCTCAGTCAATTAATCTTGAAATGGATGACAATTTCTGATTTTCTCCGAACCTTGTGTTTACATATTTTTTAATTATTGATTGAATGGTTTTTTATGATCTTCAATTACTTAAATAAATTGCCAAATGTTTGAAATTTGAGTTTTCTCATATTCGAAAACGAGGAGATATTAATGAGATGTTAATGTCGAATAAAAAGCAGATAGAGGTGCACTAAATAAAAGAGTCAACATTTCATGAAGCATTATGATAACATTATCATAACATATCGATGCCGACACACATAATCATGTGAGAAGCGGATTTTACGCGTCATTTAATTACTTGTACCTTATTCAGGGACTGTGATTGATTCCGATCAAACGGTCAACAAAGAATCTGATAATGTACAATAAAAACAGCTGATAATGGCAGATAAAAAACATACATCACGAGACACATATTTTCATGAATTGTTAAAGATGACATTTTTATTTAAAAAGGGAGTGATATTCAGAGAAACAATTGTTTCTAATGTCTAAAGTTTTAGTGTCGGAGTGATTATGGTATTTTGGAAAAATTGGAAGAGATATATTTTTACCAAGGTATAGGCACACAGCTGTTATCTCATAAAAACATGTAAATAGCAATGGTAGGATAACAATAAGTAGCATGCGACTGTTGTAGAATTGTGTATGAGATGATTGAGTTGTGTTTAACAGATCTATGCTTCGGAGACGACGAAGCAACCCGAGAGTGCAATGAGCACGATGAGGTGCGAGGGCCGGGGAATGAAGCGAAAGCTGGACTCCATACACAACATGCACTCGATCCTGCATGAAGACCAGGATGGTCAGTATTGTATTGTATTTTGATATCGGATATCCGACGAGAGTTTTTACGGTATTGGGGCACGGCAGAAATGCTTACTGCTGTGATTGCGGTCATTTTTTAACGAATCGGAAACGTTTAATTTTGGTTTTTGTGATATATGGAACAGATACCTACACATTTGGAAATTACCTGTAAACTACCCTTCTCCAATACCGTAGCTTCATTTCAAGCAAGCTCCGAAGGCAAAAGTGCCTACTTATTTCGTTACAAAGTCCTTAGTGAGACTATCAATTTGCACTATTAATGTGAATTTTTTTTTGGCATGTGTAGATGCTTCAGATTAGTAGTATTATGATATAGTAGTATTGTGTTTGGCACGCTTTGTGGAGTATCTGGAAGGAATTCTTGTAGATTGCTCGATCATTTATCGTTAGAAGCTGATTTTAATTACACTTAAAATTTTCGGTAAAGTAGATGGCGTAATGCGTGTTTATTAATTTTTCTTCATTATTCGCTTTTCATCTTATTGGCTTGATTATTAAGAAACTAATATTTTTCTATAGGAATCTATAGGTTCACGTGAAAGTCAATAATTTCATTTATATCTGTCACAGCTTTTCATTTCATATCCATCACATTTGTCTAATTACATCTTTCCTGCTTTTCTTTTTAGTATAACCATCGATAGTCTAGTCTCAAAAGTTTGACACTGTGTTGTTAAAATCAAGGCTTTATCAGATAAGAAATTTTTTTTTTTTAAATCAGACGGGATGTTATTAGTTAATTTTTCTTAATGTTCAAAGATACTCGATACTTTCATGATTCTCAGTCGGTATTTTTCGCATTGATTAATTTTATTTGGATATGTATGGATGCGCGAGAGATAGGAAGAATTAATCTTCCTATCAGAAACGTTTCCGTCACGAAGTACCAAACAAAAGGCCAAAAATGTGTAGAATTATTAGACACTACGATGGGTAATATTTCACCGGGAAAAAAACTAAACTGTAGCAGACGTAAAACTGAAATAGGCATACATAAAAAATCATATTTTGCAGTTTTTCTTAGTTTTTTTAAATAAAATAAATTAAGAGGTTGTAACAATCAAACTCTATCTCTTTCTCTCTCTTTCTCATACAATTACGATGTTACAGTCGGGGTATGTCTCTGGCCTTAATTCGCTGCTATTCGCATTATCCGTAGTTTTAGTCCATCGACTTTTAAATAGCACATTCATACATGACATCTTTTTATTCCCATTTTTTCTCGATATATCTCCATCACCATAATTTCTTCTCTGTCCGCATTCCAGAAGTTTTAACCCATGCGCACACGCTTGCGGACTGAACTATTTTTTCAGTAAGACGAAAGGGATTCCCTTCGTCGGATCACATCTCGGCCGGCAATCATCTGCCTCGCGAAATTTACGCTATACGATAATAAAATAACGCACAAACACCAGCTTGGTTCATATATGGCACCAGTATCTAACAAAGATCTCAGTCAGTACTAAAATTCGTTGGACAATCGAGTGAATGAGATGCTGCTACAAGTTCGTGTTGTAGATACTCTGTACAAATATTCTGGGATCGATTGAGTTTTATGGAAGTTAGAAAGTTCAACGTATGTGCGATGCACTTATGAAATGGAAAAGGGGCGCGTTAAATGGACGCGAAGGAACGGTCACGAGGCGGAAACGCCTTCGGAACGGAAAAAAAAACGAGATAAACAAGTTAAGAGTTGCTTATTTGGCCTACCAGTATCCGTGGATGAGGAAGATTGTGCTAGCACTTGGAAGCTCGAGGTCGGTCAACTAGTATGGGGAGCAGCCCTGGGAAGTTCAGCCTGGCCGGGCAAAGTCGAGATCGTCGGACCGCCTGGAAGTTCGACCGTCGGGGTACGTTGGTACGGAGCCGGGGCTGCGAGTGGTTTGACACATGTCCAAATCAAGACCCTCAAATCTCTCTCCGAAGGCCTCGAAGAACACCATCGAGCAAGCAAAAGAGTTAGGAAGTGAGTCCCACAGAGCCAACCCCCTAATTGCCTATTTTATACCTCCTTCCTTACGATACTAGACACTTAAGACGATACGATGCACCTTCGGAAACTCTTATCATTCGCGAAACTTCGAATTCATTTTATTAAGAGACGATTCATGCACCGAGAGAAATCAAGATACTGCTAACTATAAATTCATAGTTAAATATACCTCAGTTACTTTGAAAAATATACCCTCACCGATTATATGAGACAATTCAAACCAATTCGACCTGGTTCTGGATCGCCAATTTTTCGCAACTGGTCGGTGATTATTTATCCTTCCCTCCTAGCTCTAAAAGGAAAGAAGGTTCTTTTGGTTTATTACTCTTTTTTTTTATGTTGATCGTAATCTAAAAACTTTTTTTTATTCTGAAAAATCCTTTGACATATTTCAAAATTTTCAAAACGGGTTCCAAAATGAGCGTCCGTTTGCTTCCATTTGAAAAAAAAAAAAAAATATCGAAGAAAAATAATTGAATGAGACGGTTAAACATCAGAGTGATTCTATGTTTTAGATGTTTTTATTCTTTCTCCGTCAATTCAATAATAGAATGTTTCAATTTGACACTCCACACGCAGTACTCGTAAAATGTTAAAAGTTTTTTTTGTTAATGGAAGCGAATGTAGCCCATTTTGGATTTAGGCCGTAACGGCCCTATATTGCATATAAGATGATTCGAATGAGAGAAATGTACTAGGTGATATTAGCGCAGTAGTTAGCGCTCTTGCTCTGTATCTGAATAATCCGGGTTCCAATCCCGGTAATCGCCATATATTTTCTCTTTTCGATAATTTGTCAGACCATCCGCACTACACCTTTCATACTCGAGCCTTTCCAACAGTTACAATGCTAAAAAAAAGTTTGATGTCGCAAAGGATTTCAAAAAAAAATTCAAATGTTTAGAGTACCACCAACATTGATTTCATTAAAGAGTTAAATTAAGAACACCTAAAAAGATTCTGTTTTACTTTTATAGTTGAAACAACAACATAAAATATCACTGACCAGATTCGAGTGGTTGAGGATCAGCTCGTAATACAGTAGTACTTCGATTATCCGAACTAATTGAGATCGAGACTAGTTCGGATAATCGAAACCCGGTGTTTTTGGGGTCGGGATCGTAAAGGACACTTTTTCACATAAAAATAGTAGATATATATTAAAATTTGACATACATATTAACATTTAAATGTGTCTAATTTTAATATCTGAAAAAAATTGAATGCTTTTTTTTAAATCTCTTTATGAAATCGTTAATTTTCGATTGACGAACCACTGCCACGTGTTTTTGTTCGGATAATTGAGAGTTCGGATAATAGAGGTTCTACTGTAGTGTGATTTGCTTTGTACAAATTCAATATAATTGGTACGTATTGGCCATCGTAACAAACAGTATTATTTTCAAAACATTGCGTTACATTTCAAGCATTTTATGAACTACAATGGACAAAAACATCGCTACAAATATAATATTTTTGCACAACCATTGTACAAGTGCAAAATAGTCAGTGCAACGCCAAAAAGCCTGTTGCACTAACCACAAAAAGTAACTAACGTCGCATTTTACTGCATGTTCATAGTTGAAGACATTATGTTGACCCAAATATGACATTGGTTACTGTAACTATATCGTAGATAATGTAACTATTATAATAAGGTAAATTAACTATTGATATTATTGCAAGAACTGACAATTTGTAATTATGGCTACATAGTTAGCTGGGCCACCACGATTTCTCTCAATCTGTTCAAAAATTTATTCGGTTTCACTGCAAACTAGATCGACGAAGTGAAATGTAATTTCCCTTTCTCTAGAATATTGAAAGTCTCTGCGTAAATACAATTATACCTCTCGCGAACGATACTAGCTTCCGAAGATGCGTCTTAAGGTGATGTGATTAGAAATCCCCACCATCTCTTGGCGCTCAGTCAGTAACAAAAGCTGCAAATCTTGTTTTCTGCAACTCTCAAAGTTTCCCGTCAACAAGGAACTAGGATCCCGTTGTGTATCTCACGAACACCATGGAATTCTGTTAGATTGTCTCCAAAAACTTTCAATGCTTTACAATAGTATAAAACTTTTCGATACGAGGGTGAAAAAAAAAGTGTACAACTCTCGCCTTCTGTTCGTATAATCGTAGGAGATGGGAAAAGGTTTTTCACACAAGTATAGAACAAAATTTTATTTTAGAAAGTACGAAAAGCGAGTTCTGCGTATGCGGAGCATACGAACAAACCGCTTATCTCGGACCGCGTAAAATAAAAAAGCTTAAGGTTAAAAGGTTAAAAGTTTTGCTCCTGGCTGAGCTGGAGTCGGGCGAAAAAACAAACGCGTCATATTACGGTGTGATACTGTGATACTAATTTCTGAAAAATGAAGAAGAAATAGCTTTTCAAATGAACAAAAAATGTAATTTCATCCCCCACTTTCGAATAAGGTTGAAAATAATTCACCGTTTGAGTTTTAAAAACGTCAACTCCGGTGATAAAATAGAAGCCATTATTTTGTTTGAAGAAACTGTGGATTATTTCCAATCACTTTTTCTTGATTACATTTTTGTAATTGAATTTTCGAGAGTCAGTGCCAGATGACCGTTGCCCGGTATTAGGGATTCTTCGAACACGCTACTTTACTTAGCTAATTAAATGACAACCCCTTTGGCCAAATTATCCTCTTTTCACTCTTGCTTTTTATTTTCAATTTCTCTTCTTTTGCCTTTCGGTGCTATGGTACCAGTTTTCACGAGACGCGATATTACTATTTTTTTTATCTCTCGCACAATCTTTTATATCGCTGTCGCTTCACCGCTACAGCTCTTCTAAAGGAAAACGGTTTTGGCGAGTGAAATATCTCGGTTTTCATCACGCAGTTCGTAAAGAAATTCCAGTAGCAAGGGCATTGGTGAATTATCACACCTTCTAGTAATGTGTAGAAGTACATACGGCATGTATCGATAGAAAGATACGCTTTGCACGAATTTTTGTTGCCATCATTGTCATTGATGTTACCGCTGATGTTGCTAGCTGATGTGAAATGCCGAGATTGACATTTCTGCTCAGCGCTGATATGACACGCTCGGTATTTCATATGAAATCTAAGAGACGTGGAACACACCAACTACGTGATGTTTGAAGTTCATTTAATGGCAATCGGGCTATTAAACGTTCTTTCGATAACTTGATTCTCAATAATGTTGTTATTGAAACGGATTACAAACAGCAATCAATATTGTTCGTATGTGGAGAGTGGTTAACGTCATCTTATAGGTGATAGTCAATATAAAAGACCGACCGAGTCCCGGATGATGTATCTGGAAGTCAAAGTCACGTTATAAGTACCTTAAGGGAACTTGATGATATTTCGCTAGCTCCTGAGTAGGCCAACATTTTTACCGTTTCGTGAATTCCTCATCACTAGACACAAAATAATACATACGTACATTTTAGACATCTACTTTATAAGGTGCGTTGTTTTTATTCCGAAATGAGGCAATTACTAATTGCGAAGTGACCGTCCTTTTCCTGAGAGGTACTTATGTCAGGTGCTTCATTCGACGAAGCAACACTGAACCGTAAAAATAATGGATCAGTAGTGGGCGACATTCCAATCAAAAATACTATACTAGTATCTTTTATTTTTATTTTTTCATTAAATCATTATCGTTTGTAATGATACAAAGTATTATCGTACTAAAATAATAATTAAGGGGTCTGCATAAGCTTGTAGCCCAAAAAACAAATCGATTTCCATTATTTTTTTTGATTAGACTGTTGGAAAGATGAGGTCGAGATTTTACATACAGTTGAAAATGTCGCGGACTAACCTATTCGTTCAAGTCATTTTGAATTCGGACCGAATATAGTTTATCATATAATGGGGTTCAACTTTTTAACTTAAAAAAATACCAAAATGCCAAGATGCTGAATTTTTTTGAATGTCAACAAAATATTTTACTATTTTGTTATCAACAAATAAATAAATATATGAAGCATTCACTGTCAATTCGCCACTTCTTTCGACCATCTCAGATCTGCCCTATAGTTGGTCATTTTCATGTTCTGATTTTTTTATTTAAAAAAACGAATATTTTTTTGGCCGCAAAAATTACAGGGTATTCCTGGATGACCGTTGATATCGCAAATAGATCATCATAATGGCACAGATCAAGGTTCTACGTTAAAGCAATTAAATAACATCCCACCGTACGGAAACGACCTTACGTCAGTGTTATTTCATTTTTCGATTGATTGAATGATTCGTTGTTGAATGATTTCGTTATATGTTTATTTATGTGTTGATAACAAATGGTTAAAGTTTCCTCTTCGAAGGTCGATCGTTTGCTGTACAGCTTGCAATTGCCACAATTTTGCACCCAGAAAATAGATCTAGTTAACGGCGGGGTAAGGTTTATTGGATGAAACAAAAGGTATGTTTTGAATAGTGTTAGTTTATTCAGTCAATTTTATAACCTGCGGATGCGCCTCGAAAAAAAGTTATTTTGCGGTGTACATCATAACTCGCAACAGAATCTTCCGAAACAAAAAAATTAAAATGCATTTGTTAAAGGAAACGTTTCTCGAGGAAATCTTGAGAGGATTTTTTCCCGATTATTACAGTTTTCGGAGTTAATTTAAAGAACAAATAATTTTTATATAAATATACAAGAGTCAAATCAAATCGATCAATGTTGCATTCGGAGACATTCGTAGTTCATGAAATAAAATGCATTACGCATACAAGTTTAGTCAATTGAACTTTTCTTTCTATGAACAAAAACGCGTATTACAGTTAAGATTAGTTTTGCATTATTGGATGTTATTAAAGAAACGTTGATTTAAATAACTAAATTTATTTTAAAAGAAAATTCTATTTGTTAAATAGATCTTTATTCCAGATTAAAGAAGTGATTATTTGCAGTAAATAAAATATTTATTCAGTGTCCAGTGCACAGGGAAATAAATGCTCCAAATAAATAAATCTGTTCGAAATAGAGAAACTGAAAAATTGAATAAAATACATATTTGCATCAGCGAAAGAAAATTATCGCTGATTGAAATAATTAAACGTTGAATAAATAATTATGGTTAAAATTAGGAAATCTTTTTTCTGGGTGTGAAACAAGTAAAAGTATTCGTAGTTCATTGAATAGAACATAGTACAAACTACGTTCTGTTAAAACTTGCAGTCAGTCGGACGTATACACCGACAGCAGTGGACGCGCGGTCAGTGTCTTCGGCAGTCACCAAAGTTCAGCAGCATTATTTGCGGCCATAACTTGGATGGTGGCCGCATTACTGCACACTGGTTTGCATGTCATCTGTTGAGCGGGTGTAACTTTTTCTGTGTTTCTAATTTATTGTCATATAATAGAAATTCAGTAAAAATAAAGCCGTCTGTATCGGTCAGGTCTTTCGCAATTTCCCTGTGCTTTCGTGCGAATCTGATACAGTAGTGCATTAGCATGAATGGCTGCGGGTTCTCTACGAAGGAATGGGGAAAGGGAAGATGGGTGGCGTAAAATTCTAAATAGGGGAGAATATCGTAATAAAAAAAGTACAAGCATCAATTTGACGAATAGATTATTCGGCGACACTTTGTTAAAGTAATAATAACTTTATTACTCATTATTATTAGATTGTTATTAAATTTGTTTCAAGTTTGTGTAATATTCCGATCTCATGCCAATACTCATTTTTTTTTCTCATATTGACTTGTTTTTTAGGTCCTAAGATAATGCAAACTGCTTACATGAAATTACAAGGATGTGTTGCTGCTTAGGGAATGGATAATTATCAATGTTTCTTAGTATATTGCATACCGATACATTTGATGAATGGTTTCCATCCTTCCATAGGACTCGGTCGATGTTACACAAAATCTCAAAATTTTCACTATATTTACTTGAATCGTACCTTCATACAATTACTTAATTATAAATGCTAGTTGATTTAGTGATGTCAAGAGAGAGCGCAGCAGTATTAATAATGTATTCTTCGATTAAACTCTCTTTTATAGAAGTCGTAAATTGAACATGCAATTGGAAAATGCAATACAAGAGGCAATGACGGAACTAGATCGATATTCTGAAAAAGAATCCACGCTCCCGAGTTTTACCGATAGAACCAACAAGATTGAGAAAAAAGTGAATTCGAGGATGGGTAAGTCGACGCCGAGTAGCAGCAGCTCCAACTCCTCTACGAATAGCAGCCCCGACGGCAATCGGCCGGGAAAAAGATTCGTCTTGACACCATTTTCAGCCAAACCATTGAAAAAACCATACAGGTGATGGAGATCCAATTTTTTAATAGCACTACAGATGAAGTTACTGGAGTACCTCGCCTACTGTATTTGCCGGGTATTCAGCGATGATTTTGAACGAAATCAGCTCCGAATTCGAAACATCGAAATAACAAAAATGACTAATATCTCTTATGGATTACTAAAACAGACTACAAGTTATTGCTGTTAACGGGATGCAAAAAAAAACACCGAGTCTGACCCTCCAATAAAAAGTTACCCTTTCTGCATCCCTCAGACTAGCTCGCTGTTTCACATCACATTGAAATCTGGATGTTGGAAAGTGCGCTTGCCGTACTCTAATCCGGATAATACTCATGGAAAATGTGTGTATTCATGATATTGTGTACATACAAATTTATCAGTTAACCGACGAAAAAGCAACGAATCTTCGCATGTTCTAACATTTGTAAATATTGTCAAGCGCTGCCACATCTCTTAATAATCTAGACACGATAACAGATTACAGGCTCGCTTGTGTAGTCTTTGATGCGTACATTTTTACGTATTTATCTGTGCGTGTGTGTGAGTACTCGATCGTTTACTGAAACATTTGATTTTTTGCTGCAAAAAGATTTTAAATTAAAGTAAATTTCTTTCTAATACTCGACGACGAGCGACGAACGACGGACACGATGAATCGTGGATTATTATTGTAGTTTATTTATTCGGAAATTTGTGCCTTCCTTCTCATTTCTTATATTGCATTCCATGCTCTCTGAAAAATCGTAACCGCGCTTGTGACTAATAATTGGTATTCTATGCTACTATGTTTGTGGTTGCACCTTTTTAATGTTGATTGCGGTAATAATAGTTTGCTATTAAATTCTTTCAGTGTAAATATTAATATTTTTTGTCGAAAACTGTTATATCGCGGTATTTCCAAATAATATTTCATCCAGAGCTGCGCGGTATTAAACCACTTATGTTTTGATTGGACATATTCTACAGGATGTCGCGTAACTTAATCCATTAGGGCGTACTTGTTGTGTAAGCATAAAAGATATACCCCTACTGCGCATTAAATTCTGTTTTCATTGTCTACATAGTTGTCGCTCCTCGTCGCCACGTGGCGGTTGTCAATATTTGTTTATGGTTCATTTGTAGAAATGCGATAGCGTTTATAAAACAAAAAGTATTAATTTCTTCTCATAATACTAGAAATATTTTGAAGTGAAGCTAAATCGTTTTGCATCTCAATAATCCTTCGTCATAGCATCATATTTAATTATAATGCGAACGAAATCATACATGTAGTCGTAGTGCAGCAGCTGCAGAAGGTGGTGAAATGGGGAGGGGGGCAAGTGCTGGTTAATGAAGGTAATAAAGTTTCTTGTCAACAAGTGGTTACAGTCAGTTTAAAACAGAAGCGCCCAGCGCATCACAACTCATATCAGCAGGATATAACAAAAGTTAAAAAAAAAAAATGGTAACCCGAAAATAGAAATCTATATAAATGATGGACAATAAGCGCTATATAGAACGAGCATCAAAAGTATGACCCGGTAGACGGAATAGTTATCAACGAAGCAAAAAACAATTGTTGTTGTTGTTGTTGTTGTTGTTGTTAAGATAAAGCGACATCGAAGCGAAAAACAACGTGTCGGGCGAATGACACCACAAATAATTTTGTGAGCTTCTACCTACTTGTTTGGTCGTTGAAGCGATCAATTTTTTTTTGGTCGATAACAAAATCAAAAAAGCTCGTTTAAGGTGCGATAGGTTTGTAAGCTTCGAGGTATTAAGACTCGAGTAATCTCTCACACGCCAGTCTCATATCTAGTTACTACTCATAGTTTTTTTTACGGCTTAAAAGCATGTGCGAGAGAATATTAATAATAACCGAAGAAATACAGAGGAATAGGTATGCGGCTGCTTCTTTATTTGTTTACTACTCCCCGAATAGATTGTACTTACCTTACTCACAGCTGCGTTAAAATCAAACAAGCGTCATAAATATATATATATATATATAAAAATCTAAAATCTATATACATATATATGTGTATGTATCTATATATATGTGTGTATATGTACATACATATACATATATACATATATACTGACTCTACTCTACACAACTACTATAGTATATATGACACCGTGCTTATATATTTTTCTTTACCGATGTAAATACATACATTCACGTTGGCGAATACATTGTAACACTATCGTACAGTTGAGCCCTGCATGTCCAGTCATGGAGTATCCACGAGATTTTTGTGTGCAACGTGAGCGTTTTGAGGCTTTTTTAAATCGATGCTTGCCACAAAGGCCGTATCGCAAAATTAAATTTTGCAATACCTATTATTTCTTCTAAAGAATAATCGTGGTCATTGTTCATTCCAATAGAGTCGTCAGTTGTTTGTAAATTTGTCTGAATTAATTATTGAAATTGATGTCGGAGTAAAAGAATGGAAAGAAATGGAAAGAATCTCGTTGTTAATGGCCAAAATAATGGCGTCAATGTCGTTCTCAGCCTGCACTAATGCTACAACAATTTTTTTAGAATCTTTCTTCCAAACACATAATTTAGCGGTTTTTATCTTTCCATAATTTGTTTTATCACATTATCGGAAGGCTGTCATACGGGATCAGCGATAAAGATCCTCTATACGTACTATATAGAGACTATATGATATTCCAGACATGATCGAGCATTCTTATAAGCATATGAGACTCTTCTCGAGAGCCCACTTAAATCGACGACTTCGGCGAGTATTAATAGACAAATTTTGCTGAACAAGCTGTTGTGAGTTTAAAAAATTCCACTGCAGTTAATAATATGTATATATATATATCATTGATGTGAAAGGACGCGAAAACAGCAAATGAATCTTGGTGTATGTCTATCATACGAATTAAATGATGAGCAGTTAACGTTAACACGCAACTATACATATTATATCAATTGTCAGTGGTGTAATCCTAAGAGATGATAATTTTATATTTACACATAGCAAAGTTGAATTTTTATGGATGTATTATAATATTAATACTGCGGTTATATGTATTGTGTAAAAGAAAAAAATGACCCCAACTTCTTATCGTCCTTAAAATCTCTCTATTCGACGCGACTTGGTACACCTATCTTATTTAATATTTTTAGTCTAATGCATATATGAATATATAATATACATAAAAATATACTATAAATAGGAAGAGAGGTGAAGCGAGGAGTAGAGCATAAAATGAAAGAAAGAAATAAAGAAATAATGAATAGCGTCGATTTTCGACCGATGGCGCCTTTGCCGAGAAATATACAAGTGTAAAGCTATGTGATCCGTAACTGATACTAGTAGCTCTTAGTTGTAAAAACTTGTCCTTATTTTGTAAATTTTGTTTATAAAATATTTGATTGTTCACGCATAATACTATTGTATGTGAGAATTAATAAGTTAATAAATCATTATTACATAAAATTACGATTTCAACTATCGATCTAAAACACCTACACGTTCCAATCAAAAATATATCCTACTAATTATAAAAAGATCTCGTTGTCGCCGTGCATAAGAATCGAGCATAGCAACCGTTGCCATGACAACGCCATAACAATGGTTACTATGACAACGCTCACCATGGCAACGGTTGCTATAGTTGCAATGGATCTCTCTATATTATTAAAGCCCCCGATGGAAGCGCGCGAACCAGAATAACATCCTAGTATATATATTAAACTGAGCCAAAAAAAACGAACAATTTTTTTTTTTTAATAGTACTCTGAAAATATTGTTCATGAGGACAAAAAAAATTATCCTGAAAGTTTGAGCCCTTAATATTAATATTCATTTATTACCCAAAACTCGTAAATTATGAATCTGAAAAATTTAATCTATTGATATTTTTAACGGAAATTAAATTTCCTACAACAAAGCTCTCTTAGTAAATTTACATAGAACGAGCCGTTTCCTTGTAATCGTGCCTCAAACATTGATTTGTTTTTTCAAATTTTTGTATGAACTTTTTACTTTTGTAACTACCAGACAAATTAATATTTTCAAAGATCAAATGATTATTTTTGTGGGAAATTTAATGCTCTACAAAAAAGGTGTCTTAACATTTTTTAGAAAATTCACTCCTTCAAGAGTTATTCGACATTAAAATGATTAAAATCGACATAAAAAATGTCGAATAACTCTTATAGGATTACTAAAAAGGATGCTAAAGCATCAATTTTTGAAAAATTCGAAATTCCATCAAATTTGTATCACTTGACCGATTCACGCCAACTCAATACCAAACAACATCAAGTGCAAGTGCTTTTATGAAGAACTATTTAGCATAATTGTCTAATTTCTACGAAAGTTAGAGTGACGCCCTTTTTTCAAAAAATTATAAAAGCTATCAAACTTCAATTTTTGCATCCATTCAATCAATGTTATCCCAATTACTTCGACTATTTTTAAACTGTTGACTCGACGAGTACCCGACCCGAACATCGAGTACCCGAATGCATCGGGTACCCGCACACCACTAGTGTCATTCAATACTTTTTCCTGGTGTCAAAATTTCTCTGGATGCAAACATTTCTCATTTTGCTTCCGCATAAAGAAAGCTTTGTTTTCGTGAAAATTAAATTTTTCTTGAGATTCTCATGTCAGGAAACTCAGAATGTTCTAAATCGTCTAGAAATGAGGTTTTGTAAAAATGTGTGCGTATGTTGCTCGAAAAATTTGAAGCTTTATAAATCGAGAACGCTTCGACATATCGAGCTGAAGTTTGCACCATAGATAGTGGGGCCAATTCTTACCGTTCATAACAATTTTTGTTGAAATCCTCCTGATCGTTCACTTTTGACGTGTTTTTGAATATTTTCAACAACGTCTGTATAACCGATTCTCTTTCAATTTTCCAGATACTGAGCTCAAAATTGGTATGAATGTGAGCTTTCATACAACGGTGATCTCTTTTGAATTTGGTTAAGATCATTTAAACCACAAACATTTTATGAGGTTTTCGTTTTTCGACTTTTGTTTGATTTATTTTCGATGTGAATTTCAGCATTAAATATCGAGCTGGAAGTTGAATGAGTGGCAGATTAATGATTAAACGGAAAAAATATGTCGGATATAGCCCGAATTATTCAAAACAAGGATGCAAAGTAGAACCTAGCACACAAATTTTGCTCTTTACAAAGCATCCTCTACGAGGAAGCCAAAATTAATTACAATACTTGCTCGTAGAAAAAGCTCGTGCTTGGTAAAGAGCAAAATTTAATGAGGGAGCAATGCACAAGGTTCTACTTCGCATCCTTTTTAACCAATGACGAGTGTGGATGTGCAGAACGGTTTTCACTACTCTCGTTAGGCAGTAATGTGTGGTTTTCCTCTCTAGAAAATTATGGAACTGAATTGTGCATGCGTAGGAGTTGGACGTTACAAAAAGAGCGTTTTTGCACCCACGTTACGTCCCCGAAATGATTTTACTTCAGTGAAGCCGCGGAAGAAATTTTATGTATTTTTTTTTTACGTTTTATTTTGACAATAACTTATATATTGACGAATGAAAAGAGATATTTTTTAAATACGTTGATCGAATATTGTGTTCGGCGAATTTATTATCTAAAATTTCATTGAAAAGCGAATTCTAAAAATTACCTTCATTCTTTATTAAACATTGACTAACGCGCTGGTCACCACGTTGTTTCAACACAAAAGTAAGATACGAAAAAAATGAATATCGTACTATGGTAATCTTGTAGGCAAAAATGTCAGTGTCAATGATAATTTTTTGGAACAGAAAAGGAGAACGTTCGCATAAATAAGCGGAACTAGCGAGAGGTTAACATTGACGAATGTATCGAGGAGCAAAAAGAGGTGCTGCAAGATACGGAGGCTTGGAAATAAAAGAGGTAAAGTTAGATGCATGAGATACCGGTTTTCTATATTACGGTTGTACGATAGACAACTTGGTTACAGAGTGATTGTTCATACGTGTGGCAAATAGCAGTTGAGAAACGATGCGAATGGATAAAGAATCAGGAATCCTGCAATGCCGATTCCGTAATTCAATACAGCCAACTGTTATTTTGCACTTTTACCAGCGAAATTCACCAAACCGCGATCTTTGTTTTGGGAGTTTCTCTAATTCTCCTTTGGCTGTTTTATCTGTTTCTTATTCTGGCTACGACGGCAGACAATTTGTAAGTAACGCAGTATATTGATCGACGTCAGCTTTACAGGCTTTGTGTCATATTATCACAATAACGTCACATTTAAAATACAGTTTAATCGCATAACGTGTCTTGTGCCCCAGCTATCTTAACCACTGTCGCTTCATCGGAAAAACCACCGGGTGGTTTTTTGCAACGAAAAAAAACCCCAAAAATCGATTGTATAAATGGCTGCTCAAAAAAAAAAAAATTCTCGTTTTTTGGTAGTCGATGTATCTAAACATCTGTTGAAACGACTGTTCATAGAATTTCTATTCTGTTATTTTTCGGTAATTATAGGAAAAACCACTGTCAAAACCACCGTAAAGTGAAAATAAATAAAATCATTTATTTGACCTATTCCATAATTTGGTATAGGTTTGATCAGAACAAAAGGAATATTTTTCTGTTATTGGTCGGATTCGAACCTGAAATCTTGAGACTGTGCGACTGCACCTTCGTACACTGGGCTATTGGCACCTTTAAAAGCATATGTTTTAATTGTTTATTTGAAGTATAAGAGAAGTCAATTGCATTCTTCAGTGGTAGCAATTGGTTTTTCCGAATATGTAACATTATTAAATTAATTCTTTGAATGAACAATCTTTAAGTCACGAGTATTTTTATATTATTTCAGATATAAGAATACAAATGTCAAAAGTCATGATATGTTCAAAATTTACTTATACTTCAAATAGACAATTAAAACATGTTCTTCTTAAGCCATGAATAGCCGAATGGTGCAGCCCACGAGTGCTATTGTCTAGCATAGTCCTCCGCCGAAAATTCCTAGATGAGATCTCGTATAAAATTTCTACATTGGATCGTACGGGTTTCCAAAGTTCCGGCGGAACCCGCCACTAGATAATCGAGAGTACTACAAAAAAGTCCTTCGGCATTTTTGCCTATGATCAATATTCTAGTCAGGAACCGCTGTCAAAGACAAAAGTCCAAATAACTACCCACACATAACCGCCACCCGAAAAGTACGAATAACCGCCACCTCAAAATTAGAAAAGAAAGAAGATGTCTCGTACAAACTTTTCTCTCCGAGTCAAAATGAAAAAGATGCAGCGTGCCAAAGTTTTCAACTCGCAGTGATCGTCTTAATTTCAAATAATTTTTTTTTTTCAACAATATCCGCCATCGGGGAATTTAAAGAGAAACAAAAAGGTGGTAAACATTTTTCTCTCAGAACTAATGTCACGGCGCTACAGCGTGCTAAAGTTTTTTTTTGAAGATGCAGAAATTTTGAGAATCATAAATGAATGAATATAACAAATTTTCATATGCATTGTCAAAAAATCACGATTACTACTTTTACTTCTGAATGGAAATTCGCAAGAGGCAGGAATTAGCACCAAGATCAGGAAGCGAAGAAAAATCGTGTGAACTAAGTTGAAAGACTATGTCGCGAGTGGAAAGAGTCAGCAAACGGAAATAAAGAAAAACCTACCTGTCTGACGCAAGACAGACAAGAGCAAGGAGTATTGGTGAGAAAAGTGGAAAACAGCAAAAATGTGCTAGAAATGTGGGAGATAATTAGACTATTTGGGCGTAAAAAAGCTAGGTTGAGTTAACTACTTAATAAACAAAAACTGATAAAGGAAGAGAAGAGATAGATTATGAAAACAGTCAAAAGCAGTTGGGGACGATAGGATGGTGGTAGACTTTCTAAAAGGGATACCGACAAAAAGGATAAATGAATTACAGGAAATTTTTTATGAAGTTCAAAAAAAGGGAACCAGCAAAAGAATGGGAAACGGGTAAGATATTTCCAATACAAAAGGCAAGAAGCCGGTAGTGTTAGACATTTTAGAGGTGTTGCTCTCTTGAATACAGGATATAAGCCATAGGTCGGGTATAGGTGACAGGTCGACGAAAGTGTTGGGTAGAAAAAAAAGGTATATTGAAATAAAATCAGGTGGGATTTAGAAGCAGACGAAGTACATAGAACCGTACCTTCACATTAAATGCTATCACTAACAACAGGCTTAACAGGAAAGGAGGGGGGTTCCACGTAGCATTTATCGATTTCAAAGTTCTGTTCGGCACCGTGAAAAGGGAAATAATGATGGAGCAATTACAAAAAAAAAAAAGGAATAAGAGAGAGTAATTGCTCAGAATCATAGAGAAATTTTTTCAGGAAACGATGAACGGGATAATTACAAACGAGAAGCATGACGGAGCGATTCAGGACGGTGAAAGGAGTAAGAGAAGAGTGCCCGCGCAGTTCTTTACTTTTCTGCTTACTTATCAAAGATATAGGTGAATGTGCGCAAAAGAGAACGAAAGGTATTCAGTGACAAGGCAGGCCATGAGATTTTGAATGAAATTTTTAGAAACACATAGACATCGAACAAGCTACCGGTCAATATACATTAGACTAATATTCTGAGATTTAAAAAGGGGGTAAAGCTAAACTGCGGCAGAAGTGTAAGTATTTTCAACGGGCAACATGATCCGAAAACTTATTCAACTCATGGCGGGAAAAATGAAAGTGAAGCAACCAAATAATGCATCTTAGAGAATATTTAAGAGGGCGAGGATAAGTAGCATTCAAAGGAGAGTGCACTTTTGATGGCCACTACCAATGTTGGAATTGTGAAAAGGAGAATGCTGCACAAGATCAATACTTGGCGGCGGAAATAACGGGATCAAATAGAAAGATGGCAAGTAAGATACGTGGGATTGATGTCAAAGAAGCTGGGACATCCACATTCGATTTAAAAAAAAAAACTATACTCAAATTATCGGCTAATTATCGGCTATTTATCGGCGCAAAAAGATATTTTCCAGCTCCATCCCTTATACCGGAAACGTGTGGATGTCCTAGTTTCGCTGGAAGCTAGGACATCCACAACTCAAAAAAAAAAGAACCAATAGGCGCACCGACAAAAACTTTATACGATAATTATCGGCTATTTATCGGCTCTCGAAAAAACTTAGGTTCGAACAAATCGCACGAGCCGTTCAGGAGAAACCACCCCCTGAGCTTCTATACAGTGATTGCCGAATATCTCGGCTAAAAACAAAGCTAGGACATCCTAAATGATCTTAAAATTCATCTTGATTTATCGGCTCGACATATTCATAAAGACCGATTTTCCAGCTCAACCCCTTGTCATTATAGAAACCACCCCCTTAAGCTATATGCTTATAACTTCGCGTACAATGTCATCCACATGAAACTTTTTCGATAAAAACTATACCAAAATTATCGGCGAATTACAAGCTATTTAAGGGTGCAAAAATATATTTTCCAGCTCCACCCCTTATACTGGAAACATCCCTTATACCGGCGTCAACAACTGGACAGAAAATAAAATAATAGGCACACCGGAAAAAACTTTATGCGAGAATTATCATCTATTTATCGGCTCTCGAAAAAACGCAGGTTCGATCAAATCGCACGACCCTTTCAGGAGAAACCACCCCCTTAGCTTCTATACAGTCATTGCCGAATATCTCGCCTAAAAAGAAAGCTAGGACATCCTAAATCATCTTAAAATGCATCTTGATTTATCGGCTCGACGTTTTCATAACGACCGATTTTCCAGCTTGACCCCTTATCATGATAGAAAGCACCCCTTAAGCTATAGGCTTATAACTTCGCGTACAATGTCATACACATGAAATTTTTTCGGTAAAAACTATACCAAAATTATCGGCGAATTACAAGCTATTTATAGGTGCAAAAAGATATTTTCCAGCTCCACCCCTTATACTGGAAACATCCCTTATACCGGCGTCAACAACTGAACAAAAAAAAATGATAGGCGCGCCGGAAAAAAAAGTACATGTGATTTATCGGCTATTTATCGGCTCTCGATTGAAATTAATTTCGATAAAATCGTACGATTCCGACAGCAGAAACCACCCCCTGCTTGAAATAACGGATTTCACTGAACCCAGCGGGTGGTTTTCTGCGAAGGGGTTGTTCGATTCGATCGAAACTAGGTTCATTTGAGAGCCGATAAATAGCCGAAAAATAACGCATAATTTTTTATTCCGTCTGCCTTGTATTTATTTTGTTACAAGTTGTGGATGTCGTCCGTGACGTGGAAGCTGGGACATCCACAAGTGACTAAAAATGGAACAAAAAGGAGCACTGGAAAAAAAGTACATGTGATTTATCCGCTATTTATCGGCTCTCGATTGAAATTAATTTCGATAAAATCGTACGATTCCGACAGCAGAAACCACCCCCTGCTTGAAATAAAAGATTTCACTGAACCCAGCGGGTGGTTTTCTGCGAAGGGGTTGTTCGATTCGATCGAAACTAGGTTCATTTGAGAGCCGATAAATAGCCGATAAATCACATGTACTTTTTTTTCCAGTGCTCCTTTTTGTTCCATTTTTAGTCACTTGTGGATGTCCCAGCTTCCACATCACGGACGACATCCACAACTTGTAACAAAATACATACAAGGCAGACGGAATTAAAAATTATGCGTTATTTTTTGGCTATTTATCGGCTCTCAAATGAACCTAGTTTCGATCGAATCGAACAACCCCTTCGCAGAAAACCACCCGCTAAGTTCAGCGAAATCCGTTATTTCAAGCAGGGGGTGGTTTCTGCTGTCGGAATCGTACGATTTTATCGAAATTAATTTCAATCGAGAGCCGATAAATAGCCGATAAATCACATGTACTTTTTTTTCCGGCGCGCCTATCATTTTTTTTTTGTTCAGTTGTTGACGCCGGTGTAAGGGATGTTTCCAATATAAGGGGTGGAGCTGGAAAATATCTTTTTGCACCTATGAATAACTTGTAATTCGCCGATAATTTTGGTATAGTTTTTATCGAAAAAATTTCATGTGGATGACATTGTACGCGAAGTTATAAGCCTATAGCTTAAGGGGGTGCTTTCTATCATGATAAGGGGTTGAGCTGGAAAATCGGTCTTTATGAATATGTCGAGCCGATAAATCAAGATGAATTTTAAGATCATTTAGGATGTCCTAGCTTTCTTTTTAGGCGACATATTCGGCAATGACTGTATAGAAGCTCAGGGGGTGGTTTCTCCTGAACGGCTCGTGCGATTTGTTCGAACCTAAGTTTTTTCGAGAGCCGATAAATAGCCGATAATTATCGTATAAAGTTTTTGTCGGTGCGCCTATTGGTTCTTTTTTTTGAGTTGTGGATGTCCTAGCTTCCAGCGAAGCTAGGACATCCACACGTTTCCGGTATAAGGGATGGAGCTGGAAAATATCTTTTTGCGCCGATAAATAGCCGATAATTAGCCGATAATTTGAGTATAGTTTTTATTTAAAAAATCGAATGTGGATGTCCCAGCTTCGTTGACATGTGGGATTGGCAAGGAGACGGCGAAAGAATATACCGAACTACATTGGAACCATGAAGCCGGGTTGTAAGGGGATTGGAATAAAGTTATGGAAAAGGGCACCAAAGTACCTAGGAGAGATCATGGAAATGGAGGGAAACATATAGTCAGAAATTTGCCTGAAGGAGGCAAGCGGAAAAATTGTTGATAGGAACCCATCTTACGTTAAGAAAAAACTGCAGCCGACTATGGAGAGATTCGAGAAAGGAGATATATGGAAGCCAATGACCAAGACCAACAAGAAGGAATTCGGCAAGAAGATAGAAAGAGGTATAAGAATAAAGACAGACGAAGAAATGCAATATGTCTGCAATAAAATGGACGCCTCGAAATATTGCACCGAAGACCAGAGCAGTAAATTGGGATTCGAAATGGAGAAATACTGGGAGAACAAGGAGATGAGAAAAGAGATCAAGGAAATTTTAATAATAATGTGGAAGTGTGAGGAAGAAAGGAAACAAAGGATTTATGGATAGTAAATGCTGAGTATGTAAGATAGGCTAAGGGACTTTGGTGCACATAGGTTACTGCAAAGAGATCTTAAAAGTCATTAAACAGAAAATGGTCTGAAAAAGTAAATGATCAGCAGAAGGAGAGAAAGTATGTAACAGAAAATTAATAATCCGTTAAAAGTATAGAGAAACCGGTAATTGGCGGGAATATGTAGCGGAATACATCTATTGGCAGTGAACTGAATGGAACGGAAATGGAAGTGAATGAAGCAGAAAATTTTAAAAGAGCCGTTAGTGTGGGACTCGGAAATGTAAATATAGATGAAAGGGATTGACATATGGAATGGGGGAAATGTAATAACCCGCAAGGGTTGTATTCTACGAAATAAACTGCTAGTACTGCTACTACTACAGAATAACGAATGAATGTAAATTGTATGAACAATTCTTTTAATATTCCTTTAGATGCATCGACAACCAATGAACTAACGAATTTTTTTTTAAGGGCATTTGTTTTCACAATTGTAACTGATTTTGCTTCCTCATAGAGGAAGCTTTTTTTTCGTGAAATTTTTATTTTCGAGATTTTCATGTCAGTATGCTTAGAATCACCTAAAACATCAAGAAAAGTGGTTTGGAAAATGTGTCCGTATGTGTGTATGTGTGTTTCAAGGACCGAAAATTCAATCGTCGATAACTCGCAAATGGCACGATCGATCGAGCTCAAATTTGGCACGCAAGTAGAGTGTTAATTCCTCTTCAATTGCTGTAATTTTTGAGAAAATATATCTAAGTATACTGATTTTATAGAATTTTTAATTTAAAAAAAAAATGTCGTATACTCTCTAACTTTCGTAAAAGTTCGCTGATATGGCTAAATAGTTCGTTATAACTAGAGAGACATTAAATGCTGTTTGGTATTGAATTTCGACAAAATCTGTAAAGCGGTTCGGATTTTATAGAATTTTGAACTTTTGTAAAAAATCCAAATTTTGCTATAAATCGCGTCGAATTTCAGCAAATTAACTGAAATGTTCTATAAACGAAAAATAATATACAGTCCTACTGTGTACCAAATTTGGTGGTGATCGGTAAAGTCTTTCAAATATTACACCATTTTGAATTTTTGAAAAAATAGCGATTTTCGCTATAACCTCCGCAAAAGTTAATAAAGTAAAACAAAAGTTTGTGCCTAATAAAAATGAGATGTGCCGGTGAGTTATTCATTTACTCAAAACAAGAATGCAAAGTAGAACCTTGCACAAAGCTTTCTCTATGAGGAAGCCAAAATCAGTTACAATACTTCCTCGTAGAGGGTGCAATGTAAAGAGCAAAATTAAATGAGGATGCAATATGCAAGGTTCTACTTTGCATTCTTTTTTTATTTTATTTTTATAAAAAACCATCCGGTGGATCAATGGTAGTTTTTACTATCGTAGTAGAGAATTAATTTTATCAGTAAGTTTTTGTGTATAAGCTAGTATAATAAACTTTACCAAAAACTTTGATGCAAAATGAGTGTGACATACTAAATAAATTACCATCAAAATTTCTGCATTTGCAAAAAAAAAGAAATGTCCGAGTGCACCGCCGTGACATTAGTTCAGAAAGGAAAATGTCTAGGGAATTTTTTTCCTATTTGAATTCTCCGATGGGGGATTTTTTCGAAAAAAAGATTAGTGAAAGGAAGAGATGATTTATGCCAAATGAAAACTTTGTCACGGTATATTTTGTTAGTGTTTGGTCGCACAGAAAAATGTGTAGGAGATCTTTTTTTTTTAATTTCGAAGTGGCCAATATTTTTCAAAACAATATCAAACTCATGCTGGACGTAGTTTTTTAAAATCTTTGTCAGAATTTCTTGTCCAGAATGTCAATCGAATCTAAAAATGACGGAAGAGATTTCATAGTGCTCTTGATTCTTTTTTTTAAACGAGAGAAAATATTTTTTTGCCGTTTTAAAACTTTGTCACGTCATATTTTCGTCCGATGGATTCTCAGAAGAAAATACTATTTTACTCGATTCTTTTTTAATTATCTAATGGTGGGTGATTTTTTAACAACCTTCGTCAGACGAAGGTTACCTGGCTTTAAAAAAAATCCGGACAACCCGGACAATGAAAGAAAAACGTCAATAGACGTTGGGCAGGCTATACTATATCGCGAGACAAAGTCTTAAAACAGTAACAGCAAACAAACTCTCGATAATAAAAAATCCGAAAAACTCGCTGCTAGATAATTGGGAAAGGAACGAAAGAGCCAAATGGAATTTTTTTCTGACAGTCCATCGAACGAAGATATCACGTGACAAAGTTTTGAAACGGGAAAAAATTCTTTTGTCGCGTTTTAAAGAAGGCTCCGACCGAACTAACTACTAGATGATCGAAAAAGTAACATGAAAAAACGCTAATAGAGTTTTTTTTCTGGGCGTTGATCTGGTGAAGATATCGCGTGACAAAGTTTAAAAACGGCAAAACAAATATTTCCTCACGTTTAACAAAATCGAGGAAAAGCCGCCACTAAAGAATCAAGAGTACTATACAATGTCCTCCGTAATTTTTGGCTTTAACGAATATTGTGAAAGAGAAACGCTGACAAAGATAAAAGAACAAAAAACTACATAAGTCTTAAAATCTTTTAAAAAACAACAGCCACTTCGGAATTAGAAAAGAAAATAGATCTCTTACACATTTTTCTCCACGAGCTAACATTAAAAAAGATATAGTGCGACAAAGTTTTCAATTGGCAGAAATCATCTTCATTTTTCACTAATTGTGTTTTTCAAAAAGATCCGCCATTGAGGAATTCAAATTGAAAAAAAAAAAAAAAACCTGGAGCTTTTCCTCTCTGATCTAACGCTACACTTTTCTCTGAGTTACACTTGAACAAAGTTATTTTTTGCAGATGCAAAAATTTTGATGTTGATATATAAAAATAGTACCATCATAATCAATATTGCGATTACTTATACTAATTATAATAGATCTAAAAGTTCATATGTTCCAGTTTAATTGTATTAGTAATTCTATTATTATTCCATAAAAAGTCGTAGAATTATGAGTTGCAAAATAATTGGATTCTCGACTAAAACTAAACAATATTCTTATCCACTAAATGCAGCTTTTGTCCATCCCTTGCGGTCATAGCCAACGTGCTCCATCTCTCCGAGAATATTGCGGGTGTTACGATCTTGGCATTTGGAAACGGTGCACCTGATATATTTACATCGTTAGCTTCCGATCAACACGAAATGGTAATAATGTTCACCGAGTTGATAGGTGCTGGGATTTTTCTAACGGCTATTGTAGCAGCCTCGATTGCCGTATTCGCTCCTCCCTTTCGCATTCTGCTAAAGCCATTCATGAGGGATTCTTGTTTTTACCTTTTTGCCGTGTGTTGGATAAGCTACATAACCAAGGACGAAGTAGTTCACCTTTGGGAAGCTCTGAGTGAGCAAATATCTTTTCATCTTATTCTTTTTTATTTATATAGACACTAAGAAAAATATATAATTGAATATATGAAATAGCCTGATTGATTCAATGAAATCATTGGGTTGTTATATTTCCAAAGGGTTTGATTCAATTATGTGAATTTAATTTTGAATGTGAGTATTTCCAATAAAATATTTCGACTTTTAACAAAATATATTGTTGCGAAGCAGTCATATTAAAAAATAAAAATAAACCATTTAATATATTCAGTTATTTCTTCTCAGTGCCTGCATTATAATGGCTTGTTGTTAATCTTGTATTATACATGATGCAGGTTTCATCGTGATTTATGTCCTCTTCATCGTCGTTGTGATTGCTATGCAATTTTACGAAAACAGAGAAATCAAACTAAAAGGTAGTAAAGATTTTATGACAAAAGTATATTATCTTAACGCTCAAGAGGATTGTAGATGAGAGACGCGATTTTTAAATGCATTAAACGACTAATACGAACAAACGTTAATCAAATGGGACTTCCAGAGAGAATCCCACGTTTTCAAGATCCGGATGTTCTGAAAACTTATGTTGCTTTCCAGTCGAGAAAATCCGACTTACATCACAACAAAATTCCCCTTCGACCTCGCGCTTATAGTCTTCAAGCTAAACTCGGTATGTATTATGCCGTTGGGTACTATTCAAAAGTTTTAGTAATTTTCATATGCCTGACGGGGATGCAAAGTTTATTCAATTTTATATAATCGAAGATAAAGAGTGGCTTTGAAAAAATGATATCATGCCGTCTTTGGCACCACCGTTCTACAGTAAAAATACGCATAATTACGATACTCTTAAAATATATTTAATTGGAGATAGATCAAATCATTTTTAACATTTTTTCTGAACATATTGACCACTTTAAAAAATTGTCATTCATTTGTTGGTGTTATTATTATTCAATGCCACAGTATCATCATTATTGTAAATCAAGCTAATTTCTTTCCAATCTTTGTACATTTGAAGCAAATCCCGTCAAGTGGGTCACTTTTTTCGACTGGTCTGAATTTCCGCCATAATGCGTCACGTCAATGTAACACTGAAAGGCACCCGCCATGAATTTTTCCAGATTTTGAAATTATATATTTCAGAAAATACGGTTTTCTTCATGTCACATTTCTTAGTTGTGGTTTTATGTTAGGTTTTAAAAAAATATATTTCTAATAATTGTATTATCGCGGTAAGACTGATCACTGACAGCGGCTTCTTTTGACTGAAGGAAATACAGAATCTTGGGGCACGTAAGTCGATTTTGCAAAAAAATGCCCATAGTGGCCCAAATGACGATGCGGATAGAACAATGAAAATGAAGCTGTATGATTAAAAATCGATATTTTTCTAAAATTTGTATTAAAGCTGTTATTACTTTTGGATTTCTCACGGAATCATTATTATTTTTCTGAAATTCTTGCTTCGTTATACGAGGAATGGATATACATTTTTATGACGCGAACATTTTTATTTCCAAATTATAATTTTTTTACCATTTCCAATAGTTTTTATAATAATTTCACTTGCAAAAGAAATATGCAAAATTCAGGTTTTTCTCGAATAGGTCGCTTAGGATTAATCGTACCATCAAATAGTTATCATGAATCTTAAAGAGTATTAAACTCCCTAAAATTGTCAATTTTCACAAAAACCGGCATAATTTGTGTTATATCCGAATTATAACCGCTTACGGTAAATCGCGCGACCAAAACAGTTATCATAAATCCGAATGGGGATAAAATTCTCTCCGAAAAACTTTTGAAAAATTAATCTAATTCAAGAAAAGTGGGCTGAGCTAGCCTCGACCCAAATTTAACTTTATAATAATTTTCAAACAAAAGAGACCGTTTGCAATGCACGCTAGCATTGTTTGCCTTGTAAGTTATGTCCGGTTTACTTAATCAAAGAAATGCCGAGAATAAATATTGTAGAGCATAAAATGACTTGCTGATAAAAAATAAAAATAACCTACGTCGATTTTTTTCAGAGCTAACGTTATCGAATGTTGAACGATTTTTTATCGAACGTTATAACCCAATTTTACAGTAGATGATTTACATTTAGTAATAAGAAAGTGTACACAAAACGAATAATTATTTGATGTTATTTTGTGAACAACAAAAAATGTTCTGTATTTTGATGTTGGGTTACTCAGAATGGTCTAAACCATCGAAAAAAAAAGTAGAACCTTGCTTATTACTTCCTCATTAAATTTTGCTCTTTACAAAGCAACCTCTACGAGCAAGTATTGTAATTGATTTTGGCTTCCTCATAGAGGAAGCTTTGTAAAGAGCAAAATTAAATGAGGAAGCAATACGCAAGGTTCTACTTTGCAACCTTGTTTTAAATAAATAAATAAAATACCGGTACATCTCATTTTTATTAGGCACAAACTTTTGTCTTGGTTTCTTAACTTTTGCAAAAGTTGTAGCGAAAATCTCGATTTTTTCAAATATTCAAAATGGTGTAAAATCTGAAAGACTTTACCGATCATCACCCAATTTGGTACGTACCATGGCTGAATTCTAGCTTTCGTTTGTAGACCATTTCAAAATCACTTTTCTCGACGTTTTAGGTTATCCTGAGCATGCTAACATGAAAATCTCGAAAAAAAAACATTTCATGAAAACAAAACTCCCTCTATGAGGAAGCAAAATGGTTTAGGGAAAATGAAACTTGCGTTCATAACGACCTTCGCGCAAACATCGGGGAAGTTGTTTTCCGAGTTGCCGACGAGTGACAGTCAAAACGACCATCTCGAAAACACCGGGAAGGTTACTTTGTGGGGTCTGAAGGTTATAAAGGCATGTTTTGCTTCGAGCAAAGAAAAAATAACTATCAGCATTTCTCGGTTTGGTTATTCCAACGGTCATTTCGACCATACCGAGAGTTTTTTCTCTGCAAAAATCAATTTTCATTGGGCGTTATTTCTATGGCCTCTTTGCCAGTTGTTTTCAAGAAAAAATGAAAGTTATCGTGATTGCTACGATTGTCGTTATGATTTAATTCAACTTCGTTTAATTCAGAAATCACTAAAGTTCTTTCAATGTTTTTTCTTGCGGTGACAAAATTCGATAGGGGATTCCTTTACACTTCTACTTAGAATACCATTTGCTCTTATTATAATTGTCTGTAGAATAGAAATAATCAATACCATTTTATTCAGATGTGGCAATAGCAACGGAAATAAAAAGCACTAAGTCTGGAAGTGGAACTCGTGGTGGAATGTCATCAGTAGAAGAAGATTCAACCGAGTCTGGTCCCAGTGGGAATCTCAGTCTCTTACGAGACTTCTTGTACACCTTGACTCCTATAAGTGTTGAAGAATGGAGAGATTCGAACGTTTTGGTTAAAATACTTCTTATACTTCGAGCTCCTCCCATGTTTATTCTTCAATTGTTGGTTCCCGTAGTAAATGAGACTGCCGAAAAGCGAGGCTGGTCGAAACTACTCAACTGCTTTCAACTGTGCGTCACTCCAGTTTTGTCGCTCTTTGTATTGAACGGTAAGAAGTAGATTTGTAAGGTAACATTGATTTTTCTCATCGCATGCAAAGAATGTAGAAACAGAAAGTATTGCAATTTGAAAAAAACCGATTCCTGGATTTTTATGGAAATACTATCTGTTTGGCGTTTGTATGTACCGTCTGAAACACAATAACTTTTGAAAAAATCTCACAATGAAATTTGGCGCGAGCCTTGTGTATTGAAATCTAATTGAAAATCTCTACTTCAAAATCTCTGATACTTAACGTGAATTATGAATAAAATAAAATATCAGTTTTTATTAATTATGGACCGCAAGCTAATATAGAAGTCATTATGCTTCGGTCTAATATATATAAGACTATTACTAAAGAACATATATTACATGGAAGTGTTAACCGTTGGCGGAGAAAAATTTGTTCAGAATTTCGCCGATAGTTCGCGCGGTGACGTATCGGTGTGCCATACAGTGAGTCTCAAGCCACGTTTTTCGCCGTTGACTCTCTTGCACTTTTACGAATAGGCCAAGGGTTTCGACTCACTCCCTCTTACGCGATAGGGCCGTCCCAATGCTCGTCGTGGGAACACTACCGATCGTCACTTCAATTCCTTGGCGATTTAAAAAAAAAATTTGTTTTTCCCCTAGAACAACTTCATAAGTTGTCTAACTTACTTAATGAATAGCAAATTTGTAAATTACAAGAAGAACACAATAAATCATTGAATATTCTTATTGAACGAAGCTTCAAATAATTTATCACGTAAATTAATGTACATAAAACTTACTTAAAATTTTTAATCATGCTTAATATGAAATTCTATCCTTACGAAATGCATATCATGCGCAATCTCTAACTTTGCTCGCTCCTACCTAATGTTACGCAACATGAATCGATAATTCAGGTGAAGAAACGTTATTATTTATTATTGGTAAGAACGAGGAAGTTGAATTATACGAAGCAAATCGATCATGTTGATTGACGTTACTCGATAGAAACCACGAGAAGGTGGCAATTCTATTGGCAATGGATAGGTGAAAAGCTGGAAGTAGTTGGGGTAGGTCATAAGGCGGAACGCAACAGATGAGAAACAGAACAACAGTTGAGAAGTAGTGAGGTGGTCCATGGAAAATAAAGATAAATTTTTAAGAACCAATATGGCCCTTAAAAAAAAATCGGCTGAACCCGCCACTAGATAATCGAGAGTACTACAAAAACGTCCTTCGGCATTTTTGCCTATGATCAATATTCTAGTCAGGAACCGCTGTCAAAGACAAAAGTCCAAATAACTACCCACACATAACCGCCACCCGAAAAGTACGAATAACCGCCACCTCAAAATTAGAAAAGAAAGAAGATGTCTCCTATAAACTTTTCTCTCCAAGTCAAAATGAAAAAGATGCAGCGTGCCAAAGTTTTCAACTCGCAGTGATCGTCTTAATTTCAAATAATTTTTTTTTTTTTCAAAAATATCCGCCATCGGGGAATTTAAAGAGGAACAAAAAGGTGGTAAACATTTTCCTCTCAGAACTAATGTCACGGCGCTACAGCGTGCTAAAGTTTTTTTTTGAAGATGCAGAAATTTTGAGGGTCATCACCTTATGCCAGTGGATCGTGTTAAGTCGTCCTATAAGCTATACACTTCCATGCAATATACAATCTTTGCTATTACCAGTCAATGAGTACTGAAGAACAAGTTGATTCGGTATAGCAGACTTTATTGTCTTTTCAGATTTCAGAGAGATCTGAGATTATCAACACACATTATGACGTAAAAATATAAACACCGGTACCCGCGTCGTATTACGAAATAATATGGATATACATAGGAACACAGTTCTTATGGGCGGCGTGAAGGTGCGTCGACGTTTAGGGTGTCCATCTAAATCGAGAGAAATACGTGACTGTCCCAACTTCTGCGCAGCTTCAAGTTGCTCATAAGCACTATACTTCTATGTATATCCATATTCTTTCGTATTAAAGTTTTTTTTTTGAAGATGCAGAAATTTTGAGGGTCTTCACCTTACCCCAGTGGATCGTGCTAAGTCGTCCTATAAGCTATACACTTCCATGCAATATAAATCTTTGTTATTACCAGTCAATGAGTAGTGAAGAACAAGTTGATTCGGTATAGCAGACTTCATTGCCTTTTCAGATTTCAGAGAGATCTGAGATTATCAACACACATTATGACGTAAAAATATAAACACCGGTACCCGCGTCGTATTACGAAATAATATGGATATACATAGGAACACAGTTCTTATGGGCGGCGTGAAGGTGCGTCGACGTTTAGGGTGTCCATCTAAATCGAGAGAAATACGTGACTGTCCCAACTTCTGCGCAGCTTCAAGTTGCTCATAAGCACTCTACTTCTATGTATATCCGTATTCTTTCGTATTAAATTTTTTATCACACGCATAGTATTTTATCTGAATTCCAAATCCTACGGAAACCTCATATGCACCATGAAATTTGAAAGGTTTGTTATCAGAACAACTGAAATGTTAATTTGACTTGTCAAATTAACGCAGTACCGCGTTAATTACAATAATAATAACACCACCAAAACGGAAGATGTGCAGTAAAGACCCGAATATCGCGTGTGCCTCCACGCGAGTACGATTTATAACTTGAATTCGAATTTAAAAACGCGACCTTAACCAATTAGAGCAAGAAACGTATATTACAGACATTTTACTAAATTTTCAAAAATCTATTCGTATAGTTTGTCATTGTGCTCTAATAAATTTCCGATCAAAACTTCATTAACAAACGTAATAAGAAAGTCGCGTATTGCAAATACGACAGTAGCAACTTTAAAAAATATAAATGTGTAATCAAATTATTTCCATAATTATTGTTGCATAATATGTAACAGCGTCTACTATTTAAAAAATGTCTATGCTATAGGATTCCGGATTTTTTTTTTTAAAGAAAATTTAACGAAAAACGGTGAGAACAAACGGAAACGTACGACGCTCCATTTATTTTTCAATACATTAGTTGTATGCCCGTGTTAAAAAAAAATCGGTGAAAATTAAAGATTATAATTCTTTCACATTTTATAGTAAAATCTACAAATAATTATTATGTCCATTATACTATAAATGTTTACAATATATTTTACTGTTTAGTATTTTACTGTATATTTTACTGTATATTTTACTGTGCAGTAAAGACCCGAATATCGCGTGTGCCTCCACGCGAGTGCGATTTATAGCTTGAATTCGAATTTAAAAACGCGACCTTAACCAATTAGAGCAAGAAACGTATATTACAGACATTTTATTAAATTTTCAAAAATCTATTCGTATAGTTTGTCATTGTGCTCTAATAAATTTCCGATCAAAACTTAATTAACAAACGTAATAAGAAAGTCGCGTATCGCAAATACGCCAGTGGCAACTTTAAAAAATATGAATGAGTAATCAAATTATTTCCATAATTATTATTGCATAATATGTAACAGCGTCTACTATTTAAAAAATGTTTATGCTATAGGATTCCGGATTTTTTTTTTTAAAGAAAATTTAACGAAAAACACGTGTTAAAAAAAAATTCGGTGAAAATTAAAGATTATAATTCTCTCACATTTTATAGTAAAATCTACAAATAATTATTATGTCCATTATACTATAAATGTTTACGATATATTTTACTGTTACAATAATACTTTTGTTGTAACTTACTTCTTCTTTTCATTCCATAACTCAGTATGGCAGTCGAACATAGGGCCGCTTCCGATTCTTCCAAGCGTTATCGTTCTAAGCATCATACTAGCCAGTGTTGTTTTTATGAAGACCAGCGTCGAAACTTGTCCGAAATATCATAATGTAAGTTACAGCATGACTTAGTTCACGTCCCTATAATTTAAACTACGATTTTGTATCAAAAGAGTTCAGTAGTTTATCGGATATCGAAAACTTCACAACAAAACAAAGAAGAGAGTAAGAATATTGTGTTTGAATTATAACCCTAGCAGGTACAAACACGAACGAAAGCACCAAAAAAGCACTAAGCTTTTCAAGTAATAAAAGCACCGAAATTTTGATTGAAGCGCTGAAAACGGTTTTTTAAAAATAATTATTATCTATGCTGCAATTAACCGACAAGAATAATAGTGCGGTCGGTGTACGGCTTTGGCGATCTCCCGACCTCATCAGCATTGTTTGTGATCATAATTTGGGTGGGCAATCACTTAGTCGTGCACCGACTAACTCATCAACCTTAATGGGAGATCAGTTTCTAAATCTACATCCGGCACATTCCGAGCCATCTCACTCGCTTCCTGCTTTCTCAAACTAATGAAAAGACTAGTCCACTCGAGAATGATCCAATGGCTAGAAAGTAACCTCCTATTATCAGCGTCACAGTTTGGATTTCGTAAATCAAGATCCTGCACTGCCGACCTTTCCATTCTCTCCACAGAAATTTACACTGGCTTTGCCAAAAATCAATACGGAGCTTCCATTTTCCGAGACGTTGCAAGCGCTTTCGATAATGTCAATCCCGGCATCCTTATAAATCTTCTTAAAGATTACAATCTCATCTTATCACGTTCAATATTCTTCAAAATTTGTGGCGAAATCCACGGTCCATTCATCTCTCATAAAAGCGTCCGCCAAGGCTGCATCCTCAGTCCTCTACTATACATAATATACACAAACTAGAAGAAACTAAAGCCAACGTTTGCAATTCACCGACGACATAGTGATCTATTCCAGATCAGACAGATCTAGCAAGCTGTATAGCGTCCCTCCAAAAAATCATAAACAACACCTCAGCATATCTTTTTAACTTGGGTCTCTCTATAGAACCCTCCAAATCAAAACTCGTTGCCTTCTCACGCAAATTCTTTGATCCGACCACACCATTGATAAACATTTAATTTTTATTAATTTTTTTTCACAATCATTCGCATTTGAATTAGAAAACTCGTCGATTGTGGCTGATTAATGAATTTTAATTAAAAAAATTTATTAAGCAGCTACAATCGATATATAAAAATTCAGATCTGAATAAAAGCGATCATAAGTCTCAGACCCCGAGATATGTTTCGCTATAAATTCCATCTACTAATACTGACCGCCAATGTCGATGCCTACTTTACCTATACCATTCTCACAACGCTCGATGCCAATCAATATATAAGATAAACATTTAATCCTCTGCTATCGTGGGAAGCACAACCGCCAAATTCCTAGGTTTGACTTTGGACTACAGACTTTCATGAAAACCACGCCTCACACTTCTTATCTCCAAATGAAAAAACTTATTAAACATGATTAAATGTCTGTGTTCTTCCACCTGGTGGGGAGGAGACCCTTCATCTCTAATCGCGATCTACAGAGCATTGATTCGCAGCTCAATTGAATATGGCTGTACTGCCATCCGCTACAAATCAAATCCATTCTTAGACAAAAACTAGCCATTGTCCAACGCAAAGCATCAAGGATGCCATTAGGCCACAGAAACTTCGCTCCCAACAACTTAGTGTTGGCCGAAGCGGAGGAAACTATCCTTCATTTTGGACTCCAAACGTTCACAGACAGCTTTGTCCTCAAAACCGTTTCCGTTAGGATAAAATCAAAATATGAATGTAATTAATTGGAGCACAGATAATAATTATTTTAAAAAACGTTTTTGATGGTTTTTCAGTACTTTCTACCGAAATTCCGGTGTTTTTAATGTTTGAAAAGCATTCAGTGCTCACCGGTGCTTTTTCGACTGATCTTCGTTTTTCTAGTTTTTTTTTTTTGTGTGCAAACCTGCTAGGGAACGACCAAAAGTTATCACTCAGATATTCAAAATAACTCTTAACAAATTTAAAAACCTTTTATTTTCTTCTTAATAAAATACATTCGCTGATTTTTTAGAATGCAAGGTATTTTGTAAATACTTTAAAATAATATATTGTTATACTTTATATTACAATTGAAAAATCGCAATTTTTAAATGTTTTCTTCAAAAGCGTTCGTATTACACCTAAAGTGTTTCTTAAGGTACCATTTGTTAAGAAAAAAATCAGCAAATTTAGTTTTTCTAATTTCTGATAGAATTTTAAGTATTATTATTATCGAAAATAAAGAAGTTTTATCTTGTTTTTTTTTAATCTTCCTTCAAGGAAATTGATTATTTTTCATTACTAATTCATACGCACTATCATCCTTGATGCTCATCCTGATTGAAAAGGAGGTAGCTTGAATATGGTTTCACCCTCAACGCAGACCGATTTAAATACGGAAGCGTGTTCGAACGGTCAACCAGCCAACTGTGTCTTACAACTTTTTAAATACATTTTCTTAGATTTTTGCTTTTCTGGGATTCCTGGGTGCAATGTTGATAGTATATGTTACGGCGAATGAGGTCATGGCGGTTCTCGAGTGCATTGGATATGCCAGTGGCATCTCGGAAGCTATACTGGGGATAACATTACTGGCCTGGGGTAACAGCGTTGGAGGTAAATAATATATATTGGCAATCGACGTCACTAAATTTTAGCCTCTCGGTACCAAATCCCCTCTCATATTTAACCTCGCCTTAAAAGGCTCCTGAAGTGGATTTTTTGACGACATTGGTCGATAAATATGGGCTATTTCGTGGTCTGCAATATCGCTATTCATCTGTTAGAGCGTGGTGGAATAAAATTGCGACTTCATTAATGAAGATGAAATTAAAGTCATATTGAAGTCGCAATTTTTACAACCTATAACAGGAGTTACTTCTGTGCAACCATTGAACAACCGTAGCTCTAGTTCAGTGATGGGCAGTGACAGCCCTAGCAGTCTTTAGTTTTCTCTCAAGTTACCATATATATCACCATTAAACCGTTTTTTGCAAAAATTAAACCGAAAATTGGTCATAAAAACTGTGAAAACAATTGCCTCTAAGGGAAATATACACCTCGATGGTAGAAAAAAATCTATTTTTTTTGCATTCTCTTTAAGTTTGAGGTCTCAAGAATGTCTTCTCAAAATGGCAAGACAATATCGCGATAAATAAGCGAGTTACCGCCGAAAACATGGAACGTGAACGGGTCGGCGGCAACCCGACAGGCAGGTAACGGCAAACGACCCTCCGGACAAGGCATGTAAACTTGCTCCGTCATTTTATTGTAACATTTTTTTGGAGTTTGCTTGAATACGCGAATATTAGTTCCGGTACCAAAAAACTGAAGACCGAACGTGCACTATGGGCCTGGTCTCGATGATTCCATGTAAGTCGACAAATTAACATTTGTTCATTCCTACATTTTTAAACGCATTTTTCTCAAAACCACGTTTTTCGAATTGGTACCCTAAATTTCTCGAAAAGCAATGAACCGATTGCCTTGAAATTAGGTGTGCCTAGTCTGTATAGTATTATATAGTAGATGTCACAGGATTTTGTTTATAAATAAAATAATAACTAATTTTTGGCCCAATAATCGTTACTTATGTTCAAATTTTCGCCATTTTGTCATTAATTGATATTTTCGAAAACCGCTATGGCATCTACTACATTATAGTATCTAGTTTAATAATCTTTTTGGTTTTTTTTTTTTTTTTTCAGATGATTTTTGAAGAAGCGGCAGTGGTTACCGTGTAAGAAAATTTTTTTACGGCGCTCCAAGGAACAAGCGATATCTTTATATATTTTTGATATTCTTTTATTTTAAAAATTTAACATATTCTTAAATGTATAAACTTTCATTTCGTTCAAATCGCAATCCGAAATTTTAAATAGTTTTCTTACAAAAAATTTGGACAAATTACTTTTTTTCGGCCTCCTAGGTGTATATCTCCCTTTAAAAGAAAAATCCAGTCATTTCTTTCATTGTCGATAAATCAAGACTATTAAAACTACTGCTCAGGAAAATTATATTTGGTTGTTTTTTTGGCAATTACAGAAAAAACGACTGTCAAAATCACCGTAAATTTAAAGTAAACAAAATTGTTTTTGCGTTTTATTTAACGAGCCACTTTGCTCTTTTAATTTCGTATTCGACTTTATGCGACATTTTGGTACATACTTGATCACGAATAAAGATTATACAGTAATATTTTATAATTTTATCAAAGTGAAATTCACATTTCAAACGAACATTTATTAGTAAAATTCGCATTTTTTGTTGAAAAACATAAAAAACTATTGTTGAAACCGATTTTTGAGTCAATCTGATCTCGGATTCGATAAGAGCGGATCTGAAAATGTTAGAAAAGGTGGTTGCAGTATTTATAAATTATTTTATGAATAAAATATGTATATTAGGCCAAAACTATCAATGAATTCTGGTCAATTCAGGCGTTAAAAGGTTAATTTTATGTATGAAGCATTAAACCATATTTTAAATATCTTAAAATAAAATCATTCTGAAAAAAAAAACGAAGTTTCAAAAACTTCAAAAAAATTTGCCAATTTCCCGTTAATCTTACATTTTTTATCAAAAAAATATTTCTATTTTTTCAGCAATACCGTTGAGTATGAAAATATTGATTAATATGATTAATGATCCGTTACAGATTTAATATCGAACGTAGCTGTAGCGCGACGAGGCTTTCCACGAATGGGCTATTCGGCTTGTTTTGGGGGTCCCCTCTTCAACACTTTACTAGGACTTGGAATGTCCTGGGCCATTGCCGCAAGTCGGAATCCAGATTATCGAACGAAAATCCGCTCGAGCGACATGATGCCCGGTTGTCTCACATTTTTGCTGGCATCTCTTGTCACCTCCATAATCTATTTGAACATCGTTGGATTCGTAGCTCGACGCTCTTACGGATATCTTCTTTATTCTATCTATTTTGTTTTTCTTTTTTTAAACTTTCTCAGTGAACTCCACTTTATACATCCCCTTGGGACAGACCATCGTGATGAAGATAATTAATATCGCCAAAACAAAAGCTCAAAGGCAATTCTAAAGTTTCCAGACCAATCTTCATCATCTTCGGACACTGATAATAAAGAAACTCCAACATTATAATGTAACCATTTTTTTTATTACGATATTTTCTGCTTTTTCATAGGCGAAGCATTGTTTTCACTGAAAAAAAATTGCAAGATTTTCATGAGGGTCACCGAAAATGGCCCAAAACATCGACAAAAGGGAGTTAAAAAGAGTCCATGTGTGCGGGCCAGTGTGTCGAAGTTTGTAACTAAATAAATGTTTGCTCGATTAAGCTGAAATTTTGCACATAATTAAAGCAGCAGCGCACTTTTGATTATTGCTATTATTGAAAGAATGTGTGTAGAAATTTCAGTTTTTAGTTCGAAACTCGATTGATTGACGATATGTTTGCTAAAGAGTTTTTCATAAGTGCATATTCATTTAGTGTCGTTTGGTATTGCAGTTGGCACGCATCGAATGAACAGCTTGAATGTTACAGTATTTTTTAGATTTTGAAAAAAACGTCATTTTACGCTTTAACTTTAATAAAATATAAGATATCAGGCTGGAATTTGGCACACAAATAAAGTAACATTCGATTATAATTGGTGGCAAATTTCCCAAGAATTAATAAAGAATAAAATCGAAAAAACGGCACAAGATACCCTTACGAAACCTCAACGGCACCTCCGAAAACATCTTAAATATTTTAAGCAACTATCTTTCACGGTATATTCAACATTACCGAAGTTACAGCCAAATTGACGAGGTAATAGGCGTATGTACAACCGTTTGTCAATAAATATCGGAATCACCTATCAATTATGAATTTTCTTTAAAGAATGGTCGCTTCCTTGAATTTTCAATATTTTCTATTAAAAACGAAAATATTGATGTCATAAAAAAAATATCAAAATTGGGATCGCTAATGGCGCTTTTTCACTCGCTCTCATGACGACTGGGGTGCTAACAATAACTCGAATGGTCACTAGATCGAATGGATATTAAGTCGAATGGACATTAGCGCGAATGATCCCCTAGCTATCTTGACCACTGTCGTTTCCTACTGATTCACCGTAAAAACCACCGTCAACCGACCGGGTGATTTTTTGCAAAAAATAAACCGAAAATCGGTCGTAACGACCGAAAAAAGAACCGCCCTAAAAATACTATCCGGTTTTCCACGGTAAATCGAAAAAATCACTGCATAACATTTTTTAGGACAGTCGTTTTTACGATCGTTACGACTAACTTTAAGTTTTTTTTTTTAACCACCTGGTCATTTTTACGATTAAACAGTGGTTGTTGAGATTGCAAGGGCAAGTTATGTTTAAGCAATCGACGCGTTGACCGTATCTTTCCGAATGACTAATCAAAATTCATGTTATTAGTTTGGACGTTCTAGTAGAACGTGGCATTGTCGGTTTTATTTGCTTGTTGTATTCCAAATAGACGAAAACAATCAACGGCAAAAGTAAGTAACGATGCGTAAACAAAGCCATTTTTACTTCTCAAAAAACATATGTCTTGCAATTTTTTTTTTTCATATAATTATAGGGTGATGCTCTTAAAAAATAAGTTTGAGGCAAACACTAGATCCATCATGGGCATTCCAAAAAACATATTTATTCATGACCTCGAAAATTTGTGCATCTGCAAAAAAAAATGTTTGTCAATTCGTAGCGTTTTAAATATCAGTCGAGAACAAAATCGCTAAAAACATTTTGGTTCTTTTTTTATTCTCTACAAACGGATTTTTAATTTCTTTATTTTTTTGAATTCATCAAGAGAGTGTTTTTGCAAATTGCATATTTTGCCATCGTGGTACGCAGTCCGTATTGCTTAGGGAAAAAATTGTCTCAGAACCTTTTTTATTCCATTTTTAGAGAACTAAAAATTATTTTGAACTACTAAAATACATCCAAAAATTACAGTAATAAAGAACAATTCTCAAACTGTCCGAATTGTCATGGGAATGCTTCATATTATGTATTGAAGAAAATATAAGACCGTTCACTTGATAGAACTGGCAATTCACTGAAGTTATCCTGTTCCTATTGAAAACCAAATCGTTTATGTCTTATTTTTCTGTGTTTTTTCTTCGTGTCACTCGCCAGGGAACAAGGCGCGCTTTTTGTTCTCCAATCCTTTCATTCAAATAAAAAGTATTTGTATTCGAATACAAAAACAAGAATATTTTCTTTGCCAAACAGCGCAAAATGGTATTGTCGTTGAGAATTGTAAGAAATATTTAGTTACGGGATTAGAATGTATACATCGGAAATAAAAATCCTTATCCCTATATTAAATTGTTGGGTAGCCTCAAATACTGAGCTCTGATTGGCCGAAATCCGAGTGGGAAAAATAATCGGTTGTAATACCCCGAGAGCTTGAAAATTATCGGATATTTCCCGATTCTTTGGTTGCATATCAACGACTGAGATTAGTTTTGCTTATAAATATCACGAGCGCGCAGCGCGAAGCGCAGCACCTTGCCGGGAAATTTTCGAAAAATTATCGATACAATTTCGACCAAGTTGTACCACGTGATGTTAAATGCCGTGCTCTTATTGTTCGAAATTGAGTTTGAAAAAATAATCAGAGAAATTTCAGGATATTTTTTCGAGATTTTCAGGAACATTTTCAAACATTCAGAGAAATTCATGGGGGATCTTGTTCGCAGTTACTGATCCTGATACACCATCCATCCAAGTTACGATTGCAAAAAATTCTTCTCAACTCAGGAACTTTCGGAGCCACAGACTCACAACGCGACTACTGCTGTTGGTTATTTCTAAGTTATATTGTGGTGTTAAAAATAAAATGATAATTACTGATATAAAATAAATAAAAGTATCCCATTGAGCGTCGAATAAAATGGGAAATAACATACCACTTTTTCATCAAAATCATCGTGTTCTCACGTGTTTTTTCATCGTTATATTATAGCCAAAATGCAGATTTGTACTTTAATGACCATTTGCCCGACGGCTCTTAATATACACTTAAGGTAAAGGTACCAATGGCGGGACAGGTCCCAATTGAGAAACTCTATATGAATATTTGTATATATCAAGAATTTAATTAAGAAAATATAAAAAATAACTCTTACAAATACTCTTATGTGTCCACCGATACGCACATTTCACGTCCCGAGATCGGGACATGTAGAAAAATACCCGTCCCAGCATTGGTACATTCTACATTTTTCAGCGTTTTAATTAATAACTGTTTTTCACACGATGAAAAATATTTTTATTGTATGCTTTTCGGAAACTAGAAACTCTAAGCTTACGATTTTTTACCACCATTTGCTAAAATAATAAATATATGGATGCGAAAATTGGTATACAAAACAGACATTGCCTTAAACGTCCTGCCATTGGTACGTTTACCTTACAGACATGCGGCCTTCGTTCGAACCGAAGTGCAATGCTATGGAAAATATGGAACTCTGTTTCCGTCTAAATTGTATTGTGGTGTTAAAAATATAATTATAGTTACAGACGTACGAAAGGCTATTTTTATTTATGCAAGATTAATTTAGCTATAAGGTACATTACGTTTCTCGATAACTTAATGAATGATACAATATAAATAGAACAGGTCTTGGCGGTGAGCAAATGAGAATAGATTGTTTTGAACTTGCTAAAAAAAAGGACAAAATTTCTTTGCTTGAAATCGCTTAAAATAGGTCTCATCAATAAATTATCAAATAGTGTAGCAAAGAGTCCATAATTCGAAGCGAATTGAATAAAAATCGCAGTAATTCAATTGTCCATATTAGTTGCTTTGCAATGATTTTTGGACGCGTATGAATAATTAAAGATGGCTATAAATTTCGCGTGATTATAAATATCGGAAAATAAATGGAAAGCCGATAACATGGTACGAAAAAAAGTATTAAAAAAAGGACAAGTGACTGGATGTCTGATGAGGAATTATCAGCAATAAAATTATTAATGAAAGATTTGGCTCACGTTTTTCATGTCGTAAGTCTTATCGCATTTTCGACAGCGCTTGTTACTGCCTATAGCAAGGCACGTGTAACAGAATAAATGCTGGCAGGGAAGCACAGCAAGTATTATATTGTCTTTTAAACTTACATCGCACATACAACATTTTTTAGTTTGTTGCTTAGACTTCTTTACCAACGATTTTGAAGACCTTTCTTTGCTTTCTTTCTCAGATCTGCAGCAGCACTTGAAACTTGCTTCACTTGTGACACTCGAACAGCATGCTTTTGGAGAATTCTTCTTGCATTTAATCGAGGACTTGCAATAGCTCGAACAAGACTTCGGCTAAAAATTTATGCGAGTTTAATAAAACAATTGCGTATAATTATATATATTTACAGAAAAACAAATTCCGTACATTGAGAATCCCCACATTTGAATCAAACTCCTTTTTTTAACAGTAAAATAAGCATAGCATAGGCAAAAGCATGATATAATTGCTCGTTAGGGGAATGCTGTTTTAATCACACAAAAAATCAGTCTTAAGCATGAGTAAAATTGGAGGTTTCATGTTTTAGACAATAGTATATTACACACCTAGGGTAGTAAAGTAAGAAATGTCTCAGATCACATGTAATTGTCACGAAAGTCTCGCTTTCCGCCCGAAAGTTAGAAAGTTATTGTTCTTTTTTTTCCCACTGCGCGGAACAAAGTTCCCGTTTTTCGGCTCCGTCTATGAGAAAAATCGTATATACTCCTCGGGCAGTAAATAAGAAAGCCTCAGATCACATGTTTGTCAATTACATGTGATCTGCGACATTTCTTACTTTACTGCCCTAGGTGTGTAACATAATATTTTTTGCATCCCTCAGGGATTATAACTTTTGGCATTTTTTCATTCCCCAAATACATCTTTCAATCTTGATTAGTTCCTCTGTGAAATCTCTGCATACTACAGGCGATTGTATAAAATTTAGAGCAAAATAAAAAATATAATTAAACAATTTAGTTTTGAAGTTTTTTTAGACCCTTAAAATCAGTTTTGCCAACTCTGACAATTTTTGTATAGAATCTTTATAAATCGATATAGGCCATATACAATTAAGAGTAGAATACAAAATGTTTAAATGAACTTTAAAAAATGTAATAAACAAGACTTGCTGTACCAAATGAAAATATCTCGAATAGCAAATAAAAACTCCATGAAACTGGTAAAAGAAAGTGTAATAAAACCGGTTACTTTGCAACGTTTTTTAGTCGCTCGCAATATCTTTTACCAACTCTGGCAATTTTTGTATAAGACCTTTATATGGACATATAACGCACATCAAATAAGGAGCACAATACAAAGTGTCCGTGTGAGTGAAAAAAAAAAATGTAATAGAACGGAACAGCTGTTATAACTAAAAATATCTCAAATATAAAAATAAAGCTAGCTTATTTGCTTAAGATCAGTGAAGTTCCCTTTTTAAATTAAAATAAAAAATTAACCTGCGTTGGATTCTCTGCCGATTTCTCAATTTTTGAGCTATGCTGAGAGCAAGCCTTCGAACTCGATTTTTCCGTTGAAAGATGACTAGTTGATTTTTTTGAAACAGATCCTCGTGATTGACAAGTGCTCTCGTGAGATTTTCGTACGCTTTGAGGACTGTAGTACTGTATCACTGGCTGCGTTGCATTTTTTCCTAAAAAGACAATCATTTAAATTGCCGTATAATGTGTAAGGGCCATAAAAAATCGATTTTTTATCATCTTACCTGGACGTTCACGGTCAGCAGATTTACTCTCTCCAGACAGAATTTTTTTAATTTCCAATGCCGGTTCTAAAACCTGCAGCATTCCTTTCAGATGAGTTTCGACATTATCATAAAATTGCTTTATATTTTCCTGTTCCGTAGGTTTTTTGAGTGCTTCAGCGGTTCTGGGTCCTATAGGAGCTCCATTTACCAGAGCTTTTATTCCCATTCCCAGAAGATTTCCAACAGGACCACCAATTAATCCAGCCATATCGCAATTTCCACCCGAACACATTGTCAATTTACACTTTAATTTTTCGTAGCTTCTGTTTCAAATCTCAATTCTGAACTGATTGATTGCTTATATACGTTTGGACAAATTGCGACCCACGAGAACTCGAATGTAAATAAGTCATTCCAACCGCTGCGTCTCGGGCGATCTATCAACAAAGTTTCGCGTGATTTCGACCTTCCTAAGAGCAGATGTAAGAAATACGAGTTTCAAGGAACGTTTGTGTTTATTTGCTAATATACCTATCGATCTATTGTACACCATGGTAAATAAAATATACATTTTCCGATGTGTTTGAGGTAAATACTCATATATAGATAAAGTAATACGAATTGAAATAGCTTTCATGTTACGTGGTCGTTTTTGTTTTATAACAGTGTAACTTACACATGATGTGTGTGTGTGTGTGTGCGGCATTAAAATAACAATAATTGAATCCGGAATTCGACAATTGTTATTTGCGAACGGTCTTTCGTACTAAAGTTCGGGGTAATTAAACGCTATGTAGGTCGTACGAGAGAAAAAAAATGTTCACGACCGAATGAGCGACCCACTCCTCAAATTCCCATTGTAAAATTTCGTTAAAAAATTCTTTCAACACCTAAATTACGGGATATGTATAATTCCAAAAAATGTCCATCATAGGCACTTCGAACGTGTCACGTTCATCACATTATCAATCTTACCAGCAAACTGGCGTGCAATTGTCACGTATTATTGCTTTTTTCTCGATTTCTTTAGCGTACAATTATATACAACAAGAAACAAATTTCAAAATGCTCTGAATAACCATTTTTTTAAGCTAAATTCGGAAGAAAGACGGATAAATATGTATTCGACTATATCAAATATTAGAAACTTAGGGCAATGTAGGAAGCAAAAATTTGCATCTTACTCGGCTAAATCGTGTTATCAAAAAATCTTAAGCGAGTAAATATACTCTCGAATACTCGTTAACTATAATACTCAGTTGTAACTATAAACACTTCGCGACAGCTAGTAAGAACGCTGTTAAATGTTGAGGAACATCTGATCTATCGATACAAATTATTTCACAGAGAAACAACTTTGTTCCTAATTGTTTTAATATTTGCCGATAATATCGACAATACGAATAAGGCATGTCCTAAATTCTTGACTTAAGGCGTTTACAGAGCGCTTGGATTAATTTGTCCGTGTCTTCGAAGTCGATTTGCTCTGTCGCTTCTAGTTTTACGGAGCTCAGGGCGCTTCGCACTTGAGAAATCAATGCATCATTTTTGTAATTGTTTATGTCGAGCGTTTATGCATTAATTCGACAGTAAGAGAAAATCACTTGTATTACAGCATGTGACCTTAATTCAGGAAGAAAAACGATTATCGGTATAAATTACCAAATTAATTGGCTAAGTTACAAAGTCACTTTCTTTGGACTAAAATCAATAACAATGCGTGATTCTTTAGGGATTACAATATGATAGAAGTTATTCCATTACGCGATAAACGCTTTAAAACACAGTATCTTTTGAACGGTAAAATGAAGTCTACCACTCAAAAATTGGTGTAGAATTACAGAATTTTTTTTTGATAAAAAGTGGCCACAAAGATATTTCCTTGAAAACAATGGAAGATTTTCACAAATACACCGCTATTAATGGTTTCATATGTTGACGACATAAACTGCTGTACATATTATCATCCACTGTGGTTAATTACTCTGTGAAACTTTAACCATTACTTATTATTGATTTTTCTTGTGCGAAGCGGTCCAACCTCCTTAACGTTTAATCGGAAAAGTGTGAGACAATAAGGCATTGAAATTCCGACGATGTCGGGATATAAAATTTTTTTTAAATAGAGGCACAACTTGGACGGTTCCTCCGGTATTACAAATTAGTATCTCAAGATTGCTTGTTTATCCAGCATCTTCAGGCTCGCGATTTCCCTTATACTGACTGTTTTTACTACGATTTCGTATGAGCGACGCATCGGTAAGGGAATAAGTTCCTGGTTCAAAAACGGGAGGATACTCCAATCCAGGATAGTCGTCGGGAGGCGGAGAAGTCGGTGGCGGTATGTAAGGCAAAGTTGGTGGCGTCAGAGAATTTCTGCCAGAATTCAGCAATCTTTTCTGGCAAGATGTGTGTCCCATTAAACACTACAAAACATAAAAAGTCAGTTAAAAAAACGGATTGTCGAAATAAAAAAAAAACCGGGATATTGCTGTATTTTTTTCGAACCTTGGAGGCATTCGGTGTCGGAGTATCCGGGCTCCAGTCGCTTACGGAACTGACTGAACTGAAGCTTTGGCTTAAGGTGTGAGATTGACTATTCCCACTGTAGGAACTCAATGACTGGCTTATCCCGCTGTCGCCGGGACTCTGACTCCCTGAACGGACTGTCACTTGTTGACGCGATTGTTGGCCCGAACTCTTGTCGCGAAACAACGCTCGATGCAACCTAGGCGACCCTATAAATTTTTCTTCAATTAAATTCAATATTGACGAAGTCATCACGAAAATCGGAAATAATTTCACTTATAAAACGATACATCCGAATGTTATACATTTATCATACGAATTTTCTTCAAAATTAAATTCAATTTGAAAAAATCTATGCACAAGGGATGCGAGTTAAATTTATAAAAGTAGTGATTATTTGATGGTTACCGCCACAGCGAAAACAAATGACTATTCCTGTAGAAAGCAAATAAAAGTTCGTGTAACAGGCAAAATCACCCAATATTATATAATTAAAATACTTTGATAACAGGGGCGTATTTATTTTTGTAACTCCAAGATATGTGTAATTATAAACTATAAACGAGGATTGTCACTTTTTTTGGGCGCTGCCCGGTGCCTATACTCAGCGACAATCTTTTGCTTCTATTTGAATGACAAATCAAGATAAAAGAAACCGTTTCAGTAATCAATGATTTAATCAACATAGCATATTTTTGAAGTTGACAAATTCTCAAAAATGATTGCGTATTCACTTGTAAATTCTCGAACTTACATTTTTATTTTAAAAAATTCAAAAAACGTATGTACACATACGTTTTTCATTAGTAAAAGTGTCCGAGAATTTGAATAAATTTTAGCATCTCAGCTACTTTCCGATATGTCTTGAAAAACTACGAAAAATGTTCTCTTATTGTAATTTTCTTACCTAAGAGTGTTTTCGGAGATTCCTTGGGAATATCCAGAGTGTTGGGTTTCTGCGGACTCTTGCTACCGAATAAGCTTTTGAGTCTGTTGGTTTTATGTACCTGTTCGCCTCTATCAAGATGCATTTCGAAAGCGGCTCTCATGCCATCCTGTTCGAAAGGCGAGCTTGGAATCGGTGGCGGTTGATATTGCGCGACGTTCTTAAGTCTGCTTTTCTCGGCACTGCTATTTTTCTTGTCGTTCCTCCGAAGCGAGTCCATCCAATGTTTATCCGGGGAAAGATGTTCGCGTCTTCGATCGGTAAGATTGAAGCTTCCCTTGCGACTGACAGAAGCCTCTTTCCTAGCTCGTTGAAGAGTTTCCGAAGAGGAAGCGCAACACGTGAGATCCCCACTTGATCCTACGTAACCTGAACGAGCGTCGAACGATTTTGATCAATCAATCGATAATGATCGTCACAATATCGAAGAGGAATTTTACGCTTACCGAATGTACCAGTATCATGACTTACCATTATCTCTAATGAATCTTCTGGGCACCGATTGCAGACCGGCCATTGCATCACCGACACCACCGCTCGTTTCTCTAGATTGATGATTCTCGTGCATAACCGCGTTACTAAATTGATGATCATTGCGAGATTGAATGCTGGAGCCGAGAAAATCTCCCCGAGATACGTCGCTTCTTCTGAATCGAGACTGTACGGATTCTGGCCTGTTATTTTCCGGCAAACTCGATCGATGTTGCTCGTGGGTAATTTGGTTGGTAACGTTCTGCCAGTGACTAAAATCGCTCTGTTTGCTGCTTGGATAATAAACCGCGCTTTCTTGCGTTTTCCTGTTGTAAGCGCAACCCGTGACAAAAGATTTTTTATTGTTATTGTGAGACGTACGTCTGTACATTCCGAAAGACTTTTCGCTCTCGGTCCTGTGCTCGTTCTCCTGTTTATGAAGAAAAGACACGGCGTTTGCCGAGTGCTCGGCAATCGCTTCGTGGCGAGAATTCTCGTAGGAAGCATTGCTGCTCACCAACGATGATTCCTCGCCGTTTCTAGGATGCCCGTAAATCATACCGTTGCTCAGAGCGGGATCGGCTACAGATCTTATGTGAGACGATGACGAGGACGAGCCACTGTCGTCGAAGTTCCTGTGCTGTATGTGAACGTGATCGCTTGTCAATGGCGTTATCCGCGGCGATGCCGATCTATTGCTCATCGTACCGCGGCGTTCAGCACTTTGATGCGCTAGCATGAATTCCTCTAACGTAATGAAACCTCGAAGATCGTCCGAACGCCTGCCACGAATACTTTGCGATCTGATTGTGAGAAACGAAAAGTTATCAAAATTGCCCTCTGCCCGCCAAGCGTCAACTAACAGAGCTTCTTTGTTTTATTGTAATAATAATAATAGCATCGGAAATAATTCTCATGCAATCCCAGGATAGGTTTGTGATTGACTTACCTAGTGTAAGCGATAGTCATCGAGTGGTACAGATAAGTACATAGATGAGCAGTGGTTTATAACTAGTAGCCAGGAAAACAGCATGCACGTATATATATATGTATATATCTTTATATATATATATATATATTTGTTAACAGAAAAAATAAGTAGACCCATCATTTTACGAAACGATTAGTTTATTGCAAAGAGGAATTGTAACAGTGAAATATAATATCCATTTATCTCGTAACTGCTACAAATTATTTAGGAAAACATTCTTCGGTGAGTTAATGCCCCGAGAGTTAATAAGAAAGCGTATTTAAGCGTGACTCTATAGTTGTTTGGTTTGGTTTTGTGACGTTGTGATCCCCCGTGTTCTTATTTGGTTTTATTGTTTGTTTGGTTTACCCTTTATTAAATATTTTGTTGCTTTTTCTTTTTTTTTCGGCAAGTGATCTCACAAGCGAGTTGCGTGCAGTCTTTCGGTGGTAGAGAAGAACTCTTGAACAAAATTACCTGTCCGTTGTCTGGCGATAATCGCCCATGTCTTGACTTGTGCTTGGCACGTCGGTTGCGCTCTGCGACGCTGACAAACCGTAAAACGTACTGCCCGCTACCGTCACACGGAGATCCGGTGAATTGGGCGTCGAATCTTCCTTTCTGAATTAATTTGAGGAAGATTTTTGTTCAATATTTGGAAATATTTTTGGATGGCAATTTTTGAGGATCGTCGTTTTGTGGTGATTAAGATCTTTGTTAATATTTTCCATCGATTAATCTCCTGACAGTCTTTTTCATCCGGAAACGAATAGTCTTATCTACTTTTGCGTATAACCAAATTACTGCGCTGAATCAAATTTTATTTATATCAGAACTGAATAATTTGAGATTAATCTTTACGTTTGTTTCGAATTCTCTTCAATTTTTAACTAAAAAATTGTTTAAAAAAATAGCAACTTGTATATTGTTCGGTACCAATAATTTCTTTTTAAAGTTGACCACCCAATTTCATATGCAATAATTGTAAAACAACATTTCAGCCCTGAACCACGAGGATGATTGGAAATTATTCAGCTCAGCTCTTCACGGGAAAAGCAACGGTAAATTGTTTCTAATTTGTACTAGACCCGAAAAATGTTCTAATCACAATTTCCATAACTAGTAAAATGGCTTCTACTAAAGACTCGTAAGTTGAGAATTTTCATGCTATCAGCAAATAATTGTAAAATAAATAATAAATAGTAATTGCTCACCGGTTGGGAGTCGACGTGGGCAAAACGCGTCTGTAACTCCGGAATTGAGCCGTGGGAACGGGGACGTTCTGGTTACGTGCCCCCAAGAATTTCAAGTATTTCCTGTCCAAACTAGCGCCTCCAATATCATGATCTTTGTAGCCGGTGCTCTCCTTCCGGCCGATTTTTTTCAACGAGCCAAACATTGACTCATGACTGTGTTTGGAATCCTGACCGGGCGTTCCTTTAGATTTATTCTTGGTCTCGCTGTCGCTCTCGTCGGTTTCGCTGAATAAACCACTAGTCCGATTCTGGCTATCGGCTCCGAAAGTCGCTCTATTTATCGAATCCAGCCACAGTGCCAGAGAATCTTCAGTGTCAGCCGCAAAGTAGAATACCGTTCCCGTGTGATAGACCTTGAACGCGTATTTTCGCGATTTCACTTCCGTTGCGGTCGACGCCGTAAATCCGGGCAATGCTATGAGACAGTCCGATTTTGTGCTGTCTTGTGCTTTGAATCTGTTGAGTTTAACATTAAGTTTGCTATGATTTCTCTCATTCGAAAAATAATTTGCGGTGACGTACTAAAAAAATCTGAAAATACCTGTACAACGACGAACTTTTCAGGACAAACCAAGATCTTGCCCACGCACCTCCCGCTCCTCTGCTTCGATATGTTAACCATCCTTCTAGATCTCCGGGACCAACATCTTTCACCGAAACATTACGTCTTTCTGTAATTCGAGGATAAAACAAGTTGAAGGTAAAGTTCAACTGAACTGTGACAGAGCATAACACGTTATGAAGTCGAGATAGTCAAATTCTCAGTTGTGCGGGAGATTAATACTTGTAAGATGATTATAGTGATTCGTTATGGAGTTCAAACAGGAGAATATCGTATCGGCTTGAAAACAAATTCAACTCAAGAAAAATGTTTGCAAATAAATTGCAACGTCCGTTAGTGAAAAGACGTTATTTTCTAACTGGGCACATACATCTCATACACAGTTGACAAATATTTGGAAATATTTGGCCTACCCCTTATTTCTTAAATATAAGCATTAGCTGACGATATTGAAAACGAGCGAAATGACTTTTTAAGATTACTTCAACAGAACAATTATCACTCAATTATCCGAACCTTGGCGCAAAAGGTATATTGTTGCTCACTGCGGTGAAATTGCAAGAACCATGTGTAATCAAAATAAAAAAGATATGAAAAAACATCAATAGTTTTTCAGACATTGAATATATATATTGAACCATTACTATTAATGTAGAAATTAAAAATATATCTGCTGCTTTTTTATGTTTAAAAAAGTGTCGTTTATGATCGCAGCCCTGAAAACATACTACGTTTCGATTATTCAAACTATTCGCGATACCAATTGGTTCGGATAATCAAGGTTTAACTGTATTAAAATATGTTTTCGCTCTCAATAAGCATACTGTATAAGCCGAATAATCACTGAACTTTTCTTACAATTATGTCCAATTTCACAATAAACGAATCCGTTATTTTTTCGCCTCATTTGGTGGTAAAAAACAAATTCGAAAATCAAAAATGCAATTATCGATCTTCAAAACCAGATTAAATTAGCCCATTTTAAATCCACTGATAGATACCTAGAAAATCCATTGATACTAACATTCCTCAATCGTTATTATAGAGTACAAAAAAAAGATAATTATTATGCGATAATTAACTCACTGGCCAAAAGTAAGTTTCGTTTCCTACTGCTTCTGGGTGAGCTACTGCTGGAAGATTTATTGGAACCGCCATGAAGTCCCATACTTCTAGCGACCATCATCGCTCTATTAACAACTCCTTTATCATAATGCTTGTCCTTCTCCATCGTTTTCGGCTTTAAATCGGGTGTGTGAGCTTGTCTCGAGCATCCAGAACCATCAGGAGAATCGATACTACGCGGAGCGGGTTCCGGAGGTCCATGATCACCCGAAAAGTGCGTCATACCATTTCCAAACCTTTTATGGAACCATAGCATATTATAGGAAGCGATCTATGATATTTATTTTTCATCATATGCGACAATTCCCGGTCAATTTAAATTGATTTAATTTCGTTAAGCACATCTTGAGTCTGAGACAATGATCGATAAGTTCCAAGCGTTACACTCCCAATTCAAATTTCACCCATGGAAATTTTTACAAATATCACCGAATAAAGTCATAAAGAAAAAAATTCGTAGATGATATCCTTTTTTTCAATTGTCACAATTTTCAGACCAAATTGATGAAGAGATTTCAGAGGACAAGGTCTTGTTTTATCTGTCAAAAAGTGCATTGCCATTTGAGCAAAGGAATTTTTATTGATGGCGTTTATGACAAAGCTGTTTTAAATGTATCAATGACTTTTTCTTCATTAAAAACTCACTAATTAGTTTTTGCCCCATACCATTTTGGTGCACCGAATGACTTAATAAAATTAATCGTGCTTGATGAGGTTTAAATGTGAGATTTTAAAACACGATATCATCGATATTTTTTTTTTCTTATGATTTTTTTCAAGCGACTGAGTGCCCTTGCTAAATTTAATTGATTAATCAAACAGTGGTAAGTAATGAATCTTGATCTTAGATATATTGTGAAAAAATACCTTTCATGGAAGGTCTCGTACCGTTCGTTTCCAGTTCTCTCGTCTTTGAGCTGTCCCTCATAAATTTCGGTGTACCCATAATGGTCAATGAAACACGGTGGTTTCTGGTCGGGTAACGGAGTTATTGGTTCGTCAATAAAGTCCGTGGATTTCTCGACAAAATCTCGATAGCCTTCGAAAGCTACGTCTCTGTGATGAGAAGTCGCAAAAGCGGCTTCCGGTATTTCCGGCGGATCAATTTTCTTCAATTCCGCGCGACTGTCCGATCGTTCCGGTATTTTGGTTTGTTCCCGAATTTCCAAACTGTTGGAAATCGCGGTGAGATTGAGCGGCAAAGGCTTGGAGAAGTATTTCCGTGGCGGTGGTTCCGGCGGCGTGAGCCTCAATTTGGTTTCCAATTTCTTCGGCAACTCGGTCTTGGCCATTTCCGTAAATTGACGAGACTGAACAGGGGAATCTCGTGGAAGTGTATCGGATCTCTCGTATTTGTTATTTTGTGATGAAGCGTTAAAATTCGCGCGATCCCGAGTCTGTGCATTTTCCGTAACTTCGGGTAACCGGCGATTTTTATTAGTATCGCTTAACGCGTCGTTATGTCTTTCTGCTAAACCGTGAGCAATAATCGCTTCGTTCTCCATCAACTTTTTAAGCGGTACATCAACTTCGCTGCTGCTGCTGTAAGTTCCTTCCATGTAACTGCTGGTAGACTCAGATTTTTCTTCGCTGCTCTCGCGTCCCAATTCCGCAAAATCTAGGGCTATTTTCGTAACAACCGACGTTTCAATATCGACCTTTTTTTCAATAATCGAATTCGTCATTTCGGTCGCAAAAATTTCGTCGTTATTGCTTTGAATATCGTTGGCACAAATCGCGTCGTTGCCGTTCGTCCGAGCGACAATGTTCTTGACGTGGTTCTCAGCGTTATTGAGATCGCAATTATTCTTCTCCGCGTCTTTGTGCTGAATGTGCGATTCGATATAATTAACACGCTGAGCGACGCTGCCAATCGTCTCGGAATCGCGATTATCGAGATCGCGACGATTGTCCTTAGCCTCCTTATCTCCTAAAGTGTCCTTGCTTACCGGACAATCAGTCTCATTAACGGTAATACTAGGTGCGCATGTTGCGCAGTTAGAAGCTACGTTATTAATTTTAGAGCGAGTTTCACGAATTTCAATAATATCAGTAAGAGTCGTTTCCGTAAGATCGTAAGCCGGTGTGCTGTAGCTCTTGTCCAATTTGCCGCGTTCCTTGCGAGAACGGGCACCGATATCGTTAGCTCTCATCGTGTCTCTGTCTTTAACGGAGCCAGTGGCGTTACTCTCATCACACTTTTCCAAAGGCACTGAATTATCACTATTATTAATATTGCTTATCGTACCGTTGCTACCGATCTCTCTTTCTCCTCTTCGACACGAATTATTGAGCGTATCGTTTACGATTTTATCGAACTCGTCGCCGTGTGAATTATGATTATCCGGCACTTTATCGTGAAACTGAACTTTTCTCTCGTCCAAACGCTCGTCGAGCCGCTTCTTTCGCTTTGTTTGCTCTATGCCGAGACATGTCTGCGGGCGGAGATTCGACTGAACGCTATCCAAACCGTGGGCACAGGATGCTGCCTTATCGCGCAAATGAAACGTCGTGCTGTGTTCCTGCTTCAATTCTTTCCAGAACTGTTCAATATCAATGCCGTGCTTGGTTGTCGGGCTTGCGCCGGTTATCGTTGCTCTTCGCTGCACCAAGTTTCGCGGCTTCGTCGCGTACAACCGGACCGACAACGGCGGCTCCACCTCGCTATCGGAGTCACTGCTATCAGTGGCCATTGTGTCCAGCATACTCACCGTGTCTATAATACTCGCTGGTTCGGGACTAGGCTCTTTTGGTACGTGCCTGAAACACAAATTTCCACATTTACATTATTTCACCATTTCTCATGAAACCTAATTTCCTTCTATAATCGACGTCATCGGAAAACGAGGCGAAAAGAGTTTTTTATTTTAGATGATTGTAATCATCAGGAAATTATAATTAGACAAGATTTACGCCAATTACCCCATATTTTCATTTCACTCTTATATATGTTGAATAAATAAATGAAGGATTGTTTCAGAATTTTGTCCCCCAATCTTTCCCTTTTTCAACACGTTATTTCAATTAAGCAAAAATTTCAGGCGTAAGAGCAAACAAAAATTAGCCAGAAACCGGTTACTTTTAATTTTTTTTCATGAATTATCTGGCCTTGCATTATCGTATTTAGGATACTTATTTTCATTCGTTGATTTGAAGTTAAAAGATAAAAAGTTTAATACACGTTGTAATTAGCAAAAGTTAATAGTCGCAAACGTGTATTATAAGTCACGAGTATAAACCGATGTTTGATTTGAATATTGATTGTAAAGCATGTAAATTACCTCGGTAATGGCATTGTAAAGTCCGGAATCGTCAACAATTCCGGTCTCGGTGATGGAAGATTGTGTTGCCACCTCGTCGCGTACGGAGTTTTTTTATTGCTCGGCAATCTGTAGGGCTTTATGTAAATTTGGCCGTAAACTTTTGTGTGACGAGGTCGTCGTTTGAGCGTGAGCAGAACTTCGGCCGGACTTTCGCTGAACAATTCGAGTACGTTTTTCCGTTCCCAACCCACGACCGTCTGATAATTAACTTGTACAATTTCGTCGCCCTCTTCCATTTTGCCGCACGTGTGGGCGGCCGAGCCAAATTTTATCTCGGCTATCTGATGATTTCCATGGAAAGATGGTAGGATATTAAAACCCTGCAAGAAGAAATCTCTAATTATGCTAATGATTCAGTATGCCGAGTTCCAATAGGTATTGTATTGGTTCAGAAAAAATTACAAAATGCTTTGATTAAGTTTTTATATGAATCAATACAACGAAAAAACATCGATTTTTGTCGACGTTCTACATGTAAATTTTAAGGGAATAAATAAGAAAATAATTAACTTGCGACAAATATTTTCACATAAATGTAAATCCCTTTCCGATGCAATTCAACAATCAATTATCAATCACAAATTTCAATTTCAACCACATAATCGATTTTTTTTCTATATAAGATTTACAAATAAAATGGATAAAACAGATGATTTTATCTAGTCCTGGTCTACAGAAAAATTAAATAAAAATTTGTAGCCCCAATAAAATTCAATAAATCATTTTACAAATGAAATCATTAAAAATTCATTTAAAAAACTTTTGCTCTCATAAAACATAACGGATACTTGCCAAATCATCGCCAGGCCTCTTTTTGAGAGTGGCCAAATCCAAACTAGCAGGCTGAAGAATCATTGGATCCGCAATGTCCTGAATAATGTAATCGGCGAGTTTTGCCAACTGCTCGCAAGTGCTTCTAATTTCCTCTATGGGTTTCTCCGCAAATCTGTCTCTCTGAGCACACGTCGCCATTTCCAATGACAATTTCAGTAACTCGGATTTCTTGTCATTATATTCCAGCTGTCCGCTGAAGGGCGGCCTATCGAGCCACCTCACAAGTGGCTTTACGGCTGTAACGACGGAGGCCACGTCCGATAGAGTCTGCGTGGTAACGGGTTTGGAGTCTGTATGCCTGGAAAGCTCGTTATGAAGACTGTGCGCCTGACACGAAAGATGCAGAGCGAGGAGCTGAAGATTTTCTCTGTCCAACTCATAGTGAAAATTTCTAAGATATTCAACAGCCTCCAGAATAATTTCCTGATGTCCGAGCTTGAGAACGCCCAACTGCTCCAAGTCTTCCGGTCTTAAATTCAATAATTGCTGTCCATTGACACCATTGTTTGTAAAACTATGAACGTAAGGAAGTACCGAATTTTCTAGTCCTGAAATCAAAACAAATAAATAACAACAAGAATTACTAATAGCGTTACAAAATCAATCGAGCGACAAAATGAGCTATTGGTTGATACATATTTATGGATCAGCTTGTTTTCGTACATCAAATACACTCTCTTTAACTAAATGAGATCAATTTTCATTGAATCTCAAAAAACAGGTACACAATATTTTTCAAATCTTAGTGCGAAATTCTATTTTCCTATAGCGAAACCTAAATAATTCAATTGCACTAGGCATATAGAATTGTTTTAGTTGATTGGTGAATGACATTTGCATTTGAACAATGGGCTCTGTCTGTATGCGCAAAGTATCAAAGTGTAGCTGAGTCTGATGAATCACACTCAGCGATTCAGAATAAACAGTGTCAATGAGTTTCAAGGCAACAAAATAGTCTCTTATTTGAAGCGCCAGTGTCCTTTGCGTAATAACTTATGGATTTATCGATAAACAGGTGAATCGACAAAACTTCAATGATTTACGATAAAAGAGATATGTACATGCATCGCGTGCGTAACGATAATTACAAGAATTGGAGGATGGGGAGGAGGAGCAAACACAGGAAATGCATGCTTTAACTCGCTAGATGACCGAGATCTACGCGTTTGTCACGCCCAAAACAAAAATTCCAACTACGTATCGACGACTCTCTGTTCCCGCAGTGTGATATCAATTATTAACAATCGTATCTGTTGCACCTTTTAACCACTCGCACACTTGATCGGTCTTCCATTCGGCAACGTTGACATACGCCATGACCGGTCCTCAACGATTGACCCACCGAACGAAACATGAGATTTCTCGTGACCCGACCAATTTTCCTGCACACTCCGTGTAGAGTTGCGCGCACACTGACGCACATCGCAAAGCGCGCGAGACGCAGGCCCGACTTTGCGGCTCCGTCGCCTTCACCACTTCACCCCACTTTTTTCAATTTTATTAATTCAACCTGACAAATAATATGAAATAATCATTTTTATAACTTTTATACTAACATCAACAATAGTAGCGTGTAAAATCTCCGTCAACTTTTTAATATGAATTTGCTAAATTGTCAATTCGTGTGGATGATTTCTATATCTCTATTTTCTATTTTCTATAAAAATAACGTATTCGGCATTACACCGAATTTCCAAGACGTATATATCTTTATTTTCACTTTTCTTCGGAAGATAGATATTGAAAGCAAATTATGAATTTTCTTTCGACCACGACCGTAATTTCAAAACTTCGAACATGGTCTTCTTGCGGGTGAATTTCATTTTTATATTAAATATCTCCACGAAATTTGCAGGTGACACTTTTTTTGTTAATACGGAATGTAAAATCCTATAGTATTTTGCAACGGTAAATTTACAAATTTCTCAAATCTTTGTTCGTATTGTTACTTTGAGTATCTAGTACAGATGAATACGAAATTTATTATGGCACAGATTGTGAATAAAAACTTCCAGTCCGGTACGGAATATCCCAGTAAATTTTCGTTAATAGTGTGGACAAATATTATCATTGTCAAAGATATTTCGAAAATTCATATACTCACTTATCGGTAAATTGAAAAAAATGAAAAAAAAAAAAAATAATCGTTCGCTTTTGAAAATTTAAATCAGAAACTTAAGTTGGCACTCTTTAGTTGTCTGCGGCAGCAGCTATGCGAGACTGCCTTGCTAAAATGCACCATGCCCGAGGTCCGCCATGAGCCTCGCGCACGTGCACGCTTCTCTTTCGATGATGGGAAAATGAATGTGTGTAGGCAGCGAACGATATAAATCTTTATATTAACATGACTCGAATACACTTGCGATGCCAGAGCTGTGGCTTTCTTCGCTGAACAGATAATATTAACTTGGATTAGCAACGATTACAAACTCAGTCTTATTGCACGCGTCTGAAGTGTCCGAAGCGCTTGCCGGAAGAAGATCGAAAAGCTTGGAAGCTTCGAGGCTTGTCGACGCTTCCGCTTGACGCGGTGCCTTATTGGTTAAAGTGCGCCTTGCTTGGAGCGCATGCTCAGGGCGGAAGTTCTGCGCGCGGGATTAGAATTTGCTTGCGCGGACGGCGCTGGGTTTGGACGGTGCTGCCCGCTGGTGGAGCTTGGTTGACGCTTGGCGGGAGCGCCACAGCTACTCCCCCTCTGGAGGTTGCCTGCTCTGCTGGGAACCCTGGATTTGAGGAGGTTGATGGATCCTCTTGTGATGCTGTTGGAGGAGGCTGGAAGTGGACCGAGCGCCGTGGTTTCGCTTGCTGAGGCGGAGGTTCCGTTGACTCGTCCGCGGTGATGTAACCTGGTACTAGTAGGCTTGTGGAGATGGTTGCTGGACTGCCATTGACGTCGATGACGTAGCGGTGGTCGTCCAGTCTTTGAAGAATTTTGTGTGGGCCAGTGTATGGTGGGGTTAATGGTGGCTTAACTGCTGCTATTCTTTTGAAGACGTGAGAGCATGTCTTTAAGTCTTGGTGCATGAAGAATTTCCCTTTGTTGTGATGGGCTGTCTGTCTAGGCTGGAGCATCCTGAAGTGATTTCGAAGATTGTCTAGGAAGGAGCTGTGCAGCACTGGTTGGTCGTCTGTGACGAAGAATCCTCCTGGCACTCTCAGAGAGGTTCCCAGAAGTAGGTCCGACGGAGATGCTTTGATGTCGGCTTTGTATGTGGTTCTTAATCCCAATAGAACTGTGGGGAGGATGTCGAGCCAGTTTGCTGATTCGTGGCACATTAAGGCAGCTTTGAGCGTTCTGTGCCAGCGCTCGATTATTCCGTTTGAGCTCGGATGGTATGGGGTTGTGCGGATTTTTTCTGCTCCGATCATTTTTGCAAGGCAAGCGAAGAGCGATGCTTCAAATTCTGTTCCTTGGTCGGAGGTGATTGTTAGTGGAGTTCCGAAGAGAGCGATCCAGCCTGAGTAGAAAGCTGCTGCGACGGTTTCTGCCTGTTTGTCCTTGATTGGAATTGCTTGTGGCCATCTGGAGAACCTGTCGATTATTGTGAGACAGTATCTGTAGTTAGCGACTAGTGGCATGACAATGAGGTCGAGATGGACGTGGTTGAATCTTGCTTCCGGAACCTCAATGTGGTTCGGTTGAGTTTTGGTGTGTCTGTTGATTTTTGATTTTTGACACGGAATGCATTCTCGTGCCCAACGAAGTGCGTCTTTCTTGATGCCTGGCCAGATGAATTTCTCTTTGAGTTGCCTGCTGGTTTCTCTGCCGCTTGGATGCGATGGTCCATGTACGACGTCGAACGCGGTTTTTCGGAGAGAAGGAGGAAGGTAGGGCCGGACTACGCCTGATGAGACGTCGCAGAAAATTTCGACTCCCTCGATTTGGAGAGGTTGAAGCTGTAGAGATGAGTTTCGTGCAAGCGAGAGGTCTTCTTCGGCGGATGATTGCGCTTCGCTGATGGTTTTTGCGTCCAGTTTGGTTGGCATGCTGATGGTGCACACTCGAGACAGGGCATCTGCTACGACGTTCTCTTCGCCAGGGATGTGCACGAAGTTGGTGCTGAATTGGCTGATATAGCTGAGTTGCTGCATTTGGCGGGGAGATGCCTTTTCTGGACGTTGTTGGAAAGCTTTGGTGAGCGGTTTATGATCCGTGCGGATGATGAAATCTTTTCCGTCCACAATGTGAGCGAAATGCTTGAGCGTTGCGAAAACTGCTAGGAGTTCTCGGTCGTAAGGGCTGTATTTTTGCTCTGCCGGAGAGAGTTTTCTGGAGAAGAAGCCGAGGGGGTCGCACTTCCCGTCTACTAGTTGTTCGAGCGAGCCTCCGAGCGCTGTCGAGGAGGCGTCAGCTGAGAGGATGATTTTTGCATCAGGGTGCAGGAAACTTGTTGCTGTGGCGTCTGCTAGCGCCTGTCTGGAGGATTCGAAGGCTTCTACGAGTTCCGGTGTCCAGTTGATTGGTTTCTTGTCTCTTTTCTTCGCGCCTCGGAGTTGGTCGTTGAGAAGTGCTTGGGACTGCGCTGCGTGCTGGATGTGGGCTCGGAAGTAGTTGATAGTTCCTAGGAAGCGTTTGAGGTCCCAGACGGTTTTCGGTCTTGGGTAGGCGAGAATTGCCTCGAGTTTCGCTGGCGGA